>OU342746.1:328488318-329688318 GCA_910589775.1 Avena eriantha
TCTAGCAGCGCTTCCGCCCTTGGTCCAAGGTAGACGATCCTCTCCGGCGTCGCGTTCCAGCAGCGCTTCCGCCCTTGGTCAAGTAGACGATCCTTCCGGACGCCACGATTCGGCAGCGCTTCGCAGTCGGTCACACGTGCGGAGTCGAAGCAGACCTTCCTCTCCCCGTTCCAGCGAGCAGCGGAGGTCGTAGATCTTCTACACGGAATCCCAGCAGCACGACGGCGTGGTGGTGGTGGATGAGTAGAGAATTCTGCAGGGCTTCGCCTATGCCTGTGCAGAATATGGTGGAGGGAGAGAGGCGACAGAGATTGGACGTTATGAGAGCGTGTGTGGAGGGGGCGCCCCTGCCCTTCTATTTAAGGGGAGGAGCGCGCCTGGGGGAGGGGAGTCCTTGTAGGACTCCCCTCCTCTATGGCCAACGAATTTGGGGAGGGGGGAGGAGTCCTCCTCCCCCACGAATCCGTGTCTTGACCCACCAGGACTCCTTGATCCCTATCTTGATTTTCAAGCAAACTCCAAGATATCTTCTAGAACCTTCCGGAACATTCCGAAACCTTCTAGAATCCTCATACAAACACTCCGGAACATTTCCTAACTCATAAAATGATCTCCTATATATGAATCTTATTCTCCGGACCATTCCGGATCTCCTCGTGATGTCCCGAATCCAATCCGAGACTCCGAACAACATTCGGTCTCCAACGCACATTCCATATCTACTTAAAACAACTTCGAACCTTAAGTGTGTCACCCTACGGTTCGTGAATATGTAGACATGATAGAGACACATCTCCTATCAATAACCATCAGCGGGACCTGGAGATCCATAATGGCTCCCACATACTCAACAATGACTTCGCGATCGATTGAACCACTTATATATGAAACCAATTCCCTTTGTCTCGCGATACTATACTTATCCGAGGTTTGATCGTCAGCATCTCCATACCTAGTTCTACCTCGTTACTGATAAGTACTCTTTACTCGTTCCGTGATATGTCATCCCTTGTGACCCAGTCACATGCTTGCAAGCTAATTAGATGACATTCCACCGAGAGGGCCCAGAGCATATCTATCCGTCATATGGATGGACAAATCCCAATCTTGGTCCATGCGCTTCAACACATACTTTCAGAATACCCAATGACACCTTTATGACCACCCAGTTACGAAGCGGTGTTTGATGTCATCAAAGTACCCATCCGGTGATGGTGATTAACATAACCTCATGGTCGAAGGATTAGGTTACTATGTATTTGAAAGCTTACAGCAATACGAACTTAATGACTTGATCTTATGCTATGCTTACTATGGGTGTGTGTCCATCACATCATTCTCCTAATGATATAACCTTGTTATTAATCACATCCTAATGTCCATGATCAGGAAACCATGATCATCAATTAATCAACAAGCTAGTTCAACAAGAGGCTTACTAGGGACTCTTTTATGTTTACAAAACACACATGTATTAGTGTTTCCTAATAATACAATTATAGCATGGGATGTAAACATTTATCATAAACATAAAGATATAATAATAACCACTTATTATTGCCTCTTGGGCATATCTCCAACAGTCTCCCCACTTGCACTAGAGTCAATAATCTAGTTAAAACTTGTGCATTCAACACCTATGGCTTTCTGGTGTTGTATAGACACCATTGCTAGTGGTAAACATAATCTTCGGATCTGACACTTCCAGGTCCGTGTGTATTTGCATGTCCTTGCGTCTCTACGCATTACTCATTCTCCAATGAGATGGCATTGTATAAATTTGGTCCTTTGGTGAGACCTTTAGTTCCTCGGGATTAATCATGTTGATACAATTGTCATACAATGTATCTTCATAGTATTATCCCGCTATGAACCACACCTAGTTTGATAACAAACTACTTAACACAAATGCCCTCCTTTGCTACTACTATAGCAGTTTATATACTTAGCCTTTTGTTGTAGTATCTGTCACAATGTTTTAACTTTGGTACTCAACCAAATCCGTTATGGAACTTCCTTTCATTACATTGTGCCACCCATAGTTTAAATTGAGATAAACTTAATTTGTATCCTGTGACAAAACTAGTATCAATGTAACACTTTACAATGAACTACCTTTAACTATTTGTCACTTATACACGATATATTCTTAGTTCTTCCAAAGCTCATAAGAATATTTTTACTATTGTCCAATGATCATCTTATGAATCATTCTGGTATATGCTCATAACATTTAGAGCATAGGACATATCTGGATGTGTACATCTTAAAGAATGATTGATCAAAATACTCTTGCGATTTTACCAAGTGTCAAAACACTTGAATCTCGTGTCAACACACTTGAATCTTGATTCAGTCCTTTCCGTGCATCAAGAACCTTTCTTGTTGTTTCCATATTGAACTCATTCAACATTTTATCTATGTACATTTGGCAAAACCATATTAGCGCCTCAATCTATCCATATAGACATTGATGCCGAATTCTTGAGTTATGCCTAAGTCTTTCATCGAAATGAAAGACTTAACCTGTGTCAATACAAGATACATCATTTCCAATCAACAATATGTCCTCTACATAATGTATTAGAAATATGTCTCAGCGCTCCCACTTAATTTCTTGCAAATGCAAGTATCTTCATCATCTCCGATGAATTTAAACTCTTTTAACAGTTTCATCATGGTGAAGATTCCAACTCCGCTATGCTTACTTCAACCATTGAAGTTTTGCATACTCTTTTAGCATCCTTTGAATTAACAAAACCCTTTGGATCGTGTCATGTACATGTCCTAGGTAACCATTCTATTAGAAGAACTTGTTTTGTTTGTTCAACTACCATATACCAAAATATATGTAGTGGTTGCTACATTAATCCGTCCAGACTAAATATCGCCATGAAAGATCAAATCTTATCATAGTCAATTCCTTGAACATTGTCGTAAACTCTTTCCGACATGTCGACTATTTCATAGATTTGAAACATCCATGTCTATTTCTTATAGATCCAAACACGATCGATAGGCTTCACGCCTTTCCGGAGGGTCTTCAAAGTTCAGAAACTTGATTTCTTGTGTATGGATACTATCACGGATTCTATGACTTCTAGTCATTTTATGGAGTCAGGGCCCATCATCGCTTCTTTGCATGTAGTCGGTTCATCATTGTCAAAACAATAACGATTTGTTTATCAAATCTTACTATTTGATTCTTACCGACCCACACGGTTCTATAGGAACTCTAATCTCCGAGATCACAACTTTTGTAATCACGAGAGCCATGAGCATTGTGGCCGCCACCGGGACACTTTCCGGCGCTGCGCTACTTAGCACATATAGCTAAGGTTCAACAACCTTATCAAAGTTCTACTGTCCTCCCACTTAACTTTACACGAAAAATTCCTTCTCAAGAAACTTGACGTTCCAAGTAACAAACTCTTTTGTCCTCGGTGTTATGGAGAAATTCCCAACAAATTCTTTGGGATAACCTACAAAGACGTGCTTATCCGACTTTGGTTGTAAACATTTTACTTATGCATAACATACCAAAATTTAAGAAAAGACAATTCGGGTTTTATCCCAAACCATGACTTATACGGTGTCATTTCAACGGATCACGATGGAGCTCTTTTCAGTGTAAAAGCGGTAGTCACTAAAGCTTTAATCTTTAAAACATAATGGCGGTTTTATAAATGACACCCTTGATCTTACCATCTCAAACATGGTTTGATTTTATCTCTCGAATATGCCATAATCCTATGGTTTATCGGGAAACACAAATCACAGAACAATTCCTCAAGTCTTAGGTGTTTTTGCTAAACATGTAACTCAAATATCTTCCTTTATGATCGAATCATAAACTCTTTATTTTCTTGTTACAATGATTTTCCACTTCATCTTGAAAGTCTTTGAACATTTTTCAAATGTTTCATACTTCTTCCTTATTGAGTAAGTATACATATATTCACTCAAATTCTCGGAGAAAGCATATGAAGTTGAAATCCATCGCTCTTGACTACATAATGGGCTTCATATATCAATATGTACAAGTTCCAATAAGCCAGTCATTCGTTCCTTTTGGCCTATGAACGAAGTTTTAATTATCTGTAGAAAGTTTCACAAGCGTCATTTGATCAAAATCAAAAGACTCCAAAATTCCATCAACATGGAGTTTCTTCATGTTTTCTTTCCAATACAATTTAAACAGCGATGTCACTTCGCAAGTGATCTTTCAATCTTTTGTCTTGCGACATTTTAGCAATAGTGTTTATGGATGTGATTTCTCCCACCAGACTTGTAAAAGTTCATCCATCCTTTATGGAATACGGTAATTATTTGAACAACCATTGTTCTCGTAATACCGGAACAAAATAACAAATCGTAAAGGCTAGATTTGACGTCAACGAAAAACACAATAACACTTTATTTGTTTTCGATGAACATCATCACTTATTCTCTTGCTAGTTACTTAGGCCATTGTAGTTCATGAATTACGTTGTCCTGTATGACATAGCATACCAACCAATTCGGTATCCAATACCGGAGAACCACATTGTTTAACAAGCAAGGAATACAACCATAACATGTATATCTTCTATATACCCAAGTTGGACATCTCCAACCTTATAATTTCTGCCAAATATTTTATAGATTCTCTTTCAGCAATTCCTTTTTCTTTTAAAAGAATCTATCAACATCAATAGTGGTGTCATTCACATGACACATAGTACAAAGTGTGTATAGTCAAATACCAATACCTTTGGACTTGCACTTTGAAGTGGATCACCTTCATCAAATGTTTGGCATTCTTTCAAAAATCCATTCTTTAGTAATCTATTAGTGTAGTAAACATTTTACTTACATCTTCTATACATCCTTATCATGACATCTTTCATGATCAAGCTGCTATAGCTTATAAAGGTGAATTGCGAGTATAATGTTTCTTTTTCAAAACCTTTTGGAGGATTAGGACGACTAGCGTCTCCAACCTTCACAAATTCTCATCAAATATGAGGACGTATACTCTATCATGTTGTAACCAACACATTGTTTTAGATATCGGAATACCTTTCACATATGATGGTTTCTGAAACATTGCTTTCAGCTCTTAGATAAACTTGATATTAAAACAATCTTTTGAGTATCAAGAATCATGGAGGCAAACATGATACTTTAGATACTAACATTGGAATTCTTACTCTTGATTTAATACTACTTATTAAACTTCATGGAGTAAATAGATTTTGCTGAAAGTTTGCAATAGGACTTATAATCTTCAAATTGACATTCAAAACAATACGATACCAGTTCGTAAAGTAAATATCCAGAATTTCTATAGTTCCACTATCTCAACTATAACTAAGCGTAAGGTGGTGAACCTATGCCAATGACTACAACAAACTATGCAAATTCACTTTGATTGTGTTTATGATAAATTGAGTTCGACTAATCCAAATTACAAACGAACTCCCACTCAAAACAACATCCCTCAAGTTGTTTTAGTGATTACATGAACCAAATCCACTACACCAAGTCCGATCATCACGTGAGATGATGTAGCTTTAAAGGCGAACAATCAACATGTTCATCATATCATCCATATGACTCATGCTTTACCTTTCGGTATTCTGTGTTCCGAGACCATGTCTGTACATGCTAGGCTCGTCAAGGTTAACCTTAGTTTCTGCATGTGCAAATCTGGCTTGCACCCGTTGTATGCACACGTAGAGTCTATCACACCCGATCATCACGAGATGCTTCGAAACGACGAGTCTTAGCAACGGTGCCAACTAAGGATGAACACTTTATTACTTGATATTTAGTGAGAGGGATCATCTTATAATGCTACCGTCGCGATCTAAGCAATACAAGATGCATAAAGGATTAACATCACAGGCAATTCATAATATGTGATATGATATGGCCTTTCTTCTTGTGCCTTTGATCTCCATCTCCAAAGCATGGACAAGATTTCCATCATCACCGGCGTGGCGTCAAGGTCCGTGGCGCCGCTTCATGATTGTCCATCATCACTAGCAACTATTACAACTACTTGGAATAAAGCTATTACAAGATGAATAGACACGCATGTCTTAACAGAATTAAAAGACAACCATTAGGCTCCTGCCGGTTGCCATATTACAACAAGGATCATTGCATACATCAAACATAATCATAATCACATGATGGCCATATCACATCACAAAACCCCTGCAAAAACAAGTTAGACGCCTCTAATTTTCTTTGCATGTTTTACGTGGTTTGGGGCTTTCGCATAAGACCGATCTTACCTACGAACAAGGACCACAACGTTGATACAAGTGTTGTCAAGATGCTCATTGTAAATTGAATCTTAACTATGGTGGGAGAGACAGACACCCGCAAAGCCACTTGTGCAAAGCAAGTTGCACGTCAAGCGTGGAGCAAGTCTCATGTGCGATGACATGTAATGTTAGCCCGAGCCGCTTCATCCCACCATGCCGCAAGATGCAAAGTACACGCTAAGACACCGACAACAAAAGCATCAACGCCCACAACATCATTGTGTTCTACTCGTGCAACAGATCTACGCATAGATACGGCTCTGATACCACTGATGGGTTCGTAGCATGGAAAACAAAAATTTTCTACCGCAAGAACGAACAAAACCTAGATCTAATCTAGATAAAAGCCAAGATCTAATCTATGAGACATGAGCAACGAGATAGATAGGAACTAACCCTCGTAGATCCAAAAGCGTTAACGAGATTAGATCTCGTGGTTGATGTAGTCGATCACTTGCCGATCTCAAGATCGTGTGGACGATCCTTCCGGCGTCGCGATCCAGCAGCGCTTCCGCCCTCGGTCAAGTAGACGATCCTTCCGGCGCCGCGTTCCAGCAGCGCTTCCGCCCTTGGTCAAGTAGACGATCCTTCCGGCGTCGCGTTCCAGCAGCGCTTCCGCCCTTGGTCAAGTAGACGATCCTTCCGGCGCCACGATTCGGCAGCGCTTCCGCAGTCGGTCACACGTGCGGAGTCGAAGCAGACCTTCCTCTCCCCGTTCCAGCGAGCAGCGGAGGTAGTAGATCTTCTCCACGGAATCCCAGCAGCACGACGGCGTGGTGGTGGTGGTGGAGTAGAGAATTCTGCAGGGCTTCGCCTATGCCTGTGCAGAATATGGTGGAGGAGAGAGGCGACAGAGATTGGACGTTATGAGAGCGTGTGTGGAGGGGGCGCCCCTGCCCTTCTATTTAAGGGGAGGAGGCGCGCCTGGGGAGGGGGAGTCCTTGTAGGACTCCCCTCCTCTATGGCCAACGAATTTGGGGAGGGGGGAGGAGTCCTCCTCCCCCACGAATCCGTGTCTTGACCCACCAGGACTCCTTGATCCCTATCTTGATTTTCAAGCAAACTCCAAGATATCTTCTAGAACCTTCCGGAACATTCCGAAACCTTCTAGAATCCTCATACAAACACTCCGGAACATTTCCTAACTCATAAAATGATCTCCTATATATGAATCTTATTCTCCGGACCATTCCGGATCTCCTCGTGATGTCCTGAATCCAATCCGAGACTCCGAACAACATTCGGTCTCCAACGCACATTCCATATCTACTTAAAACAACTTCGAACCTTAAGTGTGTCACCCTACGGTTCGTGAATATGTAGACATGATAGAGACACATCTCCTATCAATAACCATCAGCGGGACCTGGAGATCCATAATGGCTCCCACATACTCAACGATGACTTCGCGATCGATTGAACCACTTACATATGAAACCAATTCCCTTTGTCTCGCGATACTATACTTATCCGAGGTTTGATCGTCAGCATCTCCATACCTAGTTCTACCTCGTTACTGATAAGTACTCTTTACTCGTTCCGTGATATGTCATCCCTTGTGACCCAGTCACATGCTTGCAAGCTAATTAGATGACATTCCACCGAGAGGGCCCAGAGCATATCTATCCGTCATATGGATGGACAAATCCCAATCTTGGTCCATGCGCTTCAACACATACTTTCAGAATACCCAATGACACCTTTATGACCACCCAGTTACGAAGCGGTGTTTGATGTCATCAAAGTACCCATCCGGTGATGGTGATTAACATAACCTCATGGTCGAAGGATTAGGTTACTATGTATTTGAAAGCTTACAGCAATACGAACTTAATGACTTGATCTTATGCTACGCTTACTATGGGTGTGTGTCCATCACATCATTCTCCTAATGATATAACCTTGTTATTAATCACATCCTAATGTCCATGATCAGGAAACCATGATCATCAGTTAATCAACAAGCTAGTTCAACAAGAGGCTTACTAGGGACTCTTTTATGTTTACAAAACACACATGTATTAGTGTTTCCTAATAATACAATTATAGCATGGGATGTAAACATTTATCATAAACATAAAGATATAATAATAACCACTTTATTATTGCCTCTTGGGCATATCTCCAACAAATATACGCTAGAGGGGAGTGCCAGGGGTGGACCAGGGCCGCAACACCACCTGGTGGCGCGGCCTAGGCTGGCCCGCGCCAGGGGTGGTGTGGGCCCCCTGTGGCCCATCTCCAGCCCCCCTTCTGGCTTCCCTCGTCTTTTGGAAAAATAGGATTTTCCATATATTTTCCCAGATTTTCTGATCTTCGCGAATTTTTCCTCCAAACAACACCTTTTCCATCAGAATCCTGACTGCAGCGGTCCATGCTCCAAAAGTCATCAACCATGCAAAAACAGATGAAATAACATAAGTATCACCTCTCAATACGAAATATATCGATGAATAACCGTGAGTTATGACATAGAATAGTGATGCAAAATGGACGTATCAAATCCCCCCAAGCTTAGACTTCGCTTGTACCCAAGCGAAACTGAGCTCAATAAACATGGCCTCAGGTTTATGGAGTGAAGAGTCGATAAAAGAATATGGACAAGAAGCATCACATTCATCAATACATAAATCATAGTAGAAGACAACTCACTATTATATAACTCAACTTGCAATAAGCAAAGGAAACACAATAAAGATACATAAAGTAAATCATAATTGGTAATGGCAAACTTAGCTCTTGGTCGAAGAATAGTTGATAATTTGTTGAAGTTCACAAATAACTAGTTTTCAATGATAGCTTTCAAAGTAGTAATCACCAAGATAAGAGCAATATGCAAAACAAGGAACATAAGAAACATGATTGAATAAACCATCATATGAATGAATGAAACCCAGCAACTCAAAATACTTGCTGAGATAGAAGGGAATAGGTTTACTGACTCAACTACAAAGTAAAAGAAAGGCCCTTCGCAGAGGGAAGCAGGGATTGCAAGTCTCATAAAGAGCTCCCAAATTTTATGATACTTACTAGCTTTCAGCTCTCATTGCCCTATCATAGGCATCTTTTGGTGATTAAGGTTAAAGTGACGCAACTAAGAGGATATGCTTGACAAGTTATAAGTTGAAATCTCATGCCCCTTACTTATGAGTACTGAACCTCATGCTACTCAACTCTAGTCATGAGTAAGCTCTTGTCATTGTAAATACATGTGTATCACTGAGAACCGCCAACGGGGTACCCCTTGCACATGACACAGGAGCTATCCCATAATCAAAGTGACAAGGCAAGCAGACAGTGAGCATCTCAGTGATCTTTTCATTTGCTATTTGCATAGGTTTTTATTGAGGATGCTTCATAGAATGCTCACTATAGTTATGCTGCAAGTTTCCACCATGATTAGGCATGGCTTAGGCTAGCGGCCCAGGTGTTTCTCTAACACACATATAAACTCCATGATCTTACAAGTTCCACTTTTATTTCACACCACCGGGATCCATAGGCAAAAGAATCATGATATCAACTAGGTACAAAGTACCATGGCAGTGTTGAAAGCGTTCCCCATGATACATGGTTCTGCTAACTTCAACTCATAAAGCGCAAGCATATACGCAACAAAGAAGGACCCAATGGTTCAGGTTATTAAATGCAAGAAAAATAAAGTGTGCCATCAAGTTCGTGAGAGCTTTAATCACTAATTATCACATAACAAGTTTAATTTGGGAGGTAGATAAAAGAAGAATTTACTTGGAATAGCAATAATGCTAATAGGTAGGTATGGTGGACACAAATGGCGTGGGTTTTGGTTTAAAGGAGTGGATGCACGAGAAGAATTCCCTCTCAGTACAGGTTTTTGGCTAGCAAGGCTGGGTAGCAAGTACAAGAGTTGAAGGAAACAAACAAACATACAATGATAAAGACAAACATGCAATCTTCCTTGGAAGCACAAAAGATCTTAACTAGAGAAAACTAAACTTATGAGCAAATCAAGAAAGTAAGATGATGGAATTATTTTTCTTTAGAGTACTTTTATCTTTTCATTCAACTCTCAAAAATAGTGTTGCTACTGACCGAGCCAGGTTTGCCAAATCCAACTAAATTAACTCAATGATCCCAAAGTGATACCAATACTAACAACAAGATCAATCATATAACCATGAATTGGAAACTAATATAAGCTATGCAAAAGAGCAAATGATAGAACTTCTTATTAATAATCCATAACGGCAACTCACACCAAGGGATACATATCTAACGAGAGAGGGGACACTTCCATAATGCAAACCATCCAACACAAAACTTCTCTATTCATGATATGACTCTACTAAAAAGGTAAAAAGATAGAAGATAGTGATGTGATACCGCGGCACTCCCCCAAGCTTGGAACAAACCAAGGGGATGCCAAACCTGATGACGAATTACTCCTTCGGTGGTGGTGGTATCCTCTCGATGAGCTTCTTGATCAGTTTCCCCAAGTCCTCAATCTCGAAGGTGAGATTACGGATCAGCTGTGAGTTTTGCTCCATGCGGCTCATGATCATGTCGGGTTGAGAATTCTAGCTCTTGCGATTCTCTCCCCACTCTTCCTCCTTGAAGTCTTCTTTCCCTGCATAGCTAGAACGAGGCAAATCCCAATTGGAGGGTAATTTCCCCTTGGGCATATTCTGGTATTGATGCTCATGGATAAGAGTATGGAAAGGATTCTTGGTGCATGGAGGAAGTGACCAGGGATCTGAACGGTGATAAGGAGGCTTCCCTCCAATTGACATAGTCCTGAGAGGGTTTGCCACCACTCCAATGCTTGTAACGGTAGTGTCAGTGTGCTTTGCCTCCTCTTCACCTTCACTCTTTATCTCCTTCTCCTGCCCGGGGTCTTGGAGGTCTTCCTCCATAGGCTCTTTTACTTTATCCTTGGCAGACACCATTGTGCTTCTAAACTTCCAAAGAGTATGTCCTGGCAGAAACAGATCGAAACAAAAACACGACGAAAACATGATATATGAACCTCGGGGGATCTGGGGGATTATATATTACGAAGTTTCACATCAAAAGGAAGGTACTAGGAGAAAACGGGTCAGAGGCGGAGTCTGGAGTGGCCACACTACCTGGTGGCACGACCAGGGGTGGGCCCGCGCCACAAGGTGGTGTGAGCGACCCTGGCTCCGTTTCCATCCCCTTTTCGCTTTGTAGCTTTCCTTATTGGCTAAAAACTGCGAAAATATAGTTGGATAGTATTTTCGTGGAACTTTTCTTACCAGAACTATTACCTTTTTGAAAAAGGACTCTGCAGGTCTCTGAATTTGGTATCTAGTAGATTCTTCTGGAGTCACCACTTGAATAATCATCAGTATTTTCGTCTTCATACACTTATTACTTGAGTCATAAAACTGTTCTCTTCCTTATTACACCATTATCTCCACTTCCTGGAAATTTCTTTCACACACAACTTCACACAATTCTCATTAGCAACATTAGTATAAGTAAAGTGATAAAACCTTTTTAGTCCAATCTCAACTGAAAACCAACAAAACATAAGCTACTGAAGCAACTCCTTCCGAAAACCCAAAAAGAATTCAAAAAGGAAATCGAATAAAGAAGCAAATGCAAGAGTGGCAAAATCTGTTAAAACAGACCAGCAGATAAAGATCAATTTTTTTGAAAATCTTCTGTTGCTCAAATCAAAAAGTGCAAAACTAACGAAAGTTAAATAACAACCTGGGTCAGAAGTACAAACAATTACAGCTCAATCCGACAGACAAAGATCTCTCATGAATTTTTACGGTGAAGCAAAAAAATCTGTTTCGGAACAGCAACTTCCCCAAATATTACTTCTCTCTCATTAGAGGTTGAGCTTGACACTAAAACCAAACAAAACGGATAAGGAGAGGTTATTACCGAAGTAATAACTTCCAAGACTCAAAGAAACAAAAACAAACTGAAAGCCAAAACAAATTAGGGTGTCTCCCAAAAAGCTCTTTCTTTATAGCCATTAAGATGCGCAATATAATTTTGAAGATGCTCACTTACGAATATGAATTGAAGTGAAAGGGAGCACTAAGAAGCAAAAATAATCACGTTTTAAGTCTAACCCACTTCCTATGCAAGGGAATTTTGTAAACAAACAAGTTGTTGAAACCATAGGCTACTTGCATAGGAAGGCAAAAGAAGTGCAACATAAAATCTTTCAGTATAAAACGAGGAAACTTGATATTATTGAGAGCATAAGAACACTTTTCCCTCTTTCATAGTAACTTTCAGTATCATGCATAAACTTAACAATATAACTATCTCAAGGATCATCGTAACAATGATCACTTATTTTGACAGAAAACACAGGAATACTAGCTCTCATAACACTACTTTGTGAAACAATATTAGAGGTATCCTTACAAAGGATAGTGTGTCCCTCTTCTTCATATCTAGTAACAAAGTCTTTCACATTTGCTATAATAGGTTCATCAACCTTTTGTTCATCAGGTTCAACAACTTTGATTATACTTTCATTAACCATACTAGCTATCATAGAATGTTCCTTTATCTTAACTGGGAAAGGCATTTTCTCAATGTAAGGTTTAGGTAATACATGATTAGTAGTATAAACTTCAGTATTTATTGCAGGAACACTCTTAGCAATATCTTTATAAGGTTCATGATACTTATTCCACTTCTTTTTAGGCACTTCAATGTAAGAAGCAAAAGCCTTAAAATAAGAAGCAATAGCTTGAGAGTCTAGACCATAAGAATTTTTAATATTTTGAAAGTCATCAGTTCCCATAAAAGATTCAATGCATTCATAATCATAATTTATACCTGGCTTTCTACCTTTGTCATTCTCCCATGCTTCAGCATTGTTTTGAATACGGTCCAGAAGATCCCATTTAGCTTCTTCTTCCATGCGAGTGAATGATCCAACACAAGAAGCGTCCAATAAATCCTTGTCATGTAGAGGGAGCCTTGCATAAAATTTATTTATAATAATATTGTTGGGGAGCTCAGGAATGAGACATTTGAGCATTAGTAACTTCAATCCCCCCCAAGCTTGAGCTATACTCTCTCCATCAAGAGGCCAAAAGTTGTATATTTGATTCCGATCTTTATGAATCTCACTAGGAGGATAAAACTTTGAATAAAAGAGAGGCACTATTTCCTCCCATTCCAGAGCTTGACCATTCTTCAGCAGCTTATACCATTCCTCAGCTCTTCCTTTCTGTGATAATGAGAATAACTTCTTCTTAACTTGATCTGTAGTAATACTTGCACACTTGAACAACCCGCATAATTCGTGTATAAAGAGTAAATGATCTCTAGGATGGACTGTTCCATCCCCAACATAGTAGTTATCCATAACATGATCAATAATTCTTGTAGGTATTTTAAAAACATCATTCTCAGCAGGTGGTGGTTTATCTACTACCTTAGCAGTGGTAGTAGCATTACCAAATAAGAAACTCAGCAAATTATCCATAACGAAAATAAAGCAACTAGCAGAAGTAAACAATACTCACAGTAGAAGTTTCCTTTATCAGTTCCACTCTCCAATAGCGCTTCACTCCCCGGCAACGGCGCCAGAAAATAGTCTTGATGACCCACAAGTATAGGGGGTGTATCGCAGTATTTTTGATAAGTAAGAGTGTCAAACCCAACGAGGAGCAGAAGGTGCTGGCTAGTGGTATGGATCAGGAATTCTTTGCAAATACTTAGCAAATGGATTTTTAGGGGTTTTTGATAAAGCAAGTAAACAAAGTACGAGTAAATAGAAGACAGTATCAATAAATGCAGCAAGTGGCCCAATCCTTTATGCAGCAAAGGACAAGCCGGTTGTATTACTTAAGATGACCAAACGTTCTCGATGACACATGGGAAGACTGTCAAGTGCTTTCGCTTCATATAGTTGATTAATCTTCTTTAGCTTGCTAAGTGTTGTGTGGGTGAACCTGTGCTAATGTACCGACCTTCCTAGGACTAATACATACTTGTAATTATACCCCTTGCAAACATCTGTAAGTACAAGAAAGTAATTAAGGTAGAAACCTAACCACAACCTTAAACTCTAAGACCCTTACGTCCCTTGTGCAATGGTTTCCTAACGGGGGTTCAGGTTTCTATCACTCCGGCAACCCCTACGATTAGTATCCAAATGCACAATGCATTCTCCTAGGCCCATATAGGTGAAGTGTCATGTAGTCAACGTTCACATGACACCACTAGAAGAAGTACACCACAGCTTAAATATCAAACTATTGAATCTTTCTCAACACAATTCCACTACTAACAACATGACTTCTCCCATGTCCTCAAGAACAAAATGAACTACTCACAAGACATCATATGGATCATGATCAGAGATGGAATAATGATGTATAACAATCTGAACATAGACAATAATTCAATGGTTCACTCAATAGCATCAACTACAAAGAGTAATCAACACCGGGAAAGTTTCCCCTATGAACTATGCAAGATTCAACACAAATGTTACAGCAATATGGAGATGGTGATGAGGGTGCTGATGGTGATGATGGTGGTGATGATGCTGATCCCGATGAAGTCCAGCTTGATGATGGTGTTGATGGCGACGGTCTCCCTTCTCCGGGAAGGAATTCCCCCGGCAGAAATCTGTCTGCCGGAGAGATCTTTCTCTCTCGGTGTTTTGCACCCCGCAGAGGCGGTGGAATCTTTCTGTGGTCGCTCTCCGAGTCTTAGGGTTTCAAGAGGATAATATACGCCAGAGGGGAGTGCCAGGGGTGGACCAGGGCGGCCACACCACCTGGTGGCGCGGCCTAGGCTGGCCTGCGCCAGGGGGTGGTATGGGCCCCCTGTGGCCCATCTCGAGCCCCCCTTCTGGCTTCCCTCGTCTTCTGGAAAAATAGGATTTTCAGTATATTTTCCTGGATTTTTTGATCTTCTTGAATTTTACCTCCAAACAGCACCTTTTCCATCAGAATCCTGACTACAGCGGTCCATGCTCCAAAAGTCATCGACCATGCAAAAACAGATGAAATAACATAAGTATCACCTCTCAATATGAAATATATCGATGAATAACAGTGAATTATGATATATAATAGTGATGCAAAATGGACGTATCAATACTCCAAAGTGTGGACAAAACACAAGAAAGTAAATATAAAACAAGCATGGAACATCAAGAATTATAGATACGTTTCCAATGTATCAGATGGCCATGGCGGTGGCGTCGGTTGCACGAGGGGGAATGCCTCGCGTGACCGCGGCACCATCGACAGTGGCCATCGACGTCGTCTTTTTTTAGGAAAAATTTCTTTACCATGTCCTACTAAATTGTACACGGCAAAGCCGTCGAGGGTGGTCGTCAATGGAGTCTTTTTTTATTTATATATAATTTTTTTGCCGTGCCCCATAAAACTGCAGAAGGCAAAGCCTTTTGGAATTGCACACAACAAAGAAGTGGGACCTACCAGGATGGTGCCGTCTACCCCGTGCCGACGTCAACTTACTTTTCTGTGCCGTGTGGTGTAGCTGGGCTCATAGCAAAGGGTTTGTCGTGTATTTTTACAAAAGCACACGACAAAGCATCCTTTGCTGTTGCATTCTTTTCCGTGTAGTTGTACACGTCAAAGCCTTTGCCGTGCCTTTTCGTGGCTTTGTTGTGTCCCATGTGTGACACGGCAAAGAATGGAATTACGGCAGTGGTTGTCATCACTAATCATTGTTGTTTTTATCACTATTTGTTGTTGTTGTTGGTGGTGGTGGTGGTGGTGTTGTTGAGGTCTCAAAGAAACGTAGGCTGCACCGCCAAATGGTTTCTCCATGTGGTCGTGGTGATGTTAGAGACAGTATCAGCAATATGCCCGAGGCCACGACCACGGCTATTTGGGAAACTTGTAAACTTTCAAGCAATCAGAGAAGGTTGTGAAGAAATGCATCAGTCCATGAATATTGAGCTCTAGATCATGGTGGTGAAGGAAAACAAGGACGAAGAAAATGGTTGTTCTGTCTATGTTCTTTTTATCTATCGCAACCTCTGTTCTACTTGTAAATGGTACTTCTATATACACAATTTACTTGTAAATAATTATTGAGTTAAATATAGTAGCCGATTTAGTCCTTGCACTCACAGTTTGTAGAATTTTAGCCGTGTACTTGTCAATTGGATTGATATAGTACTAAACTAGATATGTCGTCAAAATTGAGATGACGTGGACGACATGTGGACATTGGCCCCACTTGCAGGAAAGCTACCCTAAAAATTTGCACTTAACCCCTCCCGTACCTAGAACTTAGCAATGCTCTCCTAGAATTTTGCAGTTGTTGGTTGTTGCGGTTAGTGATATTATTGAAGAACTGGGTTATGATGAAGGTGGTGGGAACACGGTGCTCCTTCTTCCTACCTGAGCTCGAACAAAGGGAGCCACTCACCATGCTCGAGCTCCAACCACGGGAACCGCTCGCATGAGAGGAGATCAGGACGGAGGACAGGGGATGAACAGATGAACTCTTAACAGATGAACTGGGGTTAGGGATAACGGTAAGTGAGGATTTTAGAGAAAAGGATACCTATAAATAACAAACAGGGGATTTCACATATTTACACTAGCGGGAGGTTAACTAACCATAATGTAATTACGTGGGAAGGGCTAAATACGAATTTCCAAGGGCAGTTGTTCTCCTGCAAGTTGGACCCATGTCCACGTATCATCCGTGTCAGCGCAAATTCGTCGATCACCATGGTTTAGAACTAAATCACATCCCACTGACAAGTACACATATAAAATTCTATAAATTGCGAGTGTGAGGACTAAATCAAGCCACATACAGGTACAAGCACTGCTAGTGTATTTAACTCATAATTATTTATATGGTGACCTAGAAAAAATTAGACACAAAAATATTATCATGATAACAAATTAAAGAATCTATTAAATCAAGTTAAACTCATAGCAGAAAACAGGAAACACAAGAAAAATCATATATGTTTTCCTTAATAGCATCATACCCAATCTAATCTCACAAGAAGCATTGGAAGGGAAGTTTCACCCTTCTGAAACGAGAAAATATATGTATTGAACTATGATTTGAATTTCTTTCTTATTAGTAAAAATGTCCAGTTCTTTGATCAGAACATTTAAGTCTTTTAGCAGCGAGCATTTCTCATAGCTTCTATTTTTGCTAACGCGAATGAAACGATTGGAAGAGACTCACTTTGAATAAATAATAAGAATAAACCAACAACAAAATTAAGAATTGTTCGACAAGAAACAATTACACAAGAAAACATCTTGTAAATTAAAGGAATATTCTAAATGTCAGGTGGTTGTCAAATAGAAGTAAACGAGGTGAACAATTAGTTCGTACAAGCATTGCTAGTGTATTTAACTCATGATTATTTATATGGTGACTTAGAAAAAATTAGACACAAAAATATTATCATGACAACAAATTAAAGAATCTATTAAATCAAGTTAAACTGATAGCAGAAAACAGGAAACACAAGAAAAAATATATGTTTTCCTTAATAGCATCATACCCAATCTAATCTCAAAGGAAGCATTGGAAGGGAAGTTTCACCCTTGTGAAACGAGAAAATGTATGTATTGAACTATGATTTGAATTTCTTTCTTATTAGTAAAAATGTACATTGCTTTGATCAGAACATTTAAGTCTTTTAGTAGCGAGCATTTCTCGTAGCTTCTATTTTTGCTAACGCGAATGAAATGATTGGAAGAGACTCACTTTGAATAAATAATAAGAATGAACCAACAAGAAAATTAAGAATTGTTCGACAAGAAACAATTACACAAGAAAACATCTTGTAAATTAAAGGAATATTCTAAATGTTAGGTGGTTGTCAAATAGAAGTAAACGAGGTGAACAATTAGTTCGTACAAGCAGTGCTAGTGTATTTAACTCATAATTATTTATATGGTGATTTAGAAAAAATTAGACACAAAAATATTATCATGACAACAAATTAAAGAATCTATTAAATCAAGTTAAACTCATAGCAGAAAACAGGAAACACAAGAAAAATCATATATGTTTTCCTTAATAGCATCATACCCAATCTAATCTCACAGGAAGCATTGGAAGGGAAGTTTCACCCTTCTGAAACGAGAAAATGTATGTATTGAACTATGATTTGAATTTCTTTCTTATTAGTAAAAGTGTACATTGCTTTGATCAGAACATTTAAGTCTTTTAGTAGCGAGCATTTCTCGTAGCTTCTAGTTTTGCTAACGCGAATGAAACGATTGGAAGAGACTCACTTTGAATAAATAATAAGAATGAACCAACAAGAAAATTAAGAATTGTTTGACAAGAAATAATTACACAAGAAAACATCTTGTAAATTAAAAGAATATTCTAAATGTTAGGTGGTTGTCAAATAGAAGTAAACGAGGTGAACAATTAGTTCGTACAAGCACTGCTAGTGTATTTAACTAATAATTAGTTATATGGTGACTTAGAAAAAATTAGACACAAAAATATTATCATGACAACAAATTAAAGAATCTATTAAATCAAGTTAAACCGATAGCAGAAAACAGGAAACACAAGAAAAATCATATATGTTTTCCTTAATAGCATCATACCCAATCTAATCTCACAAGAAGCATTGGAAGGGAAGTTTCACCCTTCTGAAACGAGAAAATGTATGTATTGAACTATGATTTGAATTTCTTTCTTATTAATAAAATTGTCCATTGCTTTGATCAGAACATTTAAGTCTTTTAGTAGCGATCATTTCTCGTAGCTTCTATTTTTGCTAACGCGAATGAAACGATTGGAAGAGACTCACTTTGAATAAATAATAAGAATGAACCAACAAGAAAATTAAGAATTGTTCGACAAGAAATAATTACACAAGAAAACATCTTGTAAATTAAAGGAATATTCTAAATGTGAGGTGGTTGTCAAATAGAAGTAAACGAGGTGAACAATTAGTTCGTCAATATATATAACTCTTATTTGTAGATAGCAACACACGAGTATTATGATGTATTATACATCGCTCTCTTATAAAATGACCTCTTAACTCTCCTACACTTCACATACACCCACATTATAACACTTTCCCTCAAGATGAAGAGGAGATATCAATAAGCATCATCTTGATACATGTTTCCATAAAAGATACAACACTACCCCTGTTCGAAATATCAACAATAAGTTAGTATGTTGCTCTGACATAAGATAAACTCAACACACCTCCATCTATTTTTTTCGATATAAAGTGTATGTCGATTTCAATGTGTTTCGTCCTATCATGATGTACATGATTCTTCACTATGTTAATGGTTTCCTAATTATCAAAGTTTAGCTATGCGGTGATCCAGTACAAAAGTTGTTGCAATTACACCCCTCAGAGTGGTACACCAGAACTATTGTGGGTCCTCGAGATGCTCCTCGGCCTAGTGAGGATTCACGGATAAAAGCCAATTAAAAAGCACTAGCTTGAAAGACAATGGTACTTCTAGGCTCAGTACCATCGGAGCTTTGCAACTTTATTTATTAAGGATTTATGTTGCTCCGCCCTACTATCCTAAGCGTGCGATCCTAGTTCTCTACATCTACGTATTCGTCTTTATTGACAAATTCTATTCCATAATCTAGACCTTGGATGCCTCCTAGGAGATCTGGTTCCTTGTAGTAGATATCTCCCTCTTCAAATTCTTCTAATGTAGTTCCATCGATATTTTGGTACCTAAGCAAGTTTTTAAGGAGTTAGAATTGATTACGAGCATACTCATTAATTTCTTGGGGATAGAGGTATTTTATGCACTATCTATAATAGTGGATTGTTAATCCTAGGCTTATGCATGTTTTTGAAAATGAATTGTTGAAAAAGTTAAATTTTATTTAGAAAAGCTATGTTAGTCAGTTTTCATGGGTTGTGAGAACTTCATAGGGTTACTTTCCATGATGTGTTCACGATCCTTTCCCAGTATAGAGAGTAACATGTCACATTTCATATACTCTCAACCAGTGCGCTACTTTATCCACAAAGGATCTTAATACTGAGTGCACAATCAGGATGCCTTCTCTTTCATACTTCCATGGTTTGAGACTCAGTTAAAAAAACTCAATCAATATACTTTGCCATGACCCCATTGTCCACCCTTTGTAATGAATTTTGGCCATGGGACCTACGCTTGATTATCATTCCATCTGATACACTTAAGTCACAATCCTGCAACATAGGAGGGGGACATTACGGGCTCCCACCCATTGCTCTCCTCTTTGGATTATAGCCTGGCTTATAGTATAAGTACATGCAAAAATGAAAAGGTATAGCTGACTTTCCCACCGCATTTAATATCCGTGTTCAATGCTTTTTTATACAACGCAATAATCACTAACTAAATTTGTTGTTTAATGCTAGGTTATCTTTCCCCGGCATAATGGAATGTCCACTCGCATGAATTCCTAGCATGTATTCCAACCATGACTCTAGTGTACACCACAAAGAATTATTCGACCATCCTGGGCTAAACAACCTTTTAATTCATATTTATTGTGAAAATAGTCTTTTTCTTTTGAATGCAGGTGATATCGTAATACTTTTGAAAATAGTTTTGGTAATTATTTCAAAGGAAATGCATGTTTGAGCTTGCAAGAGATATGAACTTTCCTGGTAACTATGAATTATTGCAATTCGAGTGTTCAAATATACCTTGGACCTTGGGTTCTAAAAATAGCATCACTATCTCATAAAGACAATGTTTAAAGATCAAAATTCATGATATACTGCATAAATGTGATACGATATGATTTAATTTTGTTGGGTACGCAACATAGAAAACAAAAAAATTCCTACGATGAGAACTACACGCCAAGATCTATCTACTAGGTACAGAGCAACGGGTGGACATACATCCAACGAGAACTTACCCTCGAAGACAATGAGTTTTGTTAACGAGTAGGAACTCGTGGTTGATGTAGTCGTACACCTGCCAATCTCAAGATCGTGAGGAAGTCCGAGCGCCGCAACTCAGCAGCGCATCCACACTCGCACACACGTTCAAGCCACCAGACAACCTCCACCTCCTCGCTCCAGCGATCCAGCGGAAGCAGCAACTCCTTCCAGTCGAAATGCCACCGGGAACATGTATCTCGCTAATCCGAGACCATGGGGGAATAATTCTAGAGGGGGAGAGAGATCCTTCACAATGAGGTGTGTGGAAGAAGGAGGAAGAGGGGGCCTTTTGTAGGAGGAGGGGGGGTGCCCCTCCTCTCCATGGCCGGCGCATGAGGGGTGACTCCTCACCTCCCCCATTCATGTGGTGGTAACCCCTCCACATTAAAATGCCTCTTCACATTCCCTTTTAAAGTCCCTACTTTAAATGCATTAAAATTCTCCAAGTTTAATGCTCTCTCATTTAATAAAACTCTTTTATTAAATTTATTCAGAATTTTATTAATTACTTTAATTAACAAACATTCACATATAACCCCTTGCAATATTTCAATATCACATGCAGAACCACTTTCTGCAATTTCACTCGAAACAATTTCCGGTTTCTATCGAAACAATTCTTGCGCTTTGCAATTCTTTCGTCTGAAACATATGTGCTCCAAAATGGTGTCCCGTAACTGTTAAGTGTGTCACCCTATGGTTTGCGAATAATGCAGACATGATTGAGACTCCTCTCAGATCAATAATCAGAAGCGGGACCTAGAGGTCCATACTGACTCCTGCATATTCAATGATGACTTCTATGATCGTGAGAACCTTTAATGCTTGTAATTTAATCCCTTTGTCTCTTGATATAATACATGTCCGAGATTCGATCATCGGTATCCAAATACCTAGTTTGATCTCGTTACCGACATACACTCTTTTCTCGTTCCCGTGATATAACATTCTAGTGATCACATCACTTGCTTGCAAGCTACCTTAATGTGATATCACCGAGAGGGCCCAGGGTATATCTATCCGTCATCGGGATTGAAAAATTCCACTCTTGATCCATGAGCCTCAACATAACACCTTCGTAGCACTGGACCCATCTTTATAGTCACCTAGTTACGGTGTGACGTTTGATGTTATCAAGATACTCTTCCGGTGTTAGCAATTAACATGATCTCATGGTCTAAGGATAAAGATTACTTCGTATGATGTTATAGCAATGTAAACATAATGACTTGATCGTAATGTTATACTTCGGATGAATGTTCATCACATCATTTCACAAATGTTGTGACCTTGTTATTAACAACATCCAATGTTCATGATCAGGAAACCTTGATCATCTTGTTAATCAACAAGCTAGTCTATAAGAGAGGCATAACTAGGAACCCTTTTTGTTTATTAAACACACATGTATTGATCAATACAATTATAGTATGCAAAATAAACATTTATCATAAACATGGAATAAGATAATAACCACTTTATTATTGCCTCTCGGGCATATTCCCTTCAAATTTAGTTGGTTGTTCCCCTTTAATGGTCTATTCTTAATTTTCAAGTTGGTCTTAAATTTTTAGTGAATTTTTATGAAATTTACTTTAGAATTTTCATATATCTTCAGAAAATTAAGTTAAATTCTTTATCAAGTTCAAATTGAGTTTTAAAGTTGGAAAATATATTTCTATATTTTAAGTTATATTATTTGGACTTAAAATGTTTTTAGAGTATTTTAAGGTATTCTTTAAGTCAAATAAACAATTTAGGAATATTATCAACAAAATATTTTAAATATTTCCAAAAAATTAGGTTTTAAAATCCTTATATTTTCCCATTTAGAATAGGTTTATTTTTATAATTTATTAAAATGTGTTGTGTTTATTATGATACCGGGAATATATTTTCTTTAATATTTTAATTTCTTTGAATTTTCATTCCCAATATCTCACAAAATTGATATTTAGATTTATAATTTTTATGTCCTATCTGAGGGTTTTTATTTTAGTTTTAGGCATAACATTTTTAAAGCTATTATTTTTTGCTTAAATTTAATCATTTATGGGAAATTACCAAATTACCCATGGGCCCTGGACCCACGGGTCCCTAGTACAACACGGCTAGCATAAATCCCCTCTCTCTTTCACCATATCGTATCTCTTCCTCTCTCTTGCGACTATGTCATCATCGTCATCGCCCCAGCAACTTCGGTCGTCTCCACTGTCGTGCCTCCACTCAATTGCTTCCCCACTTGACGCTCTCTCTATCTAACCTACTAGATTCATCTCAAGAAATCTTCTATAGGCATGCCCAACCCTAACCATAACTAGGGTTTCGTTCGATGGTGTTGCCATCGTATTCTACTCCTTCCTCGATGTCTCCTGCTTGCTGGCTTGTGCCTCCAATGTAGCTCTACCGCCGGTGTGGCCTAGCGTAGGTTGATAGAACCCTTGGGGTTCTCCATGTGCCACCATCACCATGGTGCCGCGTAGTCTGCCTCTACATGGTCAGTGGTGAGCTCAACTCCCATTTTCTAATGGTAAGACTCGATCTACCCCATCTTGATCCAATTTCTACTATGGCTCATCTAGTTTAGAATTCCCTAGTTTCTAGGTTTTACTTCTATTGTTGTTCTTTTCCTAGGTTTTATTCTAGTTCCAAATGTTCCTAGTGGTTTCTAGCATATTCTAGGTTTTGGTAGTATGCTAATTTGGTGTCTGTTCTAGTTACCGGTGGTTGTCTTTGGTTTAGGTTGCAAATGTTTACTAGATTTTAGCTATAGGTTGACTAAGTGTTAATTATTGTTGGTTTCACTCAAGTGGATTCGAAATCCACAACTCAAGCATGTTTACTACATGTTTAATTATTGCATGCTTCTATTATCTTAACACTTTCTTATTACTATTATTTACTGAATTTGGCTGTGATATTGTCAGCGGTATCTAACATTAGTTTGTTTTTAGTTAGTTTGATTTGATGTAGATGTTTCTTTTAGTTGATTATCTTAGTGTATTATAGTTTGTTTGTTTTAGCATGATCACTATGTGTCTGTTAATAATTATGTTGAAGTATTTGTTCATGTGTTGTTATTGTATTAAGATAATATATTGATGTGTTGTCCTTATGTTCATGCTTTTCCTCTAGTTGCAATGTCTGATATTTAGAACTTAGTAGAGTTTCTGTCTAGCGGATATTGCAGTTGGAGGAAAATATTATATACATAGTTTAATGTATTACTTATTTCTTATTCTTAAATTTACATTATAGATTTCCAAAAGATGGATTGTGCACTGAGTACAAATCATGACTATCATCTCTAAAACCTCTTAACCGAGTGTACACAAATGTTAACCATGATCTTGTGTTTGTGCTCTCTTCCAAGTAGTAGGTGATGGCTCTGAAATATAGCCATCTACGTCCATATTTAAACTAGATATTATTCATATATTTTTTAAAATATCTCTCTAAACCCTGTCACTAATGCCTAATGATCAAAGGGGTATGCAATCCTTTCTTTCCATTTTCCCTACGCATATAATGACGTTTGATGATGGGAATCACTACATTAAAGTCAAAGATACGAGATTTCCAACAACCAGAAGAACCCAGGAGTTGTGAGTCGGAGGCAGACGCTTTAACGACCAACTATATGACCGGAATAAAATTCTGGTCGTATAGTTGCCATTGACACCGCTAGGTCAAACATAACAACTTCCGTGAGGGGACCCCTATATAAGGAAGCCTCAGGCGACGAGAATAGAGCCTCTCGAGTCCCAGCCCCTGATCATCAGCTGCCTCCAGATCTCCATCCACCACACCGAAGAGCCGCCGGAAGAGTAGACTTAGATCTAATCTCCAAACTCTTCTCCACCACCATAGCCATATTCCATCACTTGTAATAGTAGATCTCATCTTCAATTGGCGACATTGTAAGACTATTTGATATCAGTCTCATGATTTCCATTACAATGTTTATGATTTTTGATCTCATCTCTATGTGTGAGTAATTCTCCTTGGGCTAAGGGCTTCGGCCTAGCCATGTAGCATTTGTGCATGTTATTTATCATAGATGGGATCATGTATTACTTTGTATGACATGATGATTATTGTATCCTCTCTTGCCTCAATGCAAGGACTTGTCAGGTACCCAAGACCCCGAGGGTTGAGCCAGGTATAGGGAGTATGACTACTAACTAATCTGCAGGTTGGGAACCCTAGTGACAGAAGGGTTAGTACGGTTGTATGTGAGGGATTTACTTGGGATTAACGGTGACGTCACTATGCATATCATCAGTTCTATTTCTTCTATGGATGAGACTAGTAGGTTATTGCAATAAGCGGTTGTGGAGGCAATAGCAATTATGGATGCACTGCCCACATATAATTTATCTTGCTCTAACAATTACATGGATACATTATTTCTATTTTTTATTCCCATCAGATTTTTGCACAGCTACAGGTGAAACCGAATGCCTAGGCCCTCTCTCTCCATCATCGACAACAACAAAAGACGCAAACTCTTGGTCCGGTAAAAACACAAAAGGAATTCTAAAACTCCCAAAGGTCCATTAAAGTAACTTCACTATGATTTTGCTTCCCGAGGATTTGATAAACCTAGGTCTACTAGGGAAAAACAGATATACTACATTTGTAATCCGGATCGAAGGTATCAACCCTTTTTCTGACGCCATTCCCGGGGAAGCAATAGCTACCCTGGTGAGGTTAGTAGGAACATTGCTAGTTTTAATTCTTGTTTTTAATTTTAGTTTGCTTTCAGTCTTTATTTGAAAAACCAAAAAATAGTTAGCCTTTAAATTCTTGCTTTTACTATCATAAGTCTCTATTTAAGAAAACCCAAAAACATAGGAAATATGGCTAACAAGAAGCTTGGGGAGTTTTCTACTCCCAACAATGATTATTTACGTACTCCTATTACTCAGCCCACAATTTCTAATGATGACTATAAAATTAAGCCCCATTATTTAAGTTTGGTTTAACAAAATTAATTTGGAGGCTCTGTTGTTGAGGACGTAGGTATGGACTTGAATACTTTCACTGAAATATGCGATATGATGCACATAAAATATGTTGACCCCGATGCGGTCAAATTGCGCTTATTTCCTTTCTCTCTTAGAGGATGAGCAAAAGAATGGTTGCTATCTTTGTCTAGAAATACTATTACATCGTGGGTGGAATGAACTTCTTTATTTATGACTAAATTTTTCCCACCTGCAAAGACTATGCAACTAAGATCTAATATTACTGGTTTTAGACAGGAAGAGCATGAGCCACTAGCGCTTGCATGGGAGAGGATGAAATAATGCATGAGAAACTGTCCTAGTCATGGGATGGAAGACTGGTTAATTATCCATTTATTTTATAATGCTTTTAATCCAGTGTCTAAGTCTATGCTTGATACTGTAGCTGGGGGAACATTTATGGGTAAACATATTACCGAAGCAAAGTAGCTGCTAGACAATATGCAAGACAACTGTGCCCAATGGCATGTGGATAGATCAAACACGAAGAAGGTGAACTCCGTCTCACCACAAGAAAATGAGGAACTCAATGCTAAGTTGGATGAGCTCATATTAGCTGTAAAAGGTAAGGAAACCCATGTAAGAGCTAGCCCAGAAACAAATATTGAATAAATAGACTTCATAGCTCGTAATGATTATAATCCTGCTTGGAAGAAGAATTATAATCCTAACTTTCAGAAACAATATTCTAGTCCTGCAAGTAACTCAAATAATAATATGGGAACAAGTAATGGTAGTCTCCAAGAAACACTTAAGTCCTTTATAGACTCACAAAATGAGCAAAATAATATCCTTGTTAAAATAACGGAGAACCATGATGCTATGCTTGGTAAATTATCTAACCAAGTTGTAAGTTTGAGGAATGATTTGCAGGCCCTCCAAGAAAAACGAGGATTGTTGAGGCACAACTAGGTAAGATAACCGAGAGTCAAACTCTCATTCTAGCTAAATTTGCAGGAAAAGCTGAGCCCAATCCTGTTGAAGACATCAAGATGATGAGAATCCAAAGGGAGGAGCCTGAAGAACTTGATTATAGTAATGCTCCTTCACCAAGTTACACCGTTGAAGATCTTGTAAAAAGAATCATTATTAAGATTCTGATAAGTGAAGGAAATGATGAAGCTATGTGCCAACACTTCGTTAATCAGGTAGCAATAAAGGTATGTGAGCTCAAGGAAGAATATAATCAAATTTCTGAAAAATTACATGTGAAGCTTGATGATATATTTGAGCCTACTATTAAGATTAAGATTGGGACCAATGAGATAGCTACACTTTGTGATCTAGGTGCAAGCGTTTCAACAATTCAAAAGAGTCTTTTTAACAAGTTAAATCTTGGCTCTTTTGAAATCACCGAGTTAAAATTACATCTTGTAGATTATACCTACAAACAAGCTGTAGGAATTAAGGAGAATACTTTAGTATACATTAAAGGTTGTCCTGCTCTTATTGATTTTGTTATTGTTGATATGCTTGAAGATGCTACTGCTCCTATTATATTAGGCCGTCCTTTCTTAAGAACTATTAAGGCTTTGATTAATCTACATGAAGGGAACGTGAAGCATCAATTTCCTTCACGGGCTCCTTTTGTTATTCATTTCCTCAGGAAGAAGAAAGCCAAGCATGATGAAAAGGAGGCCATCACTTCGAAGGACAACTATTTGGAGTGGGTGTTCCACTCATCTGGCCTAAGTAAGCAACATTAAGGTCAAGCTATTGACCTTAAAAGAGTGCTTCATGAGAGGCAACCCAAGTGAAATAAAGGTTTGAGTTAAGTTTTTAAGTTTTAGTTTAATTTTATGTTAAATAAAGAGTGCTAGAAAGCTCCAATTGAGGAGAAGAAGTTCGGTAGTACTAAAAATCCTGCTTTATACACGCTGTTGTTGGTCGTCAATATTTACTGTCATTTTTCTATCAAAAACAAGGTATTTCACTAAGTTACATGATAAGAAATAATTTTCAAAGAAACAATTTTTTTTGATGCATACAGAAGGTTTAACGACCAACTATACGGCAAGAATAAAAATTCCGGCCGTATAGTTCCAGTTGTATAGATATCTTTGCCATCGACAATTTTTCTTTCATATGTACTAACAGTTTAACGACCAACTATATGGCGGGAATAAAAATTCTAGCCGTATAGCTCCGGTCCTATAGATATCGATGTTTTCATACAAATTCTTTTCCAGGTACAGACGATTTGATGACCAACTATACGGCGGGAACACATTATTCTGGCCGTATAGTTCTGGTCATATAGCTGCGCCACCAGGTGGAAACCCTAAAATTTTGATAGCAGGCCAATTATATGGCAGGAACACATGTTCCGGCCGTAGAGTTTCGCCTGTATAGTTGCGTACATCCACAAAAACGCCATGGGAGGTACCTCCAACCCCAAAACTTCAATCTATTTTCTCTCTTCTACCTCCAAACCCTCTCAAAACCTCAAGAGATCTTCATCTCTACTCAATTCCGTTCGATTTCCTCGCACACAAGTGATCTATGGTATGTTTCTTCTCCGATCCTCCAATTACTTTTTGCAAATTCATCTTTGGTCTATCGTCATTATCAATCTAGGGTGAGACCTACTATGAACTAATTGCCATGATTCTCTTGCCTAGATTATTTTTTTGAGGGGATTCTTTAGTGTGATATGATGAGGGACATGCTATACTTACTATTGTTGGATCAAAAAGTTTTATTTTTATCTTTCTTCATTATTTTAGATGATGAACACAAGGAGCCAAACTCGTGCTTGTGCTGCCGCTAGCGCTTCTTGGGTTGTCACTCAAGAATGCATGGGGATATAGTTCAGGAATGAGCTCCAACATGATCGCTTCAACAAGATCAAGAACCACGAAGTGAAGGCCACCAAGTGGGTTTGCCCCGTTATATTGAACCAACTCGGTATTTATAAGTACTTCAATTTACTTTGTAATAGAGCTGGCCTACAAAACTTTATGTACAATGATGTGCCTACTTATCGTCAGTTAACTATTGAATTTCTAAGTCCTTTGCAAAGCAGCGTTAAACTATGGCAAGGAGAGGACAAAATTTCTTTCCGACTTATGAACAATAATTACACTTTAACACTATATGAATGGTGTGCATGTTTTAATTTCCCAAACAATGATGTTAATGCCTTACGCGCATCCTTTACTGGCTTAGACCCTTCTCCTGCACAATATTATAATGGAATGAGTTTCACTACTAGAGTAAGCAAGTGGAAGAATATTCAACATCCTGCAATTCTCTATTTATTATATGTTATTGCTAACACCATGCTGGCAAGAAATGAGTTCACAAGACTCAATGAGGAGGACATCTTACTCCTCGCAAGAGCTGCTTACACCAATTGCGAGTTGTCACTCAACTTGGGCGTAATCCTTGTGCGCTACCTGGAGCACCAATCCTCCCAAAGCCAAGGACCAATCATAGGTGGAGGCATCATCACCATGCTTGCCACTGCCCTAGGCATCAACCTAGGTGAGTTGAAACATGTGCTAGGTGAGCAACGTGTTGGTTCTCTACTTTAAAGGCTTGTGGAATGCTCACTATGAGAGGTGGTGTTTATTACCTACATATTGCTGGAGCTAGGCGTCTCTACCCGCTCCTATGCCTAATGATATTTTCTCTGTCGAGGAAAGACATTTGCTATATGATTTGCAGGTTGAGCAACATCAACCCGAGGAGGAGATTTTGGATGAGGATGAGGACCAAGAAGAGGAGCAAGTAGTTCCTTATTGTAACACCTTCGAATCGGCCCTATGCAAGTTTCAGCGCTTCCTGCCAAACCCGCATAGAAACGATTCAAGGACACCCACCAGGCACTTTCGTGCGGGTGGAAAACGAAGTAATACCATTACACATTAGTCCACGATGGAACCGACAGAACATATATATACAACAGGGACTCCTCCAGTCAAGAATACAGATATACAATACCAAAGATCCAAATCACCTTGAAAACGATAAAACATCCGAGTACGGATAAGAAGCAAATGGGACTAAGAGCCCTGAAGAATAACCAATGGCGTCCATAACCCTGCCCAGGCCAAGCCGGAAGGGTAACCCTGCTAACGACGTCGATCACAAACCTGGTAAAACAAAAGGGGTGTTGACAAAGGGCAAAGGAAAAAGAGGAGCGTCAGTACTGAGGCCAGTACACGACGAGGCTAGAATTCGGCGGCTCTCGCCTACATAGGTATGGTGGACTGAAGCGACAGCGAAGCAGCACTAAACAACCTATAGAGACTCAGTAAAACTGGCGGCTATTAGAGAGGGGTAAGAAAGACCTATCCGAATCCAACCTGATACTACCACCAATCATACCCATCCTAGTATTCCCCCTCGAGACCAAACGAGGAAGTCAAACCAAGGAACTCACACAGTTGGCAGTTTTATTCATTCCATTATAGTTGCAGCACTTACTAGTTAGATATAGATATCATGACTCATCCTGAAGCATAAGTAGTGGGCAGTTTTAATCACCATTCCGTTATAGTTGGAACATTTACTAGTCAGATATAATTGTCCTGAGGAATCCCAAAACCCAGCAATTGTTGGCACTTTTATCACATTCCATTGGAGTTGCAATACTTACTAGGCAGGTATAGCATGTCACAAAACAACCCCAGATCCACCAGTTGTTGGCATTTTAATATCCATTCCGTGATAATCTAATTACTAGTCATATATTAAGTCAAGTTTATAGCACTACTTTAGTTATGCTTGTCTATGATCGAGATACTATGCTCCAAGTCGTCCATAACCGCGGACACGGCTTTCAGAAAGATTTACCCTGCATGGGTGCACAAATAGCAACACACACACGATCAACCTCGGAAAAACCAACTCAAAACCCAACGAGGATTTCACGACAAAGCAATCACAGGATTCATAAATTATTTCAGGGGGCGGCGAGGAGGACAATCACCACCCTAGTTTTCCACAACTCTCGCCAGATTGCATCTGTGCGCCCCTGTAATCTTCGATTCCTTCGTTAATTCCAAGAGCAGACAAGCAGGAGTAGGGACCTCTATGAGGCCTGAACCTGGGTAAAACTTGCGTCCCTGTGTGCTTGTTTGCTAGCCGATTGATACCTCCAGCACTCCCTCCTTCTCCGAAACCCAAGTCCATAACAATGGGCATTGACGAGTTAAACCCTCATCAAGTGTAGTTTCAATGAGTAGATCAAGTACGTATGCATAGTTTATAATTAGTCATTCTAGTGAGTGGACCATTCTAGTTGTTGGTCAGTAGTGCTTAATAGTAGTCCTCGATTAGTAGTTCTGGTTGGTGTCCATGATTGATAGTTGTTTATCTATAGTCCTCAATCTGCAGTTGTCATTCAATAGTCCTTGACTAGTAGTTGTTAGTCATGAAGGAGATATGCCCTAGAGGCAAATATTAAAGTGTTTTATTTGATGTTCTATTATATGTTCATAATATGTTTCATGTCGTGCTATAACTATGTTAACATGAAACGTAATACACTAGTGATATGCAAACAAACTGTGTCTCTAGTTACCTCTAGTAAACTAGCTCATTGGTCATTAGGATGATCTAGGGTTTTGAGATCATGGGCATTTATGCCAATTGACAATGAGGTCATATCATTGGTTGAATGATGTGATAGACAAACACCTAATAGATGTATCATAGTGTGATCTAGTTACAAAGTTCACCATTGATGATAACTAAAAAGGAAACCTCGCTAACTTAATCCTTAGACTGTGAGATAATACAAATCACCGCCCTAGAAGGAAACTTAGATGGCATCAAGTATCATACCGTAATTGGATGATCAAAAGGTGTTACTCGGGTTTTCCAAAGGGGTGTGTAGAGGAGTATGTATCAAGATCAGGATTTCCCAATCCATGTAATGGATAGATACGCGTGGCCATCTCGGCGACATTGCATTAACGAAGCTTGCAAGCGTGTGACTGGGTCACGGAATGCAACGACATGGGAACGAGTAAACAAGGTCATCGGTAACAAGATCAAACAAAGGTATGGAGATACTAAAGATCAAATCTTGGATGAACTAGGTATCAAGTGGCAAAGGGAATAGGAAACGATGTTAAGGTTCAAACAATAAAGATTCGTGAAATGCACGGGGGGTCATCATGGGAATCCAAGTCCCGCTGTTGATCATTGATGCGAGAGTGATCTCGATCATGTCCGGAGTGTTTCCGAACCGAAGGGTGTCATGCTTAAGGGTGGGACGCATAGGGATCGATACAACACTATAGGAGAATAGAGAGAGAACCGGAATAGTTCTGGATAACATCCAATGATGATCGGAAGGGGTTCGGAAGGAGTTAAGAAGTAAGGTATATGATAATATATGTATTTTATATTAACTAGATGAATTAATATTAAAATATATATTTTATTTTAATTTATATAGGTAGCCCATTGCTAATGGGCCTCATCCGGAGGGGAGGACCAAGAGGGCAAGGCGCCTGGGGAGAAGGGGCCAGCCAGGCCCTAGTGGGCTGCCCACGTGGGGCCCACCTAGGCCTGCGGCACCCCCTTGGTGGCCGGCGGCTGTGGGATTAATCCCACACCGCCTGCCCCTTGGGTGGAGCGCCCCCTCCTACTATATATAGGGGGCACACCCCCTTGGAATTCATCCCATTCTCGCATCTTCTCATTTCTTTTGAGGGTTTTTCTTTGTAATATTGGGGAGAACCCCTTGGGTTTTGAGTTCTCCACCTTCAAATTATCGTCGTGTGATCTTCGGTCTGCCATCATTCTTCACTCTATAATATTTTTTGTTTTCTGCTCCGGAACCCTACAAGTCTATGGTTCATGATTAGAGTTGTCGGTTGGTAGTATTTTACATGTAGTTGTCGGTTAATACTCCCTGGTCAATGTCGGTCAGTAGTTGTCCATCAGTAGTTCTCACCAGTAGTTGTCGGTCAATAGTCCTCGACCAGTAGTTGTTTGTTAGTAGTCCTCGACTAGTAGTTACCGGTCGGTAGTCCTCGATCTGTAGTTGTCAGTCAGTAGTCCTCAACCAGTAGTTGTCGGTCAGTAGATGTCGGTCAGTAGTCCTCGACCAGTAGTTATTGTTCAGTCCTCAACCGGTAGTTGTTAGTCAATAGTCCTCGACCAGTAGTTGTGGTCAATATTGGTCAGTAGTCCTCGACTAGTAGTTTCGGTCAGTAGTTGTGGTCAATATCGGTCAGTAGTCCTTGACCGGTAGTTGTCAATAGTCATCTACTAGTAGTTGTGGTCAGTAGTCCTCGACCACTACTAGTAGAGGACTACTGACCGATATTGACCACAACTACTGACCCACAATTTTCCATTGTTCAAGGTTTCTTTTTCGGTTTAACTGCATATATAGTTTTTATTTGTGAATCAAACCGTAGTCTTAGAACATATTGACCAAATTATCTTTATATGTTCCATTAATACCAATGGTATGGAAGACTCCTATTGCTATCATCGAGTGCAAGTAAAATTATACTCAAGCCATTCATATATCCAATAAAACAAACACAAACTCTATATTGCTCCATATATAATAATAAACTCGGAATTTCATTAAAGGGATCGACTATTCCTGAAGGGAATTCTAATGATGCAAACTTTATTTCTAGTTTGAACTAATGTAAAACTTATAAGTTAGATTACAAGGTCTTAAAGATCTCCCCAAGCTTGAAATCAAGCCAGGCAGGATCAAATAATCCGTTGCGATTATTTGATACCGTGATTATTGCAGATCACCGCGGCGCCATGGCATGTAGCACCGCAGTGTGTAGCTTCTTGTTGGTCTCCTCCAGAGCAGTAGTGCGGTTGTAGCACCTGCGCAAATCAGATTGCAGAGTGTCCACTCTATCTGCGAGCTTAGTCACCAATGGGAGAAGATCATCTTTCTTCTCTATCTCCTTGAGACGGTGGCAGACTTCGATGCGATGAAGTAGTCCATGCTTCTGATATGTAGCATCCCAATTGTCTAACAATTGTAATGCTACTTGGTCTAGTAATATAATGGCTACTTCCTATATATAATTGTTGCATCATAATTATATCATGCTCATGCCACCTTGCATTTGAGCATCATATAAAACCCTTTCTTTTGGTTCTTCTCTCATATGCATTACTATTTGTATTTGGCTCTTGTTAAATTGTATTTGATTCTTGATAAATGCTTGGTGCCCAAATTGAGTTGGGGCATATCTTTTCTTCCACTCCACCACCTTTCTTTGTCACCACCTTCTAATTCCACCACCCTAATTACCCATGAGCTTGTATTTTTCCTTAGATATTTATTCTAGCTCATGTGGGTGGGATGGATCCAATTCTATTTCCTTTAGTTTGCCTCTACTCCATATTTTGGGAATGCATGTATATAATGCCATGTGGTATTAGTAATGTTTTCACATAATTAACACATGGCATTTAATATTTTGCATGGGCCATGCAACCTCACCACTATTTGATCTCCCTTGGATTCTTTGGAATGTTTGGCTGTTCTCTTTTGTTTTGATGAGCTTCAACCTTTCTCTCTCCCAATACTCACCTTGTCCTTCTCTCCTTGCCATGTGCTTCACAAGCCTCATCTCACCACCTTCTTATCTTCCTTCTCCACCATGTCACCTTGCCATCCTCATGCTCAAGCCCATGTGCATCAACCTTAAGAGCCCTACCCTAAGACCATGCCACACTCTGCTTCCACCCCTCTTCCAACACCCTAATACTAAACTAAACCCTAACCCCTCTCTAACCTTTTTCTCTCTAACCCTAGTTTTAGCCTAAAACCCTAACTTCTTATCCTAACCTCACCTCACCCCTCCTCTCACATACCGAGGCTGGCCTCTCTCCCTCTCCCTGCCAGCAGGCCCCACCAGCCCCTCTCTCTCTAACCCGAGCCATCTACCCCCTCCTAACCTAGCTCTACCCGAGCCTCTCCTTCCTCTCTCCCTTTCTCTATGCCATGCTGGCCCCAGCCCGAACCTGCCCGCCTTAACCTCTTCCTAGCCCACCTGCCATGCCCCTGCCTGCCCAAGCCGAGCCCCAGCTCGAGCACGCGAGGAGGAGGAGGAAAAGGTGGCCGAAGCCACCTTTATCCCTACCCCGCTCCCACACGTCACCCCATCTCCCTTCCTTATCTACTCCCTCGCCTCACGCGCCCTAGCATCGCCAGATCCACCCCGGAGCCCTGCCTCTCCCCTCTTCTTCTCCACCGACGCCATCTTCCCTCTCGTCGGTCACCGCCAGTACAACCGGCGTATCCTTGTTCCAACCAGCGTGGGCGACGTGGAGGTGGTCGAGGAGACCGAGGAGGTTCCCCTGCTTCACCCTGTACGCGCCAGCGAGGAGGAGAAGGCCAGAACACGCTGCACCCCGACGCGACCACCGAAACCCTAGCGCCGCCATTCGTCTGCAACCTCGTCGATCAACAACTCCCCGTCTCGATCCGACCCCTCCGACCAACCCTCGGTGAGCTCCCGCCACTCCCAGACATCCTCGCCGTCGCCACTGTGCCCTGGTCGCGCCGATCGTTTAGTCAAACGCTCTCTGCACGCCGGCGTTCGCGTTCGTCTGCACGCCTCTGCGTCGCGTACCGCTCTTCTAGCCGCGCTCCCCCGTCCTGTCAGCAACCCCCACCTACCACAGTGGCTGCCGCCTCCGCGCGCGAACCCCAGGTCCCCGGTTCGATCCCCCGTGCCTCACCGTCACTGCCGCGCATGGATCTGACCCTCAGATCATGGAGAAGATCCACAGTGCCGCTGCGCGCTTTGCGTGTCCCCCTCCCCCCCCCAAACTTTTTACCGCTCAACCGCGCTCCTCGAGACCCCACCTGTCTGTGCATGTGGGCATTTTACAAAAAGCACCCCGGTTTCGTAACCCTCAACCCGTGCTCCAGCACGCCCCCACACCTCAGTCCTGTCAGCAACCCCCACCTGCCACAGTGGCATCGGTGAGCAATATCTGCTATTTGGTTTTTCATGCTGTAGCATCCCAATTGTCTAACAATTGTAATGCTACTTGGTCTAGTAAGGTAATGGCTACTTCCTATATATAATTTTTGCATCATAATTATATCATGCTCATGTCATCATGCCACCTTGCATTTGAGCATCATATAAAACCCTCTTTCTTTGGTTCTTCTCTCATATGAATTATTAATTGTATTTGCCCCTTGATATTGTATTTGGTTATTGATATATTGTTTAATGCCCAAGTTGAGTTGGGGGCATATCTTTTATTCACCTCCATCACCTTTCTTTTCACCACCTTATAATTCCACCATCCTATTATCCATGAGCTTGTAATTCTTTTTCTTTTGATTTTATTCTAGCTCATGTGGGTGGGGTGGATCTAATCCTAATTTCTTTTGCTTGGCTTTTATTTTCCACTTCTTGGGAATGCATAAGAATAATGCCATATTATTATTATTGTTTTCACAAAATAAAAACATGGCATTTATTATTTTGCATGGGCCATGCAAGATTACCACCACCTTTAGCCATTTTGTTTTTCTCTTGGTTTAAGTGATTCTTCCTTTATGGAATCATCTACATATCTCTCCACCATCCCCTTGATCTCATCAACACCACTAATTTCCTTCATGCATGATCATATGAGAAGCTATCCACATTGTTTTTCTTTTCTCCTTCACACTTGGCCATGTCATGATCATGCATTTTAATCCCTACTTTTCCTCACCTCTTCTTCTTAACTTGATCTATAAGCATGTGTTAAAAACCTAAAATTCTAAATCAAACCCTAACACCACCCTCTCTCCTCAAACCCTAATTTTTCCTTAACTAAACCCTATTCTGTGACGCCTCATTGCAAGGATTGGGTGTAGTCCTTATGCAAGAAAAACAAGTTGTTGATTATGCCTCTCGACAGTTGAAGACGCATGAGATCAACTATCCCACACATGACCTCGAACTCGCAGCAGTTGTCTTTGCTTTGAAAGTATGGAGGCATTACTTGCTTGGAAACCGTTGTGAGATCTTTTTGGATCACAAGAGTCTGAAGTATATATTCACACAGCCGGATCTCAACCTTCGTCAGAGGAGGTGGATTGAAACAATAAATGATTTCGATTTGACCATCAGCTACACTCCAGGCAAAGCTAACGTCATGGCCGATGCTCTCAGCCGAAAAGCTTATGTCAACAACCTCATGGTGGAAGAACAACAGCCTCTCTTGTGCGAGGAATTCCGCAAACTCAACCTTGAAATTGTGGATCAAGGTTATCTTCTGAACCTTCTAGCAACACCTCTCTTGGAAGAGAAAGTTCGTTCCATTCAACTTGGTGATCCTTACACTAAAAAGATCATCTCCAACATTCAGCTTCCGAAGTATGAGTCTTTCCACGTAGACGACCAAGGCACTCTTTTCTTTGAGCAGCGGATGTTTGTTCCGAACTACCCGGGTTTAAGAGAGCAAGTTCTCAAGGAGGCACATGATTCTGTTCTTTCTATCCACCCTGGCAGCACTAAGATGTACATGGACTTGAAAACACAATATTGGTGGCCTAGTTTGAAACGATATTGTGCCAAGTATGTCTCGGAGTGTGATGTCTGCCGCAGAGTTAAAGCTGTCCATCAGAAACCTTCCGGTCTTCTATAGCCATTGAAGCCTCCGGAATGGAAATGGGAGAAAGTACAGATGGACTTCATCACTGGTTTTCCAAGGTCGCAGAAGGGCAAAAATGCAATCTTTGTTGTCATTGACAGGCTATCCAAAGTAGCTCACTTCTTTCCAGTCAAGGAAACAATTTCTGCAATTCAGTTGGCTGAGCTCTATATCAACAGAATTGTCTCTCTGTATGGAGTTCCTCTTGAGATCAGTTCAGACCGTGGAAGCATCTTCACTTCCAAGTTCTGGGGAAGTTTCCAAAATGCTTTGGGAATAAAATTAAACTTCAGCACCGCTTACCACCCTCAGTCGCAAGGACAAGTTGAAAGGATCAATCAGATTCTGGAAGATATGCTTCGTGCTTGCGTTATCTCTTTCGGCATGAAGTGGGAAGAATGTCTTCCTTATGCTGAATTCTCTTACAACAATAGTTTCTAGAAAAGTCTTACAAGAATGTCTTCCTTGCATTATCTCTCTATGGTCGCAAATGCAGAACTCCGATTGGTTGGTCGGGCGCAGGTGAAAGAATATTGTTTGGTCCCGACATTGTAACTCAAGCGGAGGAGAAAGTTCACATCATTCTTGAAAACCTGAAGATTGCTCAAAGTCGCCAGAAGAGCAATTATGACAAAAAGCACACGGACATGGAGTATGTCCCTGGTGATCTCGTTTACCCTCGTGTCACTCCCATGAGAGGCACGCACCGCTTTGGTATCAAAGGAAAACTGGCTCCTAGATACATCGGTCCTTTCAAAATTCGTGGAAGAAGAGGAGAAGTTGCTTATGCTCTTGAGCTCCCTGATCAACTCAAAGTCCATGATGTTTTCCACATCTCTCAACTCAAGAAGTGCTTCAAGGATCCCGGCAGGACCGTGGACCATGAACTCATCAATCTCCAAGAAGATCTTTATTATCAAGAACACCCCATAAAAATTCTTGAAGTCGCAGAAAGAAGGACTCGCAACAAGTCCATCAAGTTCTGCAAGGTGCAGTGGTCGCACCATTCCGTTGATGAAGCCACTTGGGAACGTGAAGATGAGCTCCGTGCCAAGTATCCTACCCTCTTTGAGTCTTCTTCTTCTTCCTAGAATCTCGGGGCGAGATTCCTGTTTAGTGGGGGAGAATTGTAGCATCCCAATTGTCTAACAATTGTAATGCTACTTGGTCTAGTAAGGTAATGGCTACTTCCTATATATAATTGTTGCATCATAATTATATCATGCTCATGTCATCATGCCACCTTGCATTTGAGCATCATATAAAACCCTCTTTCTTTGGTTCTTCTCTCATATGCATTATTAATTGTATTTGCCTCTTGATATTGTATTTGGTTATTGATATATTGTTTAATGCCCAAGTTGAGTTGGGGGCATATCTTTTATTCACCTCCATCACCTTTCTTTTCACCACCTTATAATTCCACCATCCTATTATCCATGAGCTTGTAATTCTTTTTCTTTTGATTTTATTCTAGCTCATGTGGGTGGGGTGGATCTAATCCTAATTTCTTTTGCTTGGCTTTTATTTTCCACTTCTTGGGAATGCATAAGAATAATGCCATATTATTATTATTATTGTTTTCACAAAATAAAAACATGGCATTTATTATTTTGCATGGGCCATGCAAGATTACCACCACCTTTAGCCATTTTGTTTTTCTCTTGGTTTAAGTGATTCTTCCTTTATGGAATCATCTACATATCTCTCCACCATCCCCTTGATCTCATCAACACCACTAATTTCCTTCATGCATGATCATATGAGAAGCTATCCACATTGTTTTTCTTTTCTCCTTCACACTTGGCCATGTCATGATCATGCATTTTAATCCCTACTTTTCCTCACCTCTTCTTCTTAACTTGATCTATAAGCATGTGTTAAAAACCTAAAATTCTAAATCAAACCCTAACACCACGCCGCTCTCTCGTTCCTGCGTTCGGGGTTGACGTGGAGGTGGACGAGAAGACCGACGAGGTACCCCTGCTCCACCTTGACCGGCCCAGCGAGGAGGAGAAGGCCACCAGGACCGCCAGCATCCTTGCCGCTCCGCTGAAACCCTAGCCCCCAGCCTCTGCGACCTCGTCGCTATAGCGCCTCCCAGGCCGATCCGACCACACCAATCTCTCCATGGTACGACCCTCTCCCTCCCTGACACCCTCCGTCTCGCTGTCGCCGACTAGCGCCGCCGTTTGTTTCAGCGAGCACCCTCTGTGCGCCAGAGATCACGGGTGTCTGCCGCCTCTGCACCGTGCCACACCTCACCTAGTCGCCCAGCTGCTCCTTGACAACCACCCCGCCCAGCCGCACTTGTTGCCGTCTCCGCACGCGAGCCCCAGGTCGCGGGATCGAGTCCCCGCCTCACTGTGCCGCGCACCGCGCGCGTCAGACCGTGCCGTCAGAGAACATGAGAAGAAGATCCACAGTGCCCGTTTTGTTTTGCAGATAGCCCCCTCTGTTAATTCTCGCTCAACCCGCGGTATTCGCCAGCCCCACCAGTCAGTCTCTCTGTCCGCTTTGCAAAGACGCCCTGCATTTTCGAACACCCAACCCGCGCTCCAGAACGGCCCCACCTGGCAGCCCCTGCGGGTTCCGCCGCTGTCACGTGGGCCTTAGCCAGCTGGTCCCACCTAGCAGTCACATGGGCTAGCTAGAGCCGCGGTGGAAAAAGTCCTTTGCGCGCTGTGTGGCCCAGTCAGCCGCTGGCCCACCCGTCAGTGACTGGGGCTGGGTCGGTCTGAGTAATAAAAGTTTTCCTGTCTAGCTATTTAAACAAAACAAATTCAAAATTATTTAAATTCAAATTTAAATCAGATTTCAAATAATTTTTAATTTACAAATCCAAATAATACAAATAATATATGTTTTGGAATCAGAAAAATGTGAGGAATTCAAATATGCCCTTAAAAATATTATTTGAACACTTTAAAATTTCGAGATGATTAAAATTACAATAAAATGCCCTTTTCTTAATAAATTAATAACTTTAATTCTACAACTCCAAATTTGACAAATAATATGTCTAAATCGATCAGCGCGACGAGCCCGTTCAATCTATGCAGTCCTTGTTCTGAATTGAAGCATGCATCATGTAATTATTAAAAATCTGAACTGTTTATGACAATAAAACTTGGTTAAATAAATAATAAAATGCTTTATTTCTTGTATCCACACCTCACCTTTGCCATGCTACTTTAATGCCATGTAAACTGTGCACCATTCATCATGGCATGCTTGTTTGCTTGTCGCATTTTTCATATGCTTGTGCACTTTATTTATGTTGGCCCTTGTTTGTTTGGTTCTTCTTCGAATAGACGCCCAGCAGGAGAATTACCAGGAATCACAGGAGTACTATCCAGATCCATCTCTCGCTTCAACTGAACTACCAGGCAAGCACTACCACATGCTTGCATACATATAGTACCTATTGCTTCTATCTTATTCTTGCATCATTGAGTCGCGATTGCATTAAATTGAATCCCAAGTACTACATAGCCTTTACTTTTAAACCCCACCGAAGCTTGTTCCTCCATCCCATGAGCCATTACTACAGGAGTTGTTTGAGCCATGCGAGTCGTAGAAAAGCATGTGTAGGGTATGTGAGTGTCTGATGAATAACGAGGTACCTAAACAACATAAACTGAGTAGTAATGGGATAACTAATGAAAGAGGCACCGGTGAGCAATATCTGCTATTTGGTTTTTCATGCTCACTTGTGTCCCGTAGGACCCCGAGTACTTGATTCCTGTTCCTTGACTATTCGCACTATCCACATCCGGGAGGCCTTATGGACCCCCCTGAGCTAGAGCTTGATTCATTCTTATTTCTTGGGGCCACAATTAGTTTGGGGCTTTATTACTATCCTGTACTTATGCCATGTTACTGCTTTATTTAAGATTGTGCGAGGAGCACCTGTACTGTTTTGGATCGTGACACGTTTTCGCTGTATCGACAAGCCCAGTCACATTTTCGGGTTCCCAGTCGTTTACCGCCGTCCACACAAACCTTGGGTCCGTCTCGGAGCCGACCAACTTCGTCGCGGGTAGCTTAATGGGGTGCCCCCTGAAATATTTCTGAATCCTGTGATTGCTTTGTCGTGAATGCCTCGTTGGGTTTTGATTTGGTTTTTCCGAGGTTGATCGAGTGTGTGTTGCTATTCGTGACCCCTGCAGGGTAAATCTTTCTGAAAGCCGTGTCCGCGGGTATGGACGACTTGGAGCACAGTTTCTCGATCATAGACAAGTATAACTAAAGTACCGCTTTTAATCTGACTAAGTACTTGACTAGTAAATAGTGCAAGGCTCATGGAATGGTTAATAAAACTGCCAACGGATGATGGGGGTTGTTCGTCCTCTTCCTCGTTGGTAAGCGAGGAGGAGGATGGATCTGTTAATTATACTGTTATAACTGTTGTTCTTAATTAATGGACATCCGTCTATCATTGGTTAAGCGGATGGTTAGCGATTATCTATAGAATTGTTAGGTATTATCTTTTGCTGCAATTGCGTCACCCCAGGTTGTGTCCCCTTTAGTGGCATAAAGACTTGCTGAGTACCCCTAGGGTCTCACACGATAAATTGTTTGATTCAGATGAACAGGTGTACCCACAAGATGGATACTGGGTGGAGGAGACAGATGATGTTGGCAACGATCATTCGGTGTAGAGATTCCGGGAACGGGGATCCGTGAGATCTGTGGGCGGGATGTGTTTATTTATGTGGCATCTTATGCCGATTTGCTTCTTATCCGTACTCGGATCTTGTTTTCCGCTTCCGCCTGATACTCTGATGTTTGTTGTATGAGGAGCTATCCTAAAATATTATCTCTATCTAGGATATTTGAATCTTGCCGTATGGCGTTGCAATATTTATATTTCTTTTAGATGGAATGGCTCTGAGGACTGTTGTATGTGGCTTGCATACATACTCACTTGTGTATGTAGTTGATCCCTTCGCCTGCCGATTACGCCGCTCGTTCTTGTCCTGATGCTCTGAAAGTGGTTAGGACGGCCGAAAAGTCTACCGTGAGTGGCCCCGGGCCCCACCGTACTATTTTAACCACTTTCGTTCATCCAGGCATGTAACTAAGAGCGTAATTCACCGAGGTAGTTACACATGCTCACTTGTGTCCCGTAGGACCCCGAGTACTTGATTCCTGCTCCTTGACTATTCGCACTATCCACATCCGGAAGGCCTTATGGACCCCCCTAAGCCAGAGCTTGATCCATTCTTATTTCTTGGGGCCACAAAGTAGTTTGGGGTTTTGTTACTATCTTGTACTTATGCCATGCATTACTATTTTATTTAAGATTGTGCGAGGAGCACCTGTACTGTTTAAGAATTGCGGAGTGTTTTCGCGGTATCGACAAGCCCAGTCACATTTTCGGGTTCCCAATCGTTTACAGCCATTGGCGCAAACCTTGAGCCCGTCTCGGAGTCAGCTAGCTTTGTTGCGGGTAGCTTAATGGGGTGCCCCCTGAAATATTTCTGAATCCTATGATCGCTTTGTCGTGAATGCCTCGTTGGGTTTTGAGTTGGTTTTTCCGAGGTTGATCGAATGTGTGTTGCTATTTGTGCACCCTAGCAGGGTAAATCTTTCTGAAAGCCGTGTCCGCGGTTATGGACGACTTGGAGCACAGTTTCTCGATCATAGACAAGTCTAACTAAAGTACCGCTTTTAAATTGACTAAATACCTGATTAGTAGATAGTGCAATACTCATGGAATGGTTAATAAAACAACCAACGGATGGGGGTTGTTTGTCCGCTTCCTCGTTGGTAAGCGAGGAGGAGGATGGATCTCTTAATTATATTGTTATAACTGTTGTTCTTAATTCATGGACATCCTTCTATCATTGGTTGGGCGGATGGTTAGCGAGTATCTATAGATTTGGTAGTTATTATCTTTTGCTGCAATTGCGTCACCCCAGGTTGTGTCCCCTTTAGAGGCATAAAGACTTGCTGAGTACCCCTAGGGTCTCACACGATAAATTGTTTGATTCAGATGAACAGGTGTACTCGCAAGAGGGATACTGGGTGGAGGAGACAGATGATGTTGGCAACGATCACTCGGTGTAGAGATTCCGAGATCGGGGATCCGTGAGATCTGTGGGCGGGATGTGTTTATTTATGTGGCATCTTATGCTGATTTGCTTCTTATTCATACTCGGATCTTGTTTTCCGCTTCCGCCTGATACTCTAATGTTTGATGTATGAGGAGCTATCCTAAAATATTATCTCTATCTAGGATATTTGAACCTTGCCGTATGGCGTTGCAATATTTCCATTTCTTTTAGATGGAATGGCTCTGAGGACTATTGTATGTGGCTTGCATACATACTCACTTGTGTATGTAGTTGATCCCTTCGCTTGCCGATTACGCCGCTCGTTCTTGTCCCGATGTCCTGAAAGTGGTTAGGACGGCCGAAAGGTCTACCGTGAGTGGCCCTGGGCCCCGCCGTACTATTTTAACCACTTTCGCTCGTCTAGGCATGTAACTAAGAGCGTAATTCACCGAGGTAGTTACATGATATATCTCCAGTGCTCGGACGTGATCCTTGGTCCTTGATACGTCCATTTTGCATCACTATTCTATATCATAATTCACACTTATTCATTGATATATTTCATATCAAAGGGATGATACTTATGTTATTTTATCTGTTTTTGCATGGTTGATGACTTTTGGAGCATGGACCGCCGCAGACAGGATTCTGATGGAAAAGGTGCAGTTTGGAGGCAAAATTCGTGAAGATCAGAAAATCCGGGAAAATACATGGAAAATCCTTTTTTTAGAAGACGAAGGAAGCTAGAAGGGGAGGCTGAGATGGGCCACAGGGGGCCCACACCACCCCCTGGCGCGGGCCAGCCTAGGTCGCGCCACCAGGTGGTGTGGCCGCCCTGCTCCACCCCTGGCTCTCCCCTCTGGCGTATATTATCCTCTCGAAACCCTAAGACTCGGGGGGCGACCACAGAAAGATTCCACCGCCTCTGCGGGGCGGAAAACACCGAGAGAGAAAGATCTCTCTGGCAGACATAATTCTGCCGAGGGAATTCCTTCCCGGAGAGGGGAGATCATCTCCATCAACACCACCATCAAGCTGGACTTCATCGGGATCATCATCATCATCATCACCATCAACACCCTCATCACCATCTCCATATTGCTGTAACAATTGGGTTGAATATTGCATAGTTCTTAGGGGAAACTTTCCCGGTGTTGATTAATCTTTGTAGTTGATGCTATTGAGTGGAACCATTGAATTATTGTTTATGTTCAGATTGTTATACATCATTATTCCATCTCTGATCATGATCCATATGATGTCTTGTGAGTAGTTTGTTTAGTTCTTGAGGACATGGGAGAAGTCATGTTGTTAGTAGTGGAATTGTGTTGAGAATGATGCAATGGTTTGATATTTAAGTTGTGGTGTACTTCTTCTAGTGGTGTCATGTGAACGTCGACTACATGACACTTCACCTATATGGGCCTAGGGGAATGCATTGTGTATTTGGCTACTAATCATAGGGGTTGCCGGAGTGACAGAAACCTGAACCCCCGTTAGGAAACCATTGCATAAGGGACATCAAGGTCTTAGAGTTTAAAGTTGTCGTTAGATTTTTACCTTAATTACTTTCTTGTACTTGCAGATGCTTGCAAGGGGTATAATCACAACTATGTATTAGTCCTAGGAAGGTCGGTACATTAGCACAGGTTCACCCACACAACACTTAGCAAACTAAAGAAGATTAATCAACTATATGAAGCAAAAGCACTTGACGATATTCCTGTGTGTCCTCGAGAATGTTTGGTCATCTTAAGTAATACAACCGGCTTGTCCTTTGCTGAATAAAGGATTAGGCCACTTGCTGCATGTATTCCTATTGTCTTTTATTTACTCGTACTTTATTTTACTTGCATTATCAAAAACCCCTAAAAATCCATTTGCTAAGTATTTGCAAAGAATTCCTAATCCATACCACTAGCCAGCACATTCTGCTCCTCATTGGGTTCGACACTCTTACTTATCAAAAATACTGCGATACACCCCCTATACTTGTGGGTCATCAGTCCTAGGGACATCTTCTTCTTCCTCATCCATAATTGATGGATCGGGGAAGTGGAAGCCGTACCTCCACTCTTCTTGAGGCTTCACCCTCATACGAGCACCAATGGCTGGCTTCAAGAGTGGCGCTTTTGCTCCCATCCTAGCACCTGCACCAATTTTAGGTAATTCCTTACGCTTGTGCAGCCTAGGGTCCGTGGTGACGAACTTGACCATCTCCACGTGCCCTTTTCCATGCATCTTGTGACCTTCTCTCTCTTCTTGAGCTCTCTTCATTGCCGCCCAGTTGATCTCCGAGGGATCATAGAGATCACAGCGGATGTACATGTCAACCACATCATCATCGGAATCGTTGTTGTAGTAGCTTGGCTCGACGTACTCCTTGTACCCTAGACTAAACCTCTCCACCTCCTCATTGTCGTCCTCCATGGACGGGCTACGAGAGCGGTCCCTGGAAGGAGCAATGAGGCCCAGGGGTTTTCCACGGCCTAGGACGGGATAAAGCATGGCTGGATTGATTCCTGGAGATTATGATTGGAGAGAGACAGAGAGACAATGGAAATATATAAGGGGAGTCAGAGGCCGGTAAAACTTGCGAGAAACACCAAATTATCACCCAAGAAAAGAATCGTAACGAAACAGGGAAAGAAATCATGGATTTGGAAGAGTTCTGCCACATAAGGACCAACTATACGGGCGCAACCTGTATAGCTCCTGTCGTATAGTTGGTTCCGGGCAGATATTTCAAAATATCTCGAGTCCAGGTCAGTTAAATCACGACTCGGAACCGACAATAACGTTTTTTTCGTAAAAACGAAAAGGCAAATGAAAAGTGTCTGGTAGTTTAATGACCAACTATACAGCCGGAAAAATGGCTCCGGTCGTATAGTTGCGACCGTATAGATACAGACATCAAAAGTCGAAAGTGTCTGAGAGTTTAACGACCAGCTATACGGTTGGAAAATTTGCTCCGATCGTATAGTTGCACCCATATAGGTCCGGACTTCGAAAACAATTTCACGAAGACGATACAGAGAGTTTAACGACCAACTATATGGTGGGAGATTTTTCTCTGGTCGTATAGTTACACCCCTATAGTTGGTAAAAACCCTCAGAAACTTCAGAAAAACACGAGGAATTCAAAGGCAAAATTTTAAGAAGTAAAATCTGTGAAAACAAATCACTTATTTGAGTAGGAACACTTACCTCGAACTTACCATTTGTTTATTCAGGGATGAAAAACTCCTCTAACAACAAAGACTCTTTCTCTTTTGGAGGAATTGACCTTAGTTCATTAAATAATTCTCGTAAACAAAAATCACCGGGACTAAAGTTCCACTCAACAAGATTGGTGCCTTGCTGGGCAAACATGGACACTGCATCCAACATCTTTATTTCTTGCCTATGCATAATCTGCAACTCAAATTCTTGAAGTGAAAGAATCCAACGGATCAGTCTTGGCTTATGGTCTTTCCTCTCAAGGAGTTCTTTTCAACCATCACGATCCGTATGAACTCTTACTTTTGCATCAACTATATAAGAATGAAATTTATCACAAGAGAAAAATACAGCAAAAAGTTCCCCTTCTTCCTTAGGGTAATTCTTTTGGGCACCATTAAGAGTTCTACTAGCATGATGTATAATATTAAATGTGTGACCAATGTGTTGTCCCAGAGTTACTCCTACAGCATCATCACTAGCTTCACATATTAAGTCAAAGGTCGTATCCCAGATAGGTGGTTTAATGATGGGAGCACGAGATAAAGCATTTTTGAGTTTACCAAAGGCTTCAAGACATTTATCATCAAAATTAAATTTTACTGCCTTTTGCAAGAGGTTAGTCAAAGTTTTAGATATTCCATAGAAATTTCTAATGAACCTTCTATAAAACCCACATGACCAAGGAAACTTCTTATACCTTTAATATCCCTAGGTTGTGGCATTCTCTCTATGATCTCAACCTTAGCTCTATCCACTTCAATTCCCTTACCTGATACCTTATGTCCAAGGATTGTACCTTCTTTGACCATAAAATGGCACTTCTCCCAGTTTAGAAAAAGATTGGTCTCTTCGCAATGCTGCAAAACTCTTTTGAGATTATCCAAGCAACTAGTAAATGAAATTCCATAGACAGAAAAGTCGTCCATAAATACTTCCATTATCAGTTCTATAAAATCCACAAAAATAGCAATCATGCATCTTTGAAAAGTAGCTGGAGCAATACATAAACCAAAAGGAATACGTCGGTAAGCATGTAAACCATAAGGACTAATGAAAGTTGTTTTAAGTTGATCATCCGGATGAATAGCTATTTCAGAAAAACCAGAGTATTCATCCAAGTAGCAAAAATGAGTATGGTTTTCTAACCTTTCTAAAGTTTGATCTATGAACGGTAAAGGATAGTGATCTTTCCTAGTTTCTTTATTTAATTTCCTAAAGTCTATGCACATCCTATGCCCAACAATAGTTATAGTAGGTACCAATTCATTGTTTTCATTAGGAACAACAGTAAAACCGCCCTTCTTAGGGACACAATGAATAGGACTTTCCCATTCCATTTCTTTAACATGATAGATTATACCTGCGTCCAGTAGGCGTACGATTTATTTTCTTACCAGTTCCTTCATTTCAGGCTTCAATCTTCTATTAAATACTGCAACTGTTTTAGCACCTTCTTCCATGATTATTCGATGGACGGTTATCATGCGACTAATGTCCTTCAAATCATCCATTGAGTACCGAAAGGCCTTGCGATGCTCCTTAAGTATTTTCATGAGTTCTTCTTCTTCTCTTGAAAGTTTAGCACTAATAATAACAGGGAATTTATTTGTATCATTTAAAAACCTATATTTAAGATTATCTGGTAGAGTCTTCAACTCTAGGGATGGTAATTCCTCATCCCCTCTATTTTCTCGCTCTTCGAAAGCCTCATTAGTTAGAGGCCCCATAATGGGAAGTGAATTGAGTTCATCTTCTAGTTCTTCTGGGACTTGTCCTTCATAACTATTTCTTCATAACTTGAGTCTTCATTTATTTCTTCTTCTTGATTACTAGAGAAAAGAGCCACCATTTCCTCAATAGTTTTCTCTTCGTCTTCTTCTTGTATTTGTGGAGGCATGTCTTTAAATTTGGAAAAGTGGAATTCCTTTTCCGCTCCCCCAAGCTTAAGAGGCTCAATATCCTTATTGAAATCAACATAGGCACCTATATCACTCAAAAAAATTCTTCCAAATATAATTGGGCAAAGAGTGCCAGCTGGCATATCAATAATTACAAAATCGATAGGAAATTTTTTGTTGCCAATTGTGACAGTTGCATCTTCAACTACTCCCATTGGAATTCTAAGATTTTTATTGGCTAACATAATTGTCATATCAGTATTTTAAATTGTAGCCAGTTCTATTTCTTCTTTTATTTCTAAGTAGAAATCATAAGATATAACATTAATTTCGATGCCAAGATCGCATAAACCATAATGCGAGATTTGTTTAAATATGCAGGGAAGAATGGGCTTACCCACATCTTTTACCTTTGTTTTACCTTCAACCAATATGGAAGTCTCTTCATCAAGTTCAACTATGTTACAATGTGTGTACATAGCCATAATTGCTTCCTTGGTTACCTCTTCATCTTTGGTTTCTTCCAGATGTTCCATGACTTTCTAGTATACTTTCTTCTTCCTTCTTCTCATGTACTGCTTTGACCTGTTCATATTCAAGAATATGCTTTTGTGTAGTGTTAGGGAAAGGCATCTCATGTATTGGTTCTAGGGAGGCGAGTGTTGCTTTAACTTCTCTTTCCTTCTTAGGTTCGGGTGGTGGATCATACTTGACCAAACCCTCTTTTGGAGATATGTTCTATAAAAGATTTAACAACTTGCAGCATAAGATCTGAATCCAAATAAAGTTCTTTAGATAATTCTTTAACATGGCCCTTTTTATTATAGTCATGAATACAATCATGTCCTATTTCTACGCTTCCTCCACTTCCTAGACCAAAATTCCATGAAACTCTATGATCGCGAATTCTATTAAGTAAAGCCCAATCTTTAGTTATAGGAAGATTCATAAAGGCTCCTTCTGTGAAAGAGTCTAGTTCAATTTTATTAGGTTCAATTAAACTGCCATAAAAGATATGCAATAAATACCATTCAGGCAAATCATGATGAGGACATAGACGTAGTAAATCTTTAAATCTTATATAAGCTCTTACTAGTCCTTCATTATAACTGTTCCTCCAAGTCATTATAAGACCCCTAATTCCAAAAGATTTTGATAATGGATAATATTTTGCTAGAAATTCACGGGCTAGATTATCCCAAGTAGTAGTGGCTTTAAGGGGTAGAGATCTATACCATGAGAGAGCTGTACTAGTCAAGGTCTGACTAAAATGTTTAACCCTTACCTCATTGGCAGTATATCCCGTCAATTGAAAAGTGCCACATATATCTTTGAAACATGCAATATGCTCATATGGATCAGGATCTTCTTCATCTCTAGTAAATTGCTTCTTGTGTAGAATACCGAGTAGTAGAGGATTTATTTCAAACCCCCTTGTCTTCTCATTGGAGTTGTCTCTTTTATAAATATCATAGAGCTTCCCAAAGTAGTTGAGTGGGTTGGCACTAGTCATATGCTCAAACTCCATCATGTTGGTGGAAACCTGTAACTCAAAACAAGACTTACCAACACAAAAATAATAAGCAAAAACTAAAAGACCTACAGCGCTTAGCTCCCCGGCAATGGCGCCAGAAAATTGCTTGATGACTGCAAGTGCACAGATTGTTTGTAGCTAGTTTCGAAATAAAGATATCGATCCCACACGGAGCAGGAGTCTGAAGTCTAATAATTCTTGAAATAAATATTACAATAGAAATGCTAAATAAAGTTATAAGCGACAAGATAAAATGCGAGTGTTGCAAAAGTTAGATAACAACCTAGGGCAGAAGCACAAAAAATCACGCCTCATAATGACATACAAAGATTTTACTCGAATTTTTACTGTGAAGCACAAAAATCTGTTTCGGGACAGCAACTTTCCCAATCATTACTTCTCTCTCATTAGAGGTTACTCTTGGCACAAAAAGCAAATAAAAAGGATAAGAAGCGATTATTACAGAGGTAATAACTTGCAAGACTCATCTAAAACTTTTGGGTTATCGCCCAATAAGTACTTTTCTTTAACGCCTTTAAGTTAGGCATGATAGTTTGAGAAGATGCTCACATAGGAAATATGAATTGAAGTAAAAGAGAGCATCGAGAAGCAAATTCAAAACACATTTAAGTCTAACCCACTTCCTATGAAAAATAATCTTCTAAATAAACAAGTCATCAAAGCACAAAGCAACAAGCATAGTGAAGCAAAACAAGTGCAACTTCAAAAATTTCAACATAAAGAGGGGAAACTTAATATTATTGAGATGCATAAAACCATATTTCCCTCTCTCATAATAACTTTCAGTAGCATCATGAATAAAACTAACAATATAACTATCACATAAAACATTCTTATCATGAGCCACATGCATAAAAGAATTAATACTCCCCACATAAACATAGTCGTTCTTATTAATTGTAGTAGGAGCAAATTCAAGAAAATAGCTATCATTATTATCCTCATCACCATAATCATCAAATATAGGAGGCATATTGTAATCATAATTAATTTTCTCCTCAATAGTAGGTGGACTGGAAATATCATATTCATCATTGTAATCATCATATATTGGAGGTTTGGTATCATCATAAGCAATAGAATAATTATCTTCCAAAGTGTGTTCATTTGTAAACATATCATCATTGGAAGGATCATGGATAGCACTAATAGTATAGAAATTATTAATATCATCATTTTCAGAATTGGTACCAAAGAGATTTTCAATATCAAAAGAAGTATGCTTTTCCCAATCATGATCACTACTATAGATAACAGGCATAGGAACATCATCGAGTTCAGACTCATCAAAAACTATAATAGGAGCAACATGCTTAGGGGAAAATACCGTTTTCTCTCTCCTTTTACACCTCCTCTTCTTCTTTTTCTTCTTCTCTTTAGGAGGGAGAGGCTTGAAAGGAAGCTTCTCCATATACCCTGGTTCATTGTTAGAGACAATATAAGAAACTTTGGAGGATTCCTCCTTTTCATTAATAAGACCAAAACACATCTTAGTCATGTCATATTTTGGTAAGATCTCATCTTTTAGGATATTTCGTATGTAAGTATTTGTGTGGCAATTATCAACACAATAAAGATGACAACCATGTAGGACGCTATTCATATCAAAAGCACTCATATCTACCAAAGAGGTTTTTCTTGATAACTCTTCACATCCCAAAAATAATGTAAGTTCATCATGCTGATTAAGAGTGATCATGTCATCACAATACAAACTTGTAGTACTCATTGGAATAGAAGGGTTATTATTATGGCCTAAGCATTGAAAAATTAAATGACCTACTTCAAAGCAAAGTTCACAAATAAAAGGATAGAGGGCACAAACTTTTTTACCAAGATCATTTAGAGCCCTATGCCACGTTCTAGTTTTTTCATTCCTGTGGGTGATACAATATTCTTCTTCAATTTGATTATTCTCACAAGGTCTATTTATTCCACAAAAATTAGCATGCTTATAAGAAATAGTACTTTCAAAGGTTTGAGCATGTTTATTGCTATCATTAATAACAATTTCATTTTACATGCAAGTGTCTTTAAAAGGCTCATGATACATGTCCCAGTTTTCTTTAGGAGCATTATGAGAAGCAAAGGTTCTAAAACAATCAATAAGAATTTGAGGATCAAGACCATATTTAGTACTAAGCTCTTAAAAATCAGCAGTTTCAGCAAAAGACTTAATGCAATCATACTCATAGTTTATACCTGGTTCTTTACCTTTGTTGTTATCCCAATCTTCGGTATTGCTTTGAATTGTTTCAAGAAGATCCCACTTAGCTTTGACCTCCTTACTTGTGAAGGATCCCTCTAAACAAGTATCTAGATAGTCCTTGTAATGTCCTGAAAGCCTTGCATAGAAATTATTAATAACAATATTACTGGGGAGCTCATGAATGGGACATTTTGAGCATTAGTGACTTCAATCTCCCCCATGCTTGGGCAATACTTTATCCATCATGTGGATGAAAATTATAAATGTAACTCCTATCTTTATAAATTTCATGAGGAGGATAAAATTTAGAGTAAAAGAGAGATTCAAGTTCCTTCCACTCCAAATGATGAGGATCATCTAGTAGCTCATACCACTCCCTTGCTTTGCCCTTAAGTGAATAAGAGAATAGCTTCCTCTTAACTTGGTTCATTGAAATACTTGCACACTTGAACAACTCGCATAATTCGTGTATAAAGAGTAAATGATCACCAGGATGGACAGTTCCATCTCCAAAATAATAGTTATTCATAACACGTTCAACAATTTTTATAGGTATTTTAAAAGAGATGCTTTCAGGATGTGGATTTAAAATATCACAAGTATCATTAGAATTACCACATATGGGAGATAAAGTATCATCAGAGCAAATTTTCTTCTTTAAAGCTAGGGAATTAAAAAGATCATCTCCATAAAAACTAACTTCCCCTAGCTTAGACGTTTCCATAGCATTAGTAACAAAGGTGTTCAAAAGATTCATACTAATAACATTGTTATTAGCAAGATCTATGGGTTTTTTAATTTTCTTTTCAGACAATTCATGTTCTACATTAGGAAAAATACTAAAAAGCTCTCTAATTTTGTTGTTGTTTTCCATTAAGCCTAACTAGTGAAAACAAGAAACAAAAAGACAAAATTGCAGAATCTAAAGGAAATAACTTCGAGCACTCACACAGGAGGATGTGAGTACCTTTTACCTTACCTCCCCGGCAACGGCGCCAGAAAATAGCTTGATGTCTACGCACTTCTATTCTTGTAGATAGTTGTTGGGCCTCCAAGTGCAGAGGTTTGTAGAACAGCAGCAAGTTTTCCCTTAAGTGGATTACCCAAGGTTTATCGAACTCAGGGAGGAAGTGGTCAAAGGTATTCCCTCTCAAACAATCCTGCAATCAAGATACAAGAAGTCTCTTGTGTCCCCAACACACCCAATACACTTGTCAGGTGTATAGGTGCACTAGTTCGACGAAGAGATAGTGAAATACAAGTGGTATGGATAATTATAAGTGGTAACGGTGCTAGAAGTAGCTTGCTGGCGTGTGGTTGACCTTGGAAAAGACTAAAGGCAAACTAAAATAAAGATGGAAGCAGGCAAACATGTAACAGATCTAATTGCAAACGGTGTTTCAATGTTTAGAAACAAGGCCTAGGGATCATACTTTCACTAGTGAACACTCTCATGTAAATATCTTCTCTTTATGATACTACTCTTAACTACTCTCTAGTTGGACACTCTAATCGATGGTAGGGCTATAACAGCACACCTCAAAGTTCGCTTTCCGCATCTAGATAACCCCACACTGTCATCTTGAGCACTAGATGGTTCCAACAAACACCACAATTTCATAGAGACATCCAACTCCAAATATAACTCATAACAAGTATTTGTAATCTCTAGCCTAAGTGCCACCATGGTGTGCACACTGTCAACTTCACACACATGGGGAGAGCAGAGATCTATTAAAGCACTTGAGTAACAAGGTAGATCTACTTGATTACAAAGCTCATGATCACAATATGATCATGCATAGAGAGAGAGATGAACACATAGCTACCGATAGAACCCTTAGCCTCGAGGAAGAACTACTCCCTCATCATCATGGGAATCAGCAATGGTGATGGAGATGGTGGTGGAGATTGATGGAGATGGCTCCGGGGGCACTTCCCTGTCTCGGAAGGGTGCCGGAACAGAGACTTTCTGTCCCCGAATCTCCCCTTCGGTGGCAGCGGCGCTGCGGAACTTTTCGTGGCTGGAGGCTGTTCTATTTAGGGATTTTGCATTGGGAGGCATCTTATAGGCGAAGAGGCAAGGTCGGTGGGCGGCCAGGGGGGCACACCACCTGGTGGAGCGGCCAGGGCTAGCCCACGCCACCATATGGTGTGGCCACCCTCTGGCCCCTCTCCGTCTCGTCTTCTGGCTCCGTGAGTCTTCCGGTAAAATATCGACTTTGGATTTTCTCCAGTCCAATTCCGAGAATATTGATTTTCTGACTTTCCTGGAACCAAAAATAACAGAAAACAGTCAACTGGCACTGTGTCATCTTGTTAATAGGTTAGTCTAGGAAAGTGTATAAAAAGTACTCCAAAGTTGGAACAAAACATAAGAAAGTAGATAAAACCAAGCATGGAACATCAAAAATTATGGATACGTTAGCAACGTATCAACATTCCCAAGCTTAACTCCTGCTCGTCCTCGAGTAGGTAAGTGATAAAAAGAAAGAATAATTTTTTAGGTGACATGCACCATCATAAACTTGATCAAAGTATTTCTAAAACATTGATAGCTGGGATCATAGTACTTCAATCATAACATGAAAGATAAAGTTCTAACAATAAGACAAAGCAACTATGTTGCAACATGAAAAGGCACAAACAAAAGATTCATGAATAACAATGCTTTGCAAGAAGTTTGTTTGTTTCACATAAAGAAAACATAGCATAGTGGCATTCAGCTTGTCCCTCATAGAGTAGCAAACATAAATGCATAGGACACCTTCAAAGTTCATAAGAGTGACTAGATACAAATAGTTTAAAACAAGCAATATCAAAGCTATGCATCAATCAACAAGTCTTGGGACAATGCACAAAGAACTAAGAATGCCACTATGCTCTCAAAGTAGGTGCATAAAGATAGAAGGTGGAGACTCAACATAAAAGTAAAAGAAAGGCCTTCATAGAAGGAAGTAGGGATTCAAGTTTCATAAAGAGCTTCCAAAAATTATGGTACTTGTTAGCTTTCAGCTCTCATTGCCCCTATCATAAGCATCTTCAAGTGATTAAGGTTAAAGTGAACAAACTATGATGTATATGCTTGACGAAGTATAAGTTGCAAATCTCATGTCCCTTGAATACGAGGGTCGCTCCTCATGCTACTCAAGTTTAGTCACCGGTAAGTTCTTATCATCGTAAGTACATGTGTATCATAGAGAACCGCCAACGAGGTACCCCTTGCCCGATGATATGGAAGAATCCCCATATCAAAATGACAAGGCAAGCAGACAACGAGCATCTCAGCAATCTTCTTATTTACCATGGGAATATGGTGCTTTTTTCTCTCTTTCCTCTTTTCATAATCTTTTCTTTCTTTTCTTTTTCTATTTTTCTCAATATCTAACTCTTTTTTATAAGAAGAATGCTTCATAGACAGCTCATTATGGTTACGCTGCAGGTTTCCACCATGACAGCATGGATTAGACCAGCGGCCCAGGTGTTTCTCTAACACATATACATAACTCCATGGACTTACAAACTCCCCTTTCATTTCACACTGACGACATCCATATACAAAAGAGCATGATATCAACCAGGTACAAAGTACAAGTGCAATGTTGAAAGCGTTCCCCATGACAGCATGGTTCTGCTATCCCCAACATATAAGTGCAAGCATATACAACATAGACGACACAATGGTTCAAGTTTATTAAGGGCAAGAAAAGTAAAGTGTGCCATCAAGTTCATGAGAGCTTTAATCACTAGTTTTCTCATAACAAGTTTAATTCAGATGGTAGATAAAAACATGAATATACTTGGAATAGCATATGTTAGTAGGTAGATATGGTGGACTCTTTTGGAATAACTTGGTTTTAATAGTTGGATGCATGAGTGGAACTCATACTTGGTTACGGAGGCTAGCAAAAGACTGGGAGCGACAAACTAAGAGAGCAATAATGGCCATAATCATGCAGAGCGACAAAACATCATTGATCAAAGCATAAAGTGATACTACAAATTTAAAACTAAAGGATCATAAAGGCTATGGTGACTTGGTATAGTCATAACATGGTGCGAGCATGTGCCAAGTCAACCCAAATAAAGCATCAAAGGAGAATACCATAATATTATGCTTTAATATGCTAGAACAACGCATGATTCTTCCAAGGCACATTAAGCAATCACAATTGTTTATAACAAGTCATGCTACAGCAAAGAATACTAAGAATAAAGCCAAAACAATATCAAGCATGGCATGACAAAGCATAGACCACAATCAAAAACAAGCTCTCTTTACCACTTAAGCATGAACTTTCCTACTCTTTTCCAATCCAAACCAAACTATTTGAAAACCAATGTATGAAAGAGGGGGTCCAACCAATTTATTCAGCAAACTAAGCAAACCAAGAAAATGAAAAACTAAAACTAAAACGAAAAAGAAGACGCTCCAAGAACAACACAACTGTGCATGAAACAGTAAAAATAAAGTGATTGGAAGAAACCTGGCATTTTTATTGATGAAGAAGGGGATACCTTGGGCATCCCAAGCTTTGACGCTTGTAATTCTTGGATATTCCTTGAGGTGACACGCGTGGCATCCCCAAGCTTGAGATTTAGTCCATCCTTCATCTCATTACTCATCCCTTCCATACACCTGAAAATTTTCCTTCATACAAAACATCACACAATCTTTATTAGCAACATTAGTGCACTCAAGATAATAGGTATTTAGGTTCAGTTCTAACACCAATAAAACTTCTATTAAAACACAAGCTACTGTAGAACTTCCCTCAAAAAGCTCAATTCCCCAAAAGAACTCAAAAAGGAACCAACAAGAAGCAAATGCAAATAATGGCAGAAATCTATCAAAACAGACCAGCAGGTAGAAACCAATTTTTTCGAAGACCTTCTGTTGCTCAAATCGAAAAGTGTTGAACTAATGAAAGTTAGATAACAACCTGGGGCAGAAGCACAAAAATTCACGCCTCAAAAAGACGTACATAGATTTTACACGAATTTTTACAGTGAAGCATAAAAATCTGTTTCGGGGCAGCAACTTTCATAATCATTACTTCTCTCTCATTAGAGTTTACTCTTGGCACAAAAAGTAAATAAAAAGGATAAGAAGCGGTTATTACAGAGGTAATAACTTCCAAGACTCATCTAAAATTTTTGGGTTATCTCCCAATAAATACTTTTCTTTAACGCCTTTAAGTTAGGCATGATAGTTTGAGAAAATGTTCACATAGGAAATATGAATTGAAGTAAAAGAGAGCATCAAGAAGCAAATTCAAAACACATTTAAGTCTAACCACTTCCTATGAAAAATAATCTTCTAAAGAAACAAGTCATGAAAGCACAAAGCAACAAGCATAGTGAAGCAAAACAAGTGCAACTTCAAAAATAACATAAAGAGAGGAAACTTAATATTATTGAGATGCATAAAACCATATTTCCCTCTCTCATAATAACTTTCAGTAGCATCATGAATAAAATTAACAATATAACTATCACATAAAACATTCTTATCATGAGCCACATGCATAAAAGAATTAATACTCCCCACATAAACATAGTCATTCTTATTAACTGTAGTGGGAGCAAATTCAACAAAATAGCTATCATTATTATCCTCATCACCATAATCATCAAATATAGGAGGCATATTGTAATCATAATTAATTTTCTCCTCAATAGTAGGTGGACTGGAAATATCATATGCATCATTGTAATCATCATATATTGGAGGTTTGGTATCATCATAAGCAATAGAATAATTATCTTCCAAAGTGTGTTCATTTGTAAACATATCATCATTGGAAGGATCATGGATAGCACTAATAGTATAGAAATTATTAATATCATCATTTTCAGAATTGGTACCAAAGAGATTTTCAATATCAAAAGAAGTGTGATTTTCCCAATCATGATCACTACTATAGGTAACAGGCATAGGAACATCATCGAGTTCAGACTCATCAAAAACTATAATAGGAGCAACATGCTTAGGGGAAAATACCGTTTTCTCTCTCCTTTTACTCCTCCTCTTCTTCTTTTTCTTCTTCTCTTTAGGAGGGAGAGGCTTGAAAGGAAGCTTCTCCATATACCCTGGTTCATTGTTAGAGACAATAGAAGAAACTTTGGAGGATTCCTCCTTTTCATTAATAAGACCAAAACACATATTAGTCATGTCATATTTTGGTAAGATCTCATCTTTTAGGATATTTTGTATGTAAGTATTTGTGTGGCAATTATATGTAAGTATTTGTGTGGCAATTATCAACACAATAAAGATGACAACCATGTAGGACGCTATTCATATCAAAAGCACTCATATCTACCAAAGAGGTTTTTCTTGATAACTCTTCACATCCCAAAAATAATGTAAGTTCATCATGCTGATTAAGAGTGATCATGTCATCACAATACAAACTTGCAGTATTCATTGGATTAGAAGGGCTATTATTATGGCCCGAGCATTGAAAATTGAAATGACCTACTTCAAAGCAAAGTTCACAAATAAAGGGATAGAGGGCACCAACTTTTTTACCAAGATCATTTAGATCCCTATACCACATTCTAGTTTTTTCATTCCTGTGGGTGATACAATATTCTTCTTCAATTTGATTATTCTCACAAGGTCTATTTATTCCACAAAAATTAACATGCTTCCAAGAAATAGTACGTTCTAGTACTTTCACAAATAACATGTTTATTGCTATCATTAATAACAATTTCATTTTCCATGCAAGTGTCTTTAAAAGGCTCATGATACATGTCCCATTTTTCTTTAGGAGCATTATGAGAAGAAAAGGTTCTAAAACAATCAATAAGAATTTGAGGATCAAGACCATATTTAGTACTAAGCTCTTAAAAATCAGCAGTTTCAGGAAAAGACTTAATGCAATTATACTCATAGTTTATACCTGGTTCTTTACCTTTGTTGTTATCCCAATCTTCGGTATTGCTTTGAATTGTTTCAAGAAGATCCCACTTAGTTTTGACCTCCTTACTTGTGAAGGATCCCTCTAAACAAGTATCTAGATAGTCCTTGTAATGTCCTGAAAGCCTTGCATAGAAATTATTAATAACAATATTACTGGGGAGCTCATGAATGGGACATTTTGAGCATTAGTGACTTCAATCTCCCCCATGCTTGGGCAATACTTTATCCATCATGTGGATGAAAATTATAAATGTAACTCCTATCTTTATAAATTTCATGAGGAGGATAAAATTTAGAGTAAAAGAGAGATTCAAGTTCCTTCCACTCCAAATGATGAGGATCATCTAGTAGCTCATACCACTCCCTTGCTTTGCCCTTAAGTGAATAAGAGAATAGCTTCCTCTTAATTTGGTTCATTGAAATACTTGCACACTTGAAAAACTCGCATAATTCGTGTATAAAGAGTAAATGATCACCAGGATGGACAGTTCCATCTCCAAAATAACAGTTGTTCATAACACGTTCCACAATTTTTATAGGTATTTTAAAAGAGATGCTTCCAGTATGTGGATTTAAAATATCACAAGTATCATTAGAATTACCACATATGGGAGATAAAGTATCATCAGAGCAAATTTTCTTCTTTAAAGCTGGGGAATTAAAAAGATCGTCTCCATAAAAACTAACTTCCCCTAGCTTAGACGTTTCCATAGCATTAGTAACAAAGGTGTTCAAAAGATTCATACTAATAACATTGTTATTAGCATGCAAAGAAAGATCTATGGGTTTTTTAATTTTCCTTTCAGACAATTCATGTTCTACATTAGGAAAAATACTAAAAAGCTCTCTAATTTTGTTGTTGTTTTCCATTAAGCCTAACTAGTGAAAACAAGAAACAGAAAGACAAAATTGCAGAATCTAAAGGAAATAACTTCGAGCACTCACACAGGAGGATGTGAATACCTTTTACCTTACCTCCCCGGCAATGGCGCCAGAAAATAGCTTGATGTCTACGCACTTCTATTCTTGTAGACAGTTGCTGGGCCTCCAAGTGCAGAGGTTTGTAGAACAGCAGCAAGTTTTCCCTTAAGTGGATTACCCAAGGTTTATCGAACTCAGGGAGGAAGTGGTCAAAGGTATTCCCTCTCAAGCAATCATGCAATCAAGATACAAGAAGTCTCTTGTGTCCCCAACACACCCAATACACTTGTCAGGTGTATAGGTGCACTAGTTCGGCGAAGAGATAGTGAAATACAAGTGGTATGGATAATTATAAGTGGTAACGGTGCCAGAAATAGCTTGCTGGCGTGTGGTTGACGTGGGAAAAGACTAAAGGCAAACTGAAATAAAGATGGAAGCAGGCAAACATGTAACAGATCTAATTGCAAACGATGTTTCAATGTTTAGAAACAAGGCCTAGGGATCATACTTTCACTAGTGAACACTCTCATATAAATATCTTCTCTTTATGATACTACTCTTAACTACTCTCCGGTTGGACACTCTAATTGATGGTAGGGCTATAACAGCACACCTCAAAGTTCGCTTTCCGCATCTAGATAACCCCACACTGTCACCTTGAGCACTAGATGGTTCCAACAAACACCACAATTTCATAGAGACATCCAACTCCAAATATAACTCATAACAAGTATTTGTAATCTCTAGCCTAAGTGCCACCATGGTGTGCACACTGTCAACTTCACACACATGGGGAGATCAGAGATCTATTAAAGCACTTGAGTAACAAGGTAGATCTACTTGATTACAAAGCTCATGATCACAATATGATCATGCATAGAGAGAGAGATGAACACATAGCTACCGGTAGAACCCTTAGCCTCGAGGAAGAACTACTCCCTCATCATCATGGGAATCAGCAATGGTGATGGATATGGTGGTGGAGATCGATGGAGATGGATCCGGGGCACTTCCCCGTCCCAGAAGGGTGCCGGAATAGAGACTTTCTGTCCCCTAAATCTCCCCTTCGGTGGCGGCGGCGCTGCGGAACTTTTTGTGGATGGAGGCTGTTCTTTTTAGGGTTTTTGCATCGGGAGGCATCTTATAGGCGAAGAGGCAAGGTCGGTGGACGGCCAGGGGGCCCACACCACCTGGTGGCGCGGCTAGGGCTAGCCCGCGCCACCATATGGTGTGGCCACCCTGTGGCCCCTCTCCGTCTCGTCTTCTGGCTCCGTGAGTCTTCCGGTAAAATATCGACTTTGGCTTTTGTCCGGTCCAATTCCGAGAATATTGATTTTCTGACTTTCCTGGAACTAAAAACAGCAGAAAACAGGCAACTGGCACTGTGGCATCTTGTTAATAGGTTAGTCCAGGAAAGTGTATAAAAAGTACTCCAAAGTTGGAACAAAACATAAGAAAGTAGATAAAACCAAGCATAGAACATCAAAATTTATGGATACGTTAGCAATGTATCAGGGAGGAACTCCGTATGTGGACGAATAGGTAGCTACCGCTGCTCACATCATCCTCATAACCACCGCAGTCAGCAATCGACATCAATCGAATTATTGTGCTATTAAGGGATGTAATCCTGTAGGACGTATCCCATGGCATGGATAGTGTTCCGTGAGTTTCCTCGGTTTCCCAAGTTGATACGTAAGGAGTGCCAACAACTTTATAGTCACTGTAAGTGCTAGCACACCTCCATCTACCAACAAGTAGTTCCCTCCATCAAGTCCCCATGAGAGGCAAATATTGAGAGGTCGACTTCTCTCAACATCAAGATGAAGACAATCTAACACATGGTCACAGCCATGAATATTATAATAAATTTTATCTTATTTCAATGTTATACTAGAGTTTCTCCATCTCCCCAAGAACTAATGATCTACTCAGACATGGAGGCAGTCAACATCATGAAAATAACAATGGAATCTATCATAGATGAATAGTACTTGTATAAATCCACAACGAGTATGGAAATTACAACAAGATCTAGACAAGATATAGATGGGATGGATGGAGATGGTGGTGATGCAGTGGTGGATGATTGAGATCGATGCCTTAGCCTCCCGGATCTGCGCAGGGTGAAGATGGATCCTCGGTGGATGAGTTCCCCCTCTAGATGCCTTCCGGAGGTGAGGTTTCGGCGATTTCTAGGTGTTTTGTATGTTGTCTCCTTGATCCAGTTGCACAGGGTGAAACTATTTGAGGAGACGGTCACGACGCCAACTATACGACCGGAACTATACGGCCGGAAAATTTATTCCGGTTGTATAGTTAGTCGTTGAACCATCTGTACATCTTATTTGCTTCGGGTTTTCTTCTGATATTATTAATATTATCCAAATAAGCGATTTTCGTTTATTTTGACTCCTTTTCTCCTCAATACACCTGCTCCAAAAATTATGTCCATTGGATCCATTATCTGTCCTGATCCTGGTGAAAACAGACATAAAATATGCGCGCGAGCGCCGTAAAATATCAAGATCTTACATCTACAATGCAAATAATAGTGTAAAACATGATGCAAATATGCACTCATCAACAGGGTGACAATAAATGTGGGTTCAGATACTACGAAAGTGTTATGTAGAGGCTCATGGATCAAGAGTGGGATTTTTACATCCCGATGATGGATAGATATACTCTAGACCCTCTCGGTGATATCACATTGACATAGCTTGATAAGATCACTAGAATGTTATATCACGAGAACGAGAAAATAGTATTTGTCGATAACAATATCAAAATAGATATGGAGATACCGATGATCAAATCTCAGACATATAATATATCGCGAGACAAAGGGATCTAGTTACGACGTTAAAGGTTCACACGATTACTAGACTCATCCTTGAATGTGTGGGAGTCAGTACAGATCTCTAGGTCCCGCTGTTGATTATTGATCGGAGAGGGGTCTCGATCATGTCTACATTATTCGCGAACTGTAGGGTGACATACTTAAGGGATACCGATACCATTTGGAGAAAATAAGATACCATAGAAAGATTATGAAAGCGCTGAAATTATTTCGATGGACACCGGAATTGTGTCGAGTCAAATTTCTGAAATTGGTTTTGCATATGATATCTAAAATGTTGCAAGGGGTTTTATGCAAATGTTTGTTAATTTAAGTAATTAACAAAATTCTGAATAAAATAAATAATTTTTTTATTAAATGAGAGATGCATTAATTTTGGTGGAAAATTAATGCAACTTTGAGTGGAGATGGAATTGATGTGGGAATGCTTAGTGGAAGCTCCACTAGCTCACATGAATGAGGGAGAGGTGGGGGCATCCACCACGTCTGCCGGCCATGGCATGGGGCTTCCCCCTCCCCATAAAAGGAGGCCTCCTCCTCCTCTCCTCTCACACCTCCTCGTGAAAGATCTCTCTCCCCTCTAGAATATTCCCCATGACTTAAGATTAGCGAAGTATATGTTCCCGGTTGCTTTTTTAGAAGGATTTGCTGCTTCCACTGCTTTGCTGTAGCGAGGACTTAGAGGTGGTCGGGGTACCAGATGTGTGCGCGATCACGGATGCGCGGCTGCTTTACGGTGCTGGACTTCATCATGATCTTGAGATTGGCAAGTGTACGACTGCATCATCCATGAAATCAGATTTCATTAACAATTTTTTTTCATCTTTGAGGGTAAGATCCCTATGGATATATATCCACCCGTTTATTGTATCTAGGTAGATAGATCTTGGTGCTTTGTTGTTCATATCGTAGGAATTTTTTGTTTTCTATATGATGCGAACCCAACAAAAGGAAACCGTCTCTAAGAACCTCCATTGTCCGAATATTTCATATTTTGCCGCCAAGTACTTCCCTCAAACCTACGCCCTCCGGCCAAAGCTAGTAACTACTTATCGGCAATATGTTTAAGTTTTTCCTTGAAATGACAAGGAACGGTCTGAGAAATAAATATGATGATGTTGATCATATATATAACAGTAGGAAGATTTACTACTAACCAAGAAAGTAGTACTCCTAAAATCATGAGAAAACCACTAACCAAATATATATAACAGTAGGAAAATTTACTACTCGCCACCACTTCTTCGTGGTTATCTCGTCCAATAGAGTAATCCACCGAAGAATTGGAGTGTTAGTCGACAACTTCACTCTTGGCTTGATGAATTTGTCACGGACATTGCCTCGTGAGTAGTTGCCAATGGAAATAAACTCGCCTACCTTCTTCCCCGGCTCCCTCACAAGCTTGTTTGAGAGGAGGTAGAAAGGAATGTCTCTGAATTCCCCTTTCATTTTTTAGTTCATTCATTTACTTGGTTATTTTTATTTTCCATGTATTTCTAACTTCGTTGTCTTTTAACTATTTTTCTTTATCTCTTTTTCCTTTCTTTTCATTTTATTTTATATTTTATATTTTTGGGTAAATTGGTAAATATTTAAATCACATAGTTTTTTATTTTAAAAGATTTGGATCTATTCCATAAGTTCACAAGAAGTAGTACAAAGTATCTCGAACATAATAAAATTACATAGAAGTTTTTGAACCCAACGTGAACATCTAATTTAATATGCACAACAAAAAAATTATGGTACATAAACATTAATTCTATTATAAGTGTATTTTGATTTTAATTATAATTATTATGCTTTTTCTCGTTTATTAATTTTAAAATATTTTTCCTCGAAACAGGCTTTCGCCCGGCTATACTAATATAGCAAGCACACAATACATCCACGAAAATACTGGATCCGCAGTATAATCAAGACCAAATGGAAAAGGAGAGAAAGTAAAGAGAAACAGATACCGACATCGGGCAGATCGACGAAATAATCCGATATATAAAATATTTCTTGATACCTGAGTTGTTGTTTTGAACGCGTAGACGTCTATTTTCACACGCGTGAACAATCTGTAGCATACACATTTTCTTCTTCTTATCACTAAAGTACATTTTTAGAGAGTAAAACAAAATTTGGGGCTGTGCCAAAATGCGGACCATGTACTTTCCTCCAAGGAATCGACGCCATTAATTGCCTAACGAAGCTACAGAGTCGATCCTCACATGATGGCATCATGCGTCGATTAGGAACTCAAGATCGCTAAGCCCGCAACCCAGCTCCTTCTTTGCTTCTTGCGTGCCTGCAGCACTGTTAGGCCCGGAAAGACGGATCGGGCGAGCCTCTGCCTGCCCTTGGAGCTTTCGATCGGTGGTGGCTTTGATGAGGACGGTGCGGATCCTGTGCCCCGCTAGCTGGCCGCTTGTATGCTTGCGTCGCGTGCCGAACAAACCGAACCTCCGCAACAAACCATCAACGGTCTATGCTTACGATCACATGTGATGTAAGGGGACATGCTCCAAGCAAAATCCTTGTTTTAGATGTGATTGGCGGGTCTAGTAAGTGAAGATTAGCTCCCCCTCCCCCACTTCCCTTATATGAAACTTACCTTTGGTTGCCTCCTCTTGTGGTTAAACCTTGCCTTCGACTTACCCGACACGTACCGACACCAAATGTGTCCACAGTCATTCAACTCACATGAAGCACTAGCTATCTCCTTTTAGCTTCATGGCAAACCGCACATTTCACAATGAACCAGGGAGATTAGGGTTTGTGTGGTGGCGATGAAGGCGGCTTCTCTTTGTAGTTTGGTCCTCGGGCCTCCTCTCCGTTACATTGGCGAGGCCAATGGAGGGTCTAGAAACTTGTCGAAGCTTGGGAAAACTCAAAGGTAAGTGCTTTGCATGCAATTTTAATATCGAAACCATGTGAAAAACCAATCAAGATTTAGTGTTGTGGTGTTGTCAAGTCCAAGTGGTCGTCCATGCTGGAGGGATACTAGTTCCACCCCTAGGTGCGGTCTCCGTCGGAGATAGGTGGGACAACGCATGTATCCCATATGATACAACCCTTGTGCCACCTCCATCCCACATCGTCCTAGATATCCGTGACCTAAAGGCATGCATCTAGAACCTCTAAACTGATCCGATCTGTGGTGCTGCAAGAAGACTTACTGAAGGATCCCAAGACCAGACGTACATTGAAGGAAGTTTATGAGATCAACTTAACATACAAAGCAAGATGAAGACCTGACGTGCCTTATGGAGATTCCTACTAACGATACGTATGTATACTCAAGACCATTCACCTGAAGTGGACATGATATTCACGCCCACATCGAAGCCCTAGTCTCCATAGTCTAAAACCCTTGCTTCATATACTCTCGATGGGTGCATCCATAAATCCAACGAGATCCATCTTGTAACCTTGTACGATCCTACAATCACATCATGAATTAAGTCTGAGGGAACTTTATCATCATCTTTGATCCAAACCTATTGACCCGAGCCTATGTTGAACAAGCACTGGTACAAACTCGTTACTTAGAGACAGTGCACTCACACGGTTTGTCCCAAGTAACAAAAATCCCGCCTCTGTGCGCCACCCTGAGCTGGTTGTTAATAGATGACCGCCTCTACTAACTTTAGAAGCGGTTGATTAATATAACCGTCTCCAAGTGGCGCGACGGGAGGCGGCTAATAAAAAAGCGGGTTGGTTTATAACCTTAGACGGTCAGAAATAACAATCGTCTCTAAGATGTGGAGCATTAAGACTGTCATTATCACAGACCACCTCTATTTGGTTACCTGACATGTGCAGTTACAACACAACTGGTTATCCTGCCACGTGTAGTCCCGGCGAGTGGACCTCAGCTAGGTGATAATAAGAACCGCATCTAAGAATGGTCACAGGGAGCGGTTAGGGTTTTGAAATGCCTCCTAGATCTAGACGTGGGAAAACCGAATCGGCAGACCCAAATTGGCAGTTCCAGAGGTAGAGCACGGAACTCCGACTACAGGTTCTTCTTCCCCTTTACTCTTCTTTCTATTTGATTTCTTCCTATATATTTAATTTAATCATACGCAAGCGTTTGTTCATACACAAACTTCAAGTTGCGCAGATTGTTCATACGCTTCTCCAGATGTAACCGTGAGATTTTCTTGCTCTATATTTTTCCCCACTCTATCTACTGTACAAATAGGGTTTTGACTGCGTTTATTCTGGATCTTTTCTTCGATCTTTTTTTCAGTGCGCGGAATCAAGCTCTGTAGGATATGTAATGCTAGATATCTCTCCCTGCAAAAAAGTAGTGATGGATATTTGTCGTGTCTGCCGCCAGCCAAAGCAGAACTATGGCCATTCAAACAAGACTGCAGAGTCCTTCACCATCGTCATGAACCAGCCAAACTTTGAACAAGCCGTGCTGAGTAATTTTAGCCTCAATCGACAAAGTACTAATGTTTATCCTCAATCATCAAAGTACTCTCAGTTAATTAACATGCCTACATGTGAACTAAAATTATTATTCAAGATGCTTGGTAGGATTTAAGATTTTTTTGTTTGAGCAAGTTAATTAGTTAGAAACATCAATGGGCATCTCTTGGAAAGTTTTCTTAAGATTTTATGAGTAGTGAAAAACTATTGTAACATGTGCGTTACAAAGACAATTTAAATATTTTAGGAGTATTGGTTTTTTTGTTTGAGCAGTTAGAAACATCAATCAACTATTTTATGTTTCTGCCATATATGCATCTCTATTTTGATGTGATGAGTCACACACGACTACATGCATTTATGTTTTTATATAGATTGTGGCGGATCTTCCTACTGTTATATGTATGATCAACATTATCATATTATTTGGTTAGTAGTAAATTTTCCTACTGTTATATATATTTGGTTAGTAGTTTTCTAATGATTTTAGGAGTACTACTTTCTTAGTTAGTAGTAAATCTTCCTACTGTTATATACATGATCAACATCATCATATTTATTTAGCTTTTATTCTCAGAAGTCTTCCTTGTCACTTCAAGGAAAAACTCAATCAGTTTGTCGATAAGTAGTTACCAGTTATGGCCGGGGGTGTAGGTTTGAGGAAAGTATTTGGCAGAAAAATATGAAATATTCAGACAATGGAGGTTCTCAGAGACGGTTTCCCTTTTGTTGAGTTTGTAGCATAGAAAACAATTTTTTTCCTACGATATGAACAACTAAGCACCAAGATCTATCTACCTAGATACAATCAACGGGTGGATATACATCTATAGAGAATATAACATCTAAGACCGAATAACCTTACGAGGTTATTCTCATGGGTGATGTAGTCGTACACTTGTCGATCTCGAGATCATGATGAAGTCCAGCGCCACAAATTAGCAGCGCATCCTTGATCGCACACACGTCCGGTACCCCGACAACCTCCAAGTCCTCACTCCAACAAAGCAGCAGAAGCAGCAAATCCTTTTAGAGAAATCACCGAGAACATGTACTTCGCTAATCTGAAGCCATGGAGAATATTCTAGAGGGAAGAGAGATCCTTCACTAGAAGTTGTGAGAGTGGGAGGAGTGGAGGGATCCTTTTATAGGAGGAGGGGGCAGCCCCCTCCCATGGCCGGTGGCCAAAAGAGGTGCCCTAGTCTCTCCCTCATCCATGTGGGTGGAAGCTCCACTCACACAAATTCATCTCCACTCATATGTCCACTCACATGCATTAATTTTTCACCAAAATTAATGTTATTTCTCATTTAATAAACCTATTTTATTTATTTTATTCAGAATTTTGTTAATTACTTTAATTAACAAACATTTGCATAAACCCCTTGCAATACTTCAATATTACATCTGGAACCATTTTTAGCAATTTGACCGACACAATGCGGCGTCTATCGAAATAATTTTATCGCTTTCAAATCCTTTCTCTGGTATTATATTTGCTCCAATTGGTGTATGTATACCTTAAGTGCGTCACCATACTGTTCAAGAATAATGTACATGATCGAGACCCATCTCCGATCAATAATCAACATTAGGGCCTAGAGATCTGTACTGACTCCCACACATTTAACGATGACTCTAGTGATCTTGAGAACATTTGATGTCGCAACTAAATCTATTTGTATGTGATATATTACATGTCCGAGGTTCGATCATCAATAATCCCATGCCTAGTTTGATCTTGTTACCGACAAGTACTCTTTTCTTGTTTCTGTGATATAACATTCTTAATAATATTATCACTTGCTTGCAAGTTATGTCAATGGGATATCACTGAGTGGGTCCTGAGTATATCTCTCCATCATCGGGGTGGACAAAACCCACTATTTATCCATGAGCCTCTACATAACACTTTTAGAGTATCTGAACCCACCTTTATTGTCACCCTATTACGGTACGATATTTGATGTTATCAATTTACTCTTCCAGTGTTAGTGGTTGACATGATCTCATGGTCTAAGGATTAAGGTTACTTCGCATGATGTTATAGCAATGTAAACATAATGACTTTGATTGTATTACTATACTTTGGGTGAATGTTCATCATATCACTCCACCAATGTTTTAACCTCGTTATTAACAACATACAATATCTATGATTAGGAAACCTTGATCATGTTGTTAATAAACGAGCTAGTTTATATGAGAAACATAACTAGAAACTCTATTTTTAGTTATTAAACACACATGTATTAATATTTCTGATTAACATAATTATAGCATGCATAATAAATATCTATCATATACTTGGAATAAGATAATAACAACTTTATTATTGCCTCTGAGGTATATTCACTTCACCTTTACAACCGTCTGAGAGCAGTACTTGGCGGCAAAAATCTAAAATATTTGGACAAATATTTCAGATATGTGCCACATTTTTCCTTCCCCGCCTGCCTAGGCCCCCACTATCCACCGCCATCGCCCTCCACCACCATTGCCTCCGGTCCCCTCCCTCTCCTCCCCGCTGCCTCCGGTCCACTGCGGTGAGGACACTCTCTCTTTCCTCGGAGGACCTATTCGTCGTCCATGCACGTATGCATGAAAACCAACCCCCAAAAATCCTAATGTAGAGCTTAGATTTAGGAATTTTGGCATGAAATTTACCATTTTGCTTCTCGAATTTAGGGCTTAGGGTTTCCGAGCTGTAGAGACCCGACAACGGCATCGGGAGAGCCTCCCCTAGCCGGCCTCTATCCGTCCCACCTCTTTTCTCCTTGTATACATATCAAAATCTGTAATTCTTTATTGAATCATCATTGTTCGTTTCCCTTCTAGAAATATGGATTTAATTTTCACTTCATTTGTCTACTTCCATCTTGTTTATTCGATGAATTTCAGATTCTAGAAATGTGTATGCTTTTTATTAACTTAGATGTATACATATGTATTCAAATTGTTTACATATGAGTATGATTAATGTACAATAACAAGAAATATGTTTTTATTTTCAGTCTAATTGATTCTTATATTTGATTGTATTAAGATGCTCAATGTCCGTATCTATTTAACAGATGGGAAGTGATGATGCAATAATTCTCTCTAGTGATGATAGTGTTATCATTATCTTTAATAGTTATGAATTCTAGTCATCAGATGAAGAGCCCACTAAGAGGGTTGAGTTTAGAGGTATCAAATAACATTAAAATTCCAGTAATCTGTTTTATATATGTTTAGATGGTAGATATGAATATTTCACCGCATTGAAATTTTTATGTGTTGTTGTATCACGGTCTTAACACAAGGGGGAGACGGCTTTTGATAAGCAAAGCCTTTTCGGAAACGACATGTATCCGAAAGAAACCCATATAGACTTCCTCTTAGACTAGTGTGAACCCGAATTTTCACCAAAAATCAAGTACTACGTCTACGGGTTGCCCTATTCAGCTATCATGGAAAAAGGGTGCAATCTAGTAAGATGAACATGTGATCAATAAGCTAGCCTGCGATATTTAATTACTTCCAGTAATCACACACATGCCAATTCTTCAATTCTTTGTACTTGCGCAGACATTTGGAGCTGAGTTCACAAAAACATACCTAAAGAATCGTCTTGATAAACCTATTGATATTCATGTTTGGCAAATGAACAGCAAAAAGACAAAGATGATTAGGATCAAGATGGGAGATGGGTCAAATGCAATCTTGACGACTGGATGGAAGAAGGTTGTCAGAAGATTCAACTTAGTAGTATAGCATTGTCATTTTTTCTTTAATGAAATAGATAATGGAGGGATATATATTCTGGTTCAACAACTTCCACCGGGTAGCCTATTATAAATGCAATGTTGATTGTTAGAGAGTATTAATAATTATACTTGTTTGATGTATGTACTCCACTATATATCTACTGTCATAAAGTAATGGCTAAATATGTATATATTTCCCCAACTATCTAGCTAAAGTTGATTGTTAATTTATAATGGTCTTCTTTTGGCTGGCTGGCTAAGTACTTGAGCTATTCTATCTATCCATTTTTTTGCTGCTAAATCATGATTATATGTCATGTCTACTATGATTGAGTTTGAATTAGCATCTTGTGTACTACTTAAAAGGGTTTATACAAACTGGAGACGGTCACTTTAACCAACTGGCTCAAGTTACAAGAGGCGGCCATGAATAACCACCACTTCGAGGTGTCCTTATACTGGAGACGGTCTTGAATTGAATTTGAATCCGGGTGCCTTACTATTGGAGACGATCCCTATTAGAAGTTGTCTGGGGTTGAGGAGTTCTTACAGGTGGTCAAGACTAATAGCCGTCTCTAGGTCGCTCATCTTAGAGGCGTTTACCTGTTTGCACCGCCTAAGGTCGTGTATGTTATAGCCGGAACAGAAAACCGGCTCAGGTGTTGTGCTCTACGAGGCTATGCGTTTGATCCGAAACGAGAAACCGGCCGATGCCTATGGGCAATAACCATCTCTAAGTAACGCGTTTGTACTGGTGAAGTAAACTCTGTTTCGACCTTTGGAAGTGAGATTTCCGTAGGATCATAAAAACTATCCTTCATCGGCCTCTAGGGCCGACATGTGGCATGTGCACATTTTTGGAGATTGGGATCTTGGATATGTGGATTTTCCAGCAACAACAACTTTGATGGTTTCTTCTCTAGCCTGACAGGACCGTGGCCTTGGTGCCTTACCGTCCATGATCAATAACTAGTAGCTCGCTCCAACAATGGAGTGGCAACAATGGCGACAAGCCATCAACACATTCAGGAGGAACAAGACGATCACGCAGACCTCGATATGTTTTCTTTATTTTTCAATTGTATCTATATTTTTTGGTTTGACTAATAAATTTGGGATTTTTCTCGCAAAAAAGTACATCCATCCATAAAAATCAAAAAACACACACATGCAAATGACTCAAGTTCTTTTAAAATTTCAAGTAGCATGAAAATCGTGATTTCAAGGCCTCTTCAAAATAACAAACATGACCAACTTTCAAGTTCAAAAAATGCTATTCTAGCTCCACATTTTTGCCTTCTTCGCCTAGACCATGAATCAATGAATTTTTCACAATAACTTTAGGCACATGAATATCTACACACCAGTTTTCTTGTATTTTTCGATTATTCTTAGCTCAGTTTTACTATTTACCTAAAAGAAATGCTTGGGATATAGTACTTGCAAATGAACAAAGGGCATGATTGGAACCAAAGGTAGCATAACGGTAGCTCCTAAAATAAAGGGCATAATGGTAATCTTCTTTCCGCACCAGTACAATGAAATGACGAATCAATCGATCGGATGATCCATGGCCTCTCTCCTATAACTAGACGGAATCGCGCTGTACCGCCGGTCGGACACCTCGCGCCGCCGCCGCCTGATTCCGATCGATGGACGCCGAGGCCGGCCCCGCCGGCTCCGAGCAGCTCCCGGTACGCCCCCGCCGCTTCCCTCCCATTGCCCCCGCTCTTTCATTTCCCTCCGCATTGTTCGTTGGCGCTGGTTGGGCCGGACGTGATTCGGCGCCTAAATCAGAGCGTTCCCCGGTGCCCTGATTGCGGCGCGGGTTCCATTTGATGTCTAGTTCTAGCGCGGGATCAAGGATTCCGCGGCGTGTACGGGGGATCTTATATCTTCCTTCCTTCGCTCATTTTGATTTGATTATGTTTCTTTTCTGCGGTTCGATTTGGAAGAGGTTCGCTGCTAGTGTTCTTCTCTTGTTGTATTTTACCTCGATTAGATTTGGGTTTGTCATTTTCTTTCTTTGCTGCGAATGAATGAATTAGACATGGAATGAGTTAGCTTTCACCACCTTCTGCACACACAATTTATTTTTGGTAAGATTTGATTTTCTAAGTAAGGAAAATCATTTCCATGATGGAAAAAAATGCCTCTATTGGTTAGCAATCACTCTGTAACCATAGCGGAGGTGTGATTGCCGTCAACAGAAAAAAATGATTAAAAAGACATAGAAGTACCAATTTCATGTTTTCAGGCAGGACATTTAATTCATTTCAGTTCCAGATGGTAGAAATGAGGACTTGTGATTTTGCTGCTTCAAGCATCAGGATACTACTTCCTTCAGAGACATGGAGTGGCATGTTGCTGTATGGCAAAATGATTTTCTAACTGTTCTGTCATGCATTTTCAGTGGAGGCAACACTACAGGAATCTACTGCTGCTAGCATACCAGAGCTTTGGTGTTGTTTACGGGGACCTAAGCACATCCCCTCTCTATGTGTATAAAAGTACATTCTCAGGAAGGCTCGGTCAGTACCAAGATGAGCAGACAGTATTCGGCGTACTTTCCCTGATATTCTGGACCTTCACGCTTGTTCCGTTGCTCAAGTATGTCATTATTGTATTGAGCGCTGATGACAATGGCGAAGGTACACCGTAGTTCCTTTGTAATCAGCTGCTTTTCTTTTATGCCTGTCATTGCTTCATTCGTATTGTTGTAATTGGTTGGCAAATTAATATAAACAGGCTCACAGCTTAATCCTAACTATGGCACTTTTGTAGGTGGACCATTTGCTCTGTATTCGCTCCTCTGCAGGCATGCAAAGCTTAGCTTACTTCCAAATCAACAAGCAGCAGATGAGGAGCTATCTACATACTACAGAGAAGGGTTCACAGCTCATCAGGGATCTTCAGCTTGGCTAAGAAGGTTCCTGGAGAAGCACAAAAAAGTCAAAACTGGGCTTCTCCTTGTAGTTCTGTGTGGAGCTAGCATGGTAATTGGCGATGGCGTCCTTACTCCAGCAATCTCAGGTGGATACTACCATCATGTGTTACCTTTCCTGTGAATGTGTTACCTCTGTATGCTTACATTCTTTGTTCTCTTCCTTTTCTCACAGTCCTGTCATCTATGTCTGGGTTGCAAGTTCGAGCTACTGGTTTACAGGAACGTAAGTACAACTCATCCATTTGAAATGTGAACTTATAATGCACACACATGTGCTTGTATGGAGTATTATAGGGTTCCTGCTACCTTTATTTTATTTTATTTGTTTCCGGAAATATGTTTGTGCTTGTACACATGGGTACTGGACCTATCTGTCCATTAAGGCCCTGTTTGGAACACAGGATAGGAAAAACGTAGGAACAGGAAAATCAAAGGAATTGAGGTGTCATGCGCCACCAATCCTACAGAGTACTAAAACGCAGGAATTTATAATGAGTAGCCATTTGGATTGTATAGGATAGGAAAAGCATAGGAAATATTTGATTTTCAGAACTCGACTGTGTTCCCCAAGCCTAGGAACTGACAACGAACTAATCAACTAATCTGACTAGAAACAAGTGAGTAATACAATCACGGTAGTACAAAGTTGATTTGGATCTAACTAGCCATGTACACGCATAACAATGGAACTAGTAGCAATTTTTGTTGATTCAACTGCCAGGTGCCGGGGCCTTTCTTGACACAGCGGTTGTTCACCTGTCCTTGCCCTTGCTGCCAACGTGGTACTACGATATATACGAAGGCGCGTTTTCCTTTGGTGCTGAGCAGGCCTTTGCGCGGCTGCTTTTGGCGCGCGAGGCGCTGCGCTGGCCGCAGGAAATTTTCCAATAGATCAGACCAAATGTTTTTTTTACTGCAAAACGTGAAGCACAGGAACCAAAACCTGTAGTATTTCCTTTCCTATTCCTACATTCCAAAGGGTGCAAAGGAAAAAATTCCTCCAACATTCCTATCCTGTGAAATTCCTACAAGAATCATGTGTTCCAAGCGACCCCTCAAAAGCGGATTGATGCTTTGAGATCCGTACAAAGATGTTGCCATGAGCTGTTTATATCCAATAGTATTTGCAATTCAGTAAAGGAGAGGGATTTCCGGAAAAGTACTGCAGAAAGCCTGTCACGTACGGGATTCTAGGGAAAAGTAAGATCTGTAGCACTAGCCTTTTAAGAGCATATTACCGCGTACAAGCTATGCTACCCAGCGAACCACTCAACCGACCGAGCTCTCTCACCCATACTGTAGACTGTTTTGTTCAGGATGTAGAGTAGACCCGGAAAGCTTTCCAGCCTTTTCGGCCTGGACATTGCTTTTGCACAGTGTCCAGTCAAATCAGTAGGACCATGGCTTCTCGCCCTGGGGTTCTTCATCGTGGAATTCTGCGACTTGCGACATCCACCTCCATTACTTGAGTGACTCCCCGCCCACACTTGTTCTTCTCTGATGCAGCCAATTTCTGCTAAGTGGGGTACCACTGTTTCCTTTCTTTTTTCCTCTTCTTTAAATCTGCTAGTCAGTATAAATATAAACCCCTGGTCACTGTAGGCTCTAGACTTTTCTTGTGGTTTCTAGAGTGCCCGTGTGGCCTTCTTTTTGTAAACCCCTGGTCAGTGTAGGGGACAGAACCTCAGAACCGAACGACTAGAAACTACTGGAATAAAAGCACAGCAACAGTGCTGCTAGTTCTCATCTACTCTGTTCTTTGGCTCTGTTCTTTGCGTGCGCCTCTTTGATTCCTTGATCTGCGACTGGTCTTGCTAGTTCTCGCTGCATCATTCTCCCAGGCCATGGTAGGCCACGTAGCTCTGGCGCGTTTCCTTAAACGCGGACAGCTAGAGGAACCATATTATTATAGTTAACAACAGTCTTGCTCAATTTATTTTGGAAGACATCTTGTTCCATTAACGACAAGTTTAGCTTTATAAGCTGAACGCTTTGACATGGGTTCTCAAGCAACAACCCAATAAAAATGGAGAAAGTAACTAGAACATATCAAACTGATTTCGTAAACAAACACGAGATAAATTAACTATGACGCTGTCACATGATCCTCGATCAAAGTTTTGTGCAAAGCAAAAACAAAAATGAGATGAAATGAAAACTCAGCTGCTAATATGTTCGATCACTCCAATGCAAGTCCTGCAAGCCCAGCTGTACTGGGTGTTTGCGACTCGACTATTGATCAGTTGGTAAAAATAAAGAACAAGTGGGCAAAAAGGTTCGGTTGGTATCAGAATATCAGGAAAAGGAAAAAAAAATCAACGTCCTTGTGTGCACTGAGGCATCTACGGCCCTCCATGGCTGTAGTTTCTGGGAGCTGGTAACGAGCGACACCGGAACTAGCAGCTTGAGGCGGCACTGGACCACGCCACGCAGACTTGACGGAAGCAGAGCACTTCCTTGTGCGCAGGCTTGCGGGCGACGAGGAGAACGACATCCCGGCGTTCCTGGGCCGGAGGTCGACGCGCGGGTGCTCCCGATGCCTGTGCTGTCCATGCAGGCTACCCGCCTTGGCGCCGGCCTGGTGGTCGGCCTGTCCGCAAGGCGATGCACCTCCTGCACACATGTCCCCTGTCCCGTCCGCCATTTGACTGTAGAAAAGCCCAAAAATCAACACCATGTGGATAAGCCAATGCAGATCGACTATAAATCAGAGAGAAACGAACTATGGGGGGTGGGGGTTGTTACCAGGATTAGACGGGAGGACCTGCCGGAACAGGTGATGGTGCGGAAAAATGGTGAAGCGGCGCCGAGAATGACAGATCTCGCCGGAAGTAGCCGAAGCCAGAGAAGAAAACAATGGGGAAGGATGAACTGCGTCCCGTGAGACGGTGAGAGAAAAGGCCTCTTATTCTCTCTCCTAGCACAGGATGGGCGTAGGAGGAGAGAAAAGCCTACTCCTGCCACGTGCGTCGCACGGCGTAAAGCCAGGGAAAATTCAGGCGGGATGTGACAGGAAAATCCAGGAGAGGTATTCACCAAATCCCAGCCTCAATAATGGACACGGATCTCAGAGGCTGCACAGGCGGACAAGATAGGTCTTATACCCATGTGTACAAGCACAAAATCCATTCTCATTTGTTTCTGGATGAACCACGAGGCATGAGGTGATACATGCACTTCTTTTGGTTATATTTCTGTAGTATTACACAGATTTAGTCATTTGGTCACATCTGATTTGCTACCTAGAGCACATCATATTTTGTGGCACGATGCACAGTAGTATGGTGCAAAACCTAAGGTCTACTGAATCGTATATATGCTGTGAGCATGTGGCGGTCTCTTCAAATACTGCATTGAATATAGGCCTTTAGTTTTTCAAATGCTAATTTATGTACATATTATATATTTGAAGTTTTTGTGTAATATTTCTGGACATTGGACTATGTAATTGTATGATTATGCATCCTTACTTTCCTAACATTTCTTTAGAAGTCTGGGCCCATTATATTTTTAGGATTGACTGCTGCAAACGCGATTTGTTTTTACACAGGTTCTGTGGTGCTACTTTCATGCATTGTATTGGTTGGTCTGTTTTCCTTGCAACACCGAGGTACTCAGAAGGTGGCATTCATGTTTGCACCAATTGTCATCATCTGGCTCTTCTGCATTGGTGGAATTGGATTGTACAACATAGTTCATTGGAACCCTCAGATATATCAAGCACTCTCTCCATATTATATTGTTAAGTTCTTTAGGACGACTGGTACAGATGGCTGGATTGCTCTGGGAGGAATACTACTTTCTATGACGGGTTAGTAACTGTCAGGATGTCAGGGATTACAATTGTGCTTGCTTGTACTCTTTTGTAGGTCAAATACTAGTAACGGGTTATGTTTCTTTTGCACTTTGTAGGCAGTGAAGCTATGTTTGCTGACCTCGGTCATTTTACAAGTGCATCTGTCAGAGTAAGTTGCGCTAGTCCCACTGGCTCTATACATCCTATTATGTCCTATAGTTACTTTTTATGTTGTGGTGCTGTGTAACAAACCAACTATGAGGAATTAACTTTAGAAAAAAAATTGCCAAAATTTAATCTTATGAAAGAAGGAGAAAAGTTCATGTACCAAATCTTTTTGTGAGAAGAGATTGATTTAACCTGCATATTTTAAACATATGCCATTTCCTGAAGAGCTCAGTTAAGTTATTTGTTGTGGACCAAATTCTTGCCTATCTAATGCTTTTATGGCACTATTTGGTTGATTATACTTATGCTTCTTGTTTTATCCCTGATGATTTATAATTCTATACATGCCCCTTCTGGCACGCTCTGCTGTTGAACCTGTATATATTTTTTGGAATATGACCGAGCTTTCTCCTTGTTGCAGCTAGCTTTTATTACCATCATATATCCATGTCTTACACTGCAATATATGGGCCAAGCAGCATTTCTATCAAAGAACATGTTTCACATGCGCACAAGTTTTTACGACTCCATCCCAGGTTTTGACCTCTCTCTCACACATCTCCCTCCCCTCCGCTCCCTCCCTCTCTCCAGTGTTGTCTAACTTTAACTTGTCATCCAGGACCTGTATTTTGGCCTGTATTCGTGGTGGCTACTCTCGCTGCAGTTGTTGGAAGCCAGGCAGTCATTTCAGCAACGTTCTCTATTGTAAAGCAATGCCATGCTTTGGGTTGTTTCCCGCGAGTGAAGATTGTTCACACATCGAGGTGGATCTATGGGCAGATATACATTCCTGAAATAAACTGGATCCTTATGGTGCTCTGCGTAGGTGTCACAGTTGCATTCGGTGATACAACCCTTATTGGAAATGCCTATGGTAAGCCTTAAGTAGCAATTGAGTATCTTTCTTGTGCACAGGCTTTTGATTTTCCAGCATTTTATTTACTAAGAGTCTAAGCATTGTCCATTTTTTATATTTGCAGGGATTGCTTGCATGACCGTTATGCTTGTTACTACATTCTTGATGTCATTGATCGTCATCCTTGTTTGGCAAAAGAACATAATATTCGCCTTGTTGTTCCTATTATTCTTCGGGACCATTGAAGCTGTGTATCTTTCCTCATCGCTCATGAAGGTTCATCAGGGAGGGTGGGTGCCTCTTGTGCTTGGTTTCATATTCATGTCTGTCATGTTCATTTGGCACTATGGATCAAGGAAGAAATACCTGTTTGATCTTCAGAACAAAGTGTCAATGAGATCAATCCTGTCTCTAGGTCCAAACCTTGGCATAGTTCGTGTTCCAGGAATTGGACTGATCTACACAGAGCTGGTGACTGGTGTGCCTGCCATCTTCACACATTTTGTCACCAATCTCCCTGCCTTTCATGAAGTCCTAGTATTCCTTTGTGTCAAGTCAGTACCGGTGCCATATGTGCCACTAGATGAGCGATACCTCGTCGGTAGGATTGGACCTAAAGCGTACCGGATGTACCGTTGCATTGTCAGGTATGGATACAAAGATGTGCAGAGAGATGATGAGAACTTTGAAAACATGCTAGTCATGAGCATCGCAAAGTTCATCATGATGGAAGCTGAGGATGTCTCATCTTCCGCAAGTTATGATATCGCTAATGAGGGAAGAATGGCTGTGATAAGAACCACTGAAGATGCCGGCACCCCGTTGGGCATGAGGGATTTGAGTGGCCTGGCTGAGTCCATCTCTACAACGAGGAGCAGCAAATCCGAGAGCCTCCGGAGCCTGCAGTCGTCCTACGAGCAGGAGTCCCCGAGCGTGGGCCGGAGGCGCCGCGTCCGCTTCGAGCTGCCAAATGAGGACACCATGGACCAACAGGTGAAGGACGAGTTGCTGGCGCTCGTGGAGGCGAAACACGCTGGTGTCGCGTACATCATGGGCCATTCTTACATCAAAGCTCGGAGGAGCTCCAGTTATGTGAAGAAGATTGTGATTGATGTCGGCTACTCTTTCCTCCGGAAGAACTGCAGAGGCCCGTCAGTCTCGCTGCATATTCCTCATATTAGCCTGATAGAAGTCGGTATGATCTACTATGTGTAGTGGGCTGATGTGATCTTCTGTTCACATGTGGGGATCGATCCGGTGGCAACAAGCATGGTGAGTCTGCTATGCAAAGATATATATTATCTTGACATGCAAATTGCCTTTTATCAGTCCAAACTTACGAACTTCTCTTTTTTTCCAGTGCTACCTATGAACCCCCATGCTTTTTGTCTGGAGTTCATGCTGCAATCTGTAGTATGGAATGCTGCGTCCAGCCATCCAACTGCTGAGATGAAGGCACTGTGCATGTTAATATCAATTCTCAGCCCCAATAAACTGCCAGACTCGTATACTTATTTAGTTTATGCTTTTTGTTTTGGGTTTTTGCATCCATGATATGTATTTACTTTCTGGGAAAAAACGTTGAAAGAAAACATCTGTCATATAAATTTTGCTACTTTCATGTGAAGCTTACAATGTCAGTCATCCGGATTCGCATACAACCATTCTATTCCTCTTATGCTTAGTAGTGTGTGTAACAAGCACAGCACATCTCAAGTTTGTAGCCCATGTTCAAAGTTTACAAGCGTATAGAAAACAAACATATGAAGTGCTTGAACATAAGACGTGTGTGTAACATACGAAACTAGCCTACCCTTTATTGGGATAACTATTTATATCAACTGCCAACAGAAAAGGGTTCCAAGGACTTCAGCGAGCCTCTAGCCGAACCAGCAGGAACAGAGTCTCAGACAGATGAACCAGCAGCAGCCACTGTCTTGTTGAGCAGCTCTCGGAGCGCATCTGGAGAGGTCACCGGAGGGCTGCACTTGAACTCTTGGCACACATGCGCCACTGCTGGCTTCTCCGGTGGGTTGCTCCGTGCCATCTGCCCGATGTTCGCGTTGTTGCTCTCCCAGAACGTCATTTCTTCCGTGTTCCTGGGGTCTATCTGGATCACCTAGATCAACGAATGGTGTATCCAGATCAGCAAATTTACGATAGGGTGCTATGGTGAACATACAGTACAGCCAATTAGCTCATCACTCACAGTTCTGTTTGGATCATATGATGAGAATACAGCTGCAACCATGTCTTGAAATTCTGCAGATTCTTTGTCGCCCACCAGCACTACCTGCTTCCTCGATGGGACGGTGAGCATGTCTGCTGCGCAACACATCAGCGGCAATGCTATACCAAGTTCTCTCAGTCTAGTCTCAAATACCGCCTGCAAAGCAACAGATGCATAAGCAGGTCTCCTGTCGTCATATATATGGCTGGAAAATGACCATAGCGTATGTCCAAATGTTTCCTGTCGTCATATCCATGGCTGGAAAAATGACCATAGTGTGTGTCCAAACGTTTCCTGTTACTCATGATCACTTCAACTCCAATGACATGCTAGATTGGTTTGCCAACAGACGTGTGGCTGTGACTAAACCATTACACCGTCATGACATATTTTCTTTTTTATTATTTAGATCAATTCAAGCACCAGCTACATGTAGTGATTTTTCCCTGTCCTATCATTGCCCAAGCCCACATGTTGCATGATGATATAAATATGTCTTGGCAATAACAAAGAAGCACCTACAGTTCTATCTGTTAGAAAAAACAGTACAAGCCATACAAATAAAAATGCACAATTATTTATGTTACAGTGAATCATAAACCTTTTGGTATGAAACAGAACTGAGTGTGGTGTATATAAACGTACACCAGATAAGTACATACCAGGAGATGTTCAACATTACGTCTGTACCCTTCAGATTTTGCAGCATCAAATATACTGGAGAATCTGATCATGTTGATTGCTGCCATCGAGTTTCCAGAGGGCTCTGCACCATCATAATCTTCTTTAACACGCAAAAGTACAGAGGGGTCTTCTCCAGGGGTATTGAAATATCCACCCCCTTCTTTGTCCAAGAACAATTCATCCTGCAGATGTTATCAATTATGGCAAAGTATATACTACAGACGTGAGGTGTAACATTGAGGAATTTATTATGTTTGACTTGCCTGAATGGCTTGCAGCTGGGCAGCCCACAGAAGCCACTCTATCTTACCACCATATTCGTAGAGATCCAGCAAGCCGTTGATTAAAAATGCATAATCATCTAAAAATCCTGGTGCTTTTGCTGGGCCATTTCGATAACTATGATGCAGCCTTTTTGAGCTTGCATCATAAAGTTTTTCCTTTATAAAATTCGCTGCCTTTTCTGCGACTTGGAGATATTCTACTGGCTGCAATATACAGAAATATGAGTGCTCAAGAGACAATTCATGTGATGGTAGCTATAATTGGACAGTGAATAAACATGGTGATGTGAAGCAGTAGAAAACAAAAATCATGCACACAGATTCCCACATGGAATGGCAGATAGCCACTTTAGACCCGATACAAAGTCAGGTTGCAAGCGGGGCGAGTTGCGGTCGGCCACCGTAGAGCGAAGCGGGACAGCGCCCAGTTTGCGGACTCTTGCGGTTTGCCGCCACAGATCGCTAGAATTAGCGCGGGACACTGCGGCAGCCCGCGACAGCCCGCATCAGCCCGCTTGGTAATCACCAGAGCACGATGCCTGCTTATAGTATACCGGCAACCAGGCGCACGAAGTCCATGACAGACAGCACCATGATCAGGCGATGTGTGTTTAGTTAGTTCGCATTGAGCAAAACATGTGTGTTTAGTTAGTCGATGGAAGGAAATCAGAGGTTGTTCTTAAACTGCTGGAAGTCTGGCCGCTCCAGCGCGCGCGAGCTCGCCGGCCTTGGTGCCGCGGAGGTCCAAGCCGTGACGAACAAGCACGGGGCCGTAGCATGACGCCCCATAATTTGTGCCAGCTCGACCTTGAAAGCTGCGTGCAGGGACATGTCATGCTTATCGACGTGGACGCCGTAGCAGCACAGGATGCCGCGCACGGCGCAGCAGTCCAGCACCAACGTCAGCAAGGTGGTGTACTTGCACGACGTCATGCCGGAGCTCCGGCCGGAAGCGAGGCCGAGGTTGCCCAGGACCGATGCGGCCTTGGATCGCAAACGGCAGCGAAATGCTCGGGCTCATACCCAGGCCGACCACTGCAGTGCATGTCGCGGCAACCTGACTGGATATGGAGCATGGAGGTGGCACACCCCATTGCCGGCCGGCCAGACACACACCGGTGTCACAGCTCGGTGTTGCACTACTGCTAGCACCGGTTCACGTGTGCGTGCTCAACCGATGGCGTCGCAACTGCAGCCAAGGAGGATGCGGAAATTGCAGGTCATGCGGGACGGAACACGGGCAACGCGGCGTGATAGCATCGCCCCGCTAGAAAAGACGCGGTCAGACATGCGGTATTTCACGGGCGTTTTTTGCGGGGCGGCGTTGCGGCATAGCGGGTTGTTCCGCCCCGCTTGCAACCTTAATACAAAGCAACAGATGCAAAAGAGAAGGTCCACGTACAACATGATGCTGTTTTCTTTGTCATGGACAGCGCAAGATAATACAGTTTTATTTTAAGACTTCTGAACAAATGTATGGGCCTGCATTCCTAGGGATCGGTTTGAACAATGAAATCTAACATAGGCAGCAGGGATGGATAATAGCTCCTGGCTTATCGATCGGCTGACCACATACATAATTATAATAAAACTGATGGCAATGAGGGAAAATGAAATGCACACGGCACAACACAAAACTTACATCACATCCTGTTACTGGGAAATAAAATTTGGTCCCAGGTGGTTCTGACTTCAAAATTTGTGAAGCTCTTGCAAAGGCTGATATTGCTAATCCATTCCATGAAACAATAACCTAAAACAAATCATCATTAGTAGATTATGTGATCAGCTTAAACCTTAAAATGAACTGTAGTCAACATGTAGACAAGCACCTTGTCATCCGTATGTGGTCGTGGCCTTTTCGACCGGACATCAAACAACTTCTGCCTGCAGTCTCCCAGGATTTGATAATACTCATCAATAGACTTGCCAGACTTAGATGCTACCAGTGACCCTGATTTTCTTTCTATTAAAACATTTTTACCACTGAACTCATTGTCAGGATCACTCATCCCCGAAAGGTCACAGTTGCCAGACGATTTAACATAGTAGTGATTCTTGAATAGCTCCGCGTTCTCCCCAAGTGTGTCTTCGATCTTTTCAACAAATATTAGGCAGATTAAGCACACAATATAGAAAAAACTGAAGCCAACGAAATCAAAAGGTACAAAATGTAATTGCTGGCTGCGGTCCTGGTATTTTCTTCAGTGGCAGGAGCATCATGAGAATATTATGATGGGCAACAACAAGTTAGGCCAAGTTATCAGGGGATTTATTTCCCAACAGGGGTGGCAGTTTAGCACTAGCTTTGTACTAACTGAGTTTTAGTGACTCAACAGCGTGTTGTATTTTCTTTTCTGCGAACTTTCGTGACCCTGTAATAAATCGGGATGCCTGTGTATTTGCGTCCAAAAAAAAATCAGGATGCCTGCATCTTCGGATGCAGAGGCCTGGGCAATTGTTATGTTCCATTTTCCAGGAAGATAAAATATAATGTGACTATTCAGTGAAATGATGCATATCACCAAGCAGGTGCGTATATGACCAAGAAGTTGACTATTAGGAAGTATGTATATGACCAAGAGGTTGACTATTAGGAAGTATGTATATGACCAAGAAGTTGACTTGATGAGAACAGTTTACTTAAAATAGTTGACTATTAGGAACTACGTATATGATCAAGAAGCGCTTGCATCTTTCGGATCCTAAGTTTTAACAATGGTATGACCTGAATCCTAAGTACATTTACTGTGTAACAAGAATAGTGGAGACCATAATGGTCATCTAACTGCAGTTAGATGACCATTATGGTCTCCATTATTCTTGTTAGAAACCAGCAGGAGTGTAATAGCATTCCCCATGTAAAGAGAGCTCCGACATGAAGTGTCTACGATGTAATAGCATGAGCTCAAAGTCAACCACAAATGGACTTAGATGATTGTATACAACAGTTTAAACTTCAAGGCCATTTTCTAAGAAGTGGGGAAGGTTGTGCATTATGTAGGTGCATATATATAGAAAAAGGCTTATATATGGACCAATAAGAATGTACCTCTTTACTAGTCCACACATAAAAGGAACCCTCCTTTTTCCTTGGAGCACCTTCATATTCTGCACTGTCAGCATCTTCTGCTGAGAAAATTTCACCTTCTTCTCCGATCATGTCTCTCCTCAAGTAATCAAGTATATCACGTGCAACCGAAGAATAATACTCATCTCCCGTGATAACAAACGTATCCAAGTAAACATTGGCTATCTGACCCTGGTCGTACAACATCTTCTCAAAATGAGGAACTGCAGAGAGAGAAGATATAAGAGGAGGATTCTGCAAAGAATTGAAAAGAAAATTTCTCCTTAATCTCAAAGTGCATTTACCATGCCAGCACTCGTCCACACTGTATCTATGAAAGCCACCGCCAATGTGGTCATGAACTCCACCTCTAGCCATACATTGCAGTGTACGGGTTACCATCTTCATTATGTTTTGGGCTTCACTCTCTTGCCTAGCTTCCATGTGCTTCCGAAATTTATAGAGCATTATACAATCTTCAACAGGTCTTGGAAACTTGGGAGCAGAGCCAAACCCACCAAATTTCGGGTCATAACTGCTTGCTAACTGCATGGGCATAAGGGGAAGGACTATTAATCAACTAAACCACAAGAATTAACACCCTGTTCTTCAAGTACATGCCCATCGCTTATGTTCAACTATAACCAGCCGAAGTTAAGACCTTCCTACATATCAGCTTTTTGTTGTTGTCTTTGGTCGCCTTGTAACATTCCCAATAAGAGGTGAAAAGTAGTACCAGAAATAAGCACAAATATGACCATGTCAAGGATTTAGAATATCATCCACCATCTCGATTAAGGACTGAAATGGAAATTGACATCCTAATAGTTGCTGGTCAAGGTAGTGGTGCCGAGTTAGTGTCCTTTCAAGCCATGAAATAAATCGGGAACCTGCATCCATCAGGATGCTGAGTTAATGATATTTAGTGTCCTATCAAGCCATGAAACAAATCAGGAACCAGCATCCGTCATCCAGCAAAAACATAGTTTAACTACTGTAGTATTGTTAAATAGATTAAACAATCAGTATACTCGGTCAGTCTCGCCAGTTGTTCGCATAAAAGATCATCATTAATGGTAGCATGAAGAAATGTAAAACCAGGGTACTTCGCAAACCTTCTCAGCACATTGATCTACATAACGAGCAGCCAAATCATTTGGCAAATCTTGAGCGCTAGCCTTGGCTGATAATGCATCTCTAAGTTGCTCGATGACCACATTTCCCGTCTGCTCAAGTGCATCACGTTTATTTTCCCAGGCATCCTTGACCTTCCTGCAGAGAAGCCATGTGCAAAACTGTCAGATCATGTACCAAATATCAACTTCGGAAATGTTGTCTTCAGCTGGTACCTCAAAATTGTCTTGAACCCAGGTCTCCCATACTTATCATCTGGTGGAAAGTATGTCCCACCCATCAACGGTTTCAAGTTAGGTGATAAAAAGACACTCAAAGGCCAACCACCACCACCATACAGCGCTGACACGTATGTCATATATACCTGTGACAGTGTCGTCAGCAAAGAACCTGGTGTAACACTCAAAGGAACAGAAGATAACTTTTGAGTATAAATTATAGAGAACAGGAAATACATCATGTGGCTCCACAAGAAACAGAGGTATTATACATTTGAATTTTTGTAACTAGAGAACAGAATACCTTGTCAACATCTGGCCGCTCTTCACGATCCACCTGTCAAAACTAATAATCAGAAGAAGAATTGCATTTAACTTTTTTTTCTCGAGAAAACACAAAGGACCTTTGTGTTTCATTTCATTGGAAAGGTAGAGTCGGCTAATGAGTGAAGTAAAACAACTACTCAGTAGCAATAAACACAACAGTACCTTGATGCTAACAAACCAGTCATTCAGGATCTTAGCAACTTCTTCATTCTCAAAAGATTCAACCTCCATTACATGACACCTTCACCATTCAGCCAAATAGAAATGTACGACGGAAACTGAGGTCAGCATGAATCAAGTCTATAATGGAGATAAGTCACAAATAATACTAATACCAATAGAAGAAAAGAAAGACAACTCACCAATGGCATGTACTATAGCCAACTTCACGGACACATCCACATTTCCATGCAGCAAAAGAGGCATGTTATGAGACAGTGAAGGACAAACGAACTTGTTATGAATTAGACTATATTCTAGCTTTTGTTTGGACTTGGCGATAGTCATTACCTCTGCTCTGAACTATAGCACATATGAGCCAATAACTGATCTAACACAACATTTTATGAAGTAACCATGCCAATGCATCAGTCCAGTATGCAACTCTAGCATAATTTGGCCCAGAAATTAATCGAACAAGATATTGCAAAATGGAGGAGTACTACATTTGGGGCAGCGCATTACTTGACAGGAAGATGGGGATGTCCAATTTGCGAGCCTTCTCGAATGCCTCGTCTCCCCAAGGATACCAATCAACCTGCACGAAGTCAACAAGTTGCCGGTTCAGTGATGGTACCTAAAATTCCCCTTTCCACGAGAGAAACACAAACAAGTAAACATTTCCTTCGGCCAGTTGTTTCTGAAGGAGCTAAAATTTACAGAAATTCACAGCATAGCTCGACCACGTCTCAAAAGCCGCAGAAACCCAAGTATTCCTCGAACTAAGCGAGTACGCGACTGCAAGATGCTCGGCGAAATCCCGCAGAGAGGAAACCGTCACGCGGAGGCATCACCATTCACCACTCACCGGGTTGTGCGCGTGCTGCAGGAGGTAGGGGCTGTGCTCGGCGGCGAGGCGGTTGGGCTTCCCCGCGCCGCCGTGGGCCGAGGCGGACGACGACATGGCGGCGACAAAACGGAGGGGCGAGCGGGTCGGCGAGGAGGCGGCGGCGGCGGCGGCAGCGGTTAGGCGATGGCGGAGTAGACGCGCGGAGAGCATGGGAGTGGGGAGGAGGGGTCGGGGGAGGCAGGATATGACCCGGCCGAGAGCGGCGGGCGGTGCCATGCGTCCGCTACCTACCGGCGACACGTCCATGCCCCCCACAGAGGCAGGTCGCGCTGCCACGGTGTCACTGCGCTTGGGTCACGCTGCTCATAGACAGAGATGTACAGACGTGTATGCTCCTCCATATTGACGAAAATCAGTCCATTTTTTTAACACTGATAATACTTTATTTATACGAAATCAAGGTTACATCCTTCATGAGTAAGAGTAGAATAGAACTAGGTGGATCGTCGAGCCACACATGCTCGTCAGAATCCCTAGCTAACCTTGCTATTTCATGAGCTACAACATTTGCCTCACGATGAGAATGCTCGAAAATAATCTTTGGGAATTTGATCGCCAGATGATAGCAGTCTTCGAAGATTGCGGCTGTTGTTCCTGCTGATCCCCTTCTTTCATTGTATTTACCGCCTTTAAACAATCAGAGGACAATATAACTCTATTGCAACCCAAACTCTGCGCCAGAATCAAGTCCTCCTTGATTGCATACGCTTCCGCCGAGACAACATCAAGTATCGAATCTTTCTTAGAGTTAGCCGCTGTTATGAATCCACCCTTGCTATCTCGAATGACCACCCCTGATGTACCTCTCAGTAGGTCTTCATCAAAAGAGGCGTCCACATTTACTTTCACATAATCTAGCAGGGGGCGTGTCCACCCATCTCGCTTTACCTTAGCCGATGGTGAGTTCGCGGCATAGAAATTTGTATACAGTGCCTCTATCGTCCTTGCTGAGCGAGTCGAATCATGTGTCTTCTCCTCATGTGTTCCTTGTCGGCGAGACCACCGTAGGTACCAACTGGTGACTGCCACCATTTCTGGGACTGAATGTGTACAAGAGGGCACTGAAATTCCTGAACATAGCAAATATTCCAGAACCTCTTGGCCAGTACGATCAATATCACATGCTCGTTCAACAATCTTCCTCATACCAAGCTCTTCCCAGATTGTTATTGCATCCGAGCATTTAAAGAGCATGTGCAGCACATCTTCTGCTCCCTGGGTACATAACGCACATTGTGCATTGATCTTCATGTGCCTATTCGCCAAGGTCGTGTTACACGGCACTGTGTCCTGCATGACCCGCCAGATGAAAATCTTCACCTTGCTTGGAGCACGAAGTTTCCAAAAAATTTCCCACATAGGATTGTCCTTCATAGGGCCATCATGACCCCCTGTACACTCGGTGGCCAAACTGGCCTTCCCATTCAGCATAGTAGGCCGAACGCACTGAGAACGTTCCTTTCTTTGTCAAATTCCACGAGACAAAGTCTTCCATACCATTGGTTGATAAAGGGATCGCCATGATCCTTCTAACGTCAACCATCCAAAACGGCTGTTTTAATAGATCCTCATCCCACGTATTCGTAGCCGGATCAATAAGCTCACTAACCCGTGATAGAATGTTGTGGCCTCTCGGGGTGAAGATCTTTCTATTTGGTCCGTTAGGGATCCATCCATCTTTCCATATTTTGATCAAGTTACCATTTCCAACACGCCAGATATGGCCTTTCTTTAGAGTTTGCAAGCCTGCCCAGACGCTCTGCCATGTAAAAGAGCTACCTTGCTTCAATTTAGAGTTCAGTAAGTCTCCTGATGAAAAATACTTAGCCCGAAGAACTCTGGCACATAGTGAATCAGGTTCTTCAATTAACCTCCAAGCTTGTTTAGCTAGCAAAGCTAAATTGAAGCAATGGATATCTCTAAACCCCATACCTCCTTTTTTCTTTGGGACACATTTTCCACCATGCAATCCAGTGCATCTTTTTTTGGTCAGCACTATCTCCCCACCAATATTTAGACATCGCTGCTATGATTCCTTTATAAATTTTTTGTGGAATCTTAAAGACCGACATTGCATAAGATGGTATAGCTTGTGCTACTGCTTTTAACATCACTTTTCTTCCTCCTGCCGACAACAGCTTCTCATTCCATCCACTAATTCTTTGGATGATCCTCTCAACCAAGAACTAGAAATAGTCACTTCTGTCCGCCCCCACAGTGGTTGGTAGACCAAGGTATTTATCTGTCAAAGCTTCTGTGACAATATTCAAGATGTTGCAAATTACTTCCCTCTCCTCCACACGAGTATTCGGACCGAAGAATATGCTTGACTTCGCCTCACTCACGAGTTGTCCCGAGGCTAAGCAATACTCATCCAAAATCATTTTCAAACATTGGGTGTTACCTTGACCCTCTTGCATAAGTATCAAGGAATCATCCGCAAACAACAGGTTTGATACAGCTGGAGCATCCCTGCATACACGGACGCCCACCAATTCCTCGTTTAATTCCTCCTGAGCTAGCAATCCTGTTAGACCTTCAGCACAGAGCAAAAACAAGTAAGGTGATAGAGGATCGTCTTGCCGTAATCCTCTTGTTGGAGTGAAGATCTCACTGTCAACCGAGTTAATCCTCACGCAATAACGAACAGAAGATACACATGTCATAATAACCTTTACCTATGATTGATCAAACCCCATCTTCAGCATGATCTTCTCCAAAAATCCCCACTCAACGCGGTCGTAGGCCTTGTGCACGTCCAGTTTTACCGCACAAAACCCCTTCTTTCCTTGTCTCCTCTTCTTGATGGCGTGAAAGCATTCATAGGCCACCAAAACATTGTCCGTTATTAATCGACCAGGAACAAAAGCACTCTGAGTTGGTCCAATGATCTCTGGTAAAATACCTCGCAATCTGGCCGCGAGCACCTTCGAAATGACTTTATAAACCACATTACAGAGGCTAATTGATCTAAATTGAGTCACATTTTCAGGAGCTTTTACCTTGGGGATTAAGACGATCGTGTGTCATTCCAGCCATCCGGGATTTTACATTTGTTTAACGCCTCCAAAACCTCAAACACAAGATCATCCCCAAGTAAGTGCCAAAATCTCTTATAAAACACTGCGTGGAGGCCGTATGGCCCCGGGGCTTTGAAATCTCCAATATTAAATAATGCCTTTTTCACTTCTTCTGCCGTAAACGGTGCAACTAGTGTCTCGTTCATAGCTTGAGACACCCTAGTATGAACCACATTTAGAACATTCTCATTCTGGCTCGTGTCCTCTGAGGTAAACAACTGTGAGAAATACCCCTTGACATGGTCCTGTAGCTGCGTCCCTTCTTTCCAACTCCCGTGTCATCGAGGAGACGCCGGATCAGATTCCTCTTCTTTCTAGATGTCGCAGCATTATGGAAAAAGGAAGTATTCTAGTCGCCATGCATGAGCCAGTTCGCCCGACCCCGTTGTAGCCAATAAATCTCTTCTTGTTCCAAGAGATTCTCAATTAGCACATGCACTTCCTTTTGTCTACCAATCGATTCTGCCGTGGAGGGACCCCATTTCAGCGTCTCGAGTTCCCTTTGCAGCTTCGAAATCCTCTTCTTTGGTCCCTTAAGTGTGTTACGGTCCCAATAATGAAGATCATGGTGTACCGCATTGGTTCTCGTTTCCAGCGTGGGTGCGATACCCAACAACTTAGCCTTCTCCCAAGCTGTTTTGACAATTTCCTCCACCGATTCTTTGGCCAGCCATCTAGCCTCGAATTTTCTACCTCCCCCATGACGTATTGCATGTTCATCGTAGTATTCAGTATTCACTATCACCGGCATGTGATCTGATCGGTGATGCTGCTCATTCACCGCTGCAGACATAGGGAACGCATTCTTCCACTCAGTATTACATACTGCTCTATCAAGCCTCTCTTTTAACTCCCCTCTTCTCCAGGTGAATTTGTCACCAATAAATCCCATGTCATGAAGATCACAATCCGTCAAACAGTCTCTGAAATCTTACATCATCCGAGGTGGTCTGGGGTTACCTCCCTCCTTTTCATCTGAAAACAAGATCTCGTTGAAGTCTCCAATCACGATCCATGGTAGGGCGTGTCTGTTACTAAGGGTACGAAGACAAGTCTATGAGATGTGCTTGTCCTCCCATTTGGGCTCTCCATAGAAGCCCGTAAAACGCCATGGAATACCACCATTTGTTTTAAACACCACATCAATATAATTAGGGGTCACATACTCGGAAATCAATTTATTATCACTGTTCCAAAATAAAACAAGGCCTCTAGCCCTTCCATCACTCTCATCGATACTCAAGAACTCAAAACCCAACTTACGGCGTAAAACATCTGCACTATGTTTATTTAAATGAGACTCAGACAAAAAGAGAATGTTTGGCCTTGTCTGCTCTGGGAGGTCCAAGAGCGAGCGAACGGTCGAAATCTCATCGAAAAGATTGAATTGCCCTGACAAAAGCCATCGCACGGACTCACGAGGCACGTGTGGTGACTACCCAAATTTACTCGCGATAGGATCTACATATGTCCAGGCAGTGCTGTGGGCCCTTGCTTGACCTGTCCACCTTACATCAGCCTTTGACATTTTTTTTGCCACGGTTACCATGATGTTGATGTAACGAAGATCGGATAAGACGCAGTGGCGGATCTAGAAACTTTCTAAAATCTGAAGGAACGAGTTTAAGGTCTGAAATTTTAAGATAAAATTGTTATAAAAATTTATAAAAACACAAGCTTTGCGCTCCGTCGACAATCTTGTACGACTGTCCGGGCTGGAGGGATGCTGGGTCCGCCCATGTAGACGAGGTTCCATCTCGCATACTCTTGTCAAGCCAAGAAATCCCATAAACTACTCGCAGTGGATTAGGAGAAGTATGAGTGTTGGAAGGTCACTGTTTTGCATCAGTGTTCTCGACGGGTACGATGACACTACCAGACTTCATCATAGGCAGTGCTCTTTGAGTTTCATGTCTCAGTTTTCGAGGTGAAAACTCTAGGGCTAATCTTCAATGGTTGTAGCTCGCAGTGGTGACTCTCTACTCATTTTCTTGTTCGAGACATTGGTTGGAGATTGAACCTTTTTTAGGGTGAAAATCTAGGATCTTACCATATTGGTTAGATCAGCCAATGACGATGTTTGTACATAGTTACCTTCATGGAGATGTCGTTTTGGAGAAGTTTTTTCAGAGTCGGAGGTATTGTCACCCCTAATGATGCTTTTTGCTGCTGCGAATCTCGGATTGCTTCGACGGGTCTTTTTTTCATTCTTCTTCTTCTTTTGTTTTTCGGCTATCTGTATCTTGATGTCTGGTCTTGCTATGCATTATGTTGTTGCAGATCTTGGGTGTAATTGGAATCATATTTATATTAATATATTCACGGTATCAAAAAGAAAAATTGTTAAATGTTTGGGTGAGTACCTTATACATTTCAAATATGCCTAAAGTTTTTCAAAACATTTATTACAAGATCATTCTTTGTTGGAACCGTTCGAAGGTGTTCTTTACCTTCGTTTAAATTATTTTCCAAAGCTCAACTTTTACAGATTTAATTAGAGAAAACATCTATCTGATTTTTAATTTGGCATCAGTCATATTTCCTCTTTTAGTATCATGGATGCGAGACCAGACACTAACCCAAAAATCATCGTGTTGTGTGTGGATCAGGGCGAGGAAAATATGAATAATGCCATACTGAAAACCAGCTAGCCGCAAATAACAAAGGCATTAGAATGGAAGGAAACAACCCATTCTTGATCCCTAAACTCGTATACCATCAAAAGAAAATTTCTCAACTATATTTTTTTCCTCAAAGCATTTTTATTTGTTCGAAAGTGGTTTTGAATGATGTGGGATGTCCCTCTGCAATTTTTTTTTTGTAATCTACTCCCTCCGTTTCAAAATATAAGATGTTTTAGGTTTATGAAGTTGGTGTATCTAGACCTTTTTAGTGTGTAGGTTCACTTCAAATCTAGATGAACCTATACACTAAAAGGGGTCTAGATACACTCTATTCACAGAGTTAAAACGACTTATATTTTGAAACGGAGGGAGTAGATGTCGCCAATGGTGATAGTTTGCTTCTCGCTGATGCAACCCCTTATCATGTTGGCGAGCTTTTCTATTTTTCTTTTATCTTTTTGGGTGTGTATTCTTTATGTCTAGATTAGCTCCAAACATGATGTTGTTGTAGAGAAGTGTAATTGGTATCAATCCGGTATTAATATATTCCTATTATCAATGAAATATCACCATCATGTGCTTACTATGTGATCAATTTCCTTTAATAGGGGGAATAAAAGCAGAGAGTTTGTTTCAAAAAACACACCATAAATCCGACTCACACAATCAGGTTTGTCGTGCTCTGCCCAAAGAGATGGCCATAAACACTGCATACTGCTAACTGAGCATTTTTTTCACACCTCCTCCTAAGCCAGAACCCATCGAGCTCACACCAAATATCCAAACAAAATAGCAGTACAACAGCTTGTTGATTTACTAATTGGGTTGCTCATGATAATATTATAGATAACATGTGATGTATATGAATCGGTGAGGCTTTCTTAATGAGAGCATGGTGGGACTAAACCAAACATAAGTCGTACCAGACCACAGGGCGCTCGCTAGAGTCCATTGATTTACACAAAAATGTTGGAGAGAAGTCTAAATGACCAACGAAGTAACAGTCTAGCCCAAGAGGTCATGTGCTCATAGAGGGGGGCACCCAGAGTGCGATGGTCCTGACTTGTGACAACGTGAGCAAAGTGAATTCGTGATGACTAAGGGCACGTTTGGTAGAGTGCCCGAGGGTCAGACAGGCCTCAGAGCGACGAAAGTGGGCCAATTGGATGCCTGCTCGCACTCCGCGTCGTGGTCCGCACGATGATTAAAGCACGCCCGGGTCAGGCCCGCTAGGATTTGATTTGGACGGTGTAAGAGCTGAAGCTAAATAGAGGCAAATTTTGGGCGGGCGGTGAGCGAAAATTCGGCGAGATAAATTCCATCACCCTTGTTGCGGCCAAAATGGGGAAAGTCGTGTCCCCGCAGATGCAGTCATCAGCTGGGAGGACGCCCGCGCGAGCTCTCCAGTGAAATTGCGGCAGGCGGTGATAGAATTTGTCTCGCCAGGATTTTGCTCCCCACCCACCCAAAATTTCGCCCTTATTTAGCTTCAGCTCTTCCACCGCCCAAATCAAATCCGCCATTTCCCCCTTTCGAGCTCCTCCTTCCTTCTCTGATTTCCATGGCCATGGCGGTAGCTTGGACCTCGACCGTGGTGACTGAGGCCGACTTTGGCATGATGGAATCCCCCTCCTCGTAGATCTGTGTTCTAGATGCAGTTCTTCTTGCTGTAAGTATCTTGGAGCCTCGATCTTGCATAGATCTGATCATGTGGCAAGATGTATGGATCTACATTCATAGCTCTTGTTACTCATGGTCAATTATAGGTCATCCCGCCATCTCCTTCAAGGACGGCGATGATGGTCTTGCCGGATTCCCCTCGAGCACGACCAGTAATGTGTTACCGACTTCCCCTTCGAGCACGACCACGACTGTGTTATCGGGTTCCCCCATTTTCGTGACCTCTCTATTGAAGACTACTCTTGTCGATGTAAGAAATACTTCCACCCATTTCTGTCGTACCTGTATGGTGTGTCCTTTGGTAATATGTGATAGCCATTGTATCATGATTAGCAATGTTAGTTGCGAAATCTTCTTACCATTCTATTTTGTACGTACCATGCTTAATCGAATGTGGAACAAAGGGGAACGGGTAGGCTGCACTAGCGTAAATCAAAAATTTCTACCGCGTCAACTAGGAATATTGTTGTCATAGATCACAGGATTACCACTAGACGCGCAGTTGCAGAACTCGATGAAGCACGTCGGGGCAGTGTAGATGTTCTACGTCTCCTCCTTGTCCCCATTCCACGAGAAGCTCCCCTTTGCACGAATGGTCCAAGTGCTACAGCTGCAACACCTCCGAGGTATCCACACGTCCGGAGTGGAAGCCGTCACACGCCAGACTACTAGGTCTGCCCGTGCAACACAGGCGTAAGAGGAGTGGCGGCTGGGTGGAATGCTCAACCCTATTAAGCTCGCCTACTCTCTCTTATATAGGCATCCCTGGTGGGCTTCTACGTTAGCAGCCCATTAGCAGCCTAAGCCTGGTCTAATTCGGATTCAATCCTCATTAGGCTTCTAGCACCTAAAGTGTGTGACTCTATAGGTTCATACACGTATAGACATGACACGAGTACATTTACTCCGTCAATAGTTGGTAGCGGCCTCTAGCAAGACGTGCCAACTCCTAAACGCATATAAAGATCATTCGAACGAACCATCATAAGGTTGAGTACATGTCTTTCCCTTTGCCCTACGATATTTGGTCTAGCTCCAAGCTGACCTCTCTTTCTCGATACTGTGATTCGGAATCCCTTTACTAGGTTAACACTTAATCGTATGTAGCACGGCCATGCATTTCTGGATCCGATCACTCGAGGGGCTCAGAGATATCTCTCTCAAGTAGAGTGGGGCAAATCCCATCTTGATTGACCAATGCCTTGCAGCATGTATCAGGACAAATCCGAAAATAACCTTTATAACTACTCAGTTACGGAGTAGTTGATACATTGCAAATGTATCTATAATTTTTGATGTTACATGCTTGGTTTTATCTACTTTCTTGTGTTTTGTTCACACTTTGGAGTACTTTTCATATGATTTCTTGGACTAACCTATTAACAAGAGCCACAGTGCCAGCTGCCTGTTTTCTGCTGTTTTTGGTTCTGGGAAAGTCAAAAAATGAATATTCTCGGAATTGGACGGGACAAAAGCCAAAGTAAATATTTTACCGAGAGAAACACGGAGCCAAAATACAAGACGGAGAGGCGCCAGGGGCGGCCACACCACCTGGCCGCGCGGCCAGGCTTGGCCCGCGCCAGGGGTGGTGTGGCTAGCCCAGGCACCCCCTCGGCCTCTCCTTCCGCCTATATATTGCCTCCGATACAGAAATCCTAAGTACACGATCAAAAATCCACGAAAGAGTCTATAGCCGATGTCGTCTCCATCCCTAGATCGGGAGGGATTTGAAGATCTTCCCGGCACCCTGCCGGAGAGGGGAATTCACCCTGGAGGCCTTCTTCATCATCATGCAAGTCTCTGGTGTGATGCGTGAGTAGTTCATCTCTGGACTACGGGTCCATGTAGTAGCTAGATGGCTGGTTCTCCTCTTTATGCTATCATGTCTAGATCTTGTGAGCTCTGTTCATGATCAAGATCACCTATTTGTAATTCTGCATGTTGTGTTTGCGGGGATCCGATGGATATTGAGATGCTATTTCATATTGATAATTGATTCTATCATGTCTTTGTTATTTGTGATCTTGCATATTTTCCGTTGTTAGTAGCTATCTTGGCCAAGTAGATGCTAGCAACTCCAAGAGTTAGTATTTATGCTCGATAGTGGGTTCATGCCTCTGGTAATCTGGGGAAGTGACAGAAATCTCTAAGGTACTAGATGTGTTGTTGCTACTAGGGAGAAAACAACAATCCTTTGTTCATAGAACAATCATATTGTTTACTTTACACGCAATTCGTAAAGCAATAATCTGTTGCTTGTAACTTAATACTGGAGGGGGTTCGGATGATAACCTGAAGGTGGATTATTAGTCATAGATGTAGTTGGATGGCGGTCTATGTATAATGTTGTAATGCCCAATCTAGTCTCAAAGGAGTCAAGATGATTAGTATTTGCTTGTATGCTTTCTCGATGTTTGTCAATTGCCCCGCTGTAATTTGTTCACCCAACATGTTATCTATCTTAAGGAGAGCCACCTCTAGTGAACTATGGACCCTGGTCCTTTCTTTTACATTCCATCTACAATCAAATTGTTTACTGCTTTGTGTTTACTTTGTGCAAACTATTACTTCCTTCCATTCGATACGTTTAATCCTTTGTTTTCAGCAAAACCGGTGAGACTGACAACCTCATCGCAAGTTGGGGACAGAGTTCTGTGGATGTGTTGTGCAGGTCTCCACGTTGCTACTAGCACCGGTAGTGTGCCCTGCCAAGGCTCAGCTAGCAACACCTTTGGGGTGTTTCCTTGCTCCTATTGGATTGATAACCTTAGTTTCATAACTGAGAGGAACTTACTTTTGTGCTCATCATACCTTCCTCTTGGGGTTCCCCAACGAGCTCATCAATCACGAGCCATCAAAGTATTTTTCTGGCGCCGTTGCCGGGGAGTCAAGGACATCTTCACAAGGGGAGTCCCTCATAACCAATTTCTTTACTTTGTTATTTTTGTTTTGCTTTGTTTCTTTTTGCTTTGTTTGCTTGTTTCCTTATAAAAAACACACAAAAAATAGTTTTACAAGTTTGCTTTCTTTATCAAAAACACACAAAAATGACTACTCTTGAAAACACTAAGTTGTGTGACTTCACTAGAACCAACAACAATGATTTTATGAGCACACCTATTGCTCCACCTATGCCTAAAGCTACTTTCTTTGAGATAAAATCTGCTTTACTCAATCTTGTTATGAGAGAACAATTTTCTGGTATTAGTAATGAAGATGCTGCTGCCCATCTAAATAACTTTGTTGAACTTTGTGAGATGCAAAAGCATGAGGATATAGATGGTGATATTATTAAGCTTAAATTGTTTCCTTTCTCTTTGAGAGGAAAAGCTAAAGAATGCTTGGATTCCTTGACTAGGAATAGTATTGATTCTTGGACTAAGTGCAAAGATGCTTTTATTGGAAAATAATATCCTCCTGCTAAGATTATATCTATGAGAAGTGAAATAATGAAGTTTAAACAATCTGATGATGAACATGTTGCTCAAGCTTGGGAAAGAATGAAATCTTTGGTAAAGAATTGTCCCACTCATGGACTGACTGCTTGGATGATCATCCAAACCTTTTATGCATGATTAAACTATTCTTCAAGGAACCTATTGGACTCTGCTGCTGGAGGTACCTTTATGACCATTACTTTGGGTGCTGCAACAAAGCTTCAGGATAATATGATGGTTAATTACTTTGAATGGCATACTGAAAGAGCTCCACAAGGTAAAAAGGCAAATTCTGTTGAGGAAACCTCCTCCTTGAGTGAAAAGATTGATATTATTATGTCTATGCTTGTTAATGGGAAAGCCCATATTGATCCAAATAATGTTACCCTAGCTTCTCTGGTTGCTCAAGAAGAGCAAGTTGATGTGAACTTTATAAGAAATAACAATTTTAGCAACAATGCCTATAGGAATAATTTTAGTAACAACAATTATAAGCCATATCCTTCCAACAATGGTAATGCTTCTGGAAATTCCTACAACAACAATAGGAGTGCTCCCTCTGAAGTTGAAGTTATGCTTAAAGACTTTATTAGTAAACAAACTCCTTTCAATAAAACTATTGAGGAAAAACTCTCTAATGCTGAAAGAAATATAGCATCTTTGGCCGAAGCTTAATCTTCTTTGAATAAAATGGCTGCTAAACCTGAAACTAATGATAATTCCTTTGCAGCTACTAATGCCATACAAGTTAGGATTGATGAAAATGTTAGACTATTAGCTGAATTACATGCTAAGTGGGAAAGAGAAGATGAAATTGCTAGAAACATTTGTGTTTCTACTATCACTACCACTAGTGTTGAGGCTAGTAATAGTTCTACTACTTTAGATGATAATTTTGATGTTGATCTTGATGGTTGCAACATCTCTGAAGTTATTAAGTACCTACAAAATCTTGCTAAAAGTCCTAATGCTAGTGCTATGAACATGGCCTTTACAAAACATATTACTGATGCTCTCATAAAGATTAAAGAAGAAAAGATGAGACATAAAGCTTCTATTCCTATAAAACAAGAAGATGGTTGGGAACCCATCATTAATATAAAAGTGAATGATTTTGATTTCAAAGCTTTATGTGATCTTGATAGTAGTGTTTTTATTATGCCTAGAAAGATTTATGATATGCTTGATTTGCCACCACTTGAAGATTGTGATTTGAATGTCCCACTTGATGATAATGCTAAAAAGAAACTCATGGGGAGTCTTAACAATGTTCGTATTATGGTTAACAATGCCTATGTCCCCGTTGATTTCTATGTTTTGGATGTTGAATGCAATGCTTCTTGTCCTATTACTTTGGGAAGACCTTTTCTTAGAACTGTTGGTGCCATTATTGATATGAAAGAAGGCACCATTAAATATCAACTCCCACTCAAGAAAGGTATAGAACACTTCCCTAAGAAGAGAGAGAAGATTTCTTTTGTTTCTCCCATGAAAACAAAATTTTCTCTTAATTCTTCTTCATTTGAGAATACTTGATTCTTTTTCTTGGTTCTTATGCCTAACTTAAAGGCGTTAAAGAAAAGTACTTATTGGGAGATAACCCAAAAGTTTTAGATGAGTCTTGGAAATAACCGCTCCTTATCCTTTTTATTTGCTTTTTGTGCCAAGAGTAACCTCTAATGAGAGAGAAGTAATGATTGGGAAAGTTGCTGTCCCAAAACAGATTTCTATGCTTCACCGTAAAACTTCGTGTAAAATATCGGTACGTCCTTTTGAGGTGTGAATTTTTGTGCTTCTGCCCCAGGTTATTATCTAACTTTCGTTAGTTCAACACTTTTTGATTTGAGCAACAGAAGGTCTTCAAAAAAATTCGTCTTTACCTGTTGGTCTGTTTTGACAGATTTCTGCCATTTTCCGCATTTGCTTCTTGTTGGTTCCTTTTTGATTCTTTTGGAGAATTGAGCTTTTTGAGGGAAGTGTGATGTATACGCACTTCTATTATTGTAGACAGTTGTTGGGCCTCCAAGTGTAGAGGTTTGCATAGCAGTAGCAATTTTTCCCTTAAGTGGATCACCCAAGGTTTATCAAACTCAGGGAGGAAGTGGTCAAAGGTATTCCCTCTCAAGCCACCGTGCAATCAAGATACAAGAAGTCTCTTGTGTCCTCGACACACCCAATACACTTGTCAGGTGTATAGGTGCACTAGTTCGGCGAAGAGATTGTGAAATGCAAGTGGTATGGATAATCATAAGTGGTAACGGTGATAGAAGATAGCTTGATGGCGTGGAAAAGACTAAAGTAAAACTGAAATAAAGATAGAAGCAAGCAAACATGTAACAGATCTAATTGCAAACGGTGTTTCAATGCTTAGAAACAAGGCCTAGGGATCATACTCTTATTAGTGAACACTCTCATATAAATATATTCTCCTTTATGATACTACACTGAACTACTCTCCGGTTGAACACTCTAATCAATGGTAGGGCTATAACAGCACACCTCAAAGTAAGTCCTTCCCATCTAGAAAACCCCACACTATCACCTTGAGTACTAGATGAGTCCAACAAACACCACAATTCCATAGAAACATCCAACTCCAAATATAACTCATAACAAGTATTTGTAATCTCTAGCCTAAGTGCCACCATGGTGTGCACGCTGTCACTTTCACACACATGGGGAGAGCAGAGATCTATTAAAGCACTTGAGTAGCAAGGTAGATTTGTAGATTACAAGCTCATGATCACAATATGATCATGCATAGAGAGAGAGATGAACACATAGCTACCGGTAGAACCCTTAGCCTCGAGAGAGAACTACTCCCTCCTCATCATGGGAATCAGCAATGGTGATGGAGATGGCGGTGGAGATCGATGGAGATGGCTCCGGGGGCACTTCCATGTCCCGGCAGGGTGCCGGAACAAAGACTTTCTGTCCTCTGAATCTCCTTTTTGGTGGGGCAGCGCTGTGGAACTTTTCGTGGCTGGAGGCTTGATTCTTTAGGGTTTTGGTATCGAGAGGCTTCTTATAGGCGAAGAGGCAAGGTCGGTGGGCGGCTAGGGGGCCCACACCACCTGGTGGCGCGGCCAGGGCTAGCCTGCGCCACCACATGGTGTGGCCGCCATGTGGCCCCTCTCCGTCTCGTCTTCTGGCTTAGTCTTCCGGTAAAATATAACTTTAGCTTTTGTCCGGTCCAATTCCGAGAATATTGATTTTCTGACTTTCCAGGAACCAAAAACAGTAGAAAACAGGCAACTAGCACTGTGGCTCTTGTTAATAGGTTAGTCCAAGAAATCATATGAAAAGTACTCCAAAGTTGGAACAAAACATAAGAAAGCAGATAAAACCAAGCATGGAACATCAAAAATTATAGATACATTTGCAATGTATCAACATCCCCAAGCTTAACTCCTGCTCGTCCTCGAGTAGGTAAGTGATAAAAAGAAATAATAATTTTTGAGGTGACATGCACCATCATAAAATTGATCAAAGTATTTGTAAAACATTCAAAGCTGGGATCATAGTACTTCAATCATAACATGAAAGACAAAGTTCTAGCAATAATACAAAGAAACTATGATGCAACATGAAAAGGCACAAACAAAAGATTCATGAATAACAATGCTTTGCAAGACGTTTGTTTGTTTCACATAAATAAAACATAGCATAATAGTATTCAGCTTGTCCCTCATAGAGTAGCAAATATAAATGCATAGGACACCTTCAAAGTTCATAAGAGTGAATAGATATAATAGTTTAAAACAAGCAATATCAAAGTATGCATCAATCAACTAGTCTTGGGACAATGCACATAGAACTAAGAATGGCCACTATGCTCTCAAAGTAGGTGCATAAAGATAGAAGGTGGAGACTCAATATAATGGTGTAAGAAAGGCCTTTTTATAAAAGGAAGTAGGGATTCAAGTCTCATAAAGAGCTTCCAAAAATTATGGTACTTGTAGCTTTCAGCTCTCATTGCCCCTATCATAAGCATCTTGAAGGTGATTAAGGTTAAAGTGACACAACTAAGAGGATATGCTTGACAAGTTATAAACCAAAATCTCATGCCCCTTACTTGCGAAGACCGATCCTCATGCTACTCAACTTCAGTCACGAGTAAGCTCTTGTCATTGTAAGTATATGTGTATCATTAAGAACCGCCAACGGGGTACCCCTTGCACATGATACGGGAGCCTTCCCATAATCAAAATGACAAGGCAAGCAGACAATGAGCATCTCAACGATCTTTTTATTTGCTATTTGCATAGGTTTTTATTGAGGATGCTTCATAGAGTGCTCATTATGGTGATGCTGCAAGTTTCCACCATGATTAGGCATGTCTTGGGCTAGCGGCCCAGGCATTTCTCTAACACACATACAAACTCCATGATCTTCAAGTTCCACTTTTATTTCACACCACCGGGATCCATAAGCAAAAGAACATGATATCAACGGGGTACAAAGTACAAGTGCAATGTTGAAAGCGTTCCCCATGGTACATGGTTCTGCTAATTTCAACTTATAAAGCGAAGCATATACGCAACAAAGAAGGACCCAATGGTTCAAGTTTATTAAATGCAAGAAAGAAAAGTGTGCCATCAAGTTCGTGAGAGCTTTAATCACTAGTTTTCTCATAACAAGTTTAATTTGGAAGGTAAAAAAACATGAATATACTTGGAATAGCATAAGCTCGTAGGTAGGTATGGTGTACTCTTTGGAATAACTTGGTTTAGGGAGTTGGATGCATGAGTGGAACTCATACTTGGTTGCGGAGGCTAGCAAAAGACTGGGAGCGACAAACTAAGAGAGCAATAATGGCCATAATCATGAAGAGCGACAAAACATCATTGATCAAAGCATAAAGTGATTCTACAAGTTGAAAACTAAAGGATCATAAAGGCTATGGTGACTTGAGATAGTCATAACATGGTGTGAGCATGCGCCAAGTCAACCCAAATAAAGCATCAAAGGAGAATACCACTATACTATGCTTTAATATGCTAAAACAGCGCATGATTCATCCAAGGCACATTAAGCAATCTCAATTGTTTATAACAAGTCGTGCTACAGCAAAGAATACTAAGCATAAAGACAAAACAATATCAAGCATGGCATGACAAAGCATAGGCCACAGTCAAAAACAAGCTCTCTTTACCACTTAAGCATGAACTTTCCTACTCTTTTCCAATCCAAACCAAACTATTTGAAACAACTCACAAAGATGATAATAAATAAAGATCAGTGAGATTGTATCACAAATCCACAAATAATAACTAAAAAGTTCTAATCTGAAAGCACGAGAAAATTAAGACTAAACACGGTGCTAGCAAAAGAGAACACTCACAGAACAATAAGAATGAAAACTAGAGTGTTCTAGGCAATGAAAACGGAGCGTGTCTCTCTCCAAAAGTAGTGTGTTGAGATCCAACCAACTTATTCAAGCAAACTAACCAAAACAAGCAAACTAAAACTAAAAATTAAAACAAAGACGCTCCAAGAACAACACAACTGTGCATGAAACAATAAAAACGAAGTGTTTGGAAGAGAACCTGAGATTTTTATTGATGAAGAGGGGGATGCCTTGGGCATCCCCAAGATTTGACGCTTGTAATTCTTAGATATTTCTTGGGGTGACACGCGTGGAATCCCCAAGATTGAGCTTTAGTCCATCATTCATCTCATTACTCATTCCTTCCATACACTTGAATTTTTTTTCTTCATACAAAACTTCACACAATCTTTATTAGCAACATTAGTGCACTTAAGATAAATAAGTCTTAAGGTTCAGTTCCAACACCATATAAAATTCCATTAGAACACTAGCTACTGTAGCACTTGCCCCAAAAATCTCAATTCCCCAAAAGAACTAAAAAAGGAACCAACAAGAAGCAAATGCAGAAAATGGCAGAAATCTGTCAAAACATACCAGTAGGTAAATACGAATTTTTTCGAAGACCTTCTGTTGCTCAAATAAAAAAGTGTTGAACTAACTAAAGTTAGATAACAACCTGGGGCAGAAGGAGAAAAATTCACGCCTCAAAAAGACGTTTAGAGATTTTACACGAATTTTTACGGTGAAGCACATAAATCTGTTTCGGGACAACAACTTTCCCAATCATTACTTCTCTCTCATTAGAGGTTACTCTTGGCACAAAATGCAAATAAAAAGGATAAGGAGCGGTTATTTCCAAGACTCATCTAAAACTTTTGGGTTATCTCCCAATAAGTACTTTTCTTTAATGCCTTTAAGTTAGGCTTGATAGTTTGAGAAGATGCTCACATAAGAAATATGAATTGAAGTAAAAGAGAGGATCAAGAAGCAAATTCAAAACACATTTAAGTCTAACCCACTTCCTATGCATAGGAATCTTGTAAAGAAACAAGTCATGAAATCACAAAGCAACAAGCATAGTAAAGCAAAACAAGTGCAACTTCAAGACTTTCAACATAAAGAAGGGAAACTTAATATTATTGAGATACATAAGACCATGTTTCCCTCTCTCATAATAACTTTCAGTAGCATCATGAATAAAATTAACAATATAGCTATCACATAAAACATTCTTATCATGAGCCACATGCATAAAAGAATTAATACTCTCCACATAAGCATAGTCATTCTTATTAATTGTAGTGGGAGCAAATTCAACAAAATAGCTATCATTATTATTCTCATCGCCATAATCATCAAATATAGGAGGCATATTGTAATCATTAATTTTCTCCTCAATAGTAGGTGGACTGAAAATATCATACTCATCATTGTAATCATCATATATTGGAGGTTTGGTATCATCGTAAGGAATATAATAGCTATCTTCCAAAGCTGGGGAACTAAAAAGATCATTTTCATAAAAACTAGCTTCCCCAAGCTTAGATTTTTCCATAGCATTAGCAATAATGGTGTCCAAAGAATTCATACTAACAACATTGCTATTAGCATGCAAATAAAGTTCCATAGGTTTTTTAATTTTCTCTTCAAACACTTCATGTCCTAACTCAAGATAAATACTATAAAGCTCTCTAATTTTGTTGTTGTTTTCCATTAAGCCTAACTAGTGAAAACAAGAAACAAAAAGACAAAATTGCAGAATCTAAAGGAAATAACTTCGAGCACTCACACCAGAAAATAGGCGTTTGCCGTGGGAGGTTCTTCTTCTTTAATCCTCCGGTGTGAATACCTTTTACCTTTCCTCCCCGGCAATGGCGCCAGAAAATAGCTTGATGTCTACGCACTTCTATTCTTGTAGACAGTTGGTGGGCCTCCAAGTGTAGAGGTTTGTAGAACAACAGCAAGTTTTCCATTAAGTGGATCACCCAAGGTTTATCGAACTAAGAGAGGAAGTGGTCAAAGGTATTCCCTCTCAAGCAACCCTACAATCAAGATACAAGAAGTCTCTTGTGTCCCCAACACACCCAATACACTTGTCAGGTGTATAGGTGCACTAGTTCGGCGAAGAGATAGTGAAATGCAAGTGGTATGGATAATTATAAGTGGTAACGGTGATAGAAGATAGCTTGATGGCGTGGAAAAGACTAAAGTAAAATTGAAATAAAGATAGAAGCAAGCAAACATGTAACAGATCTAATTGCAAACGGTGTTTCAATGCTTAGAAACAAGGCCTAGGGATCATACTTTCACTAGTGAACACTCTCATATAAATATATTCTCCTTTATGAGACTACGCTGAACTACTCTCCGGTTGAACACTCTAATCGATGGTAGGGCTATAACAGCACACCTCAAAGTAAGTCTTTCCCATCTAGAAAACCCCACACTGTCACCTTGAGTAATAGATGAGTCCAACAAACACCACAATTCCATAGAAACATCCAACTCCAAATATAACTCATAAAAATTATTTGTAATCTCTAGCCTAAGTGCCACCATGGTGTGCACGCTGTCACTTCCACACACATGGGGAGAGCAGAGATCTATTAAAGCACTTGAGTAGCAAGGTAGATTTATAGATTACAAGCTCATGATCATAATATGATCATGCATAGAGAGAGAGATGAACACATAGCTACCGGTAGAACCCTTAGCCTCGAGAGAGAACTACTCCCTCCTCATCATGGGAATCAGCAATGGTGATGGAGATGGCGGTGGAGATCGATGGAGATGGCTCCGGGGGCACTTCCCTGTCCTGGCAGGGTGCCGGTGTAGGGGTTCCGCGCATGAAAACAATAAAATTTTACCCTACGCCCCTGAACCCCTGAAGCTGCCAGGACCTATCTATTAGTAATACAGTAACGGGAGGGGCTTTTCGTGAACTTACCCTCGAAGACCGAAAAGCGTTGTCAACGCTCAAGAGAGCGTGGTTGATGTAGACGAGTCGAAGCCGACCTCAAGGTCGTGATGAAGTCCTTGCGCTCCTTCTGGCTCCAGTGACTTGAGTGCCTCAAGTGTGATACCTCGTGGGAGTTACACACGTCTGATGCCTGACGATGACTCCCGCTTCCCCGATCGAGCAGCATTTGCGGAAGTAGAGCTCCCGGATCCGAATCCCGCAACGCGACGGCGCTCCGCGGTGAAGATTTCTCTCGTTCGCGCAGTCTAGACTTGGGACCACGGTCATGAGAGAGAGGGGGAGAGAGAAAATATCAATTGGAGGTCCTCCCAAAAGTGGGGAGACCTTTATTGATTATTGGTTGTATTTCCTAGGGCAAATAACCCACTTTATATAGGGGAGGGGAGGTACTACCTCCCCTCAAGTCCTGGGGTGGGACTAAAGGAGAGGAGGGGGTGGGGACGCCGCCGGCCAGCCCCTAGTGGGCCCCGTGGGGGGGCAAGGCCCAGCCGGCCAGCCCCCTTGGTCCCTCTCCCTCTCTCCTTTCCCTAATGGGCCCTCTCCCTCCGGAATTGGCCCATTAAGCCTTTTGACCTTTTAATTGATTTTCTCTTTATTAAATAATTATGAATAAATGATTAAATCAATATTTAACATTCATTCACATGTCATTTAATCTCCATGGCCATGGGACACCTTCCACCTCCACTCCGGACATCCTCCGGACTTACCGAAACCCTTCCAGTTTTCTCCCTTCTCTTCTTCGGTGATTCTACCAGTCCTATAAACACTCTCTGAGCATCATCAAGCCCTTAACCGTGATACCCTACGGTTCGGGAACACTCCAGACATGGTCGGGACACTCCCGCACCAATGATCGACATAGGGACTGATACATTGCAAATGTATCTATAATTTTTGATGTTCCATGCTTGGTTTTATCCGCTTTCTTGTGTTTTGTTCCAACTTTGGAGTACTTTTATTATGATTTCTTGGACTAACCTATTAACAAGAGCCACAGTGCCAGCTGCCTGTTTTCTGTTGTTTTTTGTTCCAGAAAAGTCAGAAAATGAATATTCTCGGAATTGGACGGGACAAAAGCCAAAGTGCCTATTTTTCTGGAAGGGATCAAGTGCCAAAATACGAGACGGAGAAGGGCTGGGGGCCGGACACACCACCTGGCCACGCGGCCAGGCCTGGCCCACGCCAGGGGGTGGTCTGGCTGACCCCAGCACCCCCTCGGCCTCTCCTTCCGCCTATCAGTTGCCCTCGGGACAAAAACCCTAGGTACCCGATCAAAAATCCAGGAAAGAGTATGTAGCCGCTGTCGTCTCTGTCCCTAGATCGGGGGGATCTGAAGCTCTTCCCGGCACCCTGCCGGAGAGGGGAATTCACCCTGGAGGCCTTCTTCATCACCATGCAAGCCTCCGGTGTGATGCGTGAGTAGTTCATCCATGGACTACGGATCCATGTAGTAGCTAGATGGCTGGTTTCTCCTCCTTTGTGCTTTCATGTTTAGATCTTGTGAGCTCCGGTCATGATCAAGATCATCTATTTGTAATTCATACATGTTGTGTTTGCGCGGATCCGATGGATATTGAGATGCTATTTCAAATTGATTATTGATTCTATCATGTCTTTGTTATTTGAGATCTTGCATGCCTTCCGTTGTTAGGAGCTATCTTGGCCAAGTAGATGCTAGCAACTCCAAGAGTTAGTATTTATGCTCGATAGTGGGTTCATGCCTCTGGTAATCTGGGGAAGTGACAGAAATATCTAAGGTACTAGATGTGTTGTTGCTACTAGGGAGAAAACAACAATCTTTTGTTCATAGAGCAATCGTATTGTTTACTTTATACGCAGTTCGTAAAGCAATAATATGTTGCTTGCAACTTAATACTGGAGGGGGTTCGAATGATAACCTAAAGGTGGATTATTATTCATAGATGTAGTTGGATGGCTGTCTATGTATTATGTTGTAATGTCCAATCAAGTCTCAAAGGAGTCAAGATGATTAGTATATGCATGTATTGCTTTCTCGGTGTTTGTCAATTGCCCCGCTGTAATTTGTTCACCCAACATGTTATCTATCTTAAGGAGAGCCACCTCTAGTGAACTATGGATCCTGGTCCTTTTTCTTTACATACAATCTATAAACTGTTTCTGCTTTGTGTTTACTTTCTGCAAACTTTTACTTCTTTCCATTCGATACATTTAATCCTTTGTTTTCCGCAAAACATGGTAAGATTGACAACCTCATCGCAAGTTGGGGACAAAGTCCTGTGGTTGTGTGGTGCAGGTCTCCACGTTGCTACTAGCACCGGTAGTGCGCCTTGCCAAAGCTCAGCTAGTAACACCTTTGAGGTGTTTCCTTGCTCCTACTGGTTCGATTAAACCTTGGTTTCATAACTGAGGGAAACTTGCTGCTGTGCTCATCATACCTTCCTCTTGGGGTTCCCAACGAGCTCTACATCAACACCACGCACCAAGCACATTTCTAGGCGCCGTGTATTGAGCCATCAAGCTATTTTTTGGCGCCGTTGCCGGGGAGTCAAGGACATCTTCACAAGGGGAGTCCCTCATAACCAATCTCTTTACTTTGTTGTTTTTGTTTTGCTTAGTTTCTTTTTTGCTTTGTTTGTTTGTTTTGTTCTTAAAAAAACACAAAAAAATTAGTTTTACTTGTTTTGCTTTCTTATTTTAAAACCCAAAAAAATGACTACTCTTGAAAACACTAAGTTGTGTGACTTTACTAGCACCAACAACAATGATTTTATGAGCACACCTATTGCTCCACCTATGGCTGAAAATACTTTCTTTGAGATAAAACCTGCTTTACTCAATCTTGTTATGAGAGAACAATTTTCTGGTATTGGTAATGAAGATGCTGCTTCCCATCTAAATAACTTTGTTGAACTTTGTGAGATGCAAAAGCATAAGGATATAGATGGTGATATTATTAAACTGAAATTGTTTCCTTTCTCTCTGAGAGGAAAAGCTAAAGAATGGTTGAATTCCTTAACTAGGAATAGTATTGATTCTTGGACTAAGTGCAAAGATGCTTTCATTGGAAAATACTATCCTCCTGCTAAGATTATATCCATGAGAAGTGAAATAATGAAGTTTAAACAACTTGATAATGAGCATGTTGCTCAAGCTTGGGAAAGAATGAAATCTTTGGTAAAGAATTGTCCCACTCATGGACTGACTGCTTGGATGATCATCCAAACTTTTTATGCAGGATTGAACTATTCTTCAAGGAACCTATTGGATTCAACTGCTGGAGGTACTTTTATGACCATCACTTTGGGTGCTGCAACAAAACTTTTGGACAATATGATGGTTAATTATTCTGAATGGCATACTGAGAGAGCTCCACAAGGTAAGAAGGTAAATTCTGTTGAGGAAACCTCCTCCTTGAGTGATAAGATTGATATAATTATGTCTATGCTTGTTAATGGGAAATCCCATATTGATCCAAATAATGTTCCTCTAGCTTCTTTGGTTGCTCAAGAAGAGCAAGTTGATGTCAACTTCATAAGAAATAACAACTTTGGCAACAATGCTTATGGTAATAATGCTTATAGGAACAATTTTGGTAACAACAATTATAAGCCCTATCCTCCCAACAATGGTAATGCTTATGGAAATTCTTACAACAATAATAAGCGTGCTCCCTCTGAACTTGAAGTTATGCTTAAAGAGTTTATTAGTAAACAAACTGCTTTCAGTAAAACTATTGAGGAAAAACTCTCTAATGCTGAAAGGAATATAGCATCTTTGGCTGAAGCTCAATCTACTTAGAATAAAATGGTTGCTAAACCTGAAACTAATGAGAATCCCTTTGCAGCTACTAATGTTATACAAGTAAGAATTGATGAAAATGTTAGACTATTAGCTGAATTACATGCTAAGTGGGAAAGAGAAGATCAAATTGCTAGAAACATTAGTGTTTCTACTATTACCACCACTAGTGTTGAGGCTAGTAATAGTTCTACTACTTTAGATGATAAAGTTGATTTTGATCTTGATGGTTGCAACATCTCTGAAGTTATTAAGTTCCTACAAAAGCTTGCTAAAAGTCCTAATGCTAGTGCTATGAACATGGCTTTTACAAAACACATTACCGGTGCTCTCATAAAGATTAAAGAAGAAAAGATGAAACATAAACCTTCTATTCCTATAAAGCAAGAAGATGGTTGGGAACCCATCATTAATATGAAAGTGAATGACTTTGATTTCAAAGCTTTGTGTGATCTTGATAGTAGTGTTTCTATTATGCCTAGAAGGATTTATGATATGCTTGATTTGCCTCCTCTTGAAGATTGTTATTTGAATGCCCCACTTGATGCTAATGCTAAAAAGAAACTCATGGGGAGTCTTAATTATGTTCTTATTATGGTTAATGATTCCTATGTCCCCGTTGATTTCTATGTTTTGGATGTTGAATACAATGCTTCTTGTTTTATTACTTTGGGAAGACCTTTTCTTAGAACTGCTGCTGCCATCATTGATATGAAAGAAGGCACCATTAAATATCAACTCCCACTCAAGAAAGGTATAGAACACTTCCCTAAAAAGAGAGAAAAGATTTCTTTTGCTTCTCTTATAAAAACAAAATTTGGTCTTAATGCTTCTTCATTCGAGAACACTTGATTCTTTCTTTGGTTCTTATGCCTAACTTAAAGGCGTTAAAGAAAAGTACTTGTTGGGAGATAACCCAAGAGTTTTAGTTGAGTCTTGGAAGTTATTACCTCTGTAATAACATCTCCTTATCCTTTTTATTTGCTTTTTGTGCTAAGAGATACCTCTAATGAGAGTGAAGTAATGAATGAGAAAGTTGCTGTCCCGAAACAGATTTCTGTGCTTCACCGTAAAAATTCCTGAGAGAGCTCTGTACGTTGGATTGAGCTCTAATGTTTTGTGCTTCTACCCCAGGTTGTTATATAACTTTCGTTAGTTCAACACTTTTTGATTTTAGCAACAGAAGGTCTTCGAAAAAATTCGTCTTTACCTGCTGGTCTGTTTTGACAGATTTCTGCCATTTTCTGCATTTGCTTCTTGTTAGTTCCTTCTTGAGTTCCTTTGGGGAATTGAGATTTTTGAGAGAAGTGCTACAGTATCTAGTGTTCTAATGGAAGTTTATTTGGTGTTAGAACTGAACCTTAAGACTTATTTATCTTAAGTGCACTAATGTTGCTAATAAGATTGTGTGAAGTTTTGTATGAAGGAAAATTTTCAGGTGTATGGAAGGAATGAGTAATGAGATGAAGGATGGACTAAAGCTCAAGCTTGGGGATGCCACGCATGTCACCCGAAGAAATATCCAAGAAGTACAAGCGTCAAAGCTTGGGGATGCCCAAGGCATCCCCTTCTTCATCAATAAGAATTCCAGGTTTCTTCCAAACACTTCATTTTTATTGTTTCGTGCACAGTTGTGTTTCTCTTGGAGCGTCTTCTTTTTGTTTTCGTTTTCGTTTTTAGTTTGCTTGGTTTGCTTAGTTTTCTGAATAAGTTCGTTGGACCCCCTCTTTCACACTTTGGTTTGCAAATAGTTTGGTTTGGTTTTGGAAAGGAGTAGGAAAGTTCATGCTTATGTGGTAAAAAGAGCTCGTTTTTTACTGTGGCCTATGCTTTGTCATGCCATGCTTGATATTGTTTTGGCTTTATGCTTAGTATTCTTTGATATAGCACAACTTGTTATAAACAATTGAGATTGCTTAATGTGCCTTGGATGAATCATGCGTTGTTTTAGCATATTAAAGCATAGTATAGTGGTATTCTCCTTTGATGCTTTATTTGGGTTGACTTGGCGCATGCTCACACCATGTTATGACTATCTCAAGTCACCATAGCCTTTATGATCCTTTAGTTTTCAACTTGTAGTATCACTTTATGTTTTGATCAATGATGTTTTGTCGCTCTACATGATTATGGCCATTATTGCTCTCTTAGTTTGTCGCTCCCAGTCTTTTGCTAGCCTCCACAACAAAGTATGAGTTCCACTCATGCATCCAACTCCCTAAACCAAGTTATTCCAAAGAGTCCACCATACCTACCTACTAGCTTATGCTATTCCAAGTATATTCATGCTATTGTTTACCTTCCACTTGTTATGAGAAAACTAGTGATTAAAGCTCTCACGAACTTGATGGCACACTTTACTTTATTGCCTCTAATAAACTTGAACCATTGGGTCCTTCTTTGTTGCGTATATGCTTGTGCTTTATAAGTTGAAATTAGCAGAACCATGTTTCATGGGGAACGCTATAAACATTGCACTTGTACTTTGTACCCCGTTGATATTATGTTCTTTTGCTTACGGATCCCGGCGGTGTGAAATAAATGTGGAACTTGTAAGATCATGGAGTTTGTATGTGTATTAGAGAAACGCCTGGGCCACTAGCCTAAGCCATGCCTAATCATGGTGGAAACTTGCAGCATCACCATAATGAGCACTCTATGAAGCATCCTCAATGAAAACCTATGCAAATAGCAAATAAAAAGATCGCTGAGATGCTCATTGTCTGCTTGCCTTGTCATTTTGATTATGGGAAAGCTCCCGTATCATGTGCAAGGGGTGCCCCGTTGGCGGTTCTTAATGATACACATATACTTACAATGACAAGAGCTTACTCGTGACTGAAGTTGAGTAGCATGAGGATCAGTTTTGGTAAGTAAGGGGCATGAGATTTCGGTTTATAACTTATCAAGCATATCCTCTTAGTTGTGTCACTTTAACCTTAATCACCTTCAAGATTCTTATGATAGGGGCAATGAGAGCTGAAAGCTACAAGTACCATAATTTTTGGAAGCTCTTTATGAGACTTGAATCCCTACTTCCTTTTATAAAAAGGCCTTTCTTACACCATTATATTGAGTCTCCACCTTCTATCTTTATGCACCTACTTTGAGAGCATAGTGGCCATTCTTAGTTCTATGTGCATTGTCCCAAGACTAGTTGATTGATGCATACTTTGATATTGCTTGTTTTAAACTATTATATCTATTCACTCTTATGAACTTTGAAGGTGTCCTATGCATTTATATTTGCTACTCTATGAGGGACAAGCTGAATACTATTATGCTATGTTTTATTTATGTGAAACAAACAAACGTCTTGCAAAGCATTGTTATTCATGAATCTTTTGTTTGTGCCTTTTCATGTTGCATCATAGTTTCTTTGTATTATTGCTAGAACTTTGTCTTTCATGTTATGATTGAAGTACTATGATCCCAGCTTTGAATGTTTTACAAATACTTTGATCAATTTTATGATGGTGCATGTCACCTCAAAAATTATTTCTTTTTATCACTTACCTACTCGAGGACGAGCAGGAGTTAAGCTTGGGGATGTTGATACATTGCAAATGTATCTATAATTTTTGATGTTCCATGCTTGGTTTTATCCGCTTTCTTGTGTTTTGTTCCAACTTTGGAGTACTTTTATTATGATTTCTTGGACTAACCTATTAACAAGAGCCACAGTGCCAGCTGTCTGTTTTCTGTTGTTTTTGGTTCCAGAAAAGTCAGAAAATGAATATTCTCGGAATTGGACGGGACAAAAGTCAAAGTGCATATTTTTCCGGAAGGGATCAAGTGCCAGAATACGAGACGGAGAAGGGCTGGGGGCCGGCCACACCACCTGGCCGCGCGGCCAGGCCTGGCCCACGCCAGGGGGTGGTCTGGACGACCCCAGCACCCCCTCGGCCTCTCCTTCCGCCTATAAGTTGCCCACGAGACGAAAACCCTAGGTACCCGATCAAAAATCCACGAAAGAGTCTATAGCCGTTCTCGTCTCTGTCCCTAGATCGGGGGATCTGAAGCTCTTCCCGGCACCCTGCCGGAGAGGGGAATTCACCCTGGAGGCCTTCTTCATCACCATGCAAACCTCTGGTGTGATGCGTGAGTAGTTCATCCTTGGACTACGGATCCATGTAGTAGCTACATGGCTGGTTTCTCCTCCTTTGTGCTTTCATGTTTAGATCTTGTGAGCTCCGTTCATGATCAAGATCATCTATTTGTAATTCATACATGTTGTGTTTGCGCGGATCCGATGGATATTGAGATGCTATTTCAGATTGATTATTGATTCTATCATGTCTTTGTTATTTGAGATATTGGATGCTTTCCGTTGTTAGTAGCTATCTTGGCCAAGTAGATGCTAGCAACTCCAAGAGTTAGTATTTATGCTCGATAGTGGGTTCATGCATCTGGTAATCTGGGGAAGTGACAGAAATCTCTAAGGTACTAGATGTGTTGTTGCTACTAGGGAGAAAACAACAATCTTTTGTTCATAGAGCAATCATATTGTTTACTTTACACGCAGTTCGTAAAGCAATAATCTGTTTCTTGCAACCTAATACTGGAGGGAGTTCGGATGATAACCTGAAGGTGGATTATTAGTCGTAGATGCAGTTGGATGACGGTCTATGTATTATGTTGTAATGCCCAATCAAGTCTCAAAGGAGTGAAGATGATTAGTATATGCATGTATTGCTTTCTCGGTGTTTGTCAATTGCCCCGCTGTAATTTGTTCACCCAGCATGTTATCTATCTTAAGGAGAGCCACCTCTAGTGAACTATGGATCCCGGTCCTTTTTCTTTACATACAATCTATAAACTGTTTCTGCTTTGTGTTTACTTTCTGCAAACTTTTACTTCTTTCCATTCGATACGTTTAATCCTTTGTTTTCCACAAAACATGGTGAGATTGACAACCTCATCGCAAGTTGGGGACAAAGTTCTGTGGTTGTGTTGTGCAGGTCTCCACGTTGCTACTAGCACCGGTAGTGCGCCCTGCCAAAGCTCAGCTAGTAAAACCTTTGAGGTGTTTCCTTGCTCCTACTGGTTCGATTAAACCTTGGTTTCATAACTGAGGGAAACTTGCTGCTGTGCTCATCATACCTTCCTCTTGGGGTTCCCAACGAGCTCTACATCAACACCACGCACCAAGCACTTTTCTAGGCGCCGTGTATTGAGCCATCAGGGACCTGGATGGCCATGTGACCCCTGTGCGTTCCACAAAGATCTTTCGTCGTTTGAACCGGGATAGTCGTGTCTTATTCCCTTTGTCATTCAATACTTGCATTGCCCGAGATCTGATCAATGACATCACCATGTCGGTTTCAATCTCGTTACTGAACAATGCTACTTAACTCGTCCCGACAAGTGATATCACTGTGATCCAATCACATGCTGCGCAGCTATTGGATATAACTTCTCCGAGTGGGCCCTTGAGTATCTTCCCATCACATGGACGGACAAATCCCGCTCTTGACATATATTGCCTCTGCGGTTTCCTCCGAATACCTGAACACACCTTTATAACCACCCTTTTACCAGATGGCGTTTGATGATATCTAAGCACTCTCGGGAGACAGTGATTGATATAGCCTCAGGTCTAAGGAATAGTCTACGAGGATCCATTTCTAATCATTGTAACTTGAACTTCGTGATATGATCGGGTCACGATGTTTAGGTTGGGTATTGGTTCATCATCTCATTCTACGAATGAGATGACCTCATTTCCAACTGGCATAAATGCCACATGATCAGGAAACTTGATCATCTATTGACCAATGAACCAGTGACTAGAGTTTCACTGGGAACCCCTGGTTGTTTGTATATCACACGTGCATTGATGTTTCCACTCAATACAGTTATAGCATGATATAAAACTTAATCATAAACTATATGAAATATGATAATAGTCCTTACTACTATTTGTCTCTAGGGCATATTTCTAACAGCCGGAACAGAGACTTTCTATCCCCCGAATCTCCTTTTCGGTGGAGGCGGCGCTGCGGAACTTTTCGTGGCTGGAGGCTTGATTCTTTAGGTTTTTGGTATCGGGAGGCTTCTTATAGGCGAAGAGGCAAGGTCGGTGGGCGGCCAGGGGCCCCACACCACCTGGTGGCGCGGCCAGGGTTACCCGGCGCCACCACATGGTGTGGCCGCCCTGTGGCCCCTCTCCGTATCGTCTTCTGGCTCCGTGAGTCTTCCGGTAAAATATCAACTTTGGCTTTTATCCGGTCTAATTCCGAGAATATTGATTTTCTGACTTTCCTGGAACCAAAAACAGCAGAAAACAGGCAACTGGCACTGTGGCTCTTGTTAATGGGTTAGTCCAAGAAATCATATGAAAAGTACTCCAAAGTGTGGACAAATCATAAGAAAGTAGATAAAACCAAGCATGGAACATCAAAAATTATAGATACATTTGCAATGTATCAAAGTGCTACAGTAGCTAGTGTTTTAATGGAAGTTTTATTAGTGTTAGAACTGAACCTAAAGACTTATTTATCTTGAGTGCACTAATGTTGCTAATAAAGATTGTGTGAAGTTTTGTATGAAGGAAAAATTCCAGGTGTATGGAAGGAATGAGTAATGAGATGAAGGATGGATTAAAGCTCAATCTTGGTGATGCCACGCGTGTCACCCCAAGAAATATCCAAGATGTACAAGCATCAAAGCTTGGGGATGCCCAAGGCACCCCTTCTTCATCAATAAAAATCCTAGGTTTCTTCCAAACACTTCATTTTTATTGTTTCATGCACAGTTGTGTTGTTCTTGGAGCGTCTTCTCCGAATGAGATGACCTCATTTCCAACTGGCATAAATGCCACATGATCAGGAAACTTGATCATTTGTTGACCAATGAACCAGTGACTAGAGTTTCACTAGGAACCCCTGGTTGTTTGTATATCACACGTGCATTGATGTTTCCACTCAATACAGTTATAGCATGATATAAAAATTAATCATAAACTATATGAAATATGATAATAGTCCTTACTACTATTTGTCTCTAGGGCATATTTCCAACAGTCTCCCACTTGCACTAGAGTACAAATACGCTAGCTGCATTTGTTCTCAATCATTGGCACCATATACCCGGTATCCTGAACATGCTTGCTCATGGAAGAGGTTCAGTCTTGGGTCTGTACTTTACAGTCCCAAATCCTTTGCAACTTACTAATGTCACCTTGATTGACATTAATACTCTATCATCACAGGATAGCATCTGTGTGTATGCATCGTCGCTATGGCAGCAGAACGAGGCATGATTCCAGGAGCCTATAGTGACGTTAGATCAACCTCGAGGGCTTTCTCATGGGCACTGTGCCCTGGGACACATCATTCTACGTTAAAAGCGAACTAGCCCCGCCATAACATTATACAACACTTTAGATGGTACCCTTATCTATTATTATAAATGTATTCATCGAAACTTCCGTGCACTCTGTGCAACTTTCGATGTTTTGTTCACCTCACTTCCTACTTGACTTTAATTGGTATCTATAGGAGTTTCCAACATATTCCCTTATAACATAACTCTTTATGCTTTAAAATATGTTACCCTTTATGGATTCGGAAAATATGTCTACAGTTCTCTACTAGACGGTGCAGACTAACTTAGCTCAACGTTCTGTGATTCGAACTTAATCACTTTCAAACGTTCTTTATTTTGGATCACATATTATGCTAAGTTATCATCATGATTTCTAAGACAGAACCTATGTCTCAACATAGTGGATGGCGATCATCCTTTTCTTTCTTTCAACCATTTATGTTCAACTTAGTGCTATTCCTAATATGAGTTATTAAGGACCAGTTCCTTAATTAACTTCTATTCTAAAACCCCTTTTAGAATCCCTTAAGGAATACTACATAATATTATAATACACCTATTATCAACTTCTACATCTTATAAATCATTATTTATAAGTATTTGTGCCTTTCATTCTTAACATACTTAAGAATTACTCCTATAAGCTCCCACTCAAAATATGTTCCTACATATTTGAATTTGAGCCTTACATTGCTCCCACTTAAAAATATGTCAATCACATATTGTTTCAGGAAGACTTTCATAGCTCCCACTCAATTTTATGTAAATTGCATATCTCCTTTACTATTTCGAATAACTTCAAAATCCTTTGATCAAATATCAAACTTGGAGATATACTATGAGATACTAGTACTTTACTAGTTCTAAATCCACTAGACATTTAGCACACTTGAATCAAATTCATTTGAATTTGTCCAATACCTGACAAATTGTGCTTTTGTCATTCACCCCCTTTTCCTACTATGGCTTTGCAGTCATTTGGGAAAATTCCAAGTAACTCCTTTTACTTGTGAGATTCAGCAACGAATTGCTTTCTAAACTCAAGGGAATTTTGCTTTTAGGATTTATCATAATTTAGTTTACCATTATTTCCTTTGTAGTTCGTAGGAATGTCATATTCCAAAAACCATGACAAGTGATTCACAAATGTCTCCATACAAGATATGGATTTACATTTTGAATCCTACTTTATGTAGTGATAAAACAATAGTGGAGGGAAAAACACAATGATCAAAATCATTGATTCTTTCCTTCTGTGAAGAGAATCATTTAGGAACTCTGTCCGTTGCGCTTCTCAACACTCTTATGCAGGGTTTTGAATTCTCATCGTGTTTTACACTATTTCCCATTTGCTCATAATTGAGAAACATCACTAGAGGTGAGCTTTCTCAAGAATGCACCAAAACCCAAGCAATACGAATCTTGCTTTCCTTTTGGTTTCAGCTATGGATTTTGTATTCAAAGTTTCCAATGAATACTCTACAAGGACTTATTCACTATTGTTTTGGTTATATCGAATAACCCCAAAACTTTCACGAATTCAAATGGTTTACTAATTCTAATTGAGTGCTAACTATTTCTAACTAATGGTCTCTACATATACTCTACAACGATTTGTTTGGTGCCTTCTATTCAACCCCTTTTGATATCTAATATCTCATTGTGATGCTTTGTATTTTGACGTTTCAAAACACTTTGCATTTTACAATTACTTTTATGTTGTTCTTATAAAGTCGAATTTCATTACTATTGATCAAATCATAGCAATTGGATTCTCTTTTACATTTATACCCTTTCTTGATGAAACACTTTGATCAAATCAAATAGTTTGATATTCATGTTTCCTTTGGTAAACTTACTTTACACATTTAAACAATCATTTAATGATAATTACCTTTTTCCGTTAAAACACAATACATCGAATATGTATTTACTTTTAACAATTCTTTAAACACTTTGTATTCAAGTAATACACGGTGTTCAAGTTATTTTGCTGATCTTAGGCATGATTTATATGTGACAAGAAATCGAATGGCTTTCACATATTATCATATAACTTTGAATTTAAACAATGGTTTCATTCATCAATGAAATATCATTAAGTTGGGTATTTTAAGCGAGGCATTTTAATGTTTTACAAATGTTCATACATTATCAATTAGTTTCAAATAACAAGGATAATTCACACATAATCAAACAAGATATGAACACGAATAGAAATCATTCATAAAAGCAGAACAACTGTTTGTTACAAACTGATATGAATAACCGTCTTACGAAGTTAGAGACAAACTAAAGAAGTTCACAATCTCTTGATTACATTAATCATCCTAAAACACAAACTAAGTGATAAATGTTGAGGGAGAGTGTCGTCTTCCATCATCATCATGCTCGCCATCAACACGCAACGTCACCTCCTCTCCAGCAAGCACCTCTATGCAGAAGGACTTGTTTTCACCAAAACATAACAAGTATCAGATATACTTTAACACTGCAATGTGTTTGCAAGATTATAACATTTATAAAACTGTATATCAAATATATACCTTGGTCGTTGACGACTCCAGCGACGTTGGGTTCGTCTATCACATTTCTGAAATGTGATATGAACTCAAGGAAATCCAGTGTTTCCATGTCACCTCTCATAACGCAGATCCTGACTTGTGCTTGGAAGCTTGGAGAAAGCGACCGTAGCACAACTCCCATCACAAATGAGCTTGAGTACCAGTTGTCCAGGTAGTATGCAGACTCATATACGCATCGTAGAGGCGCAATAAGTTCTCATACAGTGAGGAGCCCTCCTCCATCTTTATGGAGAGAAAGTCCCCCATCAGCTCATACTCCCACATGCGCACTTGTTCCACGAAATGTGCTCTCAGATGTGTCATGACCATCCAGGGCTTGAGACTCCCCACCATTGGCCACAGCCCATCCTCCATTCCGAGGTGCATGGTTACTGATATAAATGTGGCCATCACACGACGACAACAACGCAGATCCCGCTGCTCCTGGGTCTCATGAGAATAAGGTGGCTCCAAATACATCTCGCAGGTCATGTAGTTAGCTACATCGTTCTCCCCAAGGAGATCAAATGGGCGTATGACCCATGCAGAAAAGTTGGATCCATCTAACTTGAGATTTTCTCCTTTTAACCAATCGTCGATAGGAAAGGTAATCTCGAGAAGAACCATTTTCTACATTTATAATTGCAAAAGGAATTTAGACTAAGTTTATAATTAAATGAGTTAATAATAACTCCACTCAGAAACACCTATCCCCAAAGAGGGTTCCTAGTGATAACACGACCCCTATCAGCCACATCTCCCCCGATCATCACGGCCATCAATGTGGGTTCAAGGGTGGACGCTAAACGTCGGTCACATCATTCATGCGACTCGTGCTCGATCTTTCGACCATCCGCGTTCCGAGGCCACGCTTCTCTAGCGTGATAGGCTCGCCAAGTCAACCTTAGTGTTTTCGCTGTGCAACATGGCTTGCACCCACTGTATGCGAACGTAGATATGTCTGACACCCGATCATCACGGCCTGCCTCATACCGAAGAACTTTCTTGGTGGTGCACACTAAGGGGGAACACAATTGTTGGTTATTTTAACAGGGATCATCTTATTAGGCTACCGTCGAGTATCTAATACTAGCACACAATAAGACATACAAACAATAATATTGAATGTAAATGCTATGTGATATGGTCCTTCACGTCGTGATCTCCATCCGCCGTCACCGGGTTCCGGCGCCAGGGTTCCGGCGCCGTAGACACTAGGGTACCGGTGTCATTCCAGCGTGGTAGTTTGTCATTACCATGACTATCTACTACTATGCGACAAAAGGTAATTACTTTACCTTTGCCACAACCATATCACAAAGCAACGCCCCCCCCTGCAAAACAAAGTTAGATGCCTCTACTTTATCCTTGCATGTTTTACGTGGCTGAATGGGCTTTCGTACAAGAACCGTTCTTACCTACGAACTTTTAGCACAATGCTGATCAAGTAGTTGTCTATACTACACCCCTTTCGGGGCCCTCGTTGCAAATGGTATACCAACTAATGCGAGAGAGATAGACATCCCCCAAAGCCACTTTATACGGTACAAGCCGTATGTCAAGTGTGGACCAGTCTCGCGAATGAACGCGTAAAGTCGGTTGGGGGCCGCTTCATCAAGCATTATTGCGGTATACACAAGTACACGTGGGAGGGTAACAACTAAAAGATCAACGCCCACACACTACATCTTGTGTGTTCTACCCGTACTAGCATTAATACGCATAGATCTAGCTCTGATACCACTGTTGGGGTTCCGCGCATGAAAACAATAAAATTTTACCCTACGCCCCTGAACCCCTGAAGCTGCCAGGACCTATCTATTAGTAATACAGTAACGGGAGGGGCTTTTCGCGAACTTACCCTCGAAGACCGAAAAGCGTTGTCAACGCTCAGGAGAGCGTGGTTGATGTAGACGAGCCGAAGCCGACCTCAAGGTCGTGATGAAGTCCTTGCGCTCCTTCTGGCTCCAACGACTTGAGTGCCTCAAGTGTGACACCTCGTGGGAGTTACACACGCCCAGTGCCTGACGATGACTCTCGCTTCCCTGATCCAGCAGCAGTTACGGAAGTAGAGCTCCCGGATCCGAATCCCGCAGCGCCACGGCGCTCCGCTGTGAAGATGTCTCTCGTTCGCACAGTCTAGACTTGGGACCACGGTCATGAGAGAGAGGGGAAGAGATAAAATATCAATTGGAGGTCCTCCCAAAAGTGGGGAGACCTTTATTGATTATCGGTTGTATTTTCTAGGCCAAATACCCCACTTTATATAGGGGGAAGGGAGGTACTACCTCCCCTCAAGTCCCGGGGTGGGACTAAAGGAGAGGAGGGGGTGGGGAGGCCGCCGGCCAGCCCCTAGTGGGCCCCGCGGGGGGAGGGGCAAGGCCGAGCCGGCCATCCCCCTTGGTCCCTCTCCCCTCTCCTTTCCCTAATGGGCCCTCTCCCTCCAGAATTGGCCCATTAAGCCTTTTGACCTTTCAATTGATTTTCTCTTTATTAAATAATTATGAATAAATGATTAAATCAATATTTAACATTCATTCACATGCCATTTAATCTCCGTGGCCATGGAACACCTTCCACCTCCACTCCGGACATCCTCTGGACTTACCGAAACCCTTCTGGTTTTCTCCCTTCTCTTCTTCGGTGATTCTACCAATCCTTTAAACACTTTCTAAGCATCATCAAGCCCTTAAGCATGATACCCTACGGTTCGGGGACACTCCAGACATGGTCGGGACACTCCCGCACCAATGATCGACAGAGGGACCTGGATGGCCATGTGACCCCCGTGCATTCCACGAAGATCTTTCGTCGTTTGAACCGGGATAGTCGTGTCTTATTCCCTTTGTCATTCGATACTTGCATTTCCCGAGATCTGATCAATGACATCACCATGTCGGGTTCAATCTCGTTACTGAAAACAATGCTACTTAACTCGCCCCGACAAGTGATATCCCTATGATCCAATCACACGCTGCGTAGCTATTGGATATAACTTCTTCGAGTGGGCCCTTGAGTATCTTCCCGTCACATGGACGGACAAATCCCGCTCTTGACATATATTGCCTCTATAGTTTCCTCCGAATACCTGAACACACCTTTATAACCACCGTTTACCAGATGGCGTTTGATGATATCTAAGAACTCTCAGGAGATAGTGATTGATATAGCCTCACGGTCTAAGGAATAGTCTACGAGGATCCATTTCTAATCATTGTAACTTGAACTTCGTGATATGATCGGGTCACGATGTTTAGGTTGGGTATTGGTTCATCATCTCATTCTACGAATGAGATGACCTCATTTCCAACTGGCATAAATGCCACATGATCAGGAAACTTGATCATCTGTTGACCAATGAACCAGTGACTAGAGTTTCACTGGGAACCCCTGGTTGTTTGTATATCACACGTGCATTGATGTTTCCACTCAATACAGTTATAGCATGATATAAAACTTAATCATAAACTATATGAAATATGATAATAGTCCTTACTACTATTTGTCTCTAGGGCATATTTCCAACAGCCGGAATAGAGACTTTCTATCCCCCGAATCTCCTTTTCGGTGGAGGCGGTGCTGCGGAACTTTTCGTGGCTAGAGGCTTGATTCTTTAGGTTTTTGGTATCGGGAGGCTTCTTATAGGCGAAGAGGCAAGGTCGGTGGGCGGCCAGGGGGCCCACACCACCTGGTGGCGCGGCCAGAGCTACCCCGCGCCACCACATGGTGTGGCCGCCCTGTGGCCCCTCTCCGTATCGTCTTCTGGCTCCGTGAGTCTTCCGGTAAAATATCAACTTTGGCTTTTATCCGGTCTAATTCCGAGAATATTGATTTTCTGACTTTCCTGGAACCAAAAACAACAGAAAATAGGCAACTGGCACTGTGGCTCTTGTTAATGGGTTAGTCCAAGAAATCATATGAAAAGTACTCCAAAGTGTGGACAAATCATAAGAAAGTAGATAAAACCAAGCATGGAACATCAAAAATTATAGATACATTTGCAATGTATCAAAGTGCTACAGTAGCTAGTGTTTTAATGGAAGTTTTATTGGTGTTAGAACTGAACCTAAAGACTTATTTATCTTGAGTGCACTAATGTTGCTAATAAAGATTGTGTGAAGTTTTGTATGAAGGAAAAATTCTAGGTGTATGGAAGGAATGAGTAATGAGATGAAGGATGGACTAAAGCTCAATCTTGGTGATGCCACGCGTGTCACCCCAAGAAATATCCAAGATGTACAAGCGTCAAAGCTTGGGGATGCCCAAGGCACCCCCTTCTTCATCAATAAAAATCCTAGGTTTCTTCCAAACACTTCATTTTTATTGTTTCATGCACAGTTGTGTTGTTCTTGGAGCGTCTTCTTTTTCGTTTCCGTTTTCTTGGTTTGCTTAGTTTGCTGAATAAATTGGTTGGACCCCCTCTTGTATACATTGGTTTTCAAATAGTTTGGTTTGGTTTGGAAAAGAGTAGGAAAGCTCATGCTTAAGTGGTAAAGACAGCTTGTTTTTGACTGTGGCCTATGCTTTGTCATGCCATGCTTGATATTGTTTGGGCTTTATGCTTAGTATTCTTTGCTGTAGCATGACTTGTTATAAACAATTGAGATTGCTTAATGTGCCTTGGATGAATCATGCGTTGTTTTAGCATATTAAAGCATAGTATTGTGGTATTCTCCTTTGATGCTTTATTTGGGTTGACTTGGCGCATGCTCACACCATGTTATGACTATCCAAAGTCACCATAGCCTTTATGATCCTTTAGTTTTCAACTTTTAGTATCACTTTATGCTTTGATCAATGATGTTTTGTCGCTCTGCATGATTATGGCCATTATTGCTCTCTTAGTTTGTCACTCCCAGTCTTTTGCTAGCCTCCGCAACCAAGTATGAGTTCCACTCATGCATCCAACTCCTTAAACCAAGTTATTCTAAAGAGTCCACCATACCTACCTACTAGCATATGCTATTCCAAGTATGTTCATGCTTTTGTTTACTGATGACCCACAAGTATAGGGGGTGTATTGCAGTATTTTCGATAAGTAAGAGTGTCGAACCCAACGAGGAGCAGAAGGTGCTGGCTAGTGGTATGGATCAGGTTTATGGAGTGAAGAGTCGATAAAAGGATACGGACAAGAAGCATCACATTCATCAATACATAGATCATAATAGAAGACAACTCACTATCACACAACTCAACTTGCAATGAGTAAAGGAAACACAATAAAGATACAAAGCGTGAATCAATAATTGGTAATGGCAAACTTAGCTCTTGGTCGAAGAATAGTTGATAATTTGCTGGAGTTCACAAATAGCTGGTTTTTCAATGAAAGCTTTCAAAGTAGTAAACTTCAAGATAAGAGCAATGTGCAAAACAAGGAACATAAGACATGAATGCATAAATCATCATATGAATGAATGAAACACATCAACTCAAAATACTTGCTGAGATAGAAGGGAATAGGTTTACTGACTCAACTACAAAGTAAAAGAAAGGCCCTTCGCAGAGGGAAGCAGGGATTGCAAGTCTCATAAAGAGCTCCCAAAAATTATGATACTTACTAGCTTTCAACTCTCATTGCCCCTATCATAGGCATCTTTTGGTGGTTAAGGTTAAAGTGACACAACTAAGAGGATATGCTTGACAAGTTATAAGTTGAAATCTCATCCCCCTTACTTATGAGTACCGATCCTCATGCTACTCAACTTCAGTCACGAGCAAGCTCTTGTCATTGTAAATACATGCGTATCATTGAGAAGCGCCAACGGGGTACCCCTTGCACATGACATAGGAGCTATCCCATAATCAAAATGACAAGGCAAGCAGACAGTGAGCATCTCAGCGATCTTTTTATTTGCTATTCGCATAGGTTTTTATTGAGGATGCTTCATAGAATGCTCACTATAGTTATGCTGCAAGTTTCCACCATGATTAGGCATGGCTTAGGCTAGCGGCCCAGGCGTTTCTCTAACACACATATAAACTCCATGATCTTACAAGTTCCACTTTTATTTCACACCGCCGGGATCCATAAGGAACATGATATCAACTAGGTACAAGTACCAATGAAGTGTTGAAAGCGGTCCCCATGATACATGGTTCTGCTAACTTCAACTCATAAAGCGCAAGCATTTATGCAACAAAGAAGGACCCAATGGTTCAAGTTTATTAAATGCAAGAAAGTAAAGTGTGCCATCAAGTTCGTGAGAGCTTTAATCACTAATTTTCACATAACAAGTTTAATTTGGGAGGTAGATAAAACAAGAATTTACTTGGAATAGCAATAATGCTACTAGGTAGGTATGGTGGACACAAATGGCAAAGGTTTTGGTTTAAAGGAGGTGGATGCACGAGAAGAATTCCCTCTCAGTACAGGTTTTTGGCTAGCAAGGCTGGGTAGCAAGTACAAGAGTTGAAGGAAACAAACAAACATACAAGTGATAAAGACGAACATGCAATCTTCCTTGGAAGCACAAAAGATCTTAACTAGAGAATACTAAACTTATTAGCAAATCAAGAAACAAAGATGATGAAATTATTTTTCTCTAGAGTACTTCTATCTTTTCTTTCAACTCTCAAAAAGGTGTTGCTACTAACCGCGCCAGGTTTGCCAAAAACAAATAAATTAACTCAATGATCCCAAAGTGATACCAATACTAACAACAAGATCAATCATATAACCATGAATTGAAAACTATCATAAGCTATGCAAAAGAGTGAATGATAGAACTTCTCATTAGTACTCCATAATGGAAACTCACACCAAGGGATACAAATCTAACGAGAGAGGGGACACTTCCATAATGCAAACCATACTACAAAATAACCCCTCTATTCATGATATGACTGTACTAACAAGGTAAAAAGATAGAAGATAGTGATATGATACCGCGGCACTCCCCCAAGCTTGGAACAAACCAAGGGGATGCCAAACCTGATGACGAATTACTCGTTAGGTGGTGGTGGTATCTTCTAAGGATCTCCCTTGGATGTTCCAGGGGAAGACATTGTGGCTCCAAATCTGAGATTACACCTGGCAGAAACAGATCGAAACAAAAACACAACAAAAACACGATATACGAACCTCGGAAGATCCGGGGGGTTATATATTACGAAGTTTCATATCAAAAGGAAGGTACTGGGAGAAAACAGGTCGGAGACGGAGTCCTGGGTGGCCTCACCACCTGGTGGCGCGGCTAGGGGTGGGCCCGCGCCATGGGGTGGTGTGCGCCACCCTGGCTCCGGTTCCGTCCCTTTTTCGCTTCATAGCTTTCCTTATTGACTGAAAACTGTAAAAATATAGTTGGATTGTATTTTCGCGGAACTTTTCTTACCAGAACTGTTACCTAGTTGGAAACGGACTCTGCAGGTCTCTGAATTTGGTAGAGTGGATCCTTCCGGAGTCATTACTTGAATATCATCGCTATATTCATCTTCATATACTTATTACTCGAGTCATAAAACCTTTCTCTTCCTTGTTACACCATTATCTCCACTTCCTGGAAATTTCTTTCACACAAAACTTCACACAGTTCTTATTAGCAACATTAGTATAAGTGAAGTGATAAAACCTTTTGAGTCCAACTTCGACTGAAAACCATCAAAACAAAAGTTACTGTAGCAACTCCTTTCGAAAACCCAAAAATAATTCAAAAAGGAAATCGAATAAAGAAGCAAATGCAAGATTGGCAAAATCTCTCAAAACAGACCAGCATGTAAAGATCAATTTTTTCGAAAATCTTCTATTGCTCAAATCAAAAAGTGCAAACTAGCGAAAGTTAAATACCAACCTGGGGCAGAAGAACAAAAAATTACAGCTCAATCCGATATACAGAGATCTCTCACGAATTTTTACGGTGAAGCACAAAAATCTGTTTCGGGACAGCAACTTCCCCAAATCTTACTTCTCTCTCATTAGAGGTTGATCTTGACACAAAAACCAAACAAAAAGGATAAGGAGCGGTTATTAATGAAGTAATAACTTTCAAGACTCAAAGAAACAAAAACAAACTGAAAGCAAAAACAAATTGGGTTGTCTCCCATAAAGCTCTTTCTTATAGCCATTAAGATGGGCATGATAATTTTGAAGAAGCTCTAATAGGGATACGATTTGAAGTGAAAGAGAGAATTAGGAAGAAAAAACACACGCACATTTAAGTCTAACCCACTTCCTATGCAAGGGAATTTTGTAAACAAACAAGTTATTGAAACCAAAGGCAACTTGCATAAGAAGGCAAAAGAAGTGCAACATAAAAACTTTCAGCATAAAACGGGGAAACTTGATATTATTGAGATGCACAAGAACACTTTTCCCTCTCTCATAATAGCTTTCAGTATCATGCATAAACTTAACAATATAGCTATCACAAGGACTATCATAGCAATGATCACTTATTCTAACAGAAAACACCGGAATACTAGCTCTCATAACACTACTTTGTGAAACAATATTAGAGGTATCCTTACAAAGGATAGTGTGTCCCTCTTTTTCATACTTGGTGACAAAGTCTTTCACACTTGCTACTATAGGTTCATCAACCATTTGTTTATCAGGTTCAACAGCCTTATTCATACTTTCATTAACCATACTAACCATCATAGAATGTTCCTTTACCTTAACTGGGAAAGGCATTTTCTCAATATAAGGTTCAGGTAAAACATAATTAGTAGTATAAACTTCAGTACTTCTAGCAGGAACACTCTTAGCAATATCTTTATAAGGTTCATGATACTTATTCCACTTCTTTTTAGGCACTTCAATATAAGAAGAAAAAGCCTTAAAATAAGAAGCAATAGCTTGAGAGTCTAGACCATAAGCATTTTTAATATTTTGAAAGTCATCAGTTCCCATAAAAGATTCAATGCATTCATAATCATAATTTATACCTGATTTTCTACCTTTGTCATTCTCCCAAGCTTCAGCATTGTCTTGAATATGATCTAGAAGGTCCCATTTAGCTTCTTCTTCCATGCAGTGAATGATCCAGCACAAGAAGCATCCAATAAATCTTTATCATGTAGAGGGAGCCTTGCATAAAAGTTATTGATAATAATATTGTTGGGGAGCTCATGAATGGGACATTTGAGCATTAGTAACTTCAAAATCCCCCAAGCTTGAGCTGTACTCTCTCCATCAAGAGGCCAAAAGTTGTATATTTGATTCTGATCTTTATGAATTTCACTAGGAGGATAAAACTTTGAATAAAAGAGAGGCACTATTTCCTCCCATTCCAGAGCTTGACCATTCTTCAGCTGCTTATACCATTCCTCAGCACTTCCTTTCAGTGATAATGAGAATAACTTCTTCTTAACTTGATCTGTAGTAATACCTGCACACTTGAACAACCCGCATAATTCGTGTATAAAGAGTAAATGATCACCGGGATGGACAGTTCCATCCCCAACATAGTAGTTATCCATAACACAATCAATAATTCTTGTAGGTATTTTGAAAACATCTTTCTCAGCAGGTGGTGGCTTATCTACTACCTTAGCAGTGGTAGTAGCATTACCAAATAAGAAACTCAGCGAATTATCCATAACGAAATAAAGCAATTAGCAGAAGTAAACAATACTCACAGTAGAAGTTTCCTTTACCAGTTCCACTCTCCAATAGCGCTTCACTCCCTGGCAACGGCGCCAAAAAATAGTCTTGATGACCCACAAGTATAGGGGGTGTATCGCAGTATTTTCGATAAGTAAGAGTGTCGAACCCAACGAGGAGCAGAAGGTGCTGGCTAGTGGTATGGATCAGGACTTCTCTGCAAATACTTAGCAAACGGATTTTAGGGGTTTTTGATAAAGCAAGTAAACAAAGTACAAGTAAATAAAATACAGTAGGAGTAAATGTAGCAAGTGGCCCAATCCTTTATGCAGCAAAGGACAAGCCGGTTGTATTACTTAAGATGACCAAACGTTCTCGAGGACACATGGGAAGACTGTCAAGTGCTTTCGCTTCATATAGTCGATTAATCTTCTTTAGCTTGCTAAGTGTTGTGTGGGTGAACCTGTGCTAATGTACCGCCCCATCCAAGACTTAATACATACTTGTGATTAAACCCGCTTGCAAACATCCGTAAGTACAAGAAAGTAATTAAGGTAGAAACCTAACCACAGCTTTAAACTCTAAGACCCTTACGTCCCTTGTGCAATGGTTTCCTAACGGGAGTTCATGTTTCTGTCACTCCGGCAACCCCTACGATTAGTAGCCAAATACACAATGCATTCCCCTAGGCCCATATAGGTGAAGTGTCATGTAGTCGACGTTCACATGACACCACTAGAAGAAGTACACCACAACTTAAATAACAATCTATTGAATCTTTCTTAACACAATTCCACTACTAACAACAAGACTTCTCCCATGTCCTCAAGAACAAAACGAACTACTCACAAGACATCATATGGATCATGATCAGAGATGGAATAGTGATGTATAACAATCTGAACATAAACAATAATTCAATGGTTCACTCAATAGCATCAACTACAAAGAGTAATCAACACCGGGAAAGTTTCCCCTATGAACTATGCAAGATTCAACGCAATTGTTACAGCAATATGAAGATGGTGATGAGGGTGCTGATGGTAATGATGGTGGTGATGATGATGATGATGATCCCGATGAAGTCCAGCTTGATGGTGGTGTTGATGGCGACGATCTTCCCTCTCCGGGAAGGAATTCCCCCGGCAGAAATCTATCTGCCGGAGAGATATTTCTCTCTCGGTGTTTTCCGCCCTACAGAGGCGGCAGAATCTTTCTGTGGTCACTCCTCGAGTCTTAGGGTTTCGGGAGGTTGATATACGCCAGCGGGGAGAGGCTGGAGTGGGCCAGGACAGCCACACCACTCCCTAGCGCGACCTAGGTTTGCCTGTGCCATGGGGTGGTGTGGGCCCCCTGTGGCCCACCTCCACTCCATCTTCTGGCATCCTTAGTCTTTTGGAAAAATAGGATTTTCCGTATATTTTCCCAGATTTTCTGATCTTCACGAATTTTGCCTCCAAACAGCACCTTTTTCATCAGAATCCTGACTGCAGCGGTCCATGCTCCAAAAGTCATCAACCATGCAAAAACAGATGAAATAACATAAGTATCACCTCTCAATATGAAATATATCAATGAATAATAGTGAATTAAGACATAGAATAGTGATGCAAAATGGACGTATCATTTACCTTCCGAATTAAACTTGTTATGAGAAAACTAGTGATTAAAGCTCTCACGAACTTGATGGCACACTTTACTTTTCTTGCCCTTAATAAACTTGAACCATTGTGTCGTCTATGTTGTATATGCTTGCACTTATTTGTTGGGGATTAGCAGAACCATGTTGTCATGGGGAACGCTTTTAACATTGCACTGGTACTTTGTACATAGTTGATATCATGCTCTTTTGTCTATGGATGTCGTCGGTGTGAAATGAAAGGGGAGCTTGTAAGTCCATGGAGTTATGTATATGTGTTAGAGAAACGCCTGGGCCGTTGGTCTAATCCATGCTGACATGGTGGAAACCTGCAGTGTAACCATAATGAGCTATCTATAAAGCATTCTTCTTATAAAAAAGAGAGTCCTATATTGAGGAAAATAGAAATAGAAAAAAAAGAGATCACGAAAAGAGGAAAGAGAGAAAAAAGCACCATATTCCCATGGTAAATAAGAAGATTGCTGAGATGCTCGTTGTCTGCTTGCCTTGTCATTTTGATATGGAGATTCTTCCGTATCATCGGGAAAGGGGTACCCCGTTGGCGGTTCTCTATGATACACATGTACTTACGATGATAAGAACTTACCGGTGACTAAACTTGAGTAGCATGAGGAGCGGCCCTCGTATTCAAGGGACATGAGATTTCTAACTTATACTTCATCAAGCATGTACACCATAGTTTGTTCACTTTAACCTTAATCACTTCAAGATGCTTATGATAGGGGCAATGAGAGCTGAAAGCTATAAGTACCATAATTGTTGGAAGCTCTTTATGAAACTTGAATCTCTGCTTCCTTCTATGAAGGCCTTTGTTCCACCATTATATTGAGTCTCCACCTTCTACCTTTATGCACCTACTTTGAGAGCATAGTGGCCATTCTTAGTTCTATGTGCATTGTCCCAAGACTAGTTGATTGATGCATAACTTGATATTGCTTGTTTTAAACTATTTGTATCTAGTCACTCTTATAAACTTTGAAAGTGTCCTATGCATTTATATTTGCTACTCTATGAGGGACAAGCTGAATACTAATATGCTATGTTTTCTTTATGTGAAACAAACAAACGTCTTACTAAGCATTGTTATTCATGAATCTTTTGTTTGTGCCTTTTCATGTTGCAACATAGTTTCTTTGTCTTATTGCTAGAACTTTATCTTTCATGTTATCATTGAAGTACTATGATCCCAGCTATCCATGTTTTACAAATACTTTGATCAAGTTTATGATGGTGCATGTCACCTAAAAAATTATTCTTTCTTTTTATCACTTACCTACTCGAGGACGAGAAAGAGTTAAGCTTGGGGATGTTGATACATTGCAAATGTATCTATAATTTTTGATGTTCCATGCTTGGTTTTATCTACTTTATTGTGTTTTGTTCACACTTTGGAGTACTTTTCATATGATTTCTTGGACTAACCTATTAACAAGATCCACAGTGTCAGCTGCTTGTTTTCTGCTGTTTTTGTTCCAGGAAAGTCAGAAAATGAATATTCTCGGAATTGTACGGGACAAAAGCCAGAGTCAATATTTTACCGAGGGACACACGGAGCCAGAATACGAGACGGAGAGGCGCCAGGGGGCGGCCACACCACCTGGCCGCGCGACCAGGCTTGGCCCGCGCTAGGGGGTGGTGTGGCCAGCCTAGGCACCCACCTCGGCCTCTCCTTCCGCCTATATATTGCCTCCGATACAGAAACCCTAAGTACCTGATCAAAAATCCACAAAAGAGTCTGTAGCCGCTGTCGTCTCCATCCCTAGATCGGGAGGGATCTGAAGCTCTTCCCGGCACCCTACCGGAGAGGGGAATTCACCCTGGAGGCCTTCTTCATCATCATGCAAGCCTCCGGTGTGATGCGTGAGTAGTTTATCTCTGGCCTACGGGTCCATGTAGTAGCTAGATGGCTGGTTCTCGTCCTTTGTGCTATCATGTCTAGATCTTGTGAGCTCCATTTATGATCAAGATCACCTATTTGTAATTCTACATGTTGTGTTTGCGGGGATCCGATGGATATTGAGATGCTATTTCATATTGATTATTGATTCTATCATGTCTTTGTTATTTGTCATCTTGCATGCTTTCCGTTGTTAGTATCTATCTTGGCCAAGTAGATGCTAGCAACTCCAAGAGTTAGTATTTATGCTCAATAGTGGGTTCATGCCTCTAGTAATCTGGGGAAGTAACAGAAATCTCTAAGGTACTAGATATGCTGTTGCTACTAGGGATAAAACAACAATCCTTTGTTCATAGAACAATCGTATTGTTTACTTTACACGCAATTCGTAAAGCAATAATCTGTTGCTTGCAACTTAATACTGGAGGGGGTTCGGATGATAACCTGAAGGTGGATTATTAGTCATAGATGCAGTTGGATGGTGGTCTATGTATAATGTTGTAATGCCCAATCAAGTCTCAAAGGAGTCAAGATGATTAGTATTTGCTTGTATGCTTTCTCGATGTTTGTCAATTGCCCCGCTGTAATTTGTTCACCCAATATGTTATCTATCTGAAGGAGAGCCACCTCTAGTGAACTATGGACCCCGGTCCTTTCTTTTACATTCCATCTACAATCAAACTGTTTACTGCTTTGTGTTTACTTTCTGGAAACTATTACTTCCTTCCATTCGATACGTTTAATCCTTTGTTTTCAGCAAAACCGGTGAGATTGACAGCTCATCGCAAGTTGGGGACAGAGTTCTGTGGTTGTGTTTTGCAGGTCTCCGCGTTGCTACTAGCACCGGTAGTGCACCCTGCCAAGGCTTAGCTAGCAACACCTTTGGGGTGTTTCCTTGCTCCTACTGGATTGATAACCTTGGTTTCATAACTAAGGGAAGCTTACTTCTGTGCTCATCATACCTTCCTCTTGGGGTTCCCCAACGAGCTCATCAATCACGAGCGATCAGTAGTGTTTGATAGCCCCAAAGTAGGTCGATCCACATCTCAAGTATATGCGACAATCTCAGGTCTAAGGACAAAACGTACACAATGTGTAGAGAGAGATGCAAGTATAATTGTCAGTCTCAAGTTGGATCAGTCCAACCCCATGTTCATAACATGTGTCCACATCATTGGTTTGACATCTCCATGTCTATGACTTGCGAAACATAGTCATCAACCAATCGATGTGCTAGTCTAATATTCACGTGTGTCCACACATGAACTCTGACTAGGGACAACTATTAGATAACTATACAAGTAAAGAGTTTCACAAACAATTCACATAATTGCCAATCATTACAAGTTTCCTGATATATGGATATTCAAGGAACATTATAAAAACTCATGGATACATATGAAATACAATCATCTTTATGATTGCCTCTAGGGCATGTTTCCTTCAGAACATCAGTACTACTACCTCCCCCGACTTGTCTACTCCGTCAGGGAGAAGCATTGGCATGAGCTACATGCATCCCACCAAGATGCCAGTTAAGTGTGCCCCTAAACCTCCAATGGTTTGGGAACCTTCTTTTTGAGAGTTCATCCTCAATAGGACTATTGAGCTTGCTCAAAACGGGATAGACTGTGCCAACATGTTCAGAGAGAGGCACATGCAGAAGATTGTCAATGATGATCTAGAATACATTGGGGTCATAGTGACCACTCTTCAGCTCTACAACCATAGAGGAAGTGAGAGTCAAATGGAATAGGATACTGAAGCTAAGACGGAAAGAGGGAGTACGATGGTGTCCGGACAGCACAACCTTCATTATTGACGATGATGATAGGCTGAAGCAGCTCCTTGTGGTAAGATGACATGGCATTGACTAACATTTTCGGTTCTTTGTGATTCATACATGGATGCACACTAACATATTGTCTTCTCACTCTTAGGCCTACCCAAAACTTCTTGAGTTGTTGCACATGCCCATAACGAACTATACTTAGATGAAGACCATCTTCACCCCAAGTTTGTGGATTGCAGACAACTGAGTGACCCTAAACTACTATACGAGGCCATAGACTTCCTTCCCGACAACAAAGAACAAGGTGCTTCCTATGGTAACATGGATCGAACTGAGAGGAGGGTTTGTCTTACGACTTGGCTTCGTAGCCACTTCGATTAGGGCTTCCGCTATGCTACTGTCAATCATGCTCAAGATCTGTTGTTGCGGTCATGTACATTTTGGGAGGTGGTCTCATATCCCTTTGTTACCTAGAAGTTGATGAAAATTGATCCCTGATTTGTAATATTGAGGGAGGTGGTATACACTAACCCCTCTGATGATGAACTTCTGATGCATCATGAGCTGATATTTTTTGTTGGGTCAATCTCGTGATGCATCAGCTCTTATGGACCCTGATGTTAAGTTATTAGCTATTATAACTCATGATTATGTGTTGTCATGTGCAAGGAAACCTCACCACTCATGAGAAGAGTATACCATATCCACTAGGCTTGCTCCCTAGGCTGAAAAGTATGCAACCAAACAGACGACACACATATTTCTCCCAAGCCAAAACATGGCTAAGAAGGTAACCAAACGAACTGCCGAAGATGGCCTAGAACCCCTTTTCGAAAGTACATGCCCTCTAGGGCCTAGCCAGGATGAGCCCCAAAAGATTTGTTGGCTACCAAACATGCCCTAAGTGCTCGCGAAAAAACACGAGGTCTTAGTCTAGGATAGAAGAAAAAAGTAAGTTTTAAATGAGAAATTTCCAAATGACAAGGTTTTCGTCTCTCGTTCTTCCTCCAACTCCGAAATCCGGCCGAGATTGATTACCCCGCCATGGACGGCAACAACTTCTCCCTCTCCCTCTCGATGTCTCTCTACATACACATGCCACCTAACGCATCTGCTCCGCCTGCTAGCTTCTCCTTGTCCTCCACTTTTCCCAACAATGCGAACCCTACCTGTGGCGCTCCGGTTTTCACTACGCATGGAGCACCACCCGCGCGCCACTAAAATCGCGCCACTGGTAGAATCAAACCGTGGTGCACCAGCGCCATGGGTAGGGGTTTTCGGTGCACTTTTGAATTGTTTTATAGAAATAACCCTAATTTTGAACAACAAAAGCAATCGAGTCCCCCTCGCCGCCGTCGCCTCGCCTAAGCTCAGGCGTGGAGGTAGTGGCCGTGACCACAGCCTACAACCATAGGTAGGTGCGGGAGGCCATGGTCGCGCTGGTCCTCGTCGGCATCGAGCGGGTGTAGGCGGGAGGTGGCTGGCCAAGGCGGTCGGAGGTGGCTCCCGAGGCTACCGAAGGAGGGCACTACCGAAGGAGGTGCGATCGGACGAGGGCGACATGGTCATAGGAGGGATGTATGGTTCAGACGATGGGGATGAGCTCGGGGTGGAGAAGGGGTAGGTGGGGGAGAAAGAGAAGGTGGAGGAGAAGGAGAAGGAGAAGGGGAGGTGAAGGATAAGGAGAGGGGGAGGATGAGGAGAAGGAGAGCAGAAAGAGAGGAGGATGAGAGGAGAATGTGAGGGGAATATGGAGGAGAAGAGTAGGAAGAAGGGAAAGTGAAAGAGGTAGGTGGCTGGTGGGGATTCAAATACGAATCCCGCTCTCACTTACCTGTGACACGCCAGGTGCACCACGACTAAGTGAGCTCTTTTTTATTTCGCATGAAAAAAATCTTATTTTGGCCGTAATTTATTTTATTTTGAATTTTGAGATTTAAAAAAATCAATAAACGATCGGAGATGGTTACCATCGGATGTAGAATTTCGGGTAGATGAATTTTCATATAATTTTTTTAATCTGAAGTTGTATGTAAAATTATGGTCGTTTTACCGTGCCATGACGCTTTTTTGCAAAAAAAGTCGAATTTCATGTCTGTTAATTTGTCTACAAACTAGACCACATTACCTACTTATGTGTCAAAAGATTTTAAAATTTGAACTTTTTTCATTTTCTTTTATTTTTACAAAACTAAAAAAGCGATCAGGGGTGGAGTAGAAAATCTACAGCCCCCTTACCCATCATGGCGCACCACTATGCCATGCGCCACGGGTAGGGGGGCCACCCCGCAGCCAGGGCAAAACTTACCCGTGTGCATCACTTAGAACACGCGCCATGGGTACCTCCCACCACTACCAGTGGGGCACCCCCTTTTAGGTGCCCCACGATGTATGTTATCTAACTATCGATGTTCTCCTAGTAGTGGCAGGCACCTCCCTTGACCAGCTCGTGGCCGCGTGCCCATCTCCTGCTCGGCTATGAACCTCAGGGATAGGGTCTGGGAACTCCGTTCGACCCCTGGTTCCGCTGCCATGTGTCCTTACCGAGCGCTGCCCACGCGCCTCTTCCACCGTCGTCGGCGCCCCATGTCCTTGCCTCCATTGGCGCATCTACCTTTCCCCGCCAGTGGCCACGCCTTGTGTCGCTTCCCTGCTACTCCGGCACATGTCCCTGGCACTCGAGCGGTACCCACACACCTCTTTCGTTGCCGCCGGAGCCTGACACCCTCGCCTCCACCGGCGCGCCAACCTTGGCCCACCAACGGCCATGCCTTGCATCGCTTCCCTACTACTTCGGCGCACGTCCCCTTCCTGCACACCTGGCTGCCTCCTTGCTCCGCCTCCTCACAAGCTCTCTTCTCCTTGATCCATTGGTTCCATTCCCAAACCCTCTTGTCTGTTGTATTCCAAGTCACGGACCGAACAAAGAAACGGACCGTCTAATTTTCACTCGGCGGTGGCAGGCACTGTAAATAACTCCAAAATTTTAGGGACAAAAAGATCCAAAAACGGATGAACCAAAGAAATGACACTTTTATTATTACTAGGAAACATGCCCGTGCGTTGCAACGGGAGAGAAAATGTCTCACACTAAACATTTTTTTTGTCCATGCAGTTTAGCTCACACGCCGAGTTGTGCGCTGGTAGCTGTGTATAGCACACAAGTAGAAGTTTTCAGAAAATACTTTTATGTATCCGTTTTCACGACATATTGTTCAACTTAATTATGACTGCAAAACAAAGAATGCTTTGAAAACGTGTATACATTGTATTTTATGCGGTTCACTTTTCCTTAACGTTTTGATTAGAAAATTGATAAAAGGCCTATAACACAATCTTATTCATGAAAATTATATGGACAGACACAAATTTGAAGGAAATGCTTTCTACAAATTAGATAGTGTTTCATTCAGCAAACACATGGGAAGGTGTCTCATTCGTCACCTTGTCAAATCCACCTTGTCAAATCTTCCATGCGTTCCATATACCTTTCCTTGTTCAAGACATCTTCCATGCGTTCCGTATACCTTTTCTTATTCAAGACCATGAAGCAGAGGGTTAGTTGCTTATTATTGCATCCTTGGTCATGTATATCTCCTCATCCTCGTGCGTTGATACAGTCGTTTCATGCTCTTGATCTCCTTGTCCCCATCACACCACACTCCCAATCGGCACCATAACAATGCCAGCGGCTATGTACATGCCACAACCACATATAATAGCACTGTTCGTGAATTAAACATGTTGGCTTCAAAATTGATATCCTAGAATTCATCTTGGTACAACACCTATGGTTTTTATCTTAGTCAATGCTCGTTCAGAATGAAGTAACAGGGCACTTACATTGGAGGTTCTTACTACAAATACATCAAAGAAGCGTTTGTTGAGTTCTTCCATTTCCCCACATTCCATTTTCTTGAAGCTGGTTATTTGGCCAGTAAATTGGAAATGAAATAACAGTCAAATCTTGATGCATTTTTCTCTATAGAGTAGAAACCAAATTGTAATGTGACCTCAATTGAGTACCAAAAACAAATCACATACATGTTCTAGAAAACTAAAACTATTTTATCCTTAACTATACATATGTGGTCGATTTATGTGTACGGATGCTCTGTGCAGTACCAAATGTGGAAGCCCATTTTTAGCAGCACAATAGTTTTTCTAGAACAACAGATGCAAGTTAGGGACAAAGCCGATGCCGGTGTTTTCTACTAAAGGCACGCCTTCTTATTCTTTGTCAAGAATTGAAGTTTAAGTGTCACTTGGGTTGTTAAGTGGCTTGCCGGACCATACCAAAGCGGTCCTTGAAATAGATCTATAAAGTTCCGAGCATAATGGTCTACATTTTGTATCACCAAATTTTGCTTGCAAATATTAATAACTTTCGTGTTCGTTACAACAACGGGATATGGAAAATACCTGAAGCCTGGACAGCTTCATGCCAGCTTTCATGCTCTTCTGTGAAGCACATCCTTCAGGCCACTTTTAACAAACATTTCTAACATATTTCTCAGCATGCCGACTACACATAAGGAACAGAGAAGCACATAACACCAAAGTACTCTTCACAAAGCTGACTACCTAATATACTAATGTGTATCAGAGACATCTACATACCCTGCCCTCTTAAGCATGTGGTATGGCAACGGTTTGAGCACCCTCTTCATCATAGTCAGATGCTCAAAATTCTCATGAATGCATGTTATGTCTACTTAAATTCATGCTCAAAATTCTCATGAATGCATTGACAAACATGAATGCAACTTACAGGTATCATACATAAGCATCCAAAACTACAAGTTACAGTTATCATGCATAATTATAGTTCAGATTCAGTTTGCTACGTGGTAAAGTATAGCCACATTCAGAGGCATGAAAATTACCTGGAAACCAATGCATGAGTAGTTAATCACCATCATGGTGTATGCCCAGATTAATAAAGTTGGGACAATGTTCATGCCTCAATTTCTCATAGCTTTGCCATCTGTATATAACCATATTGAAAGAGTATGTCAAATCAGATTACAAGCTTACATACCTTTCTAAAATGCAGTACATCTTAGAAATATCATGGAAGGGAGGAAAAAGCAAAGAATATGCAATGTTCAAATAAAGTGGGTCAACATATAAAAAAACAGTCCCAAGCTTTGTGTGTCTTGTATGGAAGTGATTTCCCAAGAATTTCTTCTCTAATGGACATAGAAGGAACAAATTCACATTTTTAAGCCATTGATTTTGTTGCCTAAGATAGAATTTTCCATTAATCTAAAAGGAACAAGTTTCACTAGTGACATTTTACACTACTTGCACAGAAATTTGCGTGTAAACTTTGCTTATAGCACAACACAAGTACCAGGCTGTCATTAAATGAATATTATGGCGGTATACCAGTCAAGTACAAATTGAAGTATTTTATTTTGGAACATATAGAAAATAGGTGTAAAAGGTGAAATAATAAGTGCCCTCTTCTCTGAAAAAATATCCTATTCAGGACAACATGTAGTCATCAGCAAATTACTCTGTTATACCCGCTGATGGTTCAATAGCACTTGATGTCCTCCTAAATTGAATGTCGGGTATTCAAGTTTTGCCACCACTAACTTCACCTCCTACAACCAGGTTAGAAGATAAGAAGCTTCACCTCTATAGGGTAGCTCGAAAACTAAAACTTACTCCTACATGTTGTAGATCACCTAAATGAACCTACCAGTAATTACTCAATATTTTTTCATGTAGTTGTTCTCTTTAATCTCTTCGGCTTGCAACCTACTTATGCAGCATACAAAAAGTCGAATAAGTCTGGGTGAGGAATTTATATGCAGCAGGCAAAAACTTGAACAACTTTGCAAAAAATTGTAAAACGAGCGAGTGAATCAGCCCCAAGGAAAATCAGAATTAAAGCCCCTAAAGGCCATCCTTTTAAATCAAACTGTAACCCTGTGATAAGCCACTTACTACACCAGCTCAATCTTGCCTGAATTCTCCCAAAATGCAGCTACAAACGCTAGCTTTGACTTTGGCAAGACAGAAATCCCCATTGACAAGTCTTCACTTCGCATTCTACGGGCTACCGAAATCTTCAGAGGAAGGGTGGGAAAACATGAACCTAGCTTTGCATACGCACCTTAATCCTCTTGACCATCGGCTTGTTGAGCCGCTTGAGGTGACAGTGCATCCTATTATGCGCCAAAGAAAAGTATATTAGAATGTACGATCTACAAACATTACGTTTAGAGATAACACCACAGAATCAAAGTACAAGGAAATCTTAGAAAAAAAATTCATAAATAAAAATGAAATAATGAGTTAGATTTTGAAAGAATGGATGGGGTTGGTAGGCACCTTTGCTTGAGTTTGAGGTCAAGGAGGTTGGGACAAATACTGAGATTGTTCTTGGTATTGATGCATGATCCTTCTCCACTGGTTGATCAGATATCTGATTTCAAAATAAATAAAAGCAAAAGAGGGTTAAAATTACTCTATGAATAATACAACAGTTAAGCCTATGCCCACAAGCTTTATTCCATTCAGACTTCAGCTCATACAAAAATCAAGGATGTTGGGACACGTACTGAGGTTGTTCTTAGTGTTGGTGCATGATCCTTCTCCACTGGTTGATTGGTCACCTGAATTTCAAAAGAAAGGAAATAAAAAGAGGGCTAAAATTACTCCACGAATAATACAACAATTAAGTCTATGCCCACCGTCTTTTATTCCATTCAGGATTCAGCTCATACACAAAGCAAAGTGGCAGCAAAAAAAAGCCTCCGTTATGTATGGGTCAGCACACACAGCAAAATTTGTATACATAAAGAGACAAGGGTAGTTCTTGCTGCCATACAAATACTGTATGGCTGATCTAAACAGCTCCTGACATCATCTTTTTCTGAGATTGGACTTAATCCTGTATGCAGAGTAGACATAGAAGTACCTTCTAAATTTTGAGCTTATCATAGATGGCTGATTTTTTGCACAACCATTTATGGCAAGTAACAAATGACTAATTGAGTGGCATGGTCAGTGTGATATAGCCTGTACTAACTTAATTTCTTTGTGTGCGATGTTATAGATCAAGTGAAACCTTGAATTTGGTCAGATCCAGTCCGACTAAGAGAGAAGGAACGAACCAGACCATATGAAAAATGCTAGTTTTAATTCACATATGAACATGAATTAAAGGTAACCTAAAATGATACCTGGATTAGAAGGAGAAGGGGACGTTCGTCTGCAGCAGACCGTTGGTGTTTCCTCGCGTTCTGGAAAGAGGTAGGCAGAATGCAGATAATCCCCATATGCTTTTGCCGCCTGGACCTTTTTTCATCCAAATTCATCCATATTATGAAAACAAACATTAGAACTTGCAATCTAAATTGTGGCCATGAGAAGGAACAGAAGAGGATCCAAATTGTGGCCATGAGAAAGAACAGAAGGCGATCACCGGAGTAGTACCTCACCTGAGATGGTGACTGGATGAGGATGTATTTAATCAGGATTGATTCCGACCAAGTGGTTAATACAATTGCTCCAGCTATATTGTGCACATATGCGGGGCTGGGTGAAGATGGGCATGACAAGAGCCTCGATGCCCGAGCCTCGAGAACAATGGCGTTCTAGGAGGCGTCTACGTACTTGTCCATGAGAGCGGCGGTGTGGCGAGGGTTGGAGGAGCCATAGTGGGAGCACATCGGGGAGAGGGGCTACACTGTGACGGGGATGGCGAGGCGCTAGCGTCGGACTCATCGGAGATAGAGGCGGCTAGGGTTAGCCGCGCGTGGGGGCGGAATAGCGAAGGCGCGATACTGGGCGGTGGCGATGGTGAGAGAGGGAGGTGATGGGGGTAGGAGGAGTAGGCAGCGCCATGGCGGCGCCAATTAGTGGCGGAGGTGGCTGGTACAGGGCGACGACACCGAGAGAGAGAGGCGAGCTGCCCTAGTACGAGGATCCCGTATACCGTAATGTTCGTGCCTTCGTCGCTGTTCTGGGGGCCGAAAAAAGCCCAGAGGAAAACCGTGCGGAGAGGGAGATCACGCGGACTCGCGGAGAGGTGGACGAAAAAAACTGACGTATCGGTGGATTGGCAGAAAACGGAAACTCCACTTTCTTTTTAGACAGTAGAGATTTGGTGGGAGGGTAAAATAGTCTTATTGAAAAAGTGTTGACGAAACAAACGACCGGAGGGAACAGAGGAAGTTCTTGGTATTGATGCATGATCCTTCTCCACTGGTTGATCAGATATCTGATTTCAAAATAAATAAAAGCAAAAGAGGGTTAAAATTACTCTATGAATAATATAACAGTTAAGCCTGCCCACAAGCTTTATTCCATTCAGACTTCAGCTCATACAAAAATCAAGGATGTTGGGACACGTACTGAGGTTGTTCTTAGTATTGGTGCATGATCCTTCTCCACTGGTCGATTGGTCACCTGGATTTCAAAAGAAAGGAAATAAAAAGAGGGCTAAAATTACTCCACGAATAATACAACAATTAAGTCTATGCCCACCGTCTTTTATTCCATTCAGGATTCAGCTCATACACAAAGCAAAGTGGCAGCAAAAAAAAAGCCTCCGTTATGTATGGGTCAGCACACGCATCAAAATTTGTATACATAAAGAGACAAGGGTAGTTCGTGCTGCCATACAAATATTGTATGGCTGATCTAAACAGCTCCTGACATGATCTTTTTCTGAGATTGGACTTATATCCTGTATGCAGAGTAGACATAGAAGTACCTTCTAAATTTTGAGCTTATCATAGATGGCTGATTTTTTGCACAACCATTTATGGCAAGTAACAAATGACTAATTGAGTGGCATGGTCAGTGTGATATAGCCTGTACTAACTTAATTTCTTTGTGTGCGATGTTACAGATCAAGTGAAACCTTGAATTCGGTCAGATCCAGTCCGACTAAGAGAGAAGGAACGAACCAGACCATATGAACAGTGCTAGTTTTAATTCACATATGAACATGAATTAAAGGTAACCTAAAATGATACCTGGATTAGAAGGAGAAGGGGACGTTCGTCTGCTGCAGCAGACCGTTGGTGTTTCCTCGCGTTCTGGAAAGAGGTAGGCAGAATGCAGATAATCCCCATATGCTTTTGCGGCCTGGACCTTTTTTCATCCAAATTCATCCATATTATGAAAACAAACATTAGAACTTGCAATCCAAATTGTGGCCATGAGAAGGAACAGAAGGGGATCCAAATTGTGGCCATGAGAAAGAACAGAAGGCGATCACCGGAGTAGTACCTCACCTGAGATGGTGACTGGATGAGGATGTATTTAATCAGGATTGATTCCGACCAAGTGGTTAATACAATCACTCCAGCTATATTGTGCACATATGCGGGGCTGGGTGAAGATGGGCATGACAAGAGCCTCGATGCCCGAGCCTCGAGACCAATGGCGTTCTAGGAGGCGTCTACGTACTTATCCATGAGAGCGGCGGCGTGGCGAGGGTTGGAGGAGCCATAGTGGGAGAACATCGGGGAGAGGGGCTAGACTGTGACGGGGATGGCGAGGCGCTGGCGTCGGACTCATCGGAGATAGAGGCGGCTAGGGTTAGCCGCGCGTGGGCGGAATAGCGAAGGCACGATACTGGGCGGTGGCGATGGTGAGAGAGGGAGGTGATGGGGGTAGGAGGAGTAGGCAGCGCCATGGCGGCGCCAATTAGTGGCGGAGGTGGCTGGTACAGGGCGACGGCACCGAGAGAGAGAGGCGAGCTGCCCTAGTACGAGGATCCCGTATACCGTAATGTTCGTGCCTTCGTCGCTGTTCTGGGGGCCGAAAAAAGCCCAGAGGAAAACCGTGCGGAGAGGGAGATCATGCGGACTCGCGGAGAGGTGGACGAAAAAAACTGACATATCAGTGGATTGGCAGAAAACGGAAACTCCACTTTCTTTTTAGACAGTAGAGATTTGGTGGGAGGGTAAAATAGTCTTATTGAAAAAATGTTGACGAAACAAACGACCGGAGGAAACAGAGGAAGTTCTTGGTATTGATGCATGATCCTTCTCCACTGGTTGATCAGATATCTGATTTCAAAATAAATAAAAGCAAAAGAGAGTTAAAATTACTCTATGAATAATACAACAGTTAAGCCTATGCCCACAAGCTTTATTCCATTCAGACTTCAGCTCATACAAAAATCAAGGATGTTGGGACACGTACTGAGGTTGTTCTTAGTATTGGTGCATGATCCTTCTCCACTGGTTGATTGGTCACCTGGATTTCAAAAGAAAGGAAATAAAAAGAGGGCTAAAATTACTCCACGAATAATACAACAATTAAGTCTATGCCCACCGTCTTTTATTCCATTCAGGATTCAGCTCATACACAAAGCAAAGTGGCAGCAAAAAAAAGCCTCCTTTATGTATGGGTCAGCACACGCAGCAAAATTTGTATACATAAAGAGACAAGGGTAGTTCTTGCTGCCATACAAATACTGTATGGCTGATCTAAACAGCTCCTGACATCATCTTTTTCTGAGATCAGAGTAGACATAGAAGTACCTTCTAAATTTTGAGCTTATCATAGATGGCTGATTTTTTGCACAACCATTTATGGCAAGTAACAAATGACTAATTGAGTGGCATGGTCAGTGTGATATAGCCTGTACTAACTTAATTTCTTTGTGTGCGATGTTACAGATCAAGTGAAACCTTGAATTTGGTCAGATCCAGTCCGACTAAGAGAGAAGGAACGAACCAGACCATATGAACAATGCTAGTTTTAATTCACATATGAACATGAATTAAAGGTAACCTAAAATGATACCTGGATTAGAAGGAGAAGGGGACGTTCGTCTACAGCAAATCGTTGGTGTTTCCTCGCGTTCTGGAAAGAGGTAGGCAGAATGCAGATAATCCCCATATGCTTTTGCCGCCTGGACCTTTTTTCATCCAAATTCATCCATATTATGAAAACAAACATTAGAACTTGCAATCCAAATTGTGGCCATGAGAAGGAACAAAAGGGGATCCAAATTGTGGCCATGAGAAAGAACAGAAGGCGATCACCGGAGTAGTACCTCACCTGAGATGGTGACTAGATGAGGATGTATTTAATCAGGATTGATCCTGACCAAGTGGTTAATACAATTGCTCCAGCTATATTGTGCACATATGCGGGGCTGGGTGAAGATGGGCATGACAAGAGCCTCGATGCCCAAGCCTCGAGAACAATGGCGTTCTAGGAGGCGTCTACGTACTTGTCCATCAGAGCGGCGGCGTGGTGAGGGTTGGAGGAGCCATAGTGGGAGCACATCGGGGAGAGGGGCTAGACTGTGACGGGGATGGCGAGGCGCTGGCGTCGGACTCATCGGAGATAGAGGCGGCTAGGGTTAGCCGCGCGTGGGGGTGGAATAGCGAATGCACGATACTGGGCGGTGGCGATGGTGAGAGAGGGAGGTGATGGGGGTAGGAGGAGTAGGCAGCGCCATGGCGGCGCCAATTAGTGGCGGAGGTGGCTGGTACAGGGCGACGGCACCGAGAGAGAGAGAGAGGCGAGCTGCCCTAGTACGAGGATCCCGTATACCGTAATGGTTGTGCCTTCGTCGCTGTTCTGGGGGCCGAAAAAAGCCCAGAGGAAAACCGTGCGGAGAGGGAGATCACGCGGACTCGCGGAGAGGTGGACGAAAAAAAACTGACGTATCGGTGGATTGGCAGAAAACGGAAACTCCACTTTCTTTTTAGACAGTAGAGATTTGGTGGGAGGGTAAAATAGTCTTATTGAAAAAGTGTTGACGAAACAAACGACCGGAGGAAACAGAGGTAATTCGTGCTTTTTAAGTAGTAGAGATTAAATATAGTTAAATATTTTGCAAATAAAACATATAAAATTCTTCCGGTTTAAAACAATATACCATTGAGATAAATGAAATGGAGAACCTTTAGAAAAAAAATCATAAAAATTTAGTAGTAACAAAACATAGAAAATAAAAACTGACATACTTTATGACAAAAAAATTAATTTTCTACATTCTAACTTAATTATATATTTTCAGATTTTCTAACAAATAATTATAATATCATGAAGGAACCTTGTGACATGTCATATATACACATAGTATTGAATCGATCGATGCAGAGGCCCGGCACGTTGACCTTGTTTTGATGGAGTTGCTCCCAAAAACAATTCTATCGCCATTTTTATCCTTCGCCGTTCCCAGCGAGTTTGAATCAAAGAAGCTTCCAAATCTCAAAATGATCTCCAGAAGTTGGCCGCATGCGGGTTTATCATTCTAAAGAAACCTAGGAAACCTTCTGCCAAGATTGCAGTTGCCGCCGCCCAACGTCTGGGCGGTGCTCGTGCTGGTCCAGCGGCGGCGGCTCGGCTTTCTCCGTGCGCATGTGGTGCTGGCGTGGGCGGCCGCAGCCTATGGCGGTGCGACTCGGCTGGCTGCTGGTCCGGCGCGTGCTGGGCGGCGAGGAGACGGGGCGCCTCCCCTAGGGGCGAGGTGCTGGCCTAGACGACCGGCGGTGCTCTTGAGGGGTCTAAGGCGGGCTGGCTCGGTTCGATTGCTCCTCCGGCGGCCTAGGAAGACGCTGACTTGGGGTGGCTCCACCGGCGTCGCCCTGCTGCAGTGTGGCGGTGGGGCTTTGCGGGTCCTCTCTGGGCCTGGCCGGGCCTAATGCCGAGGGTGGCGGTGACGATGGCACGCCTGCTATACTGCGATGATGGGGCTTTACGGGACCCTTCGGGACCCGGCTGTGCCAAGTTTGCCCCTGCCGATGCATCCGGTCGGCTACGGCCATAGGTGGTGGAGGTCGGTCCCTCCCGCATGTTGATGCTCTGTCGCTCCCCGTTGAGCCTGGTTTGTTCCAACTGCTACATCCGGTCGGCTAACGCCTTCAGCGGTGGAGGTTGATCCCTCCCGGGTGGCTTCTGGTCTACCGTCTTTTGTCTGAGATGTGTTCTCTAGGCCGGTCGATCTCGTTTATGGTGCTGTAGTGAGATGACGGCGGGGTCGAGCATATCGTGGATGGATTCTCTGCAGACCTCGATGCACGTGAAAGCGGCGGGGTCGTAGATTTTCTTCCGACGGCGAGGCGGATTTCCACGGGGTCGCTGGCGTCGACGAACCAGCCTTTTGGTCCGAACCTGCGCCACCCGTGGGACAGGAACAGGCGGCCGCGGAGGCGCAGGGAGCACTTGTCGTTGCTCGGCTTGCGGGTTACGTTTATGACTCCTTCCCCTCGGAAAGGGACACGGGTCTTGGACTTGGTCGCCGCCGAGGCGTGCAGCCACGGTGGCGGTGCTGCTGCCATTGCAGCCGCCGCCGCCGCCGTGGTATCTGTGGAGTCCAGGGCCGGCTGATCAAAGAACACGGGATGCAGATGGGTAGCGAACTAGCGATCGATTGAGGATGAATCTGCGCGGGCACACATGTTTATGAAAGCGCGCGGGGGCCAAGGCACAACACGGATCGGATACGGAGTCGGTCTGTTAAAGTTGAGTTAAACACGGTCACGGTCACTATGTTGGACTAGCTCGATTTAGTTCTTGTAATTGGAATTTGCAGCATTTTATCGGTGTACTTATGAATTAGGTTCAATTTAGTCCAGTTCGATGTTTGTCATCGAATTTGAGCTAACGCGGATGACGCATGGACTGGAATCTTGCAAGACTACCCCTCCGTCTGACAAAATTGTAAAAACTACCATAACTGAGACTACATATAATAGCAGTCCCTATACTCATCTGGTGGCTCGATTTAGTCCCGATGTTCGTAATTTGCACAATTAACATGTTTATCGTTGAATTTGAGCCGGCGCAAACGACACGTGGACACGGGTCCCACTTGGTGGACCCCCTCCTACATCTAGAACGTACATGTTCGCGGCTGCCGGTATCGCCTCGACATTGTCTCCCCTCTATTAAAAACCGTTACACGTTCCGGTCCAGTGATCGTCGCCTCCCTCATTTTCCCTCCCTCTCAAATTGAACATTCTTGGATTATATGTGGAGTGGGTACATGCAAACGCAAATATCTCGAAGCAAAATTGTATGTTCTAGATGCGTTAGGGAGTCTCTTCAAATTTAAAGGCCAGCTAATCTCCTGTAAGTGGGAGGCATCCACGTGTTGTTGCATAAGCTCAAATTCAATAACAAACATGCATTTGGACTAAATCGAGTCCAATTGAAAAATAATGGGACTAAGTCGAGCCATCCGTACAAGTACAAAGACTAATGTTGTATTTTGCAATATTCGTGATCGTTTTTTGCTATTTTCTCAGATACAGGAGGTGTTTTTGCAAGATTCTAGTCCACGTGTCATTCGCGCCAGTTCAAATTCGACAACAAACATCGAATCGTCGGATAAATCGAATATAATTCACAAGTATACGGACAAAATTTAGCAAATTCCGAGCACGAGGACTAAATCGGGCCACCCACAAATATATGGACTGTCACTGTATTTAACTCACTAAAGTTTCCCAGATCATATGCCGCCGGTTGCTCGAGGCCTCCAACTAAATTAGGCCTATTTGTCTACAATTGTGTGCGAGTTTACGTCGCTCCTTCGCTAGTACAGGAAAAAAAGTGCACGTACAGTAGGCACACACGAGCTAGCAAAACGCTTAGACTCCATGCGATAGGGTTGAGAGAGCTGCTCCCTCCTTTTGTGGAACAAATCTTTCAAGAGCAAAATCAAGAACGAGGTATCGAAGCCAGGGTATCCGCCACTGCTTGATGAACATCTCTTCTTGAGTTGCCTCGTCGATCCGGTCTCTTTGTTGATAGTCTAAAGTCCGGGTTGTTGTGCCTTTAGTGGATTCCTTTGTGAGGAGTTGGCCGAAACATGCTCAAACTTAAGTAAACAATTGGTTGGCACCTTTTTTTTGCGAGGTGTGTCATAGCTTTTCCGTTGTAGTGGAGTTGTTAGCATAAAATTACCATTTTATATGTCAACTTTTTCAAATGATACAGTCAACCTCCAAATCATAAAAAACTACCAGATTGAAAACGAGTTGTCGCAAAATACACTGATTGTCGTCTGATCATGAATTGACACACTAACTGATAGTAGGATCCACCTGCCAGGTCGACGTGGCACCCATTTGACACCTCTACGACACAGCCGTTAATGGCCATTAGCATAAAACTACCATATTTACAGTCAAATTTCCTGAATGGTACCGGTTAACGTCTTAATCGCAAAAAACTATTACATCGAAACCAAGTTTTCGCAAAAAGCACTGATATCACGAATCGACGCTAAGAAGAGGGCGCCTCCGGGGTCTGCAGGCTGCAACCCCTCCTACTTGCAGGTTACGGTCCTGTGAGACACTCCACATGGTTTTGCTGCTCCGACCTTGACATCTCCCTGCAGCCTTGGTGTCGAGGGGTAACCTTGGCAATGCCCATGGTGATGGACTTGGAGTTTCGCAGAAAAGAGAACGTTGAAGATTTCGTCGGATGTTAGAAAAACAATAGAATCAAAGCCGCTTGAATATTGAGTAATTGCATACAAGTTGTCTTCTAGATTTTTGAACCCCCGACTTGGGCTTCTCCCATCCTATATATAATAGGCTGGGTCTTAAAGTTGTATGCGGATAGGTTTCATACACACGTGATTATAATACCAACACCATGTCGGTTTATAGTCTCTTTCCTAATACAACTAAAACCTTTGTCGGTTGCTTCATAGGGCTGTCGTCTGGAATCTTCATGGGCTGTAAGCCTTTGATCCAATCATAGGGTAGCGAATTATAAGCATCCGAGTAACTATACCCATGTCACTTGGAATCCTTATATCAGCCATGTCATCACTCTATCAAGTTGGAATGCATAGCATGGACGTGCGGCCGCCGGCGAGGGCGTGGGGCGGGGCAGAGCTCATCCTATCGGAGGCGAGGACATCCGTGAGCAAGGCGGCCGGACGTGTTTGAGGTGGGGGAGGAAGCATCGGTCAGAGATGGAGAGGAACCGGGGTGGTGACACACGCACAGTCCTTGGCGGCGGAGGCTGACGAGCTCGAGGGCGAGCGGCGGGACGCCTCGGGAAAGGTGATCGGAAGGCGGTGCTAGCTGCGGGCGGACTCACGGACGGGGCGCAGCGGTAGTGGCAACGTTGGGGACTGACGCAGACTGATGCAGCAAGGTCAGTGCCACGGCGACGATGGGCGTGGAGCTGTACAAGCGTCTCGGTGGCAGGTGAGTTGTTTTTTTTAGATAGGCGAGTAGTATTTGTTTCATGCTCCTGATCTCATTCGACTAGCTACGGCACTGCTACGACTACCCATTTTTGCTTCATGCCTACACTGCAATCTGGATGGAGGGGTTGTGTTTGCTGCCACGATTTTACTTCTCTTATATTTTTATCCACTAGAGTTTTGGAGATATGTCGAGATTTGGTGTTCACCCAATACTAATCCCTACAATACTTTTCCCCAAAAATACTCTACCTTAGAGGAGAGTTTTCAATCTAGACAAAAACATGAAGAATATGTGGGGATATTTCGGGATTATCCCAGCCAAACCTGGCGTGGTAAACGGACTACGAGGATTTTGGGGAAATTGGAATATTCCCCTCTCATCCCCAAGAATACACTAGCAAATACGAGAGAAATAAACAAGGCCTGAGGTGGATGATGGATAGGAGACGAGGCTCCACGATCAGTGGAGTTGTATTTCGGATTTTGATGCCCTACTTACTTGATGTTAGGACCCTCGGCTGCATTCTCCTCGAGTTGGGCTGGCGTCGTGGTTAGCAATATGGGCTCGGCCCAACGGTTGCATCGGGAGTACATATACACATCAAGGGGAATGGACACACTATCCAGAGAGATCAGAACGGCACGGCGGCGGAACCTTCTCTCCCACCTCAACTTTAATTTTCCATCCTTCTTCTTGCTTATTCATCTTATTCATGTATCAGCTACCAAATCCTCCAAATAGTCCTGTATATGAGTGATATTGACTGAATTGAGCAATCGGATCCTAACATCCGGTATCAGAGCCAGCCACCGGCCTTCCAAAATAATCCCCCAATTATTTTTTCACATCTTTTACATCGTCATGGATCCCGAGCTCAAGGCATACCTAGATGAGTGGGAAGCCAGATGGCAGCGTGATTTCGCCGATTGTATGGCTAGTCTCGATGCACTTCAACGAGCTATGGACACCACTGTCAGCTGCGTCACCATGCCCGTGACGGCCACGGTCGAGCTCGATCTCGCGTCGGCAAGTGTCGTGGTGGTGTCACGGCAGATGTCATGTATAGGCTAAAGGTGGGGACTAATACTCGCTAGGGGAATCCAGGGAGGGATAGTAAAGTGATTCTCCACACAAGAGCTTGTATTGATTTACTTCCAAGATTACAAGTGCTCCTAGAGCTGTATTGGCGAGAGGAGGAAGAAGGAGCTCTCTTACTCTCACCCACAGATCTCACCTGAAACCCTAGACCAAAACAGAATCGTAGAGAAACCCAACCCCTTCAACAGAAGCCCTAGCACCCCTTTTATAGGGGAGGCTCGGTTTCTGCCTAGGGCATACGTGGAGGCATATTCCTAAGAATATGCCTCCTCCCAAAGTGGTAAGCCGACCGGGGTGCTTTTTCCCCCGCGTCACACATGCTTTAGCTACGTGAGCCTCTGACGGCGCCCTCGTCAGCCGACACGGGCGTCGTCACGCTTGTCGGCCACGCCCCGGTGGTCCTGTCCTTGCTCGCTTCGCTCAGGCAGTGCGTACCGGGGCTCCTTTTGACCAGCGAGATTCCTTCCTTCTCCTAGAAGCTTTCCGTGACTCGGATGATGGTTTATCCGGCCACACCCGTTCCTGCATACAGGTAAAACATACACTTCTGACTTACCTCTTAAGTCGGATGAGGCCTAGTTAGGCGAACGCCCCCAGGTCCGGATTACCCCGTGATTCGGCCTGCCTTGAGGTGACCCGGCCAGCATCTGCTTTGGCCTTGCCGAACCTCGGCTAACTCGGCCTTTATACCCCGGCGTGACCCTACCCGGGGGTATCCCCCCAACATTAGTCCCCGAAGCTGGTGCGGTCTTAGCTGCCTTGGCCGCTAAGGCCACATCAGGTTCAATTTTGTGCCCCTGTCGTTGTTGCCGAGTTACCTCTGTACCTCGGACTGCTTGGATTTACGTTCCCTTCGCACATTTCAAGTTTTCACTTGCCGACCGGGTTACCACAGTTCCATCCGGGTCTCACTTACTTCTCTCGTACGCTAACCCATGTGAATGGTAATCATTATGTCGTCTTATTTTAAGGGACGGTACAGTAACCACCGCAGTAATTGTCAGTTATCACTATGCGCAGGTCACGTCACGCCTACTTCCTCGTTTACCGCATCAGCGTGTCACGTCACAGGACTTTCTCCGCCCTGTGGCCCTCCGTGTGGCTCCTCACTGATTGGTCCGGACGAGTGATACACGGCCACAACGTGTGGCCGGTCCACAAGGCGCGATCCCACTCACCCTTGACGGGAGTGGTTAAATAGCGGAGGGGTGCGTCCCTTAGGATTTTTCCCCCTCCGCACCCCTCTGCCCGCTGCTATTCTTCTTCCTCTTCCTCGCGACCGCGCCGCCGCCACCGCGACGCGAATTTCTCGCCACGGGTCCGCGCCAGTCCCGGCCACTGTCCCCCACCGCCTCCAGTGCCAGCGAGGGCCTCGAGGACCAGAGGACTGAAGAGGAACTCATTGTTGCTGAGCAGGAGATGGAAGAAGACGTCGCGGCGGCAGACCGCGGCACGTGGGCCGGCTCCTGGGTCTGCCAGGATGACCTGGACTGGCTCTACCGGACCAGACGCATCCCTGCCGGCGTTGCCGCGCGTCTTCCTTCCAACGAACTAGCCCCCTCACCCAATCCGGGCGAGTTCATTGTGTTTCTGTCCCATTTCCAACGGGGCTTCGGCTTGCCGGTGAGTGATTTTTTCCAGGACTGGCTCGGTATGTACCAACTCCAGCCACACCAGCTTCCAGCCAACGCCATCACCTCTCTTTCTGCCTTTGCTTCTACGATCGAAGGCTACGCCGGACTATGGCCCACAAAAGAGCTATGGATCCGGTACTTCGGCCTTCGTCGCAACGTCATTCCCGACATCCACGCTGATCCGGAGGACAAGCGGCTCACTCAATTTGGAGCGGCCTCCATTTCACCCCAGCGATTTTCCGTTTTTCCCCGGGTCACCGGGCTAGAGTCCTGCAAAGGATGGGCCCAGACCTTCTTCTATGTCCGGAATACGGGCACCGAAGACTTAATTCGGTTGCTTCCCTACACTCCGGGTCCACCTAACCCGGACCTGTGGGATGTGATCCCCAAGAAGCCCATAGCCTTGGCCAACCAAGTGAGCAAAAGGTTCGCGGAGCTGAAGGGGCTCGGACTATGCAACGAGGATGCCATGATCACCTTTGTGCGTAACCGAATCTCACCCCTCCAGAAGCGCACCCACAAGGTGTGCCACATGAGCTACGGCCGCGATCCTAACCGGACCTCATCCTTCGAGCTGACCAACTCGGAGATTTATCGCCGGGTTAAGGCTCTCTTCACCACTCACAAGGATTTTTCCACTGATTGGTCTTGGGGTATCGAGCATTTCTGCCGTGACCGGCCTCCTCCCACGGTAAGTTTCATGCTGCAAACTTAACCCGAACTAATTACATGTCAGTTATTCTTGCAATTTTTGACTCTTTTGTTCGCTCTGTTCCTCAACAATTCCTTCAGCAGACCCTTGAGGACGGCACCGATCCGTCCCTTAAGTGGGCGCCGGACCGGGAGACTCCGGAAGAAGAAGAGCCAGACCAGGAGATGTTCCTCCCTATGACCGACGCCACGAAACGACCCATGGGTAAATCCTCTTCTATTAGAGATTGGCCCGATGATGAAGATGACTCGGAAATCGAGGTGATTGAACCTTTTGAGGCTGTCCCCCTTTCTTTTGCTTTTCCGCCATCAGCTCACCCCGGCGGTCATATTCACGAGGATCCCCCTCTTGCTATGGGCGAGCCTGTTTCGGTGGCCACGAAGAAGAAACGTGGGGCTTCTTCGAGTTCTTCCTCCGGACCCTCTCAGCCCGTCAAAAGGCGAAAGAAATCCGGGGACAAGACTGCCCCCAAACCAGCAGGCAAGGCCCCAGCACGAAGGGCTCGGAAACCCAAAGCGGCCGAAACCTCGGATGCGTAAGTCCTTCTTTCTTCTGTAACTCGTTCTTCCTTATTTCGTCGTAATTTTTCTTCTGACGTTATTTGATTTTGCAGGGCTCCGGTGGAGGTCCCTCAAAGTGGATCCAGCATCTCTTCACCTCTCCGGCCTAGCCCTTCACCCCGTCATGACGACGAGTCACGTCCGCTGAGCCCTATTCCGGAGGGCTCTGCGGCCGCTCCGGGTCATCCTGGAGCGGGGGGAACCGGCCCAGCCGGAGCAACGGCACCCACCACCTCGGCAACGCCACAACCAGCAACCACTAAGGCTACCTCGACTCCAGCATCCGTTCCAGTACCAGCAGCCAAACCAGCACCATCTCCAACTCCGGCATCAACACCCACTTCGGCTGCGAAAACATCAGGGCCGGCACCAAGTCCAGCAACAAGAGTACCAGCGCCCAGTTCCTCTACATCTTCCGAATCTTCTCAATCTCTGAAAACCGCTGCTACGGCTTCTTCTTCCCAGCAAGCCAAGGGAAAGAAGATTCAAGACGTTGCCAAGCCCAGTGCTGCCGAGACTAGGCAACGTACCCTCATATCGATGCTTCCTAAGAAAACACCTGCGGCAAAGGACGCCCCTGCCGAGCCAACCGATGCCCAGCAGTTGGTCCTACATACCAGCCCCGCCCTTGCCTTGGTGGAGAGGAAGGAAGCACATGCAAAGGGCTTGGTGACGCCCCATATACCCACCAGAGAACGGTACCCCCCGAGCCTGATGGAATTTGTCATGAACTGGAATAAGGCAGAGGTAGTCCAGGAATCTGATCTCCCGGAAAAGTTCGGCCCCACCAAGTTTTCTGCTCAGATGAATACCGCCGCAAAGGCCATTAACCTCGCTGGACGAATGATGGAGGTACGTCGTTTCTCCTTTGCAAATTGTAGATAATAACCATTAGTCCCCGAGCCTCTGGGGGAGTAACTTGTTACTCGGCCGGATGCTCTTTTATAGAACTAATGTAGCTCCATGATAACTTCAAATATGCACACACCTAGAGCCGGGTTAAGTTCCACTTGGCCCGGATTTTAGTACACTTCGAACATGCACACACCTAGAGCCGGGTTAAGTTCCACTTGGCCCGGATTTTAGTACACTTCGAACATGCACACACCTAGAGCCAGGTTAAGTTCCACTTGGCCCGGATTTTAGTACACTTCGAACATGCACACACCTAGAGCCGGATTAAGTTCCACTTGGCCCGGATTTTAGTACACTTCGAATATGCACACACCTAGAGCCGGGTTAAGTTCCACTTGGCCCTGATTTTCGTACACTTCGAACATGCACACACCTAGAGCCGGGTTAAGTTCCACTTGGCCCGAATTTTAGTACACTTCGAACATGCACACACCTAGAGCCGGGTTAAGTTCCACTTGGCCCGGATTTTAGTACACTTCGAATATGCACACACCTGGAGCCGGGTTAAGTTCCACTTGGCCCGGATTTTAGTACACTTCAAACATGCACTAGGCTGACTTAAGTTTCTGTATCTCTTTTAGGTAACCACCAACCCCGGAGTGCTGAATTCCAACGCTTGCTGGATACGCACAAGAATCTTCGCGCAAAACAGGCTACACTCATAGCGGAGTACGAGAAAAGGGGTAAATTTCTTCCTTATCCTTTCCTCAATTTTCTTCAACTTCGCTTGCCGAACTAATCTGATTGTTCGGTTTCCGCAGCTGGGGTGGAAGCTGAAAACAAGATAATGCGGAAGAACTTGGAGCAGATCAAGGGTACGTCCTTCTTGTCTGTCTTTACCGTGGTTTCCATCGGCTTTCCTCCTTGGCTCGGCAAACATTCATTCCTCGGCACTGCCGGGCCAACGCACTATTTCAGCATCGCTTGAAGATAGTGTGTTTGTGCTTGACGTGATGCTACATTTTCTCGAACAAGCAGGGCAGCACCAAGCCGAACTAAAGAAGAAAGATGATGAGCTCGCGCTCCTCCGGACCAAAGATGATGAGATAGCCAAGCTCAAGGCTGAGATGGCTAAAATGAAGGCGCAACACCAAACCGAGCTAAAAAGGCTGGCCAGGACTACACCGAAGAACGTGAGCGCCTCAAGCTCCAAAATGGTAAGGACCGTGAGCTCCTTCAGGAAAACGAGGTCAAACTTGAGTCGGCAAATGCTGAGCTCGAGCAGCTTCGGAAGAGGCGTGATGCTTGCATCAAGGAATTGACCCGGATTCACAGTCATATCTCACGTAATTTCTTTTCCTTTATCCGCCTTATTTTTCCAGGTTACTTCATATGCCTTGTTTTCTCAACTTTGTCCTTTGCCTTGTTTCCTAGGCCACTTTCCAGAGGGTACTGCCATTGCAAGTGCTGCTGTCGCCAATTTCCGCCGAGAAAGGGGTACTCTGGTCGCTCCTGAGGGTGAGAGCATTCCCTTTGACATGGAGGACCTGTTGGTCAGCCTGTCGTCTCGCGTGGAAATCATTAAGAACTACAACAGGGACCTTCTCGATGTTTCAGTCCGGGTCTTCAACGCCTTCTGGCCCGCCGATGATGCTCCGGAAAGAGTCACACAGCTCGCTGAAAGGCTTTCGGAAATCGAGACCCAGCTCGACCTCTGGCGAGAATCCGCTAGACGTGCTACAGCCGATACCGTCCTTCACCACATTCTGACGTGGTATGAGAAGATAGATCTCAACCTCCTCACACGCCTGCGCACCAGATCCAAATGGACGGATGACCCGGAGTGGGTAGCTCGGCGCCAGGCTTCCGCCCACAGCCTCATCGAATATGCCCCCATTCACGAATGGACTGAAGGTCCGAGCTTCCTGGAAGTCGCAGGTGAAGAGGAAGTTGAGAACGTGGAAGATGACTCGGGTGAAGACGAAGAGGACACTGCCTCGGATATCGAAGAGGGCGACGATGATGCCGAACTTCCTCCCTCTGCTCCTTAAGTAAAAACACTTGAAAATTTATGAGATCCCCGGTATGCCGGGTGGAATTGTATTCCAAACACATGTGATATTTTGCTACTGAGTATTTATGCCGGATTAACTTGGGCGTAGTCCCCGAGTTTCTTTTTCTTGTTCGTTCAATCTTTTGGCTCGGCTCGTGTCTACCTTGATTCGGTTTTACGACTTACGAATCCGAGCTTCAAAAATTGTCTTAACAATACTTGGAAACTTTTAGGCTTAGCTCAAAATAATTCAGCATAATAAACTAAAAACACACAAGGTTAGTTCAAAAAACAAACGTTGGCTCGATTAAGTTCTTTTCCTTAGTTGTTTTTCATGTGCTACGCAATTCTAAACTTGTTCTCTTGCTTGCCATGAAGCCAATTCTTGTTGGACAGCAGCAAGTCGAAGAGTTGGGTTTTTGGTGCTCACACACTACTAATCCGAGTTAAGTAGAATAACTTACTCTAGTTGACACGTAGAAAATAACAAACATTATTAAGCCAGTCCCCGAGTTACTGCTCGAGGTGCCAACATTTCATTGATAAGCTCATTGCCGACATACATACCGACATATGAGATAACCCGGATACATACACTTCTTAGCTAGGTGTAGAAAGGACGAAGTAGAGCTATATTCCATGGTCGCTTAGATTCCTCTCCGGACCTGTCCGCCTTGTTCTTTTCTTGTGGCTTTGCATCTATAAGATAGTAAGAATCGTTGTGCAATGCTTTGCTCACGATGAATGGCCCTTCCCATGGGGGGATAGTTTATGCATTCCAGTAGTACGTTGTACCAACCGGAGCACCAGATCGCCTTCCCGAAAGACTCGGGGGCACACTTTCTGGCTATGATAGCGTCGGAGATTTTGCTGATATATGGTGGATCTGGACAGTGCCAGTTCTCTCGCTTCTTCCAGCAGATCAACATCATTTTGTCGGGCTTCTTGCACTTCGGCTTCAGTGTATTGGGTGACCCTAGGCGAATCATGCTCTATGTCGGCTGGTAATACAGCTTCTGCCCCATATACCAGAAAGAACGGCGTATAGCCTGTTGATCGATTCGGAGTTGTTCTTAAACTCCACAGTACCGCTGGTAGTTCTTCTATCCAGCACCCCGCTGATCTTTGCAGCGGCTCAATGAGCCAGGGTTTTATCCCGGATAATACTAATCTGTTGGATCTTTCCACTTGTCCGTTCGATGCGGGGTGAGCTACCGAGGCTACGTCGAGCCAGATCCTCTTATCCCGGTAAAAATGAGCGAATGCTCCTTCCGCAAAGTTTGTGCCATTATCAGTTATGATACTGTGGGGATAACCGTACCTCAAGATGATATCTTTTAGAAACGTTACGGCCGTAGCTCCATCACATTTTCTTATAGGCTTTACCTCAATCCACTTCGTAAACTTGTCCACCATTACCAGAATGTGAGTCATATTTCCCCTTGCTGGTTTGAACGGGCCAACCATATCCAAGCACCATATGGCAAATGGCCAAGTGATTGGGATGGTCTTGAGTTCCGACATTGGCATATGTGTCTTGGTAGTGTACCTCTGACAACCATTACATTTTCTCACCAGGTCTTCTGCTTGCTCTAAGGCATTTGGCCAGTAGAATCCGTGTCGGAAAGCTTTTGCTACCAAGGCTCGAGATGAGGCGTGATGCCCGCATTCCCCCTGATGTATATCTCGGATGATTTCAAGCCCTTCTTCCGGGTCAACACACCACTGGAGGACATTGGTCACACTTCTTTTGTATAACCCGGAATTGATGATCGTGTAGGCCTTTGCCCTCCTCTGTGTTTGCCTGGACAGCACCTCCTCAGTGGGCAACGTTCCATCCTTCAGGAATTGAAATATATGCAGTGCCCAAGCCGGTATTGGCCGCACGGGGAACACGTCCTCGTCTATCTCCATCTGATCCACCGGCATAAATTCAACCGGACCATGCTGAGCAGTCCCTGGATCTTGCGAAGCAATCCCCGGGTTTTGCGCACCACTTCCTGTGTCAACGTCCATGGGCATAGCTACGGATTTGGTGTCCTCCGGGACATATATTGACTCGGATTCCGGGGATGGCCTGATGGATGGTTTCTTGAGGTGCTCTAATGCTTCACCCGGTGGAATTGCTTGTATGGTTGACCCGAGCTTTGACAGCATGTCGGCAGCCTCATTTTCCACCCAGGGTACGTGATGAAATTTGCATCCCTCAAAGTAACTAGAAATCTTCTGCACATGAAATCTGTATAGTGCCATGTTTGGATCAAGGGCGTCCCACACTCCGGACACTTGCTGCACCACCAAATCTGAGTCGCCAAAGCATATAATCCGACGTATTCCAATTTCTTTTGCTACCTTGAGCCCATGCACAAGTGCTTCATACTCAGCGACATTGTTTGATGCGGTGAAGTGGATCTGCAGCACATATCTCTACTGGTCCTTCTTCGGCGACGTGAGTACAACTCCGGCACCTAGCCCGGTTTTGGTCTTTGATCCGTCAAAGTACATTCGCCAATAGTTCAGATCAGGGAGCGGTGGTTCGTACTGCACCTCGCCCCAGTCCACGAAAAAGTCCGCCACAGCTTGATACTTGATGGCTTCTCTCCTGTCATATTGCGGAGTATAAGGAGCTAGCTCAATTGCCCATTTTGCAATTCTGCCGCTTGCATCCTTGTTACTCATTATCTCGGATATAGGGGCCTCACATATGACCCGGATGGGATGCTCCTCAAAGTAGTGCTTCAGTTTCTTGGCGGCCATGTACACGCCATATGCCACTTTTTGATAATGTGGGTAGTTCTGCTTTGAGGTTGACAACACTTCGCTCAAATAATACACCGGCCTTTGCACCGACTTACCTTCCTCATCGCGCTCCACCACTATCACTGCACTTACAACCCGGTTGGTTGCGGCTATATAGAGTAACATTGGCTCCTTTGATAGTGGTGAAGCTAGCACTGGTGCCGTGGCTAACACTTTCTTTAGGTGGGCAAAGGCTTCATCAGCCTGCGGTGTCCAAATGAACTTATCCGACTTTTTCATGAGTTGGTAAAGAGGCAAAGCCTTTTCTCCCAACCGACATACAAACCGACTTAACGAGGCCAGGCAACCTGTGAACTTCTGGACATCGTTAAGACACTTCGGTAGTTCCATTCGCTCGATGGCCCGGATTTTGGTTGGATTAACATCGATACCTCGGCTGGAGACGAGAAAACCGAGCAATTTTCCATCCGGGACACCGAAGGTGCATTTTTCCGAGTTAAGTTTCATCCGGAACCTTCTTAGGTTTGCAAACGTTTGCCTGATATCGTCAAGGAGCATTTTTCTTTCCTTGGTCTTGATAACCACATCATCCACGTACACCTGTACATTTTGACCTATTTGGTCGTGCAAACATTTTTGCATACACCTCTGGTACGTTGCCCCTGCATTACGTAAACCAAACGGCATGGTGCAATAGCAATAAGCCCCATACGGGGTAATAAACGCAGTCTTTATTTGATCATCCAGATTCAGAGGTATCTGGTGGAAACCAGAATAAGCATCAATGAATGACAATAGTTCACATCCAGCAGTTGAGTCTATGACCTGATCTATTCTTGGCAGCGGAAATGGGTCTTTTGGACACGCCTTGTTCAGGTTCGTGTAATCAATACACATGCGCCAAACCACTGCTACGTTCGGGTCATCCTTCTTCTTTTCCACCAGCACTGGATTAGACAGCCAATCCGGATAAAGAACTTCCATGATAAATCCTGCAGCTAGCAACCGAGCTATCTCATCTCCAATGACTTTTCTTCTATCTTCGGCGAAGCGGCGGAGAGGTTGCTTCACCGGCTTGGCTCCGGGTCTCACATTCAAAGAGTGCTCGGCCAACTCCCTCGGAACACCTTGCAAGTCCTGTGTGGACCAAGCAAAAATGTCCCGATTCTCACGGAGGAAGTTGACGAGCTCGCTTTCCTATTTATCACTTAGCCCGGCACCAATTGTTACGGTGCACTCTGGGAACATGTCATCAACGGGAACCTTCTTGGTATCTTTCGTGGCCTGGAAAGAGATAGTTCCATGCGGGTTACTCAGCGCCGGCATATACTGCTGCGCGGACTGAGCCAATGCCGCCACCTCTTGAATTTATTTTTTTCCTGCGCGATCACAAGTGACTTGGCTAAGTTTGATCCGGCTGACGCACACTCCATGGAACGTCGGAAGTCCCCCGCAATGGTAATCACACCGTTTGGTCCGGGCAATTTCATCTTCAAGTAGCTGATATGACAACTTGCCATGAACTTGTTCAGCGCTAGCCTTTCGAGCAACGCACGATACGCGCTTTCTAAGGTCACCACTTCGAACTCCAGATTTTCGGTTCGGCAATTATCCCTCGTGCCGAACAAGATGTCGACCCGGACCTTGCCTATGGGCTCGCAAGAAATGCCGGGCACAATGCCATGGAAAGTTGTCCTCGTGCCCTGGAGCATGTTCTCCGAGATACCCAACTCGCGCATTGTGTCTGCATACATGATATTTATGCTACTGCCGTTGTCGATCAGTACCTTGGAGAACCTTACATTAATGCTAGGTCCAATGAACGTAGGATCCAGCACCAACGCATATGATCCAGGGCTCGGCATGAGCTTGGGATGATCCCTAATGCTCCAGGTGATTTCCTGATCGGACCAAGGCATGTACCTCGTCACTGCAGGCATTACTGCATTCACCTCCATATGCCTACGCTGCAAGCTTTTTCTATCAGTTTCTTCTGTGGTGAATACACAGTAGCTCTGATGATGCTCCCTGTACTCGTTTCTCCCCTCATTTCCGGGGTGCCTCTGATCCGGCTGATGCTGATTTTCTACCTGATGCACTGCATCCCTTCTTTCATTGTTATCATACCTCGGCGGAGGGGGAGGCAACATTAGCTGTTGCGTGTTTGCTCCGGAGAGCAATTGCTGCCGGGGTAACTCCTGCCGAGGCTGATCAATCCGGGGTGCCTGAGCATTCCCCGAACCACCTTGCTCGATCTTGCGCATCCACTCGCATTGCCTCGTCGTATGACCCGCTGGGTTGTTCGGATTTGGCGTGTGAAACTTACACGGCTGGTCCAACATCGACTCGTAAGTATACCTCGGACGGTCTTTCCTTTCTTGCCACTGCTTCTTTTGCTCCGGTGTCCAAGTTTTCTTCCCATCGTTCCTTGGAGTCCATTGACCTCCAGTTTTCTGGCGCTGGCTACCCCCTGCTCCGGGTTGATCTTGATTCACAGCTGCAACCTGGTGCGAACCGTACCTGTGGTCCGGTCTATCATCTCTCCTTTTTCCTCTGTAATCATTCCTCCGGGATGATCCGGATCCATCCCTCTGATAGTACTCATCGCTTGACTCGTTTGACGCGAGCCTTGGTTGGGTTGGGTCACCCAACGCATACGAATCTACAATCCGGATCATTTCTGCCAACGTAGCTGGCATTTTCCGTTGCAACTTCATCCACAGCTCGCTTCCATATCTGCACCCCTGTGCAAACCATGCTATGGCCTGTGATTCTATCACACCCTCACATGATTTTCTCACGGTACACAACTGGGTCAAGAACTCCCGGTCTGTCTCATTGGGTCTTTGCTTGCACATAGCTAGGGTCTGTGGCCTATTTGGCCTTTGATACGTACTCGAAAAATTGTTGATGAACATCTCTCGAAATCTATCCAGCAGTTGATGCTTCCTGGTGGAAAATTGTTCAACCACACCCTTGCCGGGCCTTCCAACATCTGGGGTACATACCATACAGCCCATCTCAGGTTGCCTGTGGCAATTTTCACAGCCGTAGCATAGTTTATCAGCCAATCCTCTGGCTTGGTACTACTGTCATAGGTCTTGGTGCCCCTAGGCAGCTGAAAGTTCGGTACTGGTGGCTCTTTCATGATCCGGGGCCCAAAACACGCTGGACCCGGTGGACCTTGACATTCAATCTGTTCCGACCTATACAGTCGATCCAATTTCAACCTTGCATCGTCCGGCATCAAATCCCTACTTCCCAATCTCGACCCTATCACATGATAGTCCGGTCTCGGGTATCCCGCATTTGCCATCTCCGAATCACCGTCGTTATACCGGTTTTGCTCTTGCGGCGCACCTTTCTGTTGCACACCTCGGCCGGCACTGTGCTCTTGCCTTGGCATGTTCCGCTGCTGCGGTTGTCTTGCTCCAACTGAGTTTTGCTGCCCGGCATTGCCGTTGACAACGTTCCCTTGACCGGCATTGCCTTGGTCGCGGTTACCTCGGCCAGCTTCGCCTCGGCTCACACTCCGTCGATCATTATTTTTCTGCGCTTCTTTTTCTTTCCCTGCCCGTGTCGGGTCATACGGGACAATCTGTTTGTTCCGTCTGGCCGAGGTTACCACCTCCTCTCTCCTTGGACCACCATGAGGGGACGATGCGGCTCCAGCGGATTTCTCCGGGTTACCCACCGCCGAATGGACGATCTTGGAGGCTCCAGCTCTCTCCGGGTTTGCCCTGAGCAGTTCCTCGTTTTGCCTATTTGCAATCCGAACCAGCTCGTTAACCCGATCTTGCTGCCTTTGCCGGGCTTCACCCGTCAGTCCCTCTAACTCGGAGGCAGCTGCATCCGCTGCTCTGAGGTTCTTGGCCGGGGTACTATACCTCGGTAGCCCCATGGACAAACAGTTTTCTGATTCCTCGATTCCAGCATCACCTTCTCTGTTCATCTCGCTCATGAGATTTCTCCCTTTGATTTTTACATTATCAACCTTGTTCGCCTTAGCGTACTCACGCAGCGTCATGTTCAACGACTGATGGGACGCGGCTATTTTTTTTGCGCCCTCTAGTATTTTCTGCCTAGTTTCTTCCAGCTCGGCCTGCGCACGAGCCGGATCTACCGCTGCTACTATAGGGTTTGCCAAGCTATCCATTGCCTCTCTCAACACGTTTTCCGGTCTCTCTAGCGGAGGACCTCTACCTTTCCTTGGTGCTTTGGGCGTCACCTCTGGATTTGGCGCCGGATCTTTGCTCGCACCCGCACCTGGCGCTGTCATCATTACCTCTCCATGGCCCGGGGAACGAGCGATACGCTCCCCGCGAGCCACAGTGAGGGTCGGTTCGCCTGCTTCGACGACGTGGCGCGGATGAACGCAGGATACATCCACCGCAACTAGACCTTGTGCGCGCCGAGGTTGACGAAGATGCCGTTGCGCAGGAGAGGGTGCGTGCCGAAGCAGCCTGCGTTGTCGCTGACGAAGCCCCGCGCTCCAAAGCGCTGAACGAGCCCGGAAACGATGCGCTCGCCGGTGGCGATGAAGTTTCTCGTCCGGATTTTGACCCCTGCTAGCGCCGCTTGCCCCACGGTGGGCGCCAACTGTCGTGGTGGTGTCACGGCAGATGCCATGTATAGGCTAAAGGTGGGGACTAATACTCGCTAGGGGAATCCAGGGAGGGATAGTGAAGTGATTCTCCACACAAGAGCTTGTATTGATTTACTTCCAAGATTACAAGTGCTCCTAGAGCTGTATTGGCGAGAGGAGGAAGAAGGAGCTCTCTTACTCTCACCCACAGATCTCACCTGAAACCCTAGACCAAAACAGAATCATAGAGAAACCCAACCCCTTCAACAGAAGCCCTAGCCCCCCTTTTATAGGGGAGGCTCGGTTTCTGCCTAGGGCATACGTGGAGGCATATTCCTAAGAATATGCCTCCTCCCAAAGTGGTAAGCCGGCCGGGGTGCTTTTTCCCCCGCGTCACACATGCTTTAGCTACGTGAGCCTCTGACGGCGCCCTCGTCAGCCGACACGGGCGTCGTCACGCTTGTCGGCCACGCCCCGGTGGTCCTGTCCTTGCTCGCTTCGCTCAGGCAGTGCGTACCGGGGCTCCTTTTGACCAGCGAGATTCCTTCCTTCTCCTAGAAGCTTGCCGTGACTCGGATGATGGTTCATCCGGCCACACCCGTTCCTGCATACAGGTAAAACATACACTTCTGACTTACCTCTTAAGTCGGATGAGGCCTAGTTAGGCGAACGCCCCCAGGTCTGGATTACCCCGTGATTCGGCCTGCCTTGAGGTGACCCGGCCAGCATCTGCTTTGGCCTTGCCGAACCTCGGCTAACTCGGCCTTTATACCCCAGTGTGACCCTACCCGGGGGTATCCCCCCAACAGCAAGGCTTGCTCAACCCTCAACTCCGGTTCCTGCCATCAGGGAGGCACCTACTATCGCTCGTGCTGCTCCCATCGACAGCTTCGATGTGGTGCCCGCATCCGTCACAGTGTCGACCACGCCGCTGCGCCTACTATGGGCATCCAATTCGTCTCCGTCACCTGCATCACCGGCCACATCCATGACTAACAACTCCGTGTTGGCGAGCTCTAACACGGACAAGATCGCCACCACGTCGGCAGGGCTGGCCGAACCTCCGACTCTGGTCCCCATAACCGAGAAGTCTCTGATGGTCGCCCAAGATGTTCCCAATGCCACCAGCACAGGGGCGCCTACATTCTGTTCGATTGAATGACCAAGCCGCGACATCACTAAGCCAATACCTGCTTTCACCCCATCAGCAGTGAACGTTGCCCACAACCACCGTCGAAGCCAGCCCTGTGCTCTGTAGCACCCCATCTGTCTAACATATGTAATGCTAAATGGTTTAGTAATATAATGGCTACTTCCTACATATAATTGTTGCATCATAATTATATCATGCTCATGTCATCATGCCACCTTGCATTTGAGCATCATATAAAAACCCTTTTCCTTTTGGTTCTTCTCTCATATGCATTATTAATTGTATTTGGCTCTTGATATATTGTATTTGGTTCTTGATAAATGCTTGATGCCCAAGTTGAGTTGGGGGCATATCTTTTATTCAACTCCATCACCTTTCTTTGTCACCACCATATAATTCCACCATCCTAATTACCTATGGGATTTTATTTTCTTTTGGCATTTAATCTAGCTCATGTGGGTTGGGATGGATCCAATTCTATTTTATTTTGCTTGGCCTTTACTCCACATTTTGGTAATGCATGGGAATCATGCCATGTTATATTGTTATTGTTTTCACAATAATAAAACATGGCATTTAATACTTATGCATGGGCCATGCAAAGCACCCCCTCCTTTCTCCTTGGTTTTCTTTGCTTTTGGAGTGGATCTAGTCTTTTGGAACCAAAACAAGTGATTCTTTTTATTGTGTTTCTCCCCATCGTCCTAGAGGTTTCTTCTCTTTGTCTTGTGGGCATTTGTTGCATGCAAAGGGTACATGAGCCATATGTTTCCCTCATCATCAAAAATCTACCTTTTCCATCTCACCCTTCCTTTTCACCTTTTGCTTGTTCTTGCCTTTGGTCATATTACAACCCCTCAAATCTCTCTCTCTCTCATCCTCACCTTCCTCGCCTTTTCACCTCCATCCATGCTTGATCAAGTGGATCATATCTAAAACCCTAACCCCACCTCCTCTCCATGCCACCCCATGTCACCCCCTTAGCCCAACCGAGACCTTCTCTCTCTGTCTCTCGCTGCCACAGGGACCCCACCAGGCCGAACCACCCTAGCTAACCCAACCCCTGGGCTAAACCTAACCCTAGCTCCATGCCGAGGCTAACCTAGCTAAGCCCGAGCCTCCCCTCCCCTTTCTCTCTCTTTTCTCTCTGCCACAAAGGGCCACCCGAGCTACCCTCTCTCCCTGGCCCACCTGGCAGCCCCTTACCCCCTTGCCCTGCCTAGCCACGCCCTGCACGTGAGAGAGGAGAAGGACAAAGGTGGCCGAAGCCACCTTTTTCTCCAACATGCCCCACGGCCTCTCCCCTCTCCCTCTCACCGTTATCTCCTCCCTCACGCCTCCTAGCATCGCCCAGATCCATCCCCAAGGCCTTGCCCTTCCCTCTCCTTCTCCACCGACGCCACCCTCCCTCTCTGATCGCCGGCGCTCACTGTATTCCTCCACCTCCACCTACTCGATCTAGCCGGCAGCGTGGCATTGTGGTTGTCGAGGAAGCCAGCCAGGTTCCCCTGCATCGTCCCCATCCACGCCAGCAAGGAGGAGACGCCCCAGAACCTGCTGAATGCCGACGAGCCGAGAGAAACCCTAGCCGAGCCGGGCGTCTGCATCATCGATGATCTGCTGCGTCCCATTCCGATCCAACCTCTCCGTCAAACTCGCGGTGAGCTGTCCCATCGCCCTAACATCCTCTCCCTCGCTAACACCCTCTGGTCTCGCCGTTCATTTCAGCAAGCACGCTCTGTGCGCCGGTGGTCGCTGGCGTCTGCACGCCCCCGCGCCGCACAGTGCCTCATCTAGCCGTCTAGCACCCTCCTGACACCAAACCCAACCCACCGCACCGGTACCACCCCTCTGCGCGTGCCCCACGTCGCGGGTTCGAATCCCCGCCGCGCGTCCGTCAGATTCGTCAGAACGAGGAGAAGAAAAACAGTGCCGCTGCGTGCTTTGCACTTTCCCCCCCAAATCTTTTTACCGCTCAACCTGCGCTCCCTCGAGACCCCACCTGTCTGTACCTGTGGAAATTTTACAAAACGAGACCCCGGTTTTCGTAAACCTCAACCCGTGCTCCAGCCCGTACCCACCTGTCAGCCCCTGCGGGCTCAGCCACTGGCACGTGGGGCCATTTGACCACAGGTCCCACCTGTCTGCCTCGTGGTCTAAGTGAGCCCGCGGTGAGGAAAGTTTTGCACGCGGTTTTCGCCCAGTCAGCAGCGGCCCACCCGTCAGTGACTTGGGTTGAATTCGTCTGGGTATAAAAAGTTTATCTGTTTATCTGTTTAAATGAAACAAATTCAGAAATGTTTAAATAAGATTTCAAATCTGTTTTTAAATAACTTTTAAATTATAAATCAAAATAATACAAATGATATATGTTTTTGAATCAGAAAAATGTGAGGAATTCAAATATGCCATTCAAAATTTTGTTTGACCACTTTGAAATTTCGAGATGATTAAAATTACAATAAAATGCCCTTTTCTTAATAAATTAATAATTTTAATTCTATAACTCCAAATTTGATAAATAATATGTCTAAATCGATCAGCGCGACGAGCCCGTTCTATATATGCATTCCTTGTTCTGAATTGAAGCATGCATCATGCCATATTTAAAAATCAGAACTGTTTATGGCAATAAAATTTGACTAAATAAATAATAAAATGCCTTAATCTTGTCCCCACACCTCACCCATGCCATGCTACTTTAATGCCATGTAAATTGTGCATCATTCATCATGGCATGCTTGTTTGCTTGTCGCATTTTAATTCATATGCTTGTGCACTTTATTTATGTTGGCCCTTGTTTGTTTGGTTCTTCTTCGAATAGACGCTCCGCAGGAGAATTATCAGGAATCACAGGAGTTCTACCCAGATCCATCTCTCGCTTCAACTGAGCTGCCAGGCAAGCACTACCACATGCTTGCATACATATAGTACCTATTGTCTATATCTTATTCTTGCATCATTGAGTCGCGATTGCATTAAATTGAATCCCAAGTACTGCATAGCCTTTACTTTTAAACCCCACCGAAGCTTGTTCCTCCATCCCATGAGCCATTACTACAGGAGTTGTTTGAGCCATGCGAGTCGTAGCAAAGCATGTGTAGGGTATGTGAGTGTCTGATGGTTAACGAGGTACCTAAACAACTTAACCTGAGTAGTAATGGGATAACTAATGAAAGAGGCACCGGTGGGCAATATCTGCTATTTGGTTTTTCATGCTCACTTGTGTCCCGTAGGACCCCGAGTACTTGATTCCTGTTCCTTGATTATTCGCACTATCCACATCCGGGAGGCCTTATGGACCCCCTGAGCCAGAGCTTGATTCATTTCTATTTCTTGGGGCCACAATTAGTTTGGGGTTTTATTGCTATCCTGCACTTATGCCATGTTTTACTGTTTATTTAAGATTATGCGTGGAGCACCTGTACTGTTTTGGATGCGGAGTGTTTTCGCGGTATCGACAAGCCCAGTCACATTTTCGGGTTCCCAGTCGTTTACAGCCATTGGCGCAAACCTTGGGTCCGTCTCGGAGCCGGCCAACTTCGTTGCGGGTAGCTTAATGGGGTGGCGCCCTAAAATATTTCTGAATCCTGTGATCGCTTTGTCGTGAATGCCTCGTTGGGTTTTGAGTTGGTTTTTCCGAGGTTGATCGAGTGTGTGTTGCTATTTGTGCACCCCTGCAGGGTAAATCTTTCTGAAAGCCGTGTCCGTGGTTATGGACTACTTAGAGCATAGTTTCTCGATCATAGACAAGTCTCACTAAAGTACCGCTTTTAAATTGACTAAGTACCTGACTAGTAAATAGTGCAATATTCATGGAATGGTTAATAAAACTGCCAACGGATGGGGGTTGTTCGTCCGCTTCCTCGTTGGTAAGCGAGGAGGAGGATGGATCTGTTAATTATACTGTTATAACTGTTGTTCTTAATTCACGGACATCCGTCTATCATTGGTTAGGCGGATGGTTAGCGAGTATCTTTAGACTTGTTAGTTATTATCTTTTGCTACAATTGCGTCACCCCAGGTTGTGTCCCCTTTAGAGGCATAAAGACTTGCTGAGTAACCCTAGGGTCTCACACGATAAATTGTTTGATTCGGATGAACAAGCGTACTCACAAGATGGATACTGGGTGGACGAGACGGATGATGTGGGCAACGATCACTCGGTGTAGAGATTCCGGAAACAGAGATCCGTGAGATCTGTGGGCCAGATGCGTTTATTTATGTGGCATCTTATGCCGATTTGCTTCTTGTCCGTACTCGGATCTTGTCTTCCACTTCCGCCTGATACTCTGATGTTTGATGTATGAGGAGCTATCCTAAAATATTATCTCTATCTAGGATATTTGGATCTTGCCGTATGGCGTTGCAATATTTCTATTTCTTTTAGATGGAATGGCTCTGAGGACTGTTGTATGTGGCTTGCATACATACTCACTTGTGCATGTAGTTGATCCCTTCGCCTGCCGATTACGCCGCTCGTTCTTGTCCCGTTGTTCTGAAAGTGGTTAGGATGGCCGAAAGGTCTACCGTGAGTGGCCCCGGGCCCCACCGTACTATTTTAACCACTTTCGCTCATCCAGGCATGTAACTCAGAGCGTAATTCACCGAGGTAGTTACAATTGGTATCAGAGCCATCCCGTCCTTCAGGGTCTCAGCCAAATGGTTGTTATCAGGCTAGCAAATATTTTTGGTAGCTATGTATACTAGGGAAAAACAAAACATGAGAGTGGGACTGCTTCCATTTTTCTTCTTACCCACCCACCCTTTATATGGGAAGGAAGTGTAACGTTTTCAATTCTCTTCTAAAAATTCAAACTAGGATTCACGTGTTCTGGGTTCCGTAGTACCATAGGTTGTGTGTGTGTGTGTGTGAATTCCTTGTCTATCTGTTGCATCCAAATGTTATCACTATCTGCCTTTTGGTTATCAACTGTTGGTACATTCCATACCGACAGGCCTTTGTAAACCGACGCGATCTATCTGATTCGTTGTATACCGGTGTGATCTATCTTACTCTTTGTTATCCGACGTTTTCTTGTTTGGGGTGTTTGTTTCCGTAGTTACTAATCTTTAGGTTCATCTTAAGAAGAAGGTGCTGGGATATGTGTTTTACTGATTCATGTGCGGAGTAATGATTTGAGTGCGGGATGGAGTCGCGACCATACCACTACTTTTATCATTCTCTCTTGTATATTGAATTAGTAGAGTCACTAATCTTGATTCGTTAAGTGGTTTTGCGCATATAGTGGTATTTTAATGCCGAAATTTGTGGAAATTTGTTCTTTGTTAGCTTGTGTACCACACTCCTTGTTCAGTCGTGTGCGATATTCTTAATATCTTCTAGGTGCTTTGAACTTTGTTGATATTTTAATATCATCTCAGTGAATTGTATCCTTTAATCTCGGTTAATTCCATTTTGGTACTATTTTGGATTATTATTATTCTCCATTATAGTACTGACTTGTGTTTTATATCAATCACAGGATGGCACCACCACGCCGTTCTAAGGAGGACAGACCACCTGAACTGGGGGTTGCGTTGGCAAGTATTGCTAATGCCTTGGGAACAATGCAGCAGAACCAGCAGCGCTTCGAAGAAAGTGTCAGGAGGAATGAGTTTGTTCCGCTACCTCCACCTCCCAAGCGAGGAGACATCAAGAGTTTTCTGAAGTTCAACCCACGCCAATTTGAGGTGTCCGATCAGCCACTTGATGCGGATGATTGGCTGCGGGAAATATCAAGGTTGCTGATGACTGCGGATGTTCCTGAGCAAGAATGGGTAAAATGTGCCACGCACCTTCTGAAGGGAGATGCAGCTTTGTGGTGGGAAAATTACCTGAAGGCAGACCACTCTGGTTTTCATCCTACTTGGGAGCAATTCACTGGGGCTTTCAAAGAGCAATATCTGTCAGAAATTGTCATGGAGAGGATGAAGGAAGTGTTTCTCAACCTCATGCAGGGCAATGACAATGTCAATACCTATATCAGAAACTTCATGAACCTTTCTCGGTATGGTGGCGATGAGATCTCTGATGACAAGAAGAAGCAAAAGAGGTTCAGGCAAGGGCTCAATGCATCAATCAAATATGAAATCACTCATGCAAGGCCGGGGTCTTTTCTAGAACTCCAACATACAGCTCTGCAGGAAGAAGCAAGTAGGCAAGTGTTTGAGGAGTCCAAGAAACACAGTCGTGATGCAGCAAGCTCTTCAGCTATGACAGCTCCTTCTAAGCGTCGTGTCTAGGTTCCTAACACCCCACCGTCACTCCCGGCTCCACCAAGACCGTCAAGCTACACGGCAAGGCCACCAAACTCCTTCACTGCGGCTCCCAAGGGCTACAACCACAACTACCCTGGAGCGCCTGGCGGAGTCCCTGGCTACGTTGCTCCACGTCCACCTGGTGCTTGCTACACTTGTGGAAACACTGGGCATCAACACTGGAATTGTCCTATGAACAACAAAGCTCTTCCACCACCACCTCCAAGACCTGCGGCAAGTTCTTCTATGGTTCGTGCACCTCCACCTCGGGCTCTCAACATCAACACCAAGCCTGGGTCTACGGTTTCTCGTGCCAACTGTGTCAACGTCGCTCAAGCTGAGCATGCATCTGGAGTTGTGATGGGTATGCTTCCTGTTAACTCAGTTCCTGCACGAGTTTTGTTTGATTCTGGCGCATCGCATTCTTTTGTCTCTACGAGTTTTGCTGATAGGAATGGGTTATCTATGGATCCTCTCCCTAAGCGGTTAATGGTCCTTTCTCCTGGAGCAACAATGGCATCTTCTAAAATCAGCCATAACAATCAAATTGAGATTGGTGGTTCTTCGTTCCCGGCTTCCTTAATTATTCTGGGCAATTCTGACATTGATGTTATCTTGGGCATGGATTGGTTAACAGAAAATGCAGCTGTGATTGATTGTGCTGAACGTTCGGTTTCTCTAAAAATTCCTGAAGGCCATATAGTCTATTCTCCAAGTCTGACTCCTGCAATTCAGCTTTTCTCTTTGGCGGCTCTGAATGATGGTGCTATGGAAGCTATTCAGAGTGTTCCGGTAGTCTGTGAGTTCCCAGATGTTTTTCCTGAAGAGTTGCCAGGTATGCCTCCGGATCGTGAGGTTGAGTTTGTGATTGAACTTGAACCTGGTACCGCTCCTATCTCCAAGCGGCCTTATAAAATGGGTCCTGCTGAGTTGGCTGAAATCAAACGTCAGCTTGATGAACAAGAGAAGTTGGGTTTCATTCAGCACAGTACTTCTTCTTGGGGTAGCCCAACCATCTTTGTGAAGAAGCGAGACAAGACTGATAGACTTTGTGTTGACTATCGGGCTCTCAATGCTAAAACTATCAAGAATAAATATCCCCTTCCGCGGATTAATGATCTCTTCTATCAGCTAGCTGGAGCTGTGGTATTCTCTAAGCTTGATTTGAGAAGTGGATATCATCAAATCAAGATTCGCAAGGAAGATGTTCCCAAAACAGCTTTCACCACCTGCTATGGCCTGTATGAGTACACGGTCATGTCTTTCGGTCTCACCAACGCACCTACCACTTTCTCGAGGCTTATGAACTCGGTTTTCATGGAGTATATTGATAAGTTCGTCGTGGTCTATCTGGATGACATTCTAGTCTATTCTAAGTCAAAGGAAGAACATGAAGAACACCTTCGGTGTGTCCTAAACAAGCTTCGTGAGAACCGCCTGTATGCAAAGTTCTCCAAGTGTGAGTTTTGGCTGCCTCAAGTCACCTACCTTGGTCACGTCATCTCTGCCAAGGGCATTGCCGTCAACCCAGAAACTATTAAGACAATTGTTGACTGGCTTCCACCCATAAATGTCAAAGAAGTCCGGAGTTTCCTTGGTTTGGCTAGTTACTATCGTCGCTTCGTTCAAAACTTCTCGAAGATTGCGAAGCCTCTTACCGATCTTCTCAAGAAAGGCAAGAAATACCTTTGGACTCCTACATGTCAAGCAAGCTTTGAAACACTCAAAGAGAAGCTCACTTCCACACCAGTCTTAGTTCCTCCAGATACATCAAAGCCTTTCTAGATATTCTATGACGCCTCATTGCAAGGATTGGGTGCGGTCCTTATGCAAGAAAAACAAGTTGTTTCTTATGCCTCTCGACAGTTGAAGACACATGAGATCAACTATCCTACACATGACCTCGAACTCGCAGCAATTGTCTTTGCTTTAAAAGTATGGAGGCATTACTTGCTTAGCAACCGTTGTGAGATCTTTTCTGATCACAAGAGTCTGAAGTATATATTCACACAGCCTGATCTTAACCTTCGTTAGAGGAGGTGGATTGAAGCAATCAATGATTTCGATTTGACCATCAACTACACTCCGGGCAAAGCTAATGTCATGGCCGATGCTCTCAGTCGAAAAGCTTATGTCAACAATCTCATGGTGGAAGAACAACAGCCTCTCTTGTGTGAGGAATTCCGCAAGCTTAACCTTGAAATTGTGGATCAAGGGTATCTTCTGAACCTTCTAGCAACACCTCTCTTGGAAGAAAAAGTTCGCTCTATCCAACATGGTGATCCTTACACTAAAAAGATCATCTCCAACATTCAGCTTCCGAAGTATGAGTCTTTCCACATCGATGACCAAGGCACTCTTTTCTTTGAACACCGGATGTTTGTTCCGAACTACCCGGGTTTAAGAGAGCAAGTTCTCAAGGAGGCGCATGATTCTGTTCTTTCTATCCACCCTGGCAGCACTAAGATGTACATGGACTTGAAAACACAATATTGGTGGCCTGGGTTGAAACGATATCGTGCCATGTATGTCTCGGAGTGTGATGTCTGCCGCAGAGTTAAAGCTGTCCATCAGAAACCTTCCGGTCTTCTACAGCCATTGAAGCCTCTGGAATGGAAATGGGAGAAAGTAGAGATGGACTTCATCACTGGTTTTCCAAGGTCGCAGAAGGGCAACAATGCAATCTTTGTTGTCATCGACAGGCTTTCTAAAGTGGCTCACTTCTTCCCCGTCAAGGAAACAATTTCTGCAATTCAGTTGGCTGAGCTCTATATCAACAGAATTGTCTCTCTGTATGGGGTTCCTCTTGAGATCAGTTCAGACCGTGGAAGCATCTTCACTTCCAAGTTCTGGGGAAGTTTCCAAAATGCTTTGGGAACAAAATTGAACTTCAGCACAGCTTACCACCCTCAGTCGCAAGGACAAGTTGAAAGGATCAATCAGATTCTGGAAGATATGCTCCGTGCTTGCGTTATCTCTTTCGGCATGAAGTGGGAAGAATGTCTTCCTTATGCTGAATTCTCTTACAACAACAGCTTCCAGAAAAGTCTAAAGATGGCACCATTTGAGGCTCTCTATGGTCGCAAATGCAGAACTCCGATTGGTTGGTCGGGCGCAGGAGAAAGAATATTGTTTGGCCCTGACATTGTAACTCAAGCGGAGGAGAAGGTTCACATCATTCTTGAAAACCTAAAGATTGCTCAAAGTCGCCAGAAGAGCAATTATGACAGAAAGCATACGGACATGGAGTATGTCCCGGGTGATCTCGTTTACCTTCGTGTCACTCCCATGAGAGGCACGCACCGCTTTGGTATCAAAGGGAAGCTGGCTCCTAGATACATCGGTCCTTTCAAAATTCGTGGAAGGAGAGGAGAAGTTGCTTATGCTCTTGAGCTCCCTGAAAAACTCAAGGTCCATGATGTTTTCCATATCTCTCAACTTAAGAAGTGCTTCAAGGATCCCGGCAGGACCGTGGACCATGAACTCATCAATCTCCAAGAAGATCTGTCTTATCAAGAACACCCCATAAAAATTCTTAAAGTCGCAGAAAGAAGGACTCGCAACAAGTCCATCAAGTTCTGCAAGGTGCAGTGGTCGCACCATTCCGTTGATGAAGCCACTTGGGAACGCGAGGATGAGCTCCGTGCCAAGTATCCTACCCTCTTCGTGTCTTCTTCTTCTTCCTAGAATCTCGGGGCGAGATTCCTGTTTAGTGGGGGAGAGTTGTAGCACCCCATCTGTCTAACATATGTAATACTACATGGTTTAGTAATATAATGGCTACTTCCTACATAAAATTGTTGCATCATAATTATATCATGCTCATGTCATCATGCCACCTTGCATTTGAGCATCATATAAAAACCCTTTTCCTTTTGGTTCTTCTCTCATATGCATTATTAATTGTATTTGGCTCTTGATATATTGTATTTGGTTCTTGATAAATGCTTGATGCCCAAGTTGAGTTGGGGGCATATCTTTTATTCAAATCCATCACCTTTCTTTGTCACCACCTTATAATTCCACCATCCTAATTACCTATGGGCTTTTATTTTCTTTTGGCATTTAATCTAGCTCATGTGGGTTGGGATGGATCCAATTATATTTTCTTTTGCTTGGCCTTTACTCCACATTTTGGTAATGCATGGGAATCATGCCATGTTATATTGTTATTGTTTTCACAAGAATAAAACATGGCATTTAATACTTATGCATGGGCCATGCAAAGCACCCCCTCCTTTCTCCTTGGTTTTCTTTGCTTTTGGAGTGGATCTAGTCTTTTGGAACCAAACCAAGTGATTCTTTTTCTTGTGTTTCTCCCCATCATCCTAGAGGCTTCTTCTCTTTGTCTTGTGGGCATTTTTTGCATGCAAAGGGTACATGAGCCATATGTTTCCCTCATCATCAAAAATCTACCTTTTCCATCTCACCCTTCCTTTTCACCGTTTGCTTATTCTTGCCTTTGGTCATATTACAACCCCTCAAATCTCTCTCTCTCTCATCCTCACCTTCCTCGCCTTTTCACCTCCATCCATGCTTGATCAAGTGGATCATATCTAAAACCCTAACCCACCTCCTCTCCATGCCACCCCATGTCACCCCCTTAGCCCAACCGAGACCTTCCCTCTCTGTCTCTCGCTGCCACAGGGACCCCACCAGGCCGAACCACCCCAGCTAACCCAACCCCTGGGCTAAACCTAACCCTAGCTCCATGCCGAGGCTAACCTAGCTAAGCCCGAGCCTCCCCTCCCCTTTCTCTCTCTTTTCTCTCTGCCACAAAGGGCCACCTGAGCTACCCTCTCTCCCTGGCCCACCTGGCAGCCCCTTACCCCCTTGCCCTGCCTAGCCACGCCCTGCACGTGAGAGAGGAGAAGGGCAAAGGTGGCCGAAGCCACCTTTTTCTCCAACGTGCCCCACGGCCTCTCCCCTCTCCCTCTCACCTTTATCTCCTCCCTCACGCCTCCTGGCATCGCCCAGATCCATCCCCAGGGCCTTGCCCTTCCCCTCTCCTTCTCCACCAACGCCACCCTCCCTCTCTGATCGTCGGCGCTCACTGTAGGACTCCACCTCCACCTGCTCGATCTAGCCGGCGACGTGGCGTTGTGGTTGTCGAGGAAGCCAGCCAGGTTCCCCTGCATCGTCCCCGTCCACGCCAGCGAGGAGGAGACGCCCCGGAACCTGCTGAACGCCGACGAGCCGAGAGACACCCTAGCCGAGCCGGGCGTCTGCATCATCGATGAACTGCTGCGTCCCATTCTGATCCAACCTCTCCGTCGAACTCGCGGTGAGCTGTCCCACCGCCCTGACATCCTCCCCCTCGCTAACACCCTCTAGTCTCGCCGTTCGTTTCAGCAAGCACACTCTGTGCGCCGGTGGTCACTGGCGTCTGCACGCCCCGCGCCGCACAGTGCCTCATCTAGCCGTCTAGCACCCTCCTGACACCAAACCCAACCCACCGCACCGGTACCGCCCCTCTGCGTGCGCGCCGCGCGTCCGTCCGATTCGGCAGAACGAGGAGAAGAAAAATAGTGCCGTTGCGCGCTTTGCACTTTCCCCCCCAAATCTTTTTACTACTCAACCCGCGCTCCCTCAAGACCCCACCTGTCTGTGCCTGTGGAAATTTTACAAAACGAGACCCCGGTTTTTGTAAACCTCAACCCGCGCTCCAGCCCGTACCCACCTGTCAGCCCCTGCGGGCTCAGCCACTGGCACGTGGGGCCATTTGACCACAGGTCCCACCTGTCTGCCTCGTGGTCTAGGTGAGCCCGCGGTGAGGAAAGTTTTGCGCGCGGTTTTCGCCCAGTCACCAGCGGCCACCCGTCAGTGACTTGGGTTGAATTCGTCTGGGTATAAAAAGTTTTTCTGTTTATCTGTTTAAATGAAACAAATTCAGAAATGTTTAAATAAGATTTCAAATCTGTTTTTAAATAACTTTTAAATTATAAATCCAAATAATACAAATGATATATGTTTTTGAATCAGAAAAATGTGAGGAATTCAAATAGGCCATTCAAAATGTTGTTTGACCACTTTAAAATTTCGAGATGATTAAAATTACAATAAATGCCCTTTTCTTAATAAATTAATAATTTTAATTCTATAACTCCAAATTTGATAAATAATATGTCTAAATCGATCAGTGCGACGAGCCCGTTCTATCTATGCATTCCTTGTTCTGAATTGAGGCATGCATCATGCCATATTTAAAAATTAGAACTGTTTATGGCAATAAAATTTGACTAAATAAATAATAAAATGCCTTAATCTTGACCCCACACCTCACCCATGCCATGCTACTTTAATGCCATGTAAATTGTGAATCATTCATCATGGCATGCTTGTTTGGTTATCGCATTTTAATTCATATGCTTGTGCACTTTATTTATGTTGGCCCTTGTTTGTTTGGTTCTTCTTCGAATAGACGCCCCGCAGGAGAATTATCAGGAATCACAGGAGTTCTACCCAGATCCATCTCTCGCTTCAACTGAGCTGCCAGGCAGGCACTACCACATGCTTGCATACATATAGTACTTATTGCCTCTATCTTATTCTTGCATCATTGAGTCGCGATTGCATTAAATTGAATCCCAAGTATTGCATAGCCTTTACTTTTAAACCCCACCGAAGCTTGTTCCTCCATCCCATGAGTCATTACTACATGAGTTGTTTGAGCCATGCGAGTCGTAGCAAAGCATGTGTAGGGTATGTGAGTGTCTGATGGTTAACGAGGTACCTAAACAACTTAACCTGAGTAGTAATGGGATAACTAATGAAAGAGGCACCGGTGGGCAATATCTGCTATTTGGTTTTTCATGCTCACTTGTGTCCCGTAGGACCCCGAGTACTTGATTCCTGTTCCTTGATTATTCACACTATCCACATCCGGGAGGCCTTATGGACCCCCCCTGAGCCAGAGCTTGATTCATTTCTATTTCTTGGGGCCACAGTTAGTTTGGGGTTTTATTACTATCCTATACTTATGCCATGTTTTACTGTTTATTTAAGATTGTGCGTGGAGCACCTGTACTGTTTTGGATGCGGAGTGTTTTCGCGGTATCGACAAGCCCAGTCACATTTTCAGGTTCCTAGTCATTTACAGCCATTGGTGCAAACCTTGGGTCCGTCTCGGAGCCGGCCAACTTCGTTGCGGGTAGCTTAATGGGGTGGCGCCCTAAAATATTTCTGAATCCTGTGATCGCTTTGTCGTGAATGCCTCGTTGGGTTTTGAGTTGGTTTTTTCCGAGGTTGATCGAGTGTGTGTTGCTATTTGTGCACCCCTGCAGGGTAAATCTTTCTGAAAGCCGTGTCCGTGGTTATGGACTACTTAGAGCATAGTTTCTCGATCATAGACAAGTCTCACTAAAGTACCGCTTTTAAATTGACTAAGTACCTGACTAGTAAATAGTGCAATATTCATGGAATGGTTAATAAAACTGCCAACGGATGGGGGTTGTTCGTCCGCTTCCTCGTTGGTAAGCGAGGAGGAGGATGGATCTGTTAATTATACTGTTATAGCTGTTGTTCTTAATTCACGGACATCCGTCTATCATTGGTTAGGCGGATGGTTAGCGAGTATCTTTAGACTTGTTAGTTATTATCTTTTGCTGCAATTGCGTCACCCCAGGTTGTGTCCCCTTTAGAGGCATAAAGACTTGCTGAGTACCCCTAGGGTCTCACACGATAAATTGTGTGATTCAGATGAACAGGTGTACTCACAAGATGGATACTGGGTGGAGGAGATGGATGATGTGGGCAACGATCACTCGGTGTAGAGATTCCGAAAACAGAGATCCGTGAGATCTGTGGACCAGATGCGTTTATTTATGTGGCATCTTATGCCGATTTGCTTCTTGTCCGTACTCGGATCTTGTCTTCCGCTTCCGCCTGATACTCTGATGTTTGATGTATGAGGAGATATCCTAAAATATTATCTCTATCTAGGATATTTGGATCTTGCCGTATGGCGTTGCAATATTTCTATTTCTTTTAGATGGAATGGCTCTGAGGACTGTTGTATGTGGCTTGCATACATACTCACTTGTGTATGTAGTTGATCCCTTCGTCTGCTGATTACGCCGCTCGTTCTTGTCCGGTTGTTCTGAAAGTGGTTAGGACGGCCGAAAGGTCTACCGTGAGTGGCCCCGGGTCCCACCGTACTATTTTAACCACTTTCACTCATCCAGTCATGTAACTAAGAGCGTAATTCACCGAGGTAGTTACATGCTCACTGCCACCGTAGCAATCCACGGAACCTTTGATGACGAGGCCACCAAGGGTGCTGCATCCACGACCATCACTTCCTCGTCGCAATTCAGTCTCTATTGATTTTTGGAAGCCATACAATTGACACGCCGTTGTCCTCGAGCTGGCACCAGGAGCACATGCATTATCACACGCCTTGGCCACCTCCTTATCTTCCTTTGAGCTGGAGTGATAGCAGCAAGCTACGACCAATACCATGGCCATCGTTAACTGACCTGTTTGGAGGCGTGCATCTCATTGAACTAAGGCCATCGCTTCAAGGTACATATGGAGAATTTTCTATGCTTGTTCTTGATGTGATACATCACTTCCCTAATGGTCGGTACACTGCATATCTGCTTCTGCTTGCAATATGAGGTTTACCGTGAGGAGCAATTTAATTCTCGCGGTGTTAGTCTGAATTTGTCAGAAATTTTCCTGAAGAAACAATTCGTAGAATCTAATGCAGCTATATGGATTAGTCTGATCAGCAGAGCTACTCGTGCTCTCAACCTTTGGTGCATTCCTTGGTTCAGCATTGCGCTTCCTCTGTTATGCCGTTTGTTCTGTGTAGACTAGGGTGTTCTTCTCAAATGGGCTAGCTTGCCGTTGGTAGTGTTTCTTGGGAGTGCTGGCAAGGCAACCTTTGGCACAGCAGATATATATTCTTGACTTGGAGGAATTGAGTGACATTGACCTGACAGATTTTGTGTTCATGAAGGATCTGCTTAGGAGAGCCATGGGAAATTCTGTGGAATGTATTCAATCAAATTTGTCCCAATGGTTATCTATTGTTTTCCATACTTTGAAACTCATGGAAGAAATGCAACAACTTCTTAGTGATGTACTTCATTCAGAATTTTTACCATATATGACTGAAACTTCAGGAGGCACCTTTGTCCTTATTATTTGGAGTGAAAAGAACATTAATTTTCTGATGTGGGCTACAATTGTTAATAGTGATTATACTTTTCAACTGATCAGTGGGCATGTGCTATGGAGCTTCATTGAAACTGTTCATGGATTACCATTGGAAGTGCTTCCTTAGAGTGAATGTACTAATCTGAATTTGACCTTGGCAAGCTATGAAATGTTATGGAAAATTGCGTGGTTTTTCATCGCTTGATTTTCTTCAAGTGACAACATGAAAATGGACGAGAATGAAGGACTGAGCATAAGGTTTCAGCGAGTGCCGCTGCTTGCGCTGTTGGGGTCAACGTACAAGTTATTTTCAGGTGGAACAAGTCAAGCTTGCAAGGTTCAGAGTTACATGAAGTTCTCATATTCTGATCGTCGTCAAGAGGACATATATTTCAGAGTGGGGCACTTTGCTGTCTATTCTAGCTTCCATATGTGCACTGGCATCAGGATGGAGAAGTCAACGGGAAATGGTGAAGTAAATCAGCGGCTAGTCAACTTTCTCAAGAACGAATATTTCTTCAACAACATACATGCTTTAGCTCTATCAAGTATCATGCAACCTTCCTGGTCTCTTCAAGTTGTGACTGGAATATTTTTCTGGGTGTCCACGACTTGGATGGTGAAGCTGATCAACACTGGTATATTTCAGGGGATCCGGGAGGCGGCAGGTTGTCGGCAAGCTCCTTTTCAAGGAGGGATGAATATCACGAATCCAAGTGCCTTCTTCTGCAAGTCCATATCGATCACAACTACAAACCAATCTACAATGACCTCAGGTACTACTGCAAAGCCTACCATGAGGACTACAACAAGATAAAGGAGGTCCACGCTCCATGTGATCCTGGCAAGGCAACCCTGTAGAATCCTTTGAAGCTTCGGCTTGGGGACAAGCCGAGTTTTAAGAGGAAGGGATGTTAGGACCCTCGGCTGCATTCTCCTCGAGTTGGGCTGGCGTCGTGGTTAGCAATATGGGCTCGGCCCAACGGTTGCATCGGGAGTACATATACACATCAAGGGGAATAGACACACTATCCAGAGGGATTAGAACGGCACGGCGGCGGAACCTTCTCTCCCACCTCGGCTCTAATTTTCCATCCTTCTTCTTGCTTGTTCATGTATCAGCTACCAAATCCTCCAAATAGTCCCGTATATGAGTGATATTGACTGAATTGAGCAATCGGATCCTAACACTTGACGTGCGTATTTTAAGTGCCGGTGTTCCCAGACTGATGTATCGCCATGGTAGTCAACAGTGCTTGCACGAACGGTTGGATGTACCGAGAGTATGAGATGTTCAGAATTAATTGCAATGAGCGGTTCAATGTCCTACCAGTAAAAAATAAAGACGAAGTTACAAACAAAACACCCAAACAAGTAGAACAACATGTGAAATTCCTTGTAAAAATTAGTGTATGCGATGTTGTGTCCATATGTCAAAGTAAAAACAAACACCAAACCATGGCAATGCACGGACAATCTGCTAGTCTAGAGTATAACAGTTAATCTTCAGATTCATTGCCAAACGGTTGCAACTCGGAAGCTATGGACTGTCCACTTTGGGCTATGCCATCTTGGAGCTCTTCATCATCAGATTCGTCATCAAACAATTGTATTGCGTAAGGTATGAATTGTTCACCTTGGGCCATGTGAGGTTCATCTTCAGGTTCGTCACCGAACAAGCTAAGCATCATGTCATGATTGATCTCGTTCTCGGGAGACTTTGGTCTAACAACAGAGCTAAAGCACTTCATGATGTCACGCCGGCAAGTCGGGCAAGTCGGGGCACGGTTGAACCACGATAGGATACACCTGTCGTGGAAGGGATGGGAGCATGGCAGCCTGACCGTCTCCTCCTCTTCGGTCTCCACGTCCAAGAAACATATGGGGCACAGCTCGTGACGGCGGCGCTTCCGGCCGTGTGGCGAAGCTCCGGCAGCTTCGCTCTCTGCGGCGGCGGCGGCCTCCTTGCACGCGAGGAGCAGCGCCTTGGCCTCGCTGTAGGCCAAGGTCACCCGGATTTCGGGCAGCTGGATGTGGAACTCCAGGCCCTGCCCAGGGACTCCCATCTCGTCGTCGAACTCCTGGCGGACGTACCTATCAATCGCCGTCGCTATGCTACGAGGCGTGCAGATCGAATCTACCCAGTTGTCGGCGGCGAGGTCGTACTCGCTGGTCGCCGGCGCCTCGGAGAGCAGGCCGTGGATGAGTTTGCTGCAGACCTCGACGTCCGTGAAGTCGGCGACGTGGTCGACCTTGACCCGGTGGTCGAGCTCCCTGACGGTGACGGCCCTGCCTGAGCGACCGTGGGACAGGATCAGGTTGCCGTGGAGACGCACGTAGGATGGCTCGTGGCGCTGCTTGTGGTGGACGACCATGCCGTCCTTCCCACAGGTACTGACGCGAGTCTCGGTCACCGCCGCCGCGTGCGGCCACGCTGGGAGTGCTGCTGCCATGGCCGCCGACGTATCTGATAGATCGAAGAACACTCTTTTTTCAGGTCTGATGGATGAACCCTAGCGTGGACGTCTATGATCGAGCCACGGGACGGATCGGATACATACTCTTGGTCTGTTAAAGTTTCCCCAGGTTAGATGGGCCTCCAACTAAGATGGGCCTATGATCCTCCAACTGCGTGCAGGATCACAGTTGCACAGGGCCTCCAACTAAGATGGGCCTATTTTTCATCCAATTCTGTGTTGCCAACCACCCAATACATCTTTGTGAACAAGGCTGGGCGAAATAACACAAGTCAATCCCAAAGCCGACAACGACAATTCAACGAAAACATTGATACCTCGAAACCGCTGCGTCCTCCGGAGAAGTACCACCATGCCCCTAGCACTCTGAAGCACCGTGTACCGAGCAACACCTCCAGAAAGGGAAGCGACGACAATGACTCTACTGCATGGACAGATCCTATGGTTCCCCCGTTACCCTACGGGAGGTGGGAAAGAAATACACCCGATGCCCTTCGGGAAGGAAGGCGACACCGCGTAGGTGTCTAGACAACAACGATTTCTCCTGACCCTCAAGAAACCACACGCCTGGACGCTTCCTATTGCTCCACCAAGCTCGTCGCCCACCAGCACATGTCGCGACGGTCTTGTAGTCACCACCCTCGTCTCACTGTGGCCCACGTTGTGATTCCGGTATGATTGAAGGGACAAACTTCCGCAAGGGTCAGACAACAACACGCGGGAGGGAACTGCCTCCACCGTCGAAAGACGATTGCCAACCGGATGCAGCAGCAGGGGCAAACCAGGCCCTCCCTGGCCCGGCTGAACCCGAATGGACCCGTGGATCCCCGACGTCACACTACAACAAGTGTGCCACCGTCATCTTCAACCTCACAACTAATCCCTACACCTCCGCCCACCAGTGGATCCGTCACACCACAGATCCCGTCGCCAAGCGGCAACTCCATCGCCACTGTGTTCACACGGGCCTGCGGGACCGTCACCGGTCTGAGGAGTCTCGCAATCTTAGTTCGGTGTGCACTACCACTGTGTGGCCATCGGCAAGGATGGGGGAGGCAAACGTTGGGATCCAAGCCCACCTAACCTAGATCCTAACTACAGAGAGGTAGTTGGAGTGCAACGAGCAGGACGAACACGGTGTCTCTGTGTCGTCCATAGATCACACTTTGCATAACCATGAACAGATCTGTCGGGAGATCACCAGATCTCAACCCACCTGGACTAAATCTGATGCCCAAGCCACACCGTGAGCAAGGAAGGGGCTCTTGGGCGAATGACGCCGCCGAATGTCCAGAGTAGCGCACGCCCTAGCCAGGGCCCTCCCAACCTAGATCGAGCCCAAATGGGCCTAGATCTAGGTCACGTACCCACCGCCACAAAGACCCTCACCTCCTAATGCTAACTAGCTACAACAGCGTGTCGCCCCAGCCACATCCCGTTGCCGAATCAACATCGCCACGCACTGTTGAGTTGAGAACCGCTACCAAGCACCGCACCGCCGCCGACCGAGTCTCCTCGTAGAGATCCTCCAGCGCACGGTTAGAAGCTAACCCGCCGCCGCCGGCACCGCATGAGATTTTCCCGAAGGCAGCGGGCGAGGAAGGAGAGAGATGAGATGTTGTAGGAAACGTGTGGAGGAGGCCGTCTCCATTTCCCATGCACGCGCGGGGCGGCGGCAGGGGGGAGGGGCTTAAGACCCGTTTATTTCATTCGCCCCCTTGTACTCCGACATGTGTAACACTAGTGTTGTTAGCATAAAACTACCACATTGACAGTAAAATTTTCCAAATGGTACTAGTAAACCTCCAAATCGTAGAAAATTACCTAATCAAAAACAAGTTTTTGCAAAAAAAACATTGATTATAATTTGATCATGAATTGACCTGTTAACTGACAGTGGGACCCAAATGAAAGGTCGATGTGGCACCTAAATGACGCCTCTCCGACACGACCGTTAACGGTGCTGCGTCTAAGTGGGTCGCTCCGCTCGAGGTTTTTTGTTTACACACGCGTGTCTATCTCGCCTCCCACCCTCACTAGCGATGGCGGCGGCGACTCCCGGCGGAGGTGCTGAGCTTGGCGGAGGTGAGCTAGGCAGTAGTGGATATTTTGAAGGAGCGGGCGGTGGCAATGGTGATTGGGCCGAGTGCTCACGCGGTGGCGGTGCGGGGTATTACCCCCCATGCCTCGTTGTTGCATGTTTCGAAGGAGGAATCGAGTAAGTTCATCCCTCTCCCTCATCCTCTGTTCTTCTCCATCATTTTCTCAGAGATCTGAAGATATCATTTTTCTTGTCACATTTATAGGTAATTAGGGGTTGATCCTTGTAAATTAGCTAGGTGAACTTGTTTTTAGGATATGTTAGTTTAGGAATTGACTGTATTTAGGAAATTTCGAATGTGACTTTGTAATCCGTGGTGCACATTTAGCTGAAAATTAGGTAATTGACTCTAGTTATGTTTTATATTTATACAGTCTCGATGATGATGATGATGATATATGGGAGATACGATTTAATTTTCCTAGGCTAGACAATCTAGAGATAAGATTGTGCAAATCAGACATAACGGTGCTAAATTTGTTAGCACTTATAGAAGGGCATGGATATGGAAGCAAAAATAAGATGTACCATGTTGAAGAAAAAGGAATGGAAAGACTGGAATGGAGAGAGTTGACACTATGGGAAAGGTGTACAAGATGTTGAAGAAATTTTATAGTGACAAGGTACTCAACATCACTATACTGAATTCAACTGCCCCATGGCCTGTTGAGTTGAACATTGAAGACACTAAAGCTCAGTTAGTGCATGAGGATGTTGTGTTTTCCGTTGACAAAGATGGTGTCAATTATTTGTCAGATGAAGAAGAAAAAAATCCCAGTTGTAGATGATCAACTATTCCCAGTGGCTATTGATTTTCCAGATGTTCTTTATCTAGACACACAACAAAACTCCAATTTCTAGAAGGGAAAGGCAATTGATGTTGAGGTCATTAGTGATGACGAAGAATGGTTCCAATTCAACATAAATGAATATAAACACGAAGAGCACAATATTGTAGTTGATGTTGTGCTAGTCCTTGTTAGGAAATTGAAGGAGCAGAAGCAACAAAAATAAGAAGAGGATGAGGAGGAGGCAGAAATCTCTGAGCTGCTGAATGAACAGAGGAGGCAGAGAGAATACCCTCTTCTTCACTATGGAGATACTTAAGTTGAGGAGTTCTTCCAAGATGAAGAAGGAGAGAAGAAATCATATGTTGAAGAATTACTTGAACTAGATATATTTGCAAAGAAGAAGCCAACAAAGAGGCCAGGGCCTACTACTAGGTCTCATCATGAGGTTGCTGTTGAAGTACCCTATTTATTTATCCCAAGTGATGATGAATGTGTAGCCCTGATGAGTTGTGCACTTATGATGATGGATTTGTGCCAAATCTTGCACTTGCTAGTGGAAGGAAGAGGAAATTGAAGAAGCCAGAAAATACGATATGGAATGATCCTAACACAACTGCCCCCATGAGCAATTCTGTCTCAAACTGTGCTTCAACTCTCTCTATGAATTTAGAATTTGTGAGACCCTAGCGCATGGCTTAATAGGATTGATAGGTTACCCATTTTAACAAGTCGCAACTTCTTTTCCGGAAGCTCATCCAAAAAGAACCTCCAGGTTAAGCGTGCTTGGTCTGGAGCAATTTGAGGATGGGTGACCGACCGGGAAGTGGGTACCGGGTGTGCACAAATCAGGACAAAGTGCGTAAAAAAGACTAGTGTTGGTCTGTGGGGCTAGTCTAGAGATCTTATTGAGCTGCCAGGAGTGACAACCCAGACACGAAGAGTCTAGGGTGTTACATAATTGATCTTAGGACTTACCATATTGCAGAATTGAGAAATTTTCACTATCATAGAAATAGTAGTGAAAGGATCATCGTTGACTGTACTGAGAGATAATCCCCTCAAATTGTCCTTTCTACATATCTGCTTCCAAGAATTGCACATGAGCAAGACCTTCACAATTGGGAAATTTAGAGCCTTGCATACATGTATACCTAGTGGAGAGAACACCAAGGTCACTATTAACTAGGTAGCTCATCAATCTGAGTAGGCTATCATAGAAATAGTAGTGAAAGGATCATCGTTGACTGTACTGAGAGATAATCCTCTCAAATTGTCCTTTCTACATATCTGCTTCCAAGAATTGCACATGAGCAAGACCTTCACAATTGGGAAATTTAGAGCCTTGCATACATGTATACCTAGTGGAGAGAACACCAAGGTCACTATTAACTAGGTAGCTCATCAATCTGAGTAGGCTATGAGAATTCACTCTCATGGACAATGTAAGGCAGAAACTTGGTGTGCAATTTCCAAGAGGCAAAGCTTATAGAGTTAGGAGGAAGGCATTTAAGGCTATGATTGGTGATCAAAACAGACAGTACACACGTATGAGGGATTATTTGCAGGCTCTGCTTCACACAAATCTAGGAAGATTTCCTCTCAACCATATCCTATATCCTATTTTCCCGGCGGATTCAGATTGGATCGGATAATAACAGGTTACATATGCGAATACGGATATACTACACCGTGTATTCGGAATGGAAACGGAGCGGACTCGGGACATGATTTATAAAATAAGTTTAACAAAATACTCATGGATTCAATAATTGTAACATGATTGAATGAGTAAATATAACTTGATCACATGAACAAATAAGTCAATGTGTATGGAATAACACAAACACAATAGCTTAAATAACACTGATGTATGCTTTAGTAACCCAATATCCTAACAAGTTGGACTTTATATTCGCTAAAATGACTATGTAAGTGTGTTGATATTAAACGAATGAACTCACTAACTCACTAACTATTATTCGTGCTCTATTAACTCTGATGTTTCAGATGAAAAATCAGATTATTCGGTGTAAATCTGTTGGGTAATCCTAAATAATTTTTGGATATAGATATCTGGGTGATATTATGCATACCATATTCTATGCCCTATTCGGGTGTCAAGTTCAGATCCGAATATACTTATTCGCCAGATTCACTCAAATCGGATATGGAGTCTCTAAAACGGATCCGGTGCAGAAATTATTCAGTCAGTTTATATCCCTAGTGTGTGGTGACAACAAAGGTGCTTGTTGAGCATCCTAGCCAAAATCCTAGATTTAATGGACTTTTTATTTGCCTAAATTCTTCAAAGGAGGGATTTTTAAATGGATGCATGCCTTTCATAGGTAAACTTCATATTACTTCTTTGTTTGGACAAATGTTTCATAATATGAAGCTGAGCTTAATTTGGCAAATTTTCCTTTGTTATGCATTGTAGGTCTGGATGGATGTTTCATAAAGCTCACCACTTGACAACAAATTCTTGCAGCAACTAGAAGGAATGGGAATAACAACCTTTCCCCATTGCCTTTGGTGTAGTTGACAAAGAAGAAGAAACTAGTTGGATGTGGTTTTTAACCCAGCTAAAGTATTGCATAGAAGAGGCTTCAAAATTTGGAAATTATACCATCATATCTAATGGGCAGAAGGTACATAACTGTTGTACAATTGCATTACTGCGTTTTCCTATTATACTATTGCATGACATGTGTTCCATTTATTATTATAGTATTGCATTACTTCATTTACTAAGGATGAATTAAAATAATTGTGTGGGGACTTGTCAAAGCACAATCCAAAGTGTTCCTAAACTCACCAGAGTCTAGTAAGCTGATTTTAGAGGAGAAGAACTTAAAAACACATGCTTTCAGCTTCATATTCATACACTAAAGTAGGTTTTGACCTTGTAATGCAAGATCTAAAAGATGATTGTGAAGAGGCTTACAATTGGCTTGTTCAAATCCCACATAAAACTTGGGCTAGACATTTGTTTGACACAACATGCAAGACATACCTAGTAGTCAACAACCTTAATGAGGTTTTTAATAAGATGATCTTGAATGTTAGAAATAAGCCAATCAGAACAATGCTTGATGGGATAAGAGACAAATTGATGGTGATGTATAGTGGGATCAGGGAAAAGGTGGAGAGAACCTATTGGGAAATTACACCTACTTATTCTGGATTGTTGGCAGAATCAAAGAGGTAGTCCATGGATTGCATGGCTAAGAATTCCGAGGTTGGTATATGGCAAGTCACATTTGGGAATGGAATCATTGCAGTGGACCTGAGGGCAAAAACCTGCTCATGCAGGAAATGTGAGGTCAAAGGTATTCCCTACAATCATCTAGTGGCTACAATCACGAAAATTCAGCAACAACCTGAGTACTATGTGCATGACTTCTTCAAAAAACCATCTTACCAAGTTGCCTTCAAGTATACAATTTACCTTGTACCTGGATTTGATGATTGGACAAGGGCAGACATTCCAGATATTGATCCTCCCATGTTTAGAGACAAACATAGAAGGAAAAAATAGTTAGGAGGAAAGAAGCATTTGAGGTGTGACACCTAAGGATACTTCTAGAATGGGACAATCACTTGCAGCAGTTGCAAGCTCACAATAGTGGTGGACGCAACAAAAAAATGCAGGGTTAGCACACGTAGGAAACAAGCCAACTAAATAGAATACTAAATATAAGATTAGGGGTAATAACAAAAAATTCTCAAATTCAGGGTCGGCTGATACCTTCTATCAGGATTCACGGATATAGTATAATAGCTTTTTCCCTAGAAGACCTAGGTTTAATCGAACCTTGGAAAGAAATGCTAAAAGGAAATAAAAAGGACACATATACAAGACTTTGTTTGTGCATTTTACCTTAGTTTACCGGACCAATCTAGTTTACTTTTATAATGGGTTGAATCAATGGATGGAGATAGGCCACGGTTGAAGATCCACCTGCAGCTACACATCATATGGCATAAAAGATAATAATAAGCATAGTCATGTGTAATGGTTGAATAGGGAAAATATCTTGTGGGCAACACATACTATTATACTAGAGCCCGCCTGATGCAACGGGCATAGCAATAGTCTTTTAATCCAATTGAGTGCACCACGAAGCAACGAGTTATAAACGATTATTAAGTGTAAAATACATATCAAAGCATTAAGTGGTGATGTTGTTGTGATCCCGAATGGGTCGCTAAACGAAGACCATACTACCCTTTCTGTCACTTGGGTTCCTATAAGATCGCCGCTAGCCAAGTACCTCACCTCAAGCCTTTATCAATCTATGAGATCTTGGGTATCTACAAGTCCACATATCGAGGCAAGAGACAAAGCAACAAAAGATACAAATCTCTATTGCAGACAAACACAATACTTCCATGAATTAGATGCACATACTCGCTGCGAGGGTTCTTCCCAACCCGCAGCCCGTGAGGACTACTCACTCATAATAAATAGATCAAGGATAGAAAACATTGTGCAAAGTACTTAGATTGAAATCAAATATGCTTACAATGGTCGCCGAATTATAAGGAGATCTAAAGTACAAAGTAATGGCTATGGCTAATGGAGGGGATGGACGATGGAAGTGATGAACAATGGATAAATAATGGCGTGGATCTCCTTTGGTGGTGTTGTGATGTAATCTGAGAATGGTAGCCCCCGGGCTGGCGGCTGAAACCTCAAAATATATAGGCGTATTTACGAAAGTTGTAGGGTTTGACGATACGAAGCCATCGCCACATGGTACGGGCAGATGGTACAGGAGGGCTTTGCCCATACTAGTGGTCGTCAAGCTTGCTGACGCCTGAGAATGACTCCCCAATTACTTGGCCACGTGGACTTTCTCAAAAACCTTCATTATGACTCCTGATTTGGCATTAAAAAGCGTGATTTCCTGCACAACACAATTCAAAGCAAGGTTTTTTATATCTTTGCAATTATTAGTCATTAGTGGCAAATATTGAGAGTTTCTTGTCAATTGCTTGACAAAAAGCAATGTTTAAACATGGTGAAAGATGGCTATTTTTGGAGCCATCATGGGCCACAGCCCACCCCACCCACCCCATGCGTACACCACTAGCTCACAGGTCATAGGTATACCAGCTGCAATGTTCCATTAAAACCTCACTTGGAAATAAGGAAAGAAATCAGCATGGTAAGGACATAGTTGTATACCAATTTCTTTTCACTAGCAGATTTATTAATACCTCACCTTTTTATTGTTTGCAGTCGCAGTGTGCATCTACATCTGTTCGTATAGCAGCAGCACCTCCAAGGTCTTCTATTGGAGCAAGAAAATCACTAAAAACTACAAGATCTTCTACTATAGCAAGAAATGCACCTCCAACAGCACCAACCCCTCCAAGGTCCTGTACTCCAGCAAGAACAACACCTCCAACAACACCAGAAACTACAAGGTCTTCTACTTCACCAGGTACTACACCTCCAAGAGCTCCATGCCTAAGACCCTTCTCTGCACCTAGGAGTGCTGCTCAACATGGTACCAGTTTTGCTGCTCAAGATGGTACCATTTCTACACCAACAAGGCCTAGCAAAAGGCCCACCAAACTCACAACAAGGATGGCAAGGTATCTTAATGTTGGAAAGCATTCAAGCTATAATAATAAGAAATCTAATTGTGTGCAATGTGGTATGTTGTGAAGGGTGCCTGAAATTTGGGCATGTCCATTTGAAACAATCTTATTTTGGAACTATGTTGTTCTAAATAAATGAGTATGTGAAAGACTATGTATGTCCTAGGAAGAACCTGAGTGTGTGTTCAAGACTATGTAGTTTGAAGAACCTGATTGTCTCCAAAACTATGTATGAATCTTTGACAGTTATAGCTGTTTAAGACTATCTTTCATTTTGATTGTCAAGATTATGTCAATTGTGTTTAAATATATTTGTTAAGATGATGTTAATGGTGTTGTTTTAAATATGCATTTAAGAAAGTTGGATTAAAGGTGGCTTTCAGAAAGTTGTCTAGACAGACCTATGGGTCTTGACAACTTTCTTAAAGCCATCTTTAACATAACCTACGTAAAGGTGGCTTTAAGAAAGTTGTCGAGGTCTCGATAACCTAGTAGGTTATTTTAAAGGTGCATTTACATCAACTCTTGGCACAATAACTAAATGTTATAAAATTTGTAAAACAAAGACTCTAATTAAACAACCTACTAGGATTCAAATTTTAAAAACAAAGACCCAAACAATAAATACCACAATAAGTCAAATTTTTAAAACAAAACCCAAATTAAGAAAGCTTGACATCCATTACCACAATAAGTTCAACATCCATTCTCACAATGGTCCAACACATACATTACACAAATAGGTTCTTACACAGGTTCTTAGACAACACATAGAATAGGGTTCTTAGACATGCATTAGACAAATGGGAAACAAAATAGCTAAACACTTCATCACTACTCATCACATATTGCTTTGATCCTCTTGATCTTCTCGTTGTAACCATCAGTAACTTTGAAAAGGTCATACATACTATACTCTAACTTTTTTCTTCTCCTCCTTCATAGCATGTTTTTCATCCTCCCACTTCTTCTGTTTCTCCTTAAAGACTTCTGCCTTGGTTTTGAGCACATTCTTCATTTGTTCTTTGGCATCCTTGAGCCCCTCAATTTCATTCTTCAATGAAGCTATGTACTTCTCCATCTGCCCCACATCCAGCCCCTCACTGTTAATCCTGGACAATATATCTTCTTGCATTTTCTTCTCGGTCTCATCCATCCACCTATGAGCTTCTTCTAAAAGGCATGCATGTTTCTTCACAACCGTCTCCTTCTCTTTATCAAGAACCTTCATCATTTGCGAACTCTTGTACCTCTCTTCAGTTCTTGCACTATTACTTTTATTGTACATTTGCCACAACCTACACAATGCATTCTTCTATCCAACTATGAAATCCATGGTTCATGACCTCCTGCACAAGGATAAAAACAGTGATTCAAATCAATTGGACAATATTGTTCTGGCCACTAAGTAATTGAACCATATGGCAGAAATACAGTGATTCATTACTTGGACAATATAGTTCTAACCACTAAGCAGAGAAAATTTAAACTACATAAATCAGTTATTGGACTTCTTGCTGTAGCATAAAACACGCTTCTCGGATCAGGCTTCGGCCATCGAAACATGAGTTAGCCATGCCCAAGCCACCTAGCCAACTTGGCCTAAGCAGTCGAGTAGTCGATTAATTGTGGTGCACAACTTATGGGAATGCAGATCTCGATCGAAGGCTAAGTCTTTGCGACAGTATCTGATCCAGTGTTCAGATTTTTAGAGAAAAAAGAGGGAATATCATAAGGATATCTTTGGACATTGCCTTTGGCATCATCGTGTTCGTCACACACACCTCACTTTACTCTGTACTTCAACCCTTAGCAATAGAAAAACAAATTTTAAAAATTAGAGTACTTGTCCATTCACGACCAAGTTATTTACGTATAATTCCATACGCTACAAAAAGTTGACTGTCGACCTGATCTCGTCAACAGAGTAGATGATAAGGAAGTTTGAGTGTTCACCAAGCCAGAAATCGACATTTATAAACACGAACAGCAGCCATTACTCTAGTCGTCCGGTTAGGTCGTTGAAACGAGAACGAGAGACGGAAGCCAAGATGAGCGAGCCGGTAAAACTACTGGGCTCCTTCGGGCCGGGAGTCCCTTCACCCATCGGGCCGAGGCGGCGCTCCGGCTGAAGGGAGTGGCTTACGACTTACGAGTTCATAAACGAGGACCTGCGGAACAAGAGCGAGCTGCTGCTCCGGCACAACCCCGTCCACAGGAAGGTGCCTCTGCTCCTCCACGGCGACCGCGCCATCGCGGAGTCGCTCGTCATCGTCGAGTACGTCGACGAGGCCTTCGACGGCCCGCCTCTTCTCCCCTCCGACCCCCTCGCCCGTGCAACGGCCCGCTTCTGGGCGCATTTCGCCGTGGACAGGTGCTCCAGGACGCTGTTCAAGGCGCTGTGGACGCCGGATGGCGAGGCGCGGAGGGGCTTCGTGGCGGAAGCGAAGGAGAACCTGGCGCTGATGGAGGCGCAGCTGGAAGGGAAGAGGTTTTTCGGAGGCGACAAGATCGGCTACCCCGACATCATCGCAGGCAGCGGGCTCGCCTGGATGCCGGTGCTGGAGGAGGTCGCCGGAGTGGAAAGGAGCATGCTCGGCGAGGAGGAGTACCCTGCCCTATGCCGCTGGCGCGAAGAGTATATGGACGATGACGCCGTGAAGGCGTGCTTGCCGAGCAGGGACCAGATCGTCGCCTACTACGCGGGAATGAAGGAAAGGGCTCACGCTCATGGCCAAGTCAATGCTGAGATAATAAGACGAATATTAATTGTATCTGTTGTTGCGTGGAAACTTAATTGGGTTAATTGATCATTGTGTGCTTTGTGTGAATAGCAATTGTGACTGAATATTATTTGGCCATTTCTGCACTGAAAAGGGGGAGAGTCGATATATTTCTGTATTCATAGCAGCGCTCTTCTTTATATAGCTTTTGACAATATATAGTTACTATAGTTATAAACTTAATTCAGATTTTTAGTAATCTAAGTTAGGATTTACAATTTCAGCAACGAAAAATTCAGACCTTGATGAAATTTTGAAATTGTATCAGAATTTATTTCAGTTCAAGTCTGTCGAAATTGGCAAACATTGTTGGCATGGGAAACATCATAAAGAGGAGCATGTGATAATATCAGTAAAGTAAAAGACTGTCCAATGACCGCATTTTGCGTGCCAAATGTTAAGACTCCTTCTACCCATGCGGCCAACCCCTACTACTTTTTTTTGAGGGTGAAAACCCCTACTACTTGGTGTAGCAGGCCTTAGGCTCATTCGTATCTTGGGTTGGGCCGTCTCGCCCGTTTGCTCCTTCTTGGCTACGCGGCCTTGCTGTCCTCTGCTGTAGTCGCGGTGGTCGTTGTAGCGTGTATATCACGGTACATGAAAGAAGCCCATGCCGACGCGGACCTGACAAAATCAAAGCGCGTCATTGCGTCATGCCGGCAAGTCGGGCACGTCGACGAGCGGTGGAACCACGGCCCGATGCACCGGTCGTGGAAAGCATGCGAGCACGGTAGCCTGACGGTCTCCTCGTCTTGAGTCTCCAAGAGGTCCAACAAACAGACGGCACACAGCTCACCGGCGGGCTCACGGCGGCGGCGTTTGCGGCCGCGTGCGGAAGCATCCATAGTCTCGGTCTCGGTCTCGGCCTCTTTGCACGCAGCGCCTTGGGCTCGCTGTAGGTCAAGCTGACATCGAGGAACATCTCGATGTCGATTGTGTAGGCATGGGAGACGCCACACGCGTCCTCGGTATCGCGGCGAACCTTGTCGACGATATTCTTGGCGGTGTCCTGTGGCTGGAAGTACTCCCAGTTGTCGGCGGCGAGGTCGCACTTGACTGCGTCGGTATGTGCCGGTCTGCTTTTACATTTGCAGGAACGTTTGCTTCTCCTGATGTCTGTTAGTTTTCGTCTCTCCGTTGCTTTTCCGCATTGATTGCCACGACCCCACAACTCTGACAACACGTACGTAGGTTCGTACTTCAATGAGGTAACCTGCATAGGGCCTCCAATTGATTAGGACCTTAAACGTTCTCATGATACGGCTTAACAGCATTAATTAACAATATATTACCCTCTGTCTTAAAAAAGATGTCGCAGATTTATCAATTTGAATGTATCTAGAAACTATTTAGTATATAGATTTAATTTAAAAAAAATTATGACATCATTTTTGGGACGGAGGGAGTAGATAATTTAGAGCTATATATGCCGCTCGCTCTCCTAGGAAATTACGGCCGCAAGCCGTGAGCGATCGTAGAAATACATACATTTAAATAAATCTCATACCATGTCAAAACTAATTAATTTTCCATTACAGTAATTTGCTCTAAAATGGATATCAAAATCCCCAAATCTTGCTGAAATATGAATTTCTAAATCCAACTACGAAATCAATACCACATTTACGGGTATGCATGATAGATGGATCCGTTTGTACACTTAGATTTTCTACATGGCCAAATATAACGGCTCTAAATTAATTTTCCGGTACGGTCCTATACCACGAGCTCTGCGTCCTGCAGGCCGCTGCGAGCGACGATAGGGAGCTCCGGCCGGCCACCGCGTCGTGGTATGTTCAAATGATGTGCCACCGTTAACTCGACAAGTTCCTCCCCTCGCAAGGTCGATGGTGGTGTGCGCCATTGAATGCCCCTCCGTCCCCTCCAGATCTGACGACGTGGACGGTATGGAGCGCATCCTCGTCTAGTCAACCACCCCGTTCCTCGTGCAGTAGCTGCCGGAGCGCGCGGTGGCAGTGGGAGAGCGAGCGGCCGGAGCACGGGCGAGCTCGCGGGTGGAGCGCGGTAGGCGATCGGAGCGGGCGGTGCGAACACATGCGTGACGCTGGTTGTGGCCGGAACAGACGACACGAGCGGAGGCCGCGACAGATTGAAATCACATAAACATATTTGAAACAATTCAAACCATCAAAATATATTTCAAACAACCAAAACCACTCCAGCACGTTTCGAACAATTCGGATCATAAAAAGATGTTTCAAACAAAGCAAAACCTCGCAAGAATGTTTCAGAATAATTGAAACCACCACTCAAAAACAAACGAAACCACAGTATCATGTTTCAATAAATTAAACCTGCACAAGCATATTTAAAACTATTGGAACCACAAGAAAATGTTTAAAACAAAAGAAACCACACAAACTTGTCTGAGACAATTAAAATCACAAGAAGATGTTTGAAACAATTAAAACCACCAACCAAGAACAAATAAAACCACAGACCTATGTTTCACCAAATTGAAACCACATAAACATGTTTGAAACAATTAAAACCACAATTTTTTTGTAAGAATCGAAACTAACTCTTATGAACATCTTTGGCAACCGAAACCACAAATGTTATCTTTTAATCAATTGAAACCATCTGGCAAGTTTGTATGAAAAATTTGAAACCGAATTAAACCTTATTTAAAACCACTGAAACCATATCGACCCAGGTTGAAACCTATTCGAATATAGCGAAACCTCATAAGATTGTTTCAAAGCAATTGAAACCACAAAACTATTTAAAAAAAAATTTGAAACCACACAAGCATGGCTGAAACAATTGAAACCATAAAAACATATTTAAAACAATAAAAACGACCAACCAAGAAGATATGAAACCACATATATAAGCTATGTTTCATTAAAGCGAAACCATAAATAACATCTTCTAATAATTTGAAATTACCTGGCAACTATTTATTAGCTTTTTGAAACCGAATTGACCCTTACTGAAAACACTGTAACCATATTGAACCATGTTGAAACTTATTTGAACCAATCGAAACCTCACAAGAACGTTTCAAAACAATTGGAACCACACACAAATGAAACCACACAATCATGTTTTAATAAATTGAAACCACAAAAGCAAGTTTGAAATAATCGAAACTACAAAAAAATATGAAACAATTGATACCACCACCGAAGAACATATGAAACCATACAACCACGTTTCATTACATTGAAACACACAAAACCCTGTTTCAAAACAACTGAAACAATCAAAACACGATTGAAACAATTAAAATCACCACCAAACAACAAATGAAATCACATAACTATGTTCCAATAGATTGAAACCACACAAGCATGTTTCAAATAATTTAAACCACCAAAAGATGTTTCAAACAACCAAAATGACACCAACACGTTTCAAACAATTCGAATTATAAAAAGATGTTTCAACCAAACTAAAACGTCGCAAACATGTTTCAGAACAACTGAAACCATCACCCAAGAACAAACAAAACTACATACCCATGTTTTAATAAATTGAACCCACATCAGCATATTTGAAACAATTGGAACCATAAGAAGATGTCTGAAACAACCAAAACCACACAAGCATATCTAAAACAATTGGAACCACAGAAAGATATTTGAAACAATTGAAACCACCAATCAAGAACAAATGTAACCACAGATCCATGTTTCACTAATTTGAAACCATACAGACATGTTTGAAACAATTGAAACCATAAAAAGATTTTTGTAACAATCAAAATCGCCACACAAACTCTTTTGGACATCTTTAGCAACCCAAGAAACCTGGTTGAAACAATCGAAACCACAAATGTTATCTTTTAATCAATTGAAACCACCTGGCAACTTTTTATGAAAAATTTGAAACCGACTTATACCTTATTTAAAACCACCGAAACCATATCGACCTAGGTTGAAACCTATTTGAATATAGCAAAACCTCACAAGATTGTTTCAAAGCTATTGAAACAACAAAAGTATTTTTCAAAACTTTGAAACCACACAAGTATGGCTAAAACAATTTAAACCATAAAAACATGTTTAAAACAATTGAAACCATCAACCAAGAAGATATGAAACCACATAAGCAATGTTTCATTAAAGCGAAACCATAAATAACATCTTCTAATAATTGAAACCACCTGGCAACTAGTTATCAGCTTTTTGAAACTGAATTGACCCTTACTGAAAATACTGTAACCATATCGAACCATGCTGAATCTTATTTGAACCAATCAAAACCTCACAAGAACGTTTCAAAACAATTGGAACCACACACAAATGAAACCACAAAGCCATGTTTTAATAAATCGAAACCACAAAAGCAAGTTTGAAATAATCGAAACCACAAAAAAATATGAAACAATTGATACACGAACATATAAAACCATACAACCACGTTTCATTATATTGAAAACACGAAACCCTGTTTCAAAACAACTGAAACAATCAAAACACGATTGAAACAATTAAAACCACTAAATAACAAATGAAACCACAGAACTATGTTTGAATTGATTGAAACCAAACAAGCATGTTTTAAATAATTCAAACCACCAAAGGATGTTTTAAACAAGCGAAACGACACCAGCACGTTTCAAACAATTCAAACCACAAAAAGATGTTTCAACCAAACTGAAACCTCGCAAGCATGTTTTAGAACAACTGAAACCACCACCCAAGAGCAAACGAAACCACATACCCATGTTTTAATAAATTGAACTCACATCAGCATATTTAAAACAATTGGAACCATAAGAAGATGTTTGAAAGAATCGAAACCATACAAGCATGTCTGAAACAATTGAAATCACAGAAAGATATTTGAAATAATTGAAACCATCAATCAAGAACACATGTAACCACATATCCATGTTTCATTAATTTAAAAGCATAGAGACATTTTTGAAACAATTGAAATCACAAATGATTTTTGTAATAATCGAAACCACCACACAAACTCTTATGAACATCTTTGGCAACCCAAGGAACTTGTTTGAAACAATCGAAACCACAAATGTTATCTTTTAATCAATTGAAACGACTTGACATTTTTTTATAAAAAAATTGAAATAGAATTGAAACTTATTTAAAACCACTGAAACCATATCAACCATTCGAATATAGCGAAACCTCACAAGGTTGTTTTAAAGCAATTGAAATCGCAAAACCATTTTTCAAAAATTTGAAACCACATAAGCATGGCTGAAACAATTGAAACCATAAAAACATGTTTAAAACAATTGAAACCACCAACCAATAACATATGAAACCACATAAACAATGTTTCATTAAAGCGAAACCATAAATAATATCTTCTAATAATTTGAAACCACATGGCAACTATTTATCAATTTTTTGAAACCGAATTGGCCGTTGGTAAAAACAATGTAACCATATTGAACCTTGCTAAACGTTATTTAAACCAATCGAAACTTCACAAGCATGTTTTAAAATAATCAAAACCACATAGAAATGAAACCATAAAACCATGTTTCAATAAATTGAAACCAAAAAACCATGTTTAAAATAATCGAAACCACAAAAATATGAGCAATTGAAACCACCACCCAAGAACAAATGAAACCATATAATCATGTTTCATTACATTGAAACCAAGAAACCCCATTTCAAAACAATTGAAACAACCATAACGTGATTGAAATAATTGAAACCACCATCAAACAACAAATGAAACCACAGAATCCTGTTTCAACAGATTGAAACCACACAAGAATGTTTAAAACAATTCAAACCACCAAAAGATGTTTCAAACAACCAAAAGCACACCAACATGTTTTAAACGATTCAAACCACAAAAAGATGTTTCAAAAAAAGTGAAACCTCACAAGCATATTTCAGAACAATTGAAACCACCATCCAAGTACAAATGAAACCACAGAACCATGTTTTAAGAAATTAAACCCGCACAAGCATCTCTGAAACAATTGAAACCATAATAAGGTGTTTGAAACAACCGAAACCTCCACACAAGGTTTTATGAAGATTCATGAGACTCCAAGGAATCTTTTTGAAATATTTGAAACCACAAATGTTATCTTATAATCATTTGAATCCACCTGCCAAGTTCTTACCAATATTTCAAAACCGAATTGAACATTTTTCAAAAGTATTCAAACTATATCGAACTTTGTTGAAACCTATTCAAACAAAACGCAACCACACAAGCATTTCTCAAAACAATTGAAACCGCAAACAAATAAAACAATAGCTCCTTGTTTCATTAAATTGAAACCACACAAGTTTGTTTGAAACATTTGAAACCACCAAAACTAGTTTGAATTAATTGAAACCATCACTATCTTTTTGAAGTAATTGAAACTACAAATAATATCTTGTAATAATTTGAAACAACATTAAAACTATTTATCAATCTTTTGAAACCAAATTGAACCTTATTAAAAACCCTGTACGACATATCATACCATGTTGAAACATATACGAACCAATCGACACCGCATATACATGTTTCAAAACAATTAAAATCACGCATAAATAAAATCACAAAACCATATTTTAATAAATTGAAACCACAATATCATGTTTGAAATTATTGAACCATCACGTGTTACGGCCAAAATCGCGCCTTGTCCACCACTCGTCCACCAGGTCACCGGGGCCCCGTGCACGGCGACACCATCTAGGCCACGCTAAGGAAGACTAGCCGATGAGGTCGACATTGTGGACAACGGGACGCCAGACGAGCAGCCTAGGGCAGTCGCCGCTGTGTCAGCAGGTCAACGCGGCATCGTGCATGGCGCCGCCGTCTCGTGCTTTGGCTGTTCCGCTCTAGATCGGATGAGAGAGAGCATATGTTGGACAGTTCACGCTCTGGCCGTCGCCCCGCCGCACAGCGAAAAGGCAAGATGAATCTTGGACCTCGTGCGGTGGATCAATTACCGGGACGTACCATTTAATTTTTAGAAAGAAGTTTTCGTAGATTAATAATAGTTATTTGATCTGGTTTTATAAACTAAAAATAGTTTTATAGATTAATACTATTGTTAACTTGGCTTCATAAATTAGTAATCCTCCGTCCTAGATCTTTGGGCGTATTTTTGTTTTTCGTTTTTTTCTTGATGCTTGAGCTGCAGGATGCATTTTTATTCATATCTCTTCTAAATATCCTTCTCGGCCGTGCACTGAGAAATTAATACGCCGTATGTTTTGCATGCAAGAATAAAATACTATCTGGCCGGATTCTATTCTCCTTAATTTTATTCTGCCGTACCTATGTTACTGGTCATACATGCGTGTGACTCTCTTTAATCTCTGTGGTCATTAACTGCACTCTTTTTCGCTACTAAATTAAAGAACATATTAATTAATTAGGAGAGTGTACTAGTTTAGGAGAAGTTGGTGTGTACGACAGGACAACAACCTGCTTTTGTTGCATGTAGGTGGGGTTCACTGAAAAAGTAAAGATGGAAAAAGCTAACGGCAAGTTAACTGAGACATTAGGCACATATCTTAAAATTAGGATTGTGTGGACGATTCGACACCGGCATGCCCGTCGGCGAGCATTCTATGGATGAGGTCACGGCAGGCCACGTAGCTCCAAGGGTCTTTGAGCTCCATCTTGTGGTCGAATAGGAAGGAGTCGGGCGGCTCCTCGCAGTGTTCCCATATTGTCGTCCTCATGTTGCCGATCTTGCGGGAGTGGCGGGTGATGATCATGGAGCCGTGGAGGCGCACGGAAGATGAGGACTTGTCGAGCTTTTCCATCTTCATGGTCGTCCCGCCGCAGGCGCGGACGCGGGTCTCCGTTGCCTCCGCCGCCTCCGCCGCCGGACGTGACGATGGCCTTGCCGCTGCCATGGCGCGCCTGCTGCGACTGCGAGCGTACGTACCTTTAGGCCGGGTTCAGGGTGAGATGCACGCACTGTCGCCTATGCCCTATGGTATGGTATGGTATATGCACGCATCTGTGCGGCTAGGCGCCTTTTGTACGCAACGGATGCAGCCCAAAATCCGAATTTTACTCTGGTACGGTGAGAGAGAAGGATGGAGACCGACCCGTTCATGGAATCATGGCGAGGCATACCTGGGTTAGGATTGCACACGCGCCTAGGCTCTTGATCCAATCCGATTTAAACTCAACAAATCTAGCGAGGCAGTTCAGCCACTCGGGGCTACTGTGCGCCTTGTGTACGCAACCGCGACGTGTACTACGAATCCTAGTCCGGTTATGCATTGCACTTGCCACTAGTAGAAAAATGGACATCAATACCGGTTTCAGAGGCCCTTTTGTATCGGAAACGCAACCGGTAGAAAAGATTCAGGACAAAACCCCCCTCCCCCCTTTGCTACCGGTTCCTTACGAACCGGTATTAAAGGGGCCTCCACGTGGGCATCCAGCAGACCGCAGGGTTAGGGACCTTTGGTACCGGTTTGTAACAAGAACCGGTACCAAAGGTTGGCTACCGCGGCAGAGAAAGTGCATAAATCTCTGCCGCGGCAGAAAATCGAGGGTTTAGGGTTTTAGGAGGGGTTTAGGGGTATCCGACCGTTTCATCGTACGAGGATCGCGTCGATGCGCCAGAAACGTGTTTGGGTTTAGGTAGTACATGAAGATCTAGGTGATGCATTTCAACTTGGTGCATATAATATAACACATATAATTGCATAAGATCGCAAAATTAAGTAGTACATGCATGAAGATCGGTCTTCATGCATAGTGGTACTCTCCGAGGCATACTATCTATTACATGTAGCATAGTGGTACTCTCCGAGTCAAACTATATATTACATGTAGATTTTCATTCATAGTGGTACTCTGCGAAGTTAGGTATGACGTCCCGAAGGAAAAATCCCGCCAAATCCTCGCCAATTGCTTTGAAGCGGTGCTCGATTGAGATCCTGTCCCGCTTTCTTGCCAACTGTAAAAGAATGAGATACAAATAAATACATGAGCTATGTGTGTATATATATATATCAAAATCACAATCAAACAATTATGACTGAAACTCAGCACAAGTTATGGTAACAAAATAAATTTGTGAATATTGTTTTTGTTCCTCTCTATTTCTTTCATTCTCTCGCTGACAATCTTGTGGATGTTTTCGCAAACGTAATATCCACATAGATTAGTCCCCTTTGGTTGTTTCGCGCATTTTTATACAAGAATATAATTCAATCAAACAATAATCAAGTATGATAAAGGTGTGTGGACCTAGGTAGTACTACTTACTTTGTTCGCACGCCATATCAACTTCTCTTTCCATCCACCGGCCGGATCTTCCTTGATGAATTTTTTCCATACGCTGCCCGACAAAAGAAAATGCATAAAAGAGTTATCAAATTGTTGAATCAGGAAATTAACGAAAAAACTGATAAGAATTAAAATTACTTTTTGAGCATCTCAAAAGCCGTCTTGTATAGTATAGACTCTTTGGTTAGTGAGTCAAAGACTTCAACTTCTCCATCGTACATTTTAATGACGATAAGAATAAAGTGGAACCTGCGTACGTTTAAATATGCAGTGTCATAGATATAATTCATCAGTTAAAAATTTAACATATGGTGAGCAAAATAGAATATGTCATAAGACAGTAACACTCACTTGAAGTTGTAAGGCCAAAGTATTATCTTTTTGTCACGTTATCGCTTCAAAAACCTTAGCAAAGTCTCCGGTGTATCCTTGTTAAAGATGGGATCTTCTATGGTTATTTCATGCATTGTATCTGGGTAAATGAACCCAATGTCCGTGATTTCATCCCTTTTGCATTCGAGCTTCTTCGATCTGCATAATATAGCGCACAAAAGATTAAATTGAGGATAATTTGTAGACAATGAACGGGCTAAGCTAAAGACTTCTCAAATTACATTAATAAATCACTTACAAACAATAGCAACTGATGATAGATTTGTCGAGGGCCCGTAGATTGTATAACTGAAAAAGTTCACAGAAGTCAACGCTCACAGAGTATTCTTGGAAGTAGTGCTCATCCTTAACTCGCACCATGATAGCCTCGAGCCCTCTCTTTGTGGCATTAGTGTACCACACATGCAAATTACGCATACTTGTTGGTAGCGACCTGATATTCTCGACCAAATCTTTCCCAAGAACAAATTTATATGCTACTTCAGCGATGGGGTAATGGGTTGTGTTTTGTCGAGAACTTTGAACGGCCTTCTCCTCAAACACCTTGAGAGGGGGGACTGTAGCATCCCTTCTGTCTAACATCTGTAATGCTACATGGTCTAATAATAAAATGCTACTTCCTACATATAATTGTTGCATCATAATTATATCATGCTCATGTCATCATGCCACATTGCATTTGAGCATCATATAAAACCCTTTTCATTTGGTTCTTATCTCATATGCACCATTATTTGTATTTGCCTCTTGATATATTGTAGTTGGTTTTTGATATATTGTTTGATGCCCAAGTTGAGTTGGGGGGCATATCTATTACAATTCCACCATCCACATTGCCAACTTCCCCTTTGTTTCCACCACCCTTCTACCATTCCATTTATATATGAGCCATTGCTTTCTCCCTTGACTTTTATCTCTAGCTGATGTATAGTTGGGAATGGTTCCTTCTAATTCCACTTGCTCCCATAGATGTTCCATATTGTTTCACAAGATGAATTATGGCAGCCATATGACCGTCTTTGCATGTCATGTGAGTAGAATTCCTCCATAACCTTCCATATGGTCTTATTTGAATTAAGGCCATGCTTGAATATATTGTGTCCATATGACTTAATAGTGGAACATACACACTAGAATGGCCACATTATACTCATGCATGCCCATTATTCCATATATGACATGTGTGTTGGAGAGTGTTACATGTTCCAAACTTTGCCCTCTCTCTACTTTCTTCTCTCTTTTTGGTGTTGTTTTAAAAGCCTCAAGTTCAGACCTTGATTACAAAAACTTCCCGGTAAGTTTGATGCCCCCAACAGAACCTCATTGTAGCCCTTTGTCCCCTCTTAAATCTGCAACAAACCTCACTTGATTCGAAGCTTTGAGCCATTCGGAATCATCATCTGAAATTGGCTCTATATCACTGTCAAAACTGCAGTTCAGTTTTGCCAGTTCATCAACGTGTCGTTGTTTTTCCCCTCTGTTCATATCAAGATCACTTCCTCCTCTGTTGTTCTCTGGAGTATCTTAACACATGCTATTAATCTTGGCATGAACCTCTTTCTAGCACAGCAAACCGCCCGCAAATCCAAGCTCGGTCGCTCTCAAAATCTTCCGCCAAAGATCAGTGGAGCTAGCTATCCAGCAAACCATCCGTCCTTCTGATTACAGCAGCAGCAGTCTACGACTCGGGTATTCAGAAGAGCAGCAGCAACTTCAGCTTTGTTTTTGTTTTCCATCGGCATCAGCAGTCTGTAGCTATAGGTTCAGAGAGCAGCAACAGCTACAACCTTTTTTTTCTCCCAACGTTAGCTGCAGTGCGTTGAGGCAGCAGCCCACCTCGTCCCCATTCAGCCCAAATCCATCCAACCGCAGCGACAGAGCGCTTCCGGCCGTGTACGCTTCAGCAGCTCCGTTACTGTTCGTCTCCCGTCCGTCCTCCTCCGTTCGGTGTCAGAGAGGAAGCAGCGAGACGGAGGAGCAGGTGTCCGTCGACCCCGTCTTCCCCATCCCCTCCTCTCTACTTCAGTTTTGTCAGAAACAACATCCGACATTGTTTTAAAGGAATCTCGTGTCTGTATGCTATCACCAACTCGATCCTAGTTTAGTGGCTGGAAGCACCATGCACAAACCCTGTAGTACTGAGATCAAATCCTACTGGTTGCCTAATTAAATATTGTTTAAAACCCTCGTTTTTGTTGGAGATATGCCCAAGAGGCAATAATAAAGTGGTTATTATTACATCTTTATGTTTATGATAAATGTTTACATCCCATGCTATAATTGTATTAACCGGAAACATTAATGTGTGTTTTGTAAACATAAAAGAGTCCCTAGTAAGCCTCTTGTTAAACTAGCTTGTTGATTGATGGATGATCATGGTTTCCTGATCATGGACATTGGATGTCGTTAATAACAAGATCATATCGTTAGGAGAATGATGTGATGGACACACACCCGTAGTAAGCATAGCATAAGATCAAGTCATTAAGTTCGTTTGCTATAAGCTTTAAAATACATAGTAACCTAATCCTTCGACCATGAGGTTATGTTAATCACCATCACCGGATGGGTACTTTGATGACATCAAACACCGCTTTGTAACTGGGTGGTCATAAAGGTGTCATTGGGTATTCTGAAAGTATGTGTTGAAGCGCATGGACCAAGATTGGGATTTGTCCATCCATATGACGGATAGATATGCTCTGGGCCCTCTCGGTGGAATGTCATCTAATTAGCTTGCAAGCATGTGATTAGGTCACAAGGGATGACATAACATGGAACGAGTAAAGAGTACTTGTCAGTAACGAGGTAGAACTAGGTATGGAGATACCGACGATCAAACCTCGGATAAGTAGAGTATCGTGTGACAAAGGGAATTGGTTTCGTATGTTAATGGTTCTATCGATCACAAAGTCATCGTTGAGTATGTGGGAGCCGTTATGGATCACCAGATCCCGCTGATGGTTATTGATTGGAGAGGTGTCTCCATCATGTCTGCATATTCACGAACCGTAGGGTGACACACTTAAGGTTCGAAGTTGTTTTAAGTAGATATGGAATGTGCGTTGGAGACCGAATGTTGTTTGGAGTCTCGGATTGGATTCGGGACATCACGAGGAGATCCGGAATTGTCCGGAGAATAAGATTCATATATTGGGGATCATTTTCTAAGTTAGGAAATGTTCCAGAGTATTTGTATGAGGGTTTTAGAAGGTTTCGGAATGTTCCGGAAGGTTCTAGAGGATTTCTTGGAGTTTGCTTGAAAACCAAGAAAGGGTCAAAGGAAACCTAGTGGAGAAAGACACGGATTCGTGGGGGAGGAGGACTCCTCCCCCCTTCCCACCGCCGGCCATAGGAGGGGAGTCCTACTAGGACTCCCCCTCCCCAGGCGCGCCTCCCCCCTTAAATAGAAGGGCAGGGGCGCCCCCTCCAAGACCTCTCCCACAACTCCAATCTCTGCCGCCTCTCTCCTCCACCTTTCTTCTGCACAGGCATAGGCGAAGCCCTGCAGAATTCTCTACTCCACCACCACCACCACACCGTCGTGCTGCTGGGATTCCGTGGAGAAGATCTACTACCTCCGCTGCTCGCTGGAACGGGGAGAGGAAGGTCTGCTTCGACTCCGCACGTGTGACCGACTGCGGAAGCGCTGCCGAAACGCGGCGCTGGAAGGATCGTCCACTTGACCGACTGCGGAAGCGCTGCCGGAACGCGACGCCAGAAGGATCGTCCACACGATCTTGAGATCAGCAAGTGATCGACTACATCAACCACGAGATCTAATCTCGTTAACGCTTTCAGATCTACGAGGGTTAGTTCCTATCTATCTCGTTGCTCATGTCTAATAGATTAGATCTTGGCTTTTATCTAGATTAGATCTGGGTTTTGTTCGTTCTTGCGGTAGAAATTTTTTGTTTTCCATGCTACGAACCCATCAGTGGTATCAGAGCCGTATCTATGCGTAGATCTGTTGCACGAGTAGAACACAATGTTTTTGTGGGCGTTGATGCTTTTGTTGTCGGTGTCTTAGCATGTACTTTGCATCTTGCAGCATGGTGGGATGAAGCGGCTCGGGCTAACATTACATGTCATCGCACATGAGACTTGCTCCACGCTTGACGTGCAACTTTCTTTGCACAAGTGGCTTTGCGGGTGTCTGTCTCTCCCACCATAGTTAAGATTCAATTTACAATGAGCATCTGACAACAATTGTATCAACGTTGTGGTTCTTGTTCGTAGGTAAGATCGGTCTTATGCGAAAGCCCCAAACCACGTAAAATATGCAAAGAAAATTAGAGGCGTCTAACTTGTTTTTGCAGGGGTTTTGTGATGTGATATGGCCATCATGTGATTATGATTGTATTTGATGTATGCAATGATCCTTGTTGTAATATGGCAACCGGCAGGAGCCTAATGGTTGTCTTCAATTCTGTTAAGACCTTCGTGTTTATTCATCTTGTAATAGCTTTGTTCCAAGTAGTTGTAATAGTTGCTAGTGATGATGGACAACCATGAAGCGGCGCTATGGACCTTGACGCCACGCCGGTGATGATGGAGATCATGTCCATGCTTTGGAGAAGGAGATCAAAGGCACAAGAAGAAAGGCCATATCATATCACATATTATGAATTGCCTGTGATGTTAATCCTTTATGCATCTTGTATTACTTAGATCGCGACGGTAGCATTATAAGATGATCCCTCTCACTAAATATCAAGCAATAAAGTGTTCGTCCTTAGTTGGCACCGTTGCTAAGACTCGTCGTTTCGAAGCATCTCGTGATGATCGGGTGTGATAGACTCTACGTGTGCATACAACGGGTGCAAGCCAGATTTGCACAAGCGGAAACTGAGGTTAACCTTGACGAGCCTAGCATGTACAGACATGGTCTCGGAACACGGAATACCGAAAGGTAAAGCATGAGTCATATGGATGATATGATGAACATGTTGATTGTTCGCCTTTAAAGCTACATCATCTCACGTGATGATCGGACTTGGTGTAGTGGATTTGGTTCGTGTAATCACTAAAACAACTCGAGGGATGTTGTTTTGAGTGGGAGTTCATTTGTAATTTGGATTAGTCGAACTTAATTTATCATAAACACAATCAAAGTGAATTTTCATAGTTTGTTGTAGTCATTGGCATCCGTTCACCACCTTACGCTTAGTTATAGTTTAGATAGTGGAACTATAGAAATTCTGGATATTTACTTTACGAACTGGTATCGTATTGTTTTGAATGTCAATTTAAAGTTTATAAGTCCTATTGCAAACTTTCAGCAAACTCTATTTACTCCATGAAGTTTAATAAATAGTATTAAATCAAGAGTAACAATTCCAGTGTTAGTATCTAATGTATCATGTTTGTCTCCATGATTCTTGATACTCAAAAGATTGTTTTTAATATCAAGTTTATCTAAGAGCTGAAAGCAATGTTTCAGAAACCATCATATGTGAAAGGTATTGTGATATCTAAAACAATGTGTTGGTTACAACATGATAGAGTATACGTCCTCATATTTGATGAGAATTTGTGAAGGTTGGAGACGCTGGTCGTCCTAATCCTCCAAAAGGTTCTGAAAAGAAACATTATACTCACAATTCACCTTTATAAGCTATAACAGCTTGATCATGAAAGTTGTCATGATAAGGATGAATAAGAAGATGTAAGTAAATGTTTACTACACTAAAAGATTACTAAAGAATGGATTCTTGAAAGAACACCAAACATTTGATGATGGTGATCCACCTCAAAGTGCAAGTCCAAAGGTATTAGTGGTTGACTATATACGCTTTGTACCATGTGTCATGTTGATGACACCACTATTGATGTTGATAGATTCTTTTAAAAGAAAAGGAATTGCTAAAAGAGAATCTATAAAATATTTGGCAGAAAATAAAAGGTTGGTGATGTCCAACTTAGGCATATAGAAGATATACATGTTATGGTTGTATTCCTTGCTTGTTAAACAATGTGGTTCTCCGGTATTGGATAACGAATTGGTTGGTATGAAGTGTCATACAGGACAACACAATTCATGAACTGCAATGGCCTAAGTAACTAGCAAGAGAAAAAGTGATGATGTTCATGGAAAACAAACAAAGGGTTGTTGTGTTGCTCGTTAACATCAAAGCTTGCCTTCAAGATTTGTTTCAATAATTGTTATTTTGATCAGGTATTATGACGACAAAAGGTTGTTCAAATAATTACCGTATTCCATAATAGATGGATAATATACAAATCTGGTAGGAGAAATAACGACCATAAAACTAATGCTAAAATGTTGCAAGACAAATGATTGAAAGATCACTTGCGAAGTGACATCGCCGTTTAAATTATATTGAAAGGGATACATGAAGAAACTCCATGTTGATGGATTTTTTGGAGTCTTTGATTTGGATCAAATGACGTTTGTGATACTTTCCTGGAGATAATTAAAACTCCGTTCGTAGGCCAAAAGAGGAACGGACGACTAACTGGTTGGAATTTGTACATATTGATGTATATAGTCCATTATGTGTAGTCGTGGGCGATGGATTTCAACTTCATATGCTTTCTCCGAAGATTTGAGTGAGTATATGTATATACTTACTCAATAAGGAAGAAATATGAAACATTTGAAAAATGTTCAAAGACTTTCAAGATGAAGTGGAAAATCATTGTAACAAGAAAATAAAAGAGTTTATGATTGGATCATAAAGAAAGATGTTTGAGTTACAAGTTTAGCAAAACACCTAAGATTTGAGGAATCGTTCCATGGATTTGCATTTCCCAAAACACCATAGGAGTATGGAGTGTTCGAGATATGTAATGAAACCTTGTTTTACATGGTAAGATCAAGGGTGTCATTCATAAAACTGCCATTATGTTTTTAAAGATTGAAGCTTTAGAGACTACCGCTTTTACACTGAAAAGAGCTCCATCATGATCCGTTGAAATGACACCATATAAGTCATGGTTTGGGATAAAACCCAAATTGTCTTTTCTTAAATTTTGGTATGTTATGCATAAGTAAAATGTTTACAACCAAAGTCGGATAAGCACGTCTTTGTAGGTTATCTCAAAGAACTTGTTGGGAATTTCTCCATAAACAAAAGAGTTTGTTACTTGGAACGTCAAGTTTCTTGAGAAGGAATTTTTCGTGAAAAGTTAAGTGGGAGGACAATAGAACTTTGATAAGGTTGTTGAACCTTAGCTATATGTGCTAAGTAGCGCAGTGCCGGAAAGTGTCCCGGTGACGGCCACAATGCTCATGGCTCTCGTGATTACAAAAGGTGTGATCTCGGAGATTAGAGTTCCTATAGAACCGTGTGGGTCGGTAAGAATCAAATAGTAAGATTTGATAAGCAAGTCGTTATTGTTTTGACAATGATGAACCGACTACATGCAAAGAAGCGATTGTGGGCCCTGACTCCATAAAATGACTAGAAGTCATGGAATCCGTGATAGTATCCATACACGAGAAATCAAGTTTCTGAACTTGGAAGACCCTCCGGAAAGGCGTGAAACCTATCGGTCGTGTTTGGATCTATAAAGAAATAGACATGGATGTTTCAAATCTATGAAATAGTCGACATGTCGGAAAGAGTTTACGACAATGTTCAAGGAATTGACTATGATAAGATTTGATCTTTGATAGCGATATTTAGTCTGGACGGATTAATGTAGCAACCACTACATATATTTGGTATATGGTAGTTGAACAAACAAAACAAGTTCTTCTAATATAATGGTTACCTAGGACGTGTACATGACACGATCCAAAGGGTTTTGTTAATTCAAAGGATGCTAAAAGAGTATGCAAAACTTCAATGCTTGAAGTAAGCATAGCGGAGTTGGAATCTTCACCATGATGAAACTGTTAAAAGAGTTTAAATTCATCGGAGATGATGAAGATGCTTGCATTTGCAAGAAATTAAGTGGGAGTGCTGAGACATATTTCTAATACATTATGTAAAGGACATATTGTTGATTAGAAATGATGTATCTTTTATTAACACAGGTTAAGAATTTCATTTCGATGAAAGACTTAGGCATAACTCAAGAATTAGGCATCAATGTCTATATGGATAGATTGAGGCGCTAATATGGTTTTGCCAAATGTACATAGATAAGAGGTTGAATGAGTTCAATATGGAAACAACAAGAAAGGTTCTTGACGCACGGAAAGGACTGAATCAAGATTCAAGTGTGTTGACACAAGATTCAAGTGTTTTGACACTTGGTGAAATCACAAGAATATTTTGATCAATCATTCTTTGAGATGTACACATCCAGATATGTCCTATGCTCTAAATGTTATGAGAATATACCAGAATGATTCATAAGATGATCATTGGACAATAGTAAAGATATTCTTATGAGCTTTGGAAGAACTAAGAATATATCATGTATAAGTGACAAATAGTTAAAAGTAGTTCATTGTAAAGTGTTACATTGATACTAGTTTTGTCACAAGATACAAATTAAATTTATCTCAATTTAGACTATGGGTGGCACAATATAATGGAAAGGATGTTCCATGATGGATTTGGATGAGTTCCAAAGTTGAGATATTGTGACGGATACTACAACAAAAGGCTAAGTATATAACTGCTATAGTAGCAGAAAAGGAGGGCATTTGTGTTAAGTAGTTTGTTATCAAACTAGGCGTGGTTCATAGCGGGATAATACTATGAAGATACATTGTACGACAATTGTATCAATATGATTTAATCCCAAGGAACTAAAGGTCTCACCAAAGGACCAAATTTATACAATGCCATCTCATTGGAGAATGAGTAATGCGTAGAGACGCAAGGACATGCAAATACACACGAACCTGGAAGTGTCAGATCCGAAGATTATGTTTACCACTTGCAATAGTGTCTATACAACACCAGAAAGCCATAGGTGTTGAATGCACAAGTGTTTTAACTAGATTATTGACTCTAGTGCAAGTGGGAGACTGTTGGAGATATGCCCAAGAGGCAATAATAAAGTGGTTATTATTATATCTTTATGTTTATGATAAATGTTTACATCCCATGCTATAATTGTATTAACCGGAAACATTAATACTTGTGTGTTTTGTAAACATAAAAGAGTCCCTAGTAAGCCTCTTGTTAAACTAGCTTGTTGATTGATGGATGATCATGGTTTCCTGATCATGGACATTGGATGTCGTTAATAACAAGATCATATCGTTAGGAGAATGATGTGATGGACACACCCTAGTAAGCATAGCATAAGATCAAGTCATTAAGTTCGTTTGCTATAAGCTTTAAAATACATAGTAACCTAATCCTTCGACCATGAGGTTATGTTAATCACCATCACCGGATGGGTACTTTGATGACATCAAACACCGCTTCGTAACTGGGTGGTCATAAAGGTGTCATTGGGTATTCTGAAAGTATGTGTTGAAGCGCATGGACAAAGATTGGGATTTGTCCATCCATATGACGGATAGATATGCTCTGGGCCCTCTCGGTGGAATGTCATCTAATTAGCTTGCAAGCATGTGATTGGGTCACAAGGGATGACATAACATGGAACGAGTAAAGAGTACTTGTCAGTAACGAGGTAGAACTAGGTATGGAGATACCGACGATCAAACCTCGGATAAGTAGAGTATCGCGTGACAAAGGGAATTGGTTTCGTATGTTAATGGTTCTATCGATCACAAAGTCATCGTTGAGTATGTGGGAGCCGTTATGGATCACCAGATCCCGCTGATGGTTATTGATTGGAGAGGTGTCTCCATCATGTCTGCATATTCACGAACCGTAGGGTGACACACTTAAGGTTCGAAGTTGTTTTAAGTAGATATGGAATGTGCGTTGGAGACCGAATGTTGTTCGGAGTCTCGGATTGGATTCGAGACATCACGAGGAGATCTGGAATTGTCCGGAGAATAAGATTCATATATTGGGGATCATTTTCTAAGTTAGGAAATGTTCCAGAGTATTTGTATGAGGGTTCTAGAAGGTTTCGGAATGTTCCGGAAGGTTCTAGAGGATTTCTTGGAGTTTGCTTGAAAACCAAGAAAGGGTCAAAGGAAACCTAGTGGGGCAAGACACGGATTCGTGGGGGAGGAGGACTCCTCCCCCGTTCCCACCGCCGGCCATAGGAGGGGAGTCCTACTAGGACTCCCCCTCCCCAGGCGCGCCTCCCCCCTTAAATACAAGGGCAGGGGCGCCCCCTCCAAGACCTCTCCCACAACTCCAATCTCTGCCGCCTCTCTCCTCCACCTTTCTTCTGCACAGGCATAGGTGAAGCCCTGCAGAATTCTCTACTCCACCACTACCACACCGTCGTGCTGCTGGGATTCCGTGGAGAAGATCTACTACCTCCGCTGCTCGCTGGAACGGGGAGAGGAAGGTCTGCTTCGACTCCGCACGTGTGACCGACTGCGGAAGCGCTGCCGAAACGCGGCGCCGGAAGGATCGTCCACTTGACCGACTGCGGAAGCGCTGCCGGAACGCGACGCCAGAAGGATCGTCCACACGATCTTGAGATCAGCAAGTGATCGACTACATCAACCACGAGATCTAATCTCGTTAACGCTTTCGGATCTACGAGGGTTAGTTCCTATCTATCTCGTTGCTCATGTCTAATAGATTAGATCTTGGCTTTTATCTAGATTAGATCTGGGTTTTGTTCGTTCTTGCGGTAGAAATTTTTTGTTTTCCATGCTACGAACCCATCAGTTTTAACTCTAAGTTTTTAGTGTGTTCTGAACCTGAAAACTGGTGACACAAATTCAGTTAAGAACCTTTAGCAAGGGCATCCATGTACTTGTAAGCATGTATACATCTGCGCCCCTGGTCATAAATTCCTTGCTGAAGACCCCTCCCTATCAAATATTTTATCTCACAAACTATGCTAGCCCTAATTCAAAATGTTTTCGGAATGGAAACTTAATGAAATTGTTCAAATATTAAGAATATAAACTTGAAACAAAATAAACTGTTTGGTTAATCCTAATTAGTGAAACTATTAAACTTTTTTTCCTTTTCGATTAAAAACCAAAATAATTCATAACTTTTACACCGTATTTCCGAATTTGACAAATAATATGTCTAAATCGATCAGCGCGATGAGCCCATTCTAACTACACATTCCATGTTATGAATTGAAGCATGCATCATACAAATATTACATAATCAGAACTGTTTATGGTAATAAAACTTGGCCAAATAATTAATAAAATGATTTAGTCTTGTCCCCACACCTCACCCTTGCCATGCTACATTATTGCCATGTAAGTTGTGCATCATTCATCATGTCATGCTTGGTTGCTTGTCGCATTTTATTCATATGCTTGCGCACTTTATTTATGTTGGCCCTTGTTTGTTTGGTTCTTTTCGAATAGACGCCGAGCAGGGGAAATATCAGGAATCCCAGGAGTACTACCCAGATCCATCTCTCGCTTCAACTGAGCTGCCAGGCAAGCACTACCACATGCTTGCATATATATAGTACCTATTGCTTCTATCTTATTCTTGCATCATCGAGTCACGATTGCATTAAACTGAATCCCAAGTACTGCATGGCCTTACTTTTAAACCCCACCGAAGCTTGTTCCCCCATCCCATGAGCCACTACTACAAGAGTTGTTTGAGCCAAGCGAGTTGTAGAACATCATGTGTAGGGTATGTGAGTGTCTGATGGTTAACGAGGTACCTAAACAACTTAACCTGAGTAGTAATGGGATAACTAATGAAAGAGGCACCGGTGGGCAATATTTGTTATTTGGTTTTTCATGCTCACTTGTGTCCCGTAGGACCCCGAGTACTTGATTCCTGTTCCTTGACTATTCGCACTATCCACATATGGGAGACTCTATGAATCCCCCTTTGCCTGTTCTTGATTTGATTTTATTTCTTAGGGACACAAAGTAGTTTGGGGCTTTATTACTATCTTGTACTTATGCCATGTTTTACCGCTTTATTTATGATTGTGCGTGGAGCACCTGTACTGTTTAGGATTGGCGGAGTGTTTTCGCGGTATCGACAAGCCCAGTCACACTTTCGGGTTCCCAGTCATTTACAGCCATTGGCGCAAACCTTGGGTCCGTCTCGGAGCCGGCCAACTTCGTTGCGGGTAGCTTAATGGGGTGGCCCCCTGAAATAATTTATGAATCCTGTGATTGCTTTGTCGTGAAAGCCTCGTTGGGTTTTGACTTGGTTTTTCCGAGGTCGATCGTGTGTGTGTTGCTATTTGTGCACCCCTACAGGGTAAATCTTTCTGAAAGCCGTGTCCGCGGTTATGGACGATTTGGAGCACAGTTTCTCGATCATAGACAAGCATAACTAAAGTACCGTTTTTAATTTGACTAAATATCTGACTAGTAATTAGTGCAATACTCATGGAATGGTTAATAGAACTGCCAACGGATGGGTTATTCGTCCGCTTCTCGTTGGTAAGCGAGAAGGAGGATGGATCTGTTACTTGATACTGTTATAACTGTTGTTTCTAATTCACAGACATCCGCCTATCATTAGTTAGGCGGATGGTTAGCGAGTATCTATAGACTTGTTAGTTATTATCTTTTGCTGCAATTGCGTCACCCTAGGTTATGTCCCCTTTAGAGGCATAAAGACTTGCTGAGTACCCCTAGGGTCTCCCACGATAAATTGTTTGATTCAGATGAACAAGTGTATTCGCAAGATGGATACTGGGTGGAGGAGACAGATGATGTTGGCAACGATCACTTGGTGTAGAGATTCCAGGGATGGAGATCCGTGAGATCTGTGGGCAGGATGTGCTTATTTATGTGGCATCTTATGCCGATTTGCTTCTTATCCGTACTCGGATCTTGTTTCCTGCTTCCGCTTGATACTCTATTGATTGATGTATGAGGAGCTATCCTACACTATTATTTCTATCTAGGATATTTGGATCTTGCCGTATGACGTTGCAATATTTCTATTTCTTTTAGATGGTATGGCTCAGAGAACTGTTGTAAGGTAGCTTGCATACATACTCACTTGTGTATGTATTTGATCTCTTCGCCTGTTGCCTACGCCGCTCGCTCTTGTCCCGATGTTCTTGGAAGTGGTTAGTGCGGTCGACGGGCCTACACATGGGTGGCCCTAGGCCCCCGCTGTAAAACCGTTAACCACTTTTGGTTCATCCAGGCTTGAACTTAGAGCGTAGGGTCCGAGGTTGTTACAATTGGTATCAGAGCCATCCCGCCCTTCAGGGTCTCAGCCAAATGGTCGTTGTCAGTCTAGCATATATTTTGGTAGTTATGTATACTAGGGAAAAACAAAACGCGAGAGTAGGAATGCTTCCATTTTTCTTCTTACCCACCCACCCACCCTTTTCTGGTAAGGAAGTGTAACATTTTCAATCCTCTTCTAAAATTCAAACTAGGATTCACGTGTTCTGGGTTCTGTAGTACCATAGGTTGTGTGTGTGGGTGTAATTCCTTGTCTATCTATTGCATCCAACTTGTTATCGCTATCTGCCTTTTGGTTATCAACTATTGGTACATTCTCTACCGACAGGCTTTTGTAAACCGACGTGATCCGTCTTACTCTTTGTTATCCGACGCTATCTTGTTTGGGGTGTTTGTTTCCGTAGTTGCTAATCTTTAGGTTCATCTTAAGAAGGAAGGGAGTTGGGATATGTGTTTTACTTATTCATGTGCGGAGTAATGATTTGAGTGCGGGATGGAGTCGCGACCATACCACTACTTTTATCATTCGCTCTTGTATATTGAATTGGTAGAGTTACTAATCTTGATTCGTTAAGTGGTTTTACGCATATAGTGGTATTTTAATGCCGAAATTTACGGGTTTTTTCTTTGATAGCTTTGTGTACCACACTCCTTGTTCAGTCGTGTGTGATATGCTTACTATCTTCTAGGTGCTTTGAACTTTGTTGATATTTTAATATCATCTTAGTAATTTGTATCCTTAAACTTGGTTAATTCCATTTTGGTACTATTTTGGATTATTATTATTCTCCATTATGGTACTGACTTGAGTTTTATATCAATCACAGGATGGCACCACCACGCCGTACTGAGGAGGACATACCACCTGAACTAGGGGCTGCGTTGGCAAGTATTGCAAATGCCTTGGGAACAATGCAGCAGAAACAGCAATGCTTTGAAGAAAGTGTCAGGAGGAATGAGTTTGTTCCGCTACCTCCACCTCCCAAGCGAGGAGACATCAAGGGCTTTCTGAAGTTTAACCCGCGCCACTTTGAGGTGTCTGATCAGCCACTGGATGCTGATGATTGGCTTCGTGAGATGTCAAGGTTGCTGATGACTGATGTCTACGCACTTCTATTCTTGTAGACAGTTGTTGGGCCTCCAAGTGTAGAGGTTTGTAGAACAACAACAAGTTTTCCCTAAAGTGGATCACCCAAGGTTTATCAAACTCAGGGAGGAAGTGGTCAAAGGTATCCCTCTCAAGCAATCCTGCAATCAAGATACAAGAAGTCTCTTGTGTCCCCAACACACCTAATACACTTGTCAGGTGTATAGGTGCACTAGTTCGGCGAAGAGATAGTGAAATACAAGTGGTAATGGTGATAGAAAATAGCTGGATGGCGTGGAAGAGACTAAAGGCAATCTGAAATAAAGATGGAAGCAAGCAAACATGTAATAGATCTAATTGCAAACGGTGTATCAATGCTTAGAAACAAGGCCTAGGGATCATACTTTCACTAGTGAACACTCTCATATAAATATCTTCTCTTCATGATACTACTCCTAACTACTCTCCGGTTGGACACTCTAATCGATGGTAGGGCTATAACAGCACACCTAAAGTAAGCCTTTCCCATCTAGAAAACCCCACACTGTCACCTTGAGTACTAGACGAGTCCAACAAACACCACAATTTCATAAAGATATCCAACTCCAAATATAACTCTAAACAAGTATTTGTAATCTCTAGCCTAAGTGCCACCATGGTGAGCACGCTGTCACTTTCACACACATGGGGAGAGCAGAGATCTAATAAAGCACTTGAGTAGCAAGGTAGATCTACTAGATTACAAAGCTCATGACCACATCAAGATCATGCATAGATAGAGAGATGAACACATAGCTACTGGTAGAACCCTTAGCCTCGAGGAAGAACTACTCCCTCCTCATCATGGGAATCAGCAATGGTGATGGAGATGGTGGTGGAGATCAATGGAGATGGCTCCGGGGGCACTTCCCCGTCCCGGCAGGGTGCCGGAATAGAGACTTTTTGTCCCCCGAATCTCCCCTTCGGTGGCGGCGGCGCTGCGGAACTTTTCATGGATTTTTGATTGACGATTTAGGGTTTTCGCATCGGGAGGCTTCTTATAGGCGCTGAGGCAAGGTCGGTGGAGTGCCAGGGGCCCACACCACCTGGTGGCGTGGCCAGGGCTAGCCCACGCCACCATATGGTGTGGCTAGGCCCTGGCCCTCCTCCGTCTCTGCTTCTGGCTCCGTGAGTCTTCCGGTAAAATAGGAATTTTGGCTTTTGTCTCGTCCAATTCCGAGAATATTGATTTTCTGACTTTCCTGGAACCAAAAACAGCAGAAAACAGGCAACTAGCACTATGGCTCTTGTTAATAGGTTAGTCTAAGAAATCATATGAAAAGTACTCCAAAGTTGGAACAAAACACAAGAAAGTAGATAAAACCAAGCATGGAACATCAAAAATTATAGATACATTTGCAATGTATCAATGACTGCTGATGTTCCTGAGCAAGAATGGGTAAAATGTGCCACTCACCTTCTGAAGGGAGACGCAGCTCTATGGTGGGAGAATTACCTGAAGGCAAACCGCTATGGTTTTCAGCCTACTTGGGAGCAGTTCACTGGGGCTTTCAAAGAGCAATACCTGTCAGAAATTGTCATGGAAAGGATGAAGGAAGTGTTTCTCAACCTCAAGCAGGGCAACGACAATGTAAACACCTATATCAGAAACTTCATGAATCTTTCTCGGTATGGTGGCGATGAGATCTCTGATGACAAGAAGAAGCAAAAGAGGTTCAGGCAAGGGCTCAATGCATCTATCAAATATGAAATCACTCATGCAAGGCCGGGGTCTTTTCTGGAACTCCAACATACACCTCTATAGGAAGAAGCCAGTAGGCAAGTGTTCGAGGAGTCCAAGAAACACAGCCGTGACGCAGCAAGCTCTTCAGCTATGATAGCTCCTTCTAAGCGTCGCGTGTGGGTTCCTAATACTTGGTCACGTCATCTCTGCCAAGGGCATTGCCGTCAACCCAGAAACTGTTCGGACAATTGTTGAGTGGCTTCCACCCAAAAATGTCAAAGAAGTCCGGAGTTTCCTTGGTTTGGCTAGTTATTGCCGTCGCTTCGTTTAGAACTTCTCGAAGATTGCGAAGCCTCTTACCGATCTCCTCAAGAAAGGCAAGAAATACCTTTGGTCTCCTGCATGTCAAGCTAGCTTTGAAACACTCAAAGAGAAGCTCACTTCCACACCAGTCCTGATTCCTCCAGATACATCAAAGCCTTTCCAGGTATTCTGTGACGCCTCCTTGCAAGGATTGGGTGTGGTCCTCATGCAAGAAAAGCAATTCGTTGCTTACGCCTCTTGTCAGTTGAAAACTCATGAGCTCAACTATCGAACACATGATCTTGAACTTGCAGCGGTTGTCTTCGCTCTAAAAGTATGGAGGCACTACTTGCTTGGGAACCGTTGTGAGATGTTTTCTGACCACAAAAGCCTGAAGTATATTTTCACACAACCTGACCTCAACCTTCGCCAAAGGAGATGGATTGAAACCATCAACGACTTTGATCTTTCGATAAACTACACTCCGGGCAAAGTTAATGTCATGGCCGATGCTCTCAGCCGGAAAGCTTATGTCAACAACCTCATGGTGGAAGAACAACAACCTCTCTTGTGCGAGGAATTCCGCCAGCTCAACCTTGAAATTGTGGATCAAGGGTATCTTCTGAATCTTCTGGCAACCCCTCTCTTGGAAGAAAAAGTTTGCTCCATTCAACTTGGTGATCCTTACACTAAAAACATCATCTCCAAGATTCAGATTCCGAAGTATGAAACTTTCCACCTTGACGACCAAGGCACTCTATTCTTTAAGCACCGGATGTTTGTTCCGAAGTATCCGGGTTTGAGAGAGCAAGTTCTCAAAGAAGCTCATGATTCTGTTCTTTCTATCCACCCTGGCAGCACTAAGATGTACATGGACCTGAAAACACAGTATTGGTGGCCGGGGTTGAAACGATATTGTGCCAAGTATGTCTCCGAGTGTGATGTCTGCCGTAGAGTAAAAGCTGTCCATCAGAAACCTTCTGGTCTTCTACAGCCATTGAAGCCTCCGGAATGGAAATGGGAGAAAGTAGAGATGGACTTCATAACTGGGTTTCCAAGGTCGCAGAAAGGCAACAATGCAATCTTTGTTGTCATCGACAGGCTTTCTAAAGTGGCTCATTTATTTCCCGACAAGGAAACAATTTCTGCAATTCAGTTGGCTAAGATCTATATCAACAGAATTGTCTCTCTAGATGGGGTTCCTCTTGAGATCAGCTCAGACCGTGGAAGCATCTTCACTTCCAAGTTCTGGGGAAGTTTCCAAAATGCTTTGGGAACAAAGTTGAACTTCAGCATAGCTTACCACCCTCAGTCACAAGGGCAAGTTGAAAGGATCAATCAGATTCTAGAAGATATGCTCCGTGCTTGCGTCATCTCTTTCCGCATGAAGTGGGAAGAATGTCTTCCTTATGCTGAGTTCTCTTACAACAACAACTTCTAGAAGAGTCTAAAGATGGCACCATTTGAGGTTCTTTATGGCCGCAAATGCAGAACTCCGATTGGTTGGTCGGGCGCAGGTGAAAGAACATTGTTTGGCCCCGACATTGTAACTCAAGCGGAGGAGAAGGTTCACATCATTCTCGAAAACCTGAAGGTTGCTCAAAGTCGCCAGAAGAGCAACTACGACAGAAAGCACACGAACATGGAGTATGTTCCTGGTGATCTCGTTTACCTTCATGTCACTCCCATGAGAGGCATGCACCGGTTTGGTATCAAAGGGAAGTTGGCTCCTAGATACATCCGTCCTTTCAAAATTCGTGGAAGAAGAGGAGAAGTCGCTTATGCTCTTGAGCTCCCTAAAAAATCAAGGTCCATGATGTTTTCCATATCTCTCAACTCAAGAAGTGCTTCAAGGATCCCGGCAGGACCGTGGACCATGAGCTCATCAATCTCCAAGAAGATCTGTCTTATCAAGAACACCCCACAAAAATCCTAGAAGTCGTAGAAAGAAAGACTCGCAACAAGTCTATCAAGTTCTGCAAGGTGCAGTGGTCGCACCATTCCGTTGATGAAGCCACTTGGGAACGCGAGGATGACCTCTGTGCCAAGTACCCTACCCTCTTCGTGTCTTCTTCTTCTTCCTAGAATCTCTGGGCGAGATTCCTGTTTAGTAGGGGAGAGTTTTAGCATCCCATCTGTCTAACATCTATAATGCTACATGGTCTAATCATAAAATGCTACTTCCTACATATAATTGTTGCATCATAATTATATCATGCTCATGTCATCATGCCACATTGCATTTGAGCATCATATAAAACCCTTTTCATTTGGTTCTTATCTCATATGCACCATTATTTGTATTTGCCTCTTGATATATTGTAGTTGGTTTTTGATATATTTTGTTTGATGCCCAAGTTGAGTTGGGGGGGCATATCTATTACAATTCTACCATCCACATTGCCAACTTCCCCTTTGTTTCCACCACCCTTCTACCATTCCATTTATATATGAGCCATTGCTTTCTCCCTTGACTTTTATCTCTAGCTGATGTATAGTTGGGAATGGTTCCTTCTAATTCCACTTGCTCCCATAGATGTTCCATATTGTTTCACAAGATGAATTATGGCAGCCATATGACCGTCTTTGCATGTCATGTGAGTAGAATTCCTCCATAACCTTCCATATGGTCTTATTTGAATTAAGGCCATGCTTGAATATATTGTGTCCATATGACTTAATAGTGGAACATACACACTAGAATGGCCACATTATACTCATGCATGCCCATTATTCCATATATGACATGTGTGTTGGAGAGTGTTACATGTTCCAAACTTTGCCCTCTCTGTACTTTCTTCTCTCTTTTTGGTGTTGTTTTAAAAGCCTCAGACCTTGATTACAAAAACTTCCCGGTAAGTTTGATGCCCCCAACAGAACCTCATTGTAGCCCTTTGTCCCCTCTTAAATCTGCAACAAACCTCACTTGATTCAGAGCTTTGAGCCATTCGGAATCATCATCTGAAATTGGCTCTATATCACTGTCAAAACTGCAGTTCAGTTTTGCCAGTTCGTCAGCGTGTCGTTGTTTTTCCCCTCTGTTCACATCAAGATCACTTCCTCCTATGTTGTTCTCTGGAGTATCTTAACACATGCTATTAATCTTGGCATGACCCTCTTTCTAGCACAACAAACCGCCCGCAAATCCAAGCTCGGTCGCTCTCAAAATCTTCCGCCAAAGATGGAGCTAGCTATCCAGCAAACCATCCGTCCTTCTGATTATAGCAGCAACAGTCTATGACTCAGGTATTCAGAAGAGCAGCAGCAACTTCAGCTTTGTTTTTGTTTTCCATCGGCAGCAGCAGTCTGTAGCTACAGGTTTAGAGAGCAGCAACAACTACAACCTTTTTTTTCTCCCAACGTCAGCTGCAGTGCGATGAGGCAGCAGCCCACCTCGTCCCCATTTAGCCCAAATCCATCCAACTGCAACGACAGTGCGCTTCCGGCCGTGTACGCTTCAGCAGCTCCGTTACTGTTCATCTCCCGTCCTTCTCCGTTCGGTGTCAGAGAGGAAGCAGCGAGATGGAGGAGCAGGTGTCCATCGACCCCGTCTTCCCCCTTCTCTCTACTTAGCCCCCGAGACGAGCCCCCCGAACCCTAGACCCCCTCCTGCCCTACCGCCACAGCCCCGTCTTCCTTTTCCTCCTCTGTTTCCACCGCCTCCACCATGGCTGCTGGCATGGGCTGCTTCCCGCCGTCGACCCAGTAGCCGCACGGGACCGTTGGGTAGGGAAGGAGCTGCCCCGTCCTTGTCCGCGTCGAACCCACAGCAGCAGGAGAGCTGGAGCCGCGAGGATCGTCAACGCGTCTTCTTCCCCGACAGCACCAAGAGCCGCTCCACTCCTTCCTTCTAACCGGAGCTGTAGCCCGTCTTCGACCCTGATTCAGGTGGGAATCGGTCGAGGTGAGACCCCCTTCCCTTCTATGCCCTCCCCATATCACCTCCGGCCCCAATCCGAGCCTGCCATGATGGATTTGTACTCATGCGTGCACCCTCTCACCGTGCCTGAACAATTTCAGTTAAGCAATGCATGTCTCCGTCAGTTTCGTCAGTAAGACACAAAAACCATCCTAGCTCTATTTGATATATCGTGTACCTCCCTTTTTAATACAAACATGATGCTAGTTTAGTGGCTGAAGCCCCATGCCTTAAGCCATGCGATCTAGTTGGTCCTGAGTTCAAATCTTATCTACGTCCTGCAGTTACCTCTTTTTTATTTTCTGAAAATTCGGAGAAACATTGTAGCAGTCCTCTATAAACTTCAGTTTCGTCAGAAACAACATCCGACATTGTTTTAAAGGAATCTCGTGTATGTATGCTATCACCAACTCGATCCTAGTTTAGTGGCTGGAAGCACCATGCACAAACCCTGTAGTCCTGAGATCAAATCCTGCTGGTTGCCTAATTAAATATTGTTTAAAACCCTCGTTTTAACTCTAAGTTTTTAGTGTGTTCTGAACCTGAAAACTGGTGACACAAATTCAGTTAAGAACCTTTAGCAAGGACATCCATGTACTTGTAAGCATGTATAAATCTGTGCCCCTGGTCATAAATTCCTTGCTGAAGACCCCTCCCCTATCAAATATTTTATCTCGCAAACTATGCTAGCTCTAATTCAAAATGTTTTCGGAATGGAAACTTAATGAAATTGTTCAAATATTCAGAATATAAAATTGAAACAAAATAAACTGTTTGGTTAATCCTAATTAGTGAAACTATTAAACTTTTTTTCCTTTTCGATTAAAAACCGAAATAATTCATAACTTTTACACCGTATTTCCGAATTTGACAAATAATATGTCTAAATCGATCAGCGCGACGAGCCCGTTCTAACTACGAATTCCATGTTATGAATTGAAGCATGCATCATATAAATATTACATAATCAGAACTGTTTATGGTAATAAAACTTGGCCAAATAATTAATAAAATGATTTAGTCTTGTCCCCACACCTCACCCTTGCCATGCTACATTATTGCCATGTAAATTGTGCATCATTCATCATGGCATGCTTGGTTGCTTGTCGCATTTTATTCATATGCTTGCGCACTTTATTTATGTTGGCCCTTGTTTGGTTGGTTCTTTTCGAATAGACGCTGAGCAGGGGAAATATCAGGAATCCCAGGAGTACTACCCAGATCCATCTCTCGCTTCAACTGAGCTGCCAGGCAAGCACTACCACATGCTTGCATACATATAGTACCTATTGCTTCTATCTTATTCTTGCATCATTGAGTCGCGATTGCATTAAACTGAATCCCAAGTACTGCATGACCTTACTTTTAAACCCCACCGAAGCTTGTTCCCCCATCCCATGAGCCACTACTACAGGAGTTGTTTGAGCCAAGCGAGTCGTAGAACAACATGTGTAGGGTATGTGAGTGTCTGATGGTTAACGAGGTACCTAAACAACTTAACCTGAGTAGTAATGGGATAACTAATGAAAGAGGCACCGGTGGGCAATATTTGTTATTTGGTTTTTCATGCTCACCTGTGTCCCGTAGGACCCCGAGTACTTGATTCCTGTTCCTTGACTATTCGCACAATCCACATACAGAAGACTCTATGAATCCCCCTTTGCCTGAGCTTGATTTGCATTTTATTTCTTGGGGCCACAAAGTAGTTTGGGGCTTTATTACTATGTTGTACTTATGCCATGTTTTACCGCTTTATTTATGATTGTGCGTGGAGCACCTGTACTATTTAGGATTGGCGTAGTGTTTTCGCGGTATCGACAAGCCCAGTCACACTTTCGGGTTCCCAGTCGTTTACAGCCATTGGCGCAAACCTTGGGTCCGTCTCGGAGCCGGCCAACTTCGTTGCGGGTAGCTTAATGGGATGGCCCCCTGAAATAATTTATGAATCCTGTGATTGCTTTGTCGTGAAAGCCTCGTTGGGTTTTGACTTGGTTTTTTCCGAGGTCGATCGTGTGTGTGTTGCTATTTGTGCACCCCTACAAGGTAAATCTTTCTGAAAGCCGTGTCCGCGGTTATGGACGACTTGGAGCACAGTTTCTCGATCATAGACAAGCATAACTAAAGTACCGTTTTTACTTTGACTAAATATCTGACTAGTAATTAGTGTAATACTCATGGAATGGTTAATAAAATTGCCAACGGATGGGTTGTTCGTCCGCTTTCTTGTTGGTATGCGAGAAGGAGGATGGATCTGTTACTTGATACTGTTATAACTATTGTTTCTAATTAACGGACATCCGTCTATCATTGGTTAGGCGGATGGTTAGCGAGTATCTATAGACTTGTTAGTTATTATCTTTTGCTGCAATTGCGTCACCCAGGTTATGTCCCCTTTAGAGGCATAAAGACTTGCCGAGTACCCCTAGGGTCTCACACGATAAATTGTTTGATTCAGATGAACAAGTGTATTCGCAAGATGGATACGGGGTGGAGGAGATAGATGATGTTGGCAACGATCACTCGGTGTAGAGATTTCGGGGATGGGGATCCGTGAGATCTGTGGGCGGGATGTGCTTATTTATGTGGCATCTTATGCCGATTTGCTTCTTATCCGTACTCGGATCTTGTTTCCCGCTTCCGCTTGATACTCTGTTGAATGATGTATGATGAGCTATCCTACACTATTATTTCTATCTAGGATATTTGGATCTTGCCGTATGGCATTGCAATATTTCTATTTCTTTTAGATGGTATGGCTCAGAGAACTGTTGTAAGGTAGCTTGCATACATACTCACTTGTGTATGTATTTGATCTCTTTGCATGTTGCCTACGCCGCTCGCTCTTGTCCCGATGTTCTTGGAAGTTGTTAGGGCGGTCGACGGGCCTACAAGTGGGTGGCCCTAGGCCCCCGCTGTAAAACCCTTAACCACTTTTGGTTCATCCAGGCTTGAAGTTAGAGCGTAGGGTCCGAGGTTTTTACAGGGACCGATTGAATGGGTTGTTCTCCGAGCTGGTGCACTTGTTTCCTTTTTATACCCGAGACCACCGATTTATCGGGTTTTTTCGCCTCCACCATATCGTCATACGACCTTTCAATAGAACGCCTATAGTCAGATGGCGGCGATGGTATAGGGTCATATAGATTCTCAACAGTACGCACGACTTTCACCGGATCTAGAGTCTTCTCAAAAGGTATCTCTGGCACTTTCTTAGCAAAATGTTTTTCCACCTCGGAATTAGAGTTTTCGGTGCATTCCTCGATAGTTTTTTCCCAAGGTAACTTCTCAATAGGCGGTAGTGGTTTCTCCTTGCTAGGTCTCTTCCTAGGCGGCGTACCGTTTCGCTTAACAGGCGCAGTCTTACGTGGAGGATCTCGAGATGGTGGACTCGCGCTGGGGTCCCTCTCAGGTAGGTGTGGACTTTGCTACTCATGTGGACTGCTACCAGGAGGAGTCGATGGCCATTGATGCTCATGCGGAATTTGCTGCTCATGTGGACTGCTACGAGGAGTCGGTGGCCTTTGCAAAAGGATGATGTATTTCTTGGACCATAGGGCGAAACCTCGCTTGACATCAGCCAATGTCTTCTCCTCGTCACCTCCAGGAAAATCAAGCTCCACTGTTTCATAACCCGGAACAACATCATCCAGCCCGACACGAACACAGCCAGCTGGAATGGGCATATGATGGTGCGTTGCTCCATCTTCAGTTGGGTAAACATAGCCGACCGCCACCTTAACGGACACGTTCCTCATTGGCAAATGTAGCTCGCAATCTGTCTTCTCCGTGACATAATCCACGGGGTAGCTTCCTCCACATTCAAGATGCGAGGAACCTACACTGCTTCTTCGCTGAGATGGGGTGGCATCGGCTTGAGGATCTTGTAGAAACAGCGGCTGATCAGGTGCCCTCTGATTTTTCTCAAGCACCTCCACCCTATTTATCAATTCCGCTAACTTGGCTGACTCCTACTTCTTCTTTATCGAACGTCTTCTATAAGTGTCAGCGCACTCTGGCCACGCTTCCTTCATGGTGACACCTGAGAGGGCTCGTATCCGTCTAACGTGTTCAGGATTCCCTAGAGCGAGTGTCAGCTTGTCATTCTCTCTATCGGGAATGTACTCTCCCTTTCTAACTTTTTCAATTGCATCTATAAGCTCCGTCGTGATTGCTTCATTTTTTTTCTTCCATTTTCCCTTTGCAACGATCTTCTCTGTCTTTGGGTCCGACCCTGCCCCATGCGCGAACAACCAGAACTTGGACCGGTCGGGCCAGTCCCATGTCTATGGAGTGATTCCTGCCTCCATTAGTTTAGCTTCAAATGCTATCCACTTCGGAATGGCATTCTTGTAGCCACCTGACCCCAAATGATGGAAATGTTTCTTCTTTGAAGCATTTTTCGTATTTGTGATTGATCGGGACACATCAGTAGACGTTTTCTTATACCTCTTAAATGCGGGCCAGTGATCTTTTATCTTCACTAGACTTTCAGCGAATACTGGATCTTCATCTTCATATCTGGCCCATAAATATTTCTTCCAGGTCTGGAATTGTGTGACCATCTTCTTAAAAGTCCATTCCTTGACTTTATTCTTCTGCCCTTCCGTCATGTCTTCCGGTAGGCTGAAGTGCATCAGTAGACTGTCCCAAAGAAACTGTTTTAGAGTATCGTTGACATAACTAGCTTCAGCCCCTGCGTTCTTCGGCTTATGCCACTATACAATGATGATCGGTACATGGTCCCTAACAAGAACTCCAGCTTGATTTACAAATGTACGGCAGTGCTCCACCGGTTCACCACTAGCCTTAAATGCGGTGAGGGCTAACCTACCCTCGCCCTTTAGACGTTGCGTCGGGCCTCGTTGGGTTTTAACAGATTTGCTCGATGATCCAGAAGGCTATAAGAAAAATAATTCGTTTGCAATACAAATAAATCAATGCATCTAGCCTTGATATATAAATATACACCTCGCCGGAGTTTGTTAAGAACACTTCGTTGTCTCTTCTTTCTTTAGCCTCAAATCCCTCACCGACATTGTTCAGAAATTGTGAGGCGAAATCATCGTCATCTCCATCGGGTTCCAGTCCATGGGCACTCTCATATATCATTTTCTGCACCATTTCTTCTTGCTCCTCATCTCGGATGAAGGTGTTGTCCTCCATAGCTAAATGTCACTACAAAATTAAGTGGAATTATTTGATTCATCATTTCATGATCATAACAGATTGCTAGATGGATAACACCGTCGTCGGCGCCTAGCACGGGGGCAGCCTCGCCAACACCACCGTCGGCTAGGGGAGCAACATGATCATAACAATATTGTTTAAGTGGCATGACCATGTCTACTTCATTTCCTATTCCTTGGTAACCATTGGACAATATCTCCTGGATAATTAAAGCTTCCAAGAGATGATTAGAGAACCAGATGAGTGCTATGGATGAAAGCCTTGTTTGCTTTATTATCATAAACCTTAATAGAAACCAAGTTTTATAAACTATCAAGATCACCTTAGGAAGAAATCTCAATAGCTCATTCTAAGTGGGATATGATTCCTGATCACAAAACATGAAGAGAATATCTCTTAGTCTTTAACTTTCATCCTTATTCAAAATAGGATGTGAGTTTATTAAATTACTCAAAGCTCATGATAACCACTAGAAAGTGAACATATTCATTAGTGATTGTTATTAATACTTAAAGAATGAACTAAGATGGTTCTATGATAATTCTAAACACTATTATTCAAGTAGAACTTAATTAGAGAAATCTCCAAGTGTGGAGAACCATAAAGTTGAAATCACCATAGGAATAATAAAGCTTGTAATTAAGCAAGACTTAATAATCTATAAATAAGTTTGTAACATATTTTACAGAATTTCAAGCACCCAAGCATTTACAAAATGTTCTGTACATACTCACAAAGTATTACAAATGAAATTCAAACTTTAAATAGATAGAGAAATAGAAAACATGATAAGAAATAAAAAATGAAATAGAAGTATTTATGGCCTAGCCCAACTTGTCTTCCCTCTAGCTAATGCCCACCTGGCCCATGAGCAGCCCACTACGGCCCGTACCTTTTCGGTCCATCTGTTCGTCGTCATCTCCGTCGACGGATGCGAGAAGCAGCTCGCTGTCGAGCTCCGCCACGCCGACGAGCGCCAAGATCCGTGCCGCCGCCCCGGTCGTCTATAAAGTCGCCTCCGTGCCTCCAAGGATGAACCCTAGCCAGTGTTCCTCTCTCTCCTCCCCTTTGTGCCAGAAACCCTAACCCTAACCTCACAGGTGCTCCGCCGCGTCGCCGTTTCCGGTCAACTCGAGGCAAGCCGAGGCTGCCGTTGAGTTCCCCGTGCTTCTCTCGGTCATCTCATGGAAGGAATCGAAGCCACGCACCCCTAATCGAGCTTCCCGACCGCTTCTTCTCCGACGCCAACCACCGTCGATTCGACGTCGTCCGACCATCTCCGGCCTCGCCGACCCAATCATCGCGCTCAGGTTGATCTCTTGGTCCTCCTGGACCTCTCCTTCGACTCCCTCCTGCTCTGGTTTGTGCTGCCGACGATCACCACCAAGCGCCACCACCAGATCTCTTCGGTGCCGTCGCTCCGGCGACCATTTCCGGGTGGCGCCACCACTAGATGGTTCGCTGTAGTGTCCTCTCTCCAACTAACCTAGCCACGAAGCCCCGCGCACAACCGATCGACGGATTCGTGCTCAACCTGAGAGCAACTCCATTGCTGACGTCGTGGAGGAGCGGGGGATTACCTGCGAACGGCGGCGGGCGGTAGCACGGCGGCAGACAGCGACGCGTCGGTGTGGCGGCGTGCGGCGTGGCGTTGCTGCTGCGTGTGTGTGGAAGACCTTTGCGCCGAATGTGCCCCTTGGAGTGAGAAAGGAGGCCCCCAGGGTGACCTTTGCTACCGGTTGTAGCCACAAACCGGGAGCAAGCCGGTAGCAAAGGTACTTTTGCTACCGGTTTGTGGCTGCAACCGGTAGCAAACCTTTTTTTCTTTTTTTTTCTATTTCTATTTTGTTTTTTCTATTTCTTTTTCTTTTTCTATTTCTATTTTCTTTTGTATTTCTTTTTGTATTTCCTTTTCTTTTTCTATTTCTATTTTCTTTGTATTTCTTTTTCTTTTCTATTTCTTTTTCTTTTCATATTTTCTTTTTGTATTTCTTTTTCTTTTCTATTTCTTTTTCTTTTCATATTTTCTTTTTGTATTTCTTTTTCTTTTCTATTTCTTTTTCTTTTCTATTTCTTTTTCTATTTCTTTTTCTTTTCTATTTTTTTTCTATTTCTATTTTGTTTTTTCTATTTCTTTTTCTTTTCTATTTCTATTTCTTTTTCTATTTCTATTTTCTTTTGTATTTATTTTTGTATTTCCTTTTCTTTTCTATTTCTTTTTTTATTTCTATTTTTCTTTTGTATTTCTATTTTCTTTTGTATTTCTTTTTCTATTTCTATTTCTTTTTCTTTTCTATTTTTTCAGTTTCTATTTTGTATTTTCTATTTCTTTTTATATTTCTATTTTATTTTGTATTTCTTTTTTATTTCCTTTTCTTTTCTTTCTATTAATTTTTCTATTTTCATTTGTATTTCTTTTTCTTTTCTTTTTCTATTTCTATTTTCTTTTGTATTTCTTTTTGTATTTCATTTTCTTTTCTATTTGTTTTTCTATTTCTATTTTCTTTTGTATTTCTTTTTCTTTTTCTATTTCTATTTTCTTTTGTATTTCTTTTTGTATTTCTTTTTTTGTATTTCTTTTTCTATTTCTATTTTCTTTTCTATTTCTTTTTGTATTTCTTTTATGTTCCTATTTCTTTTTCTTTTTCTATTTTCTTTTTTCTATTTTTTTCTTTTCTATTTCTTTTTCTTTTCTATTTATTTTTCTATTTCTATTTTGTTTTTTCGAAGAAGCTTTAGTCCCGGCTGGTGGGTGCAACCGAGACTAAAGCTGTCGGTGGATAAGGACGCGTGGGTAAGCTTTAGTCCCGTCTGGTGGGTGCAACCGAGACTAAAGCTGTCGGTTGGATAAGGACGCGTGGGTAACCTTTAGTCCCGGCTGGTGGACACACTGCTCGATGAGATAAAGCATGTAGCGCACGACGCCCTGTCGGAGGAACAAGACAAAGTAGAAGCGGCGTCGTGCCTATAAAAGGAGCATCGATACGCCATGGCAAGCAGGTCAACAAGCCAACATAGGTAGAGAGAGTTTCATCCCCATGGATGGAGGGTTGGGAAATCTCCCGTGGCGGAGCTTCTCGAAGATGTCGTTGGTGCACACGCCCTACGGCATCTTCGGAAGCTCCTCGGAAAAATTTCCCTGCAAGCCCGTGAAAGATTCCATCTCCTCTAACAATGTTGGGGAAAGGGTTGGGAAATATCCCGTGGCGAAGCTTCTCGAAGATGTCATTGGTGCACACGCCCTACGGCATCTTCGGAAGCTCCGCCTCAGAAAAATTTCCCTGCAAGCCCGTGAAAGATTCCATCTCCTCTAACAGTGTTGGGGAAAGGGTTGGGAAATCTCCTGTGGCGGAGCTTCTCGAAGATGTCGTTGGTGCACATGCCCTACGACATCTTCGGAAGTTCCGCCTCGGAAAAATTTCCCTGCAAGCCCGTGAAAGACTCCATCTCCTCTAACATTGTTGGGGAAAGGGTTGGGAAATCTCCCATGGCGGAGCTTCTCGAAAATTTCCCTGCAAGCCCGTGAAAGCTACTTAACTAGTAAAACAAGCCAAACATCTCCATTGTTAATATCTTACATATAGTAAGATCATTACACACAAATAAATGGGAAAGTGATTTCCATATTGAGATACACAAGTTATGATCCCTATCTAGTCTTCTGAGTTTTCTTCGTGTGTTTCCCTTTCTTCTGATTGTGACGCAACCATGGACAATCTTCATTATTTAACATGATGCTTGGGTCAGTTCTCACCTTGAAGGGTGGAATATCATCAAACTTATTATAATCTTCTGACATGTCTATCTTTTCCTCTACTCCCACGATGTTTATTTTTCCTGAAAGAACTATGTGGCGCTTTGGCTCATCGTATGATGTGTCCTCTTGCCTTTGTTTTATTTTTTTTGGTTTGGTAGACATGTCCTTCACATAAAATACCCGAGCCACTTCACTGGCTAGGACGAATGGTTCGGTGTCGTACCCTAGATTCTTGAGATCCACTGTAGTCATTCTGTACTGCGGGTTTACCTATACCCCGTCTTTCAGGTTGAACCATTTGCACCGGAACAAAGGGACCTTGAAATTAGGTCCATAGTCAAGTTCCCATATCTCCTCTATGTACCCATAATATGTGACCTTCTTCCCATTGTCCTCTGCTGCATCAAAGCGGACACCACTATTTCGGTTGGTGCTTTTTTTTTATCTTGGACGAACGTGTAAAATGTATTCCCATTTATCTCGTACCCTTGAAATGTCGATATAGTCGAAGATGGTTGCTTGGCCAACAAGTATAGCTGTTCTTCATCAGTGGCATTCATGAGACGTGTTTGCAACCAACCGCCGAAAGTCTTCATGTGTTCTCCATCAATCCAATCTTCACGTTGCTCTGGGTATTCAGAGCGTAAAATATTCTTGTGTTCCACTATGTACGGAGCCACCAAGATGGAATTATGTAGAACTGTGTACTGTGCTTGAGTGAAAGAATGTCCGTCCATACACATTGTTACTTTCTTTCCTAGCGTGCCTTTTCCATGTAGTCTCCCCTCATAACGCGATTTAGGAACACCGATCGGCTTAAGGTCAGGAATAAAGTCAACACAGAACTCAATGACCTCCTCTGTTCCATAGCCCTTGGAGATGCTTCCTTCTGGCCTAGCACGGTTATGAACGTATTTCTTTAAGACTCCCATGAATCTCTCAAAGGGGAACATGTTGTGTAGAAATACAGGACCGAGAACGCCAATCTCTTCGACCAGGTGAACGAGGAGATGCGTCATAATATTGAAGAAGGATGGTGGGAACACCAACTCGAAGCTGACTAGACATTGAACCACATCCTTCTGTAAATTTTGTAGAGTTAGTGGATTGATCACCTTCTGAGAAATCGCATTGAGGAACACACATAGCTTCGCAATGGGTACTCGAACATTTTCTGGCAGAAGCCCCCTCAATGCAACTAGAAGTAATGGTGTCATAATCACGTGGCAGTCATGAGACTTTAGGTTTTGAAACTTTTTCTCTGACATGTTTATTATTCCCTTTATATTCGACGAGAAGTCGGACGGGACCTTGATGCTACTCAGGACTTCAAAAAAGATCTCCTTCTCTTCTTTGGTAAGAGCGTAGCTGGCAGTACCTTGATACTTCTCTGGATTCAGGTTGTTTCCTTCGTGGATACATTGTTGGTCCTGCCGTGCATCCGGTGTATCTTTTGTCTTCCCATACACGCCCAAGAAGTTTAGCAGGTTCACGCAAAGATTTTTTGTCACGTGCATCACGTTGATTGCAGAGTGAACCTCTAGGATTTTCCAGTAGGGTAGCTCCCAAAATATAGACATCTTCTTCCACATGGGTACGTGTCCATCAACATCATGCGGAACAGATTGTCCGCCAGGACCCTTTCCAAAGATCACTTTTAAATCCTTGACCATATCATATATAACATCCCCAGTAGGGTGGGTAGGCTTCATTCGGTTATCTGCCTCACCTCTGAAATGTTTTCCTCTCTTTCTTACGTGATGCTGTTTTGGAAGAAATCGACGATGCCCCAGGTACACATTCTTGTTTACCAAATATATACTGTCAGTCTCACCTAAACAGTGTGTGCATGCATTGTATCCCTTGTTTGACTGTCCTGAAATGTTACTAAGAGCAGGCCAATCATTGATGGTTACGAACAACAACGCTCGTAGGTTAAATTCCTTTTGTTCGTGCTCATCCCACATAGGTACACCTTCTTCACGCCACAACTATAAAAGTTCTTCAACCAATGGCCTCGGGTACACATCAATGTCGTTGCCGGGTTGCCTCGGGCCTTGGATGAGCACTGGCATCAACTTCGGCTTCATGCACAACCAAGGAGGAAGGTTATAGATACATAGAGTCACTGGCCAGGTGCTATGACTAGAGCTCTGCTCCCCGAAAGGATTAAAGCCATCTGTACTTAGACCAAATCTTAAGTTCCTTGCGTCATCTAAAAATGACTTGAACTCTCTGTCGATTTTTCTCCACTGCGATCTGTCAGTGGGTTGTCTCAACATCACATCTTTCTTACGGTCCTCTTTGTGCCATCGCAACAACTTGGCATGCTCTTTATTTTGGAACAAACGTTTCAACCGTGGTATTATAAGAGCATACCACATCACCTTCGCAGGAACCCTCTTCCTAGGGGTGGACTCGCCCTCAACATCGCCGGGGTCATCTCACCTAATCTTATACCTCAATGTACCACATACCGGGCATGCATTCAAATTCTCGTACTCCTTGCGGTAGAGGATGCAGTCATTGATGCATGCATGTATCTTCTACACCTCTAATCCTTTAGGGCAGACAACCTTCTTTGCTTTGTACGTACTAGAGGGCAATACGTTCTCCCCTGGAAGCATCTTCTTTATTATTTTCAGCAACTTTTCAAATCCTTTGTCAGAAGTACCATTCTCTGCCTTCCATTGCAGCAATTCTAGTGTGGTACCCAGCTTTTTCTGGCCATCTTCGCAATTTGGGTACAATAGTTTGTTGTGATCCTCTAACATTTTCTCCAACTTCATCCTCTCCTTTTCACTTCCGCAGTTTATCTTCGCATCAAGAATGGCCCGACCCAAATCGTCATCGGGATCATAAAAAATGGGCTCTTCTTCATCTTCGTCTTCCCCCATTCTACTATCACCGTCTTCAGTGAACATAGGATAGTTGTCACTATCCTCTTCTTCTTTGTTGTCTTCCATTATAACCCCTCTTTCTTCGTGCTTAGTCCAACAATTATAGCTGGGCATGAAACCGTTCTCAAGCAGGTGGACGTGAAGGGTCTTTGAGGTAGAGTAATCGTTCATATTATTACAGGAACTACATGGACAATAAATGAAACCATTCGACCGCCTGTTTACCTCAGCCACGTTGAGAAAATAATGCATGCCAGTAATGAAGTCGGGATGGCATCGGTCACTGAGAAGCCTTTCGTACCGGTTCGTAACACGAACCGGTACAAGAGGCCCTCAACTAACCGATATTAATGTTCCTCGGTCGCCTGGACAAGTGAGCCGGTATTAATGCACCCTTTAGTACCGGTTCGTAAGGGAACTGGTACTAAAGGCTTAGATGGAAGCCCTGTTTTCTACTAGTGTGCAGACCCGTTCTTGATCAGTTTTCTGGGGTGAAATCTCGTCGAAGCTGTTTTTTTAGATAATCGTTTGTTGTTATCACTACAGGAACAACTTAAGGTGTCGACAGCCAGAGGCCGTCGGCGTTGGCCCGAGGCGGGCAGCCGAGCAAACTGGCCATCAGCATAGAACAGGTAGGCGTCAACCTAGCCGTCGGCATAGACCGGACCGTCGGCATAGACCGGACCGTCGACATAGAGGCCTGCCATAACGGCAAAGCGAAGGCGACACCTAGCCGTCGGCTCAGCTCTTACACCTACACCGACAATAAAGCCGTTGGCATAGCTTTTTTTTTTCTTTTTTGCCAAATTAATCCTAGAAAAATTATAACTAAATTATTCTAATTCAGAAAAATACAAATAATCTCTACTATCTAAAAAAAGCTCCGTGGACAGCTAAATACGTCGTCCGCCTTCATCGCACCTCCGCCAGGCTTCCAAATTGGGCCGATTTGACCTATGTGCCGCACAACCCATCCCCACAGTCCACAACGCACATCTCTTTCATGCTCTCAATTCTCTTCACCCGATAGGGTTTCCTCACGTGCCATGTGGCGCCCCACAAAAACCACTACTAGAAAATCGCTGTGTTTTTTGTCTTGCGCATCATCATGACAACATGCTCATGCCCTCATGCCGCATTGCATTTGAGCATCGTCATCATCATGCATGTGTTTGTACAAAACTATTTTCGAAAAGCCTGGTTTTTTTTCTAAACGCCCGTCTTTATTTCAAATTAAAACCCCGGGTCTTCGGAATATTTTGTTTCGTCTAAAGACAGATTTCAAAAGCCCCGTTTTAAATAAATAATTATTTAAGTTGTTTTTAGGAGGTAGCCCGCCAGGCCCGAAAGCCCGGCCGGCCACCTCCAAACCCTAGTCTAAAATACCAAGACAAAACCAAACCTAAGTCCTAGTCTAAACCCACCTAACCAAACCCTATCAACCCCCACCAACCCAGCCGCCAATCCCTCCCAGCCTCCACCTCACCTGAGCCACTCGTAGCTCGACACCTCACTGCACCCTCCACCTTTTCCCTCCGAGACACGCACACCACACACCCAGCCGACCCACTCCCCTGCCCACACGCTAGCCTGGCCCCAGGCCCACGCCTGCCCTGCACCTGCACGCACTCCCGCAGACACGCCAACCCCCACGCACGTGACCCATCCTCGTGCTGCCCGTACACCCCGCTCCTCCATCCTCTTCCCTACCCTGTTTTCCTCTCCTCTCCTCGCGCTCCGGCAGCCGCCAGGCCCCGCCTCCGGTCGTCACCGACCTCTGGCCGCCGCCGTAGGCCAGGCTCCACCCTTCCCCGCCTCGACCTCCTTCCGGGTCCCTACACGCCATCGCCCCACCGCCGCGACCTCCTCCTCTCCGCGACCTCGGCCTCCTCGACGCTGCGCCGCCGCGACCTCCTCCTCCCGCGTCGTCGGATCCCCGCGCCCGCGCGAGCCTGGTCCTGCGCGACCAGCTCCCCTCGACCTCGCTCCGTCCCGGCCTCCGCATCACCGGCCGCCACCCCGGGGTGAGCACGCCTCCACGGTCGCCCCTTCGTCGGCAGCAAGCTCGCCCAGCGGAGCTGCCACCGATGCCTCCTTGAAGCCACCTCCTCGCCTTCCATGGTCGTCGCCGCCCCTATGACCTCTTCCACGCCTCATCCCTGTATCGCCTCTGGCTGCGTCGTTCCCCCACCGCCTGCCTCACCGTGTCGCTGCCACCTCGCCTTACCCTGCTGTCTTGTTCACGCTCGCCTTGGCGCCTTCGTCGGCAGGCTCTGGTCCCTGCCTAGCGCCAAGTCTGTCGACTCCATCACCTCCGTCCTCCAGAGCACCTCCGCCCTTCATTCCTGCCGCCAGGCATTGTCTTCGGCCTTGGTGTCGTCCGCGAGCCTGCTCCGTCACTAGCGCGCAGGTGTCGTTCCGGCCTCATCCATGTTTTTGCTGTTCAAGAGAACTGACACGCCCTGGTCTGTGTCGTTGTCCCGTAGTGGGGTGTTCCGTGACGTGGTGGTTCTTCTCTAGTGTTTTGGCCTCAGTTTGTCCCTATGTCTAGGAACAGCTCGATCACTCTAGCGTTTGGTGGTGTGGTGCGGATGATGCGCTGTGGTGGAGAAATGGAGGTGTTGGCGTGGATGAACATGGTCACAAACGTGTGAAGATATGCTACCTCGGTTACCTACGAGACCTGGACACTCAAAGTCGCGACCCGAAAGATCATCGACATGGAAAAACCAGACCTGCGTACATGGTTGGTCATCGACAAGACCGGCTCGTTGCCGATGGTTTTCGATGGATGTACATGGTGCTACACAAGATCTCCGACATGGGAAGACCCCAAGTCCTTCGAGGAGGAACCGACAAGATTGACCTCACAAGCGCCAAGATCACAAGAGCACCATCATGGAAACCGATGACCCCGGACCCCTGGATCCAAAGACCGAACCCCCGCACCGGCTTCATGATCTCCTTCGCGGACGCCAAGACCCCGTTCCCGGAGGTGAAGACCGATCCCCCCGAACCTTCCGAACCCAAGATCTTCCGAACCCAGATGTGTGAACCTTTTCCCGAGCCCCTATTTTATAAATGCTATATATAAAACCTATCGCATATTAAATTGTTTCATCTCTCATGCATATCATGTGGTTTGGGGGTATTTAGTCGATTCACCTCATAATTAAATATGGAGCACATATGCGGGCTTTTCTAGTCTTATAATTGCCTCCATTTAAATTTGTGTAGCGAATCGATGCCCTGTTTTGCCTTGCTAATACAACATTTAAATTGCGGCGTTTCTAAATAACTTGAACCGTGTAATTAATTATCGGGACCCCGGTTCCGCTTAATATTGCCTAATTGCACCGCATCTGCATCATATCATAATCATGCCGGATCTTCTGCCGTAATATTAAATATTGCATCCGGTGTTTCTTTTAGTGCTTTGCTTCTTCGCGGATTAGGCCGATGAGTTGATGCGAGTATCGACAAGTTCTCCGGATATGATCCGTCGGCAGTGTTTTTCCCAGGCGAGCATCTCTCCCCCTTCTACCTATTTTGCATTTATAGTCTTTATTTCCTCCTGTTGATCTATCGCTATCCGTGTCGCGATGCTTTAGTTCCGTACACCAGTTATACCCTGTGCAACCTCTATATTGCCTTGGACACCTCCTATCGTCGGATTGAGGACAAGTACGCCATGAGGGGGTCCTCGAGGCGTGCGGAAGAGAGGGGTGTGAGACGACGGTGTTCCGTGACGGTGAGCACACAAGTTTACCCAGGTTCGAATCCGCCGGCTTTGGATGGACCCTACTCCTGTTATCAATCCAGTAATACGGCAAAGCCAGAATATGGATTACAATGGTATCGCATGTGCGAGTTGAGGGTCTAAAGTATTGGGTGTTATCTGGTGCCCTAAAGGCTCTCCCTAGGACGGCTTATATAGATATCCGGCCTAGGGTTTACAGGAGAGATCAATCCGGCTACGACTAAGAGTTGGTTACAGAGTACATCTTGAACTACAAGTAACATTATAGGCCTAATTCGGTAAGTCTTCTGGGCCTTCCCATAGCCGGATTGGACTCCATCTTCTCTCTCTAACTGGGCCGCCCGTGAAGCAAAGCTCTAACCCGAAGTGGGCCACCCTGGTCAGTGAGGAACTGTGAGGATACCCCGGAAGTATATCCCCAACAGCAGCCCCCGGAGGCCTCCAAGATCCAAAGTCGGATTTTATCATCGTCTAGCTTGATCTGCAGCTTGCAGAATCTTGAAGGGTTCCTGAAACTTCACAACAGAAAATACGATCCAGGTCTTAAAAGTAAGTCGGACCTTTCAATTGGTTACTCGGATTTTCCAGCTCGCTTTTAAACTAAGACGGAACTTGGTCTCTAACGCCACCTGCCACAAGCATGGTCAGGTCATGTCATCTGACAAACGTTCCGTCAGCACGACCGTTTGGTGGGTCCGCGGTTCGCGGAACCAGGGCGCCGTTTCAATGCATGCGTGGAGATCGAGGCGACGCAATCATCGCGCAGGCCCTCCCCAGGTCTTTCCACGACGTGTGGCGGTTACACTATAACGTTTGCACGAATCTTGGCGCAGGTAGGTGAATATAAGAGGTTTAGATTTCTTCTTCTCCTATCCACCAGTCCTTTGTCGCTCCTTCCTTCCCAATTCTCCTGCGCACCCAGAGCCTCTTCGTCCTCCTCCCACAGAGCTCCTAGTGCTACCACTTTAAGGTCACCTTTTCCACCGGAGAAAAATAGCTTCATCTTCTTCGTCCTCTGGTTTGGCGGCGGCAGCGGCGGCAGCGTCGGCGGAAGCAGCTGCGGAGAAGGAGAGTTTCCGGGGAATCTGGATCCCCTGCGCCCTCGACGAGGCAGGCCTCAAGAACGTGGAGAAGGAGGGGCTTCTCGCCACCGGCGACTGGCGGACCGACCTCGGCGAAACCGTCCCCAACCCGCGCGAGGGCGAGCGTGTCCACTTCGGCACCCATCTGGACCAAGGTTTGTCCTTTCCTCCCTCGGAGTTCTTCTCCCAGGTGATAGATCACAATGGAGTTCAACTCCACAATCTTCCTCCCAATTCTCTTCTAGAAATGAGCACATATGCTGCACTTTGCGAGGGCTTTCTCGGCATTAGGCCGAGTTTGCTTCTCTTCCGGTACTATTTCCATGTCCGGACAAATTCCATCACTGCCGGTGTTCCTTATATCACCGGCACCATTAGTTTTTCTGTTAGACGAGACCGGTCCTATCCCAAAATTTCTGCCAGTGACTCGGTCAAACAATGGCCAGCCACTTTCTTCTACCATAGGGATATTCCGGCTCCCGGCAAAGCTACTGCTTTGCCGGCTTTTGTCGACGGGGCCGCCACGGCCCAGACTTCCTGGGACGAGGCTGCTCCGGCTCTCACCGACGATCTGATCCTCGCTAAGAGGCGGATCGAGTATTTGATCAAGCACAAGAGTCTGAAGGGATCCCACTTGGTCCAATGCTGGGTCTCACGTCGGATCCAGCCACTTCAGTACCACGGAGACAGACTGATGCACTCCATCATGTCTTCCAAAAAAGATTCCCTCCCCATCAGCCCGAAAGCCTACACCGCCCAGGGTTACATAAGCCAGATCAAATGGCTGATCAAGGAGCGGATCGAGAGGAAAATTCCGGAGGTTTCTCTGGATATGCACACGGCGGAAAACCCCGTGGTGCTGGTAAGCTTCCATCAATACACCTTTCATGTGTTTCAATCTTTAAATTATATACTGCAATGCTGATATGCTTTCCTGTTTTCAGCTTGTTGACCTCCCCGAGTCGGAGCTTGCTCCACTTGAAGGATATCCTCCTAAGTTTTCTCAGGAGACTGAAGTAGTCCCATTGCCGGATCTTGCGCTCAAGAAGCATAAAGCTCCGATAGTGGCAGTTGGCACAAAGGAAGTGCCTGTTGTGAAGAGGTAACTTTCATTCACAATTTCCGCCTTTGTACCTTTCTCGAATTTCTTTCTGAGATGTAATGTTTCCAACTTTACTACATTCTCAGAGCAAAGCCTCTCATCAAGGGTAAGGGGAAAGGGATTCCTGCGAAGCCCCTGCGACAGACGATGCTTACCATAGCTTCCCCTGCCACGGCTCCTCCGACTCCTGCCCCTCAACCTTCTACAACACCGGCGATTACTCCTTCTCCGGTTGTTTTAGAAGATTCGACTCCTCCAACGGCGCCTGTGATCCTTGGGTCACATACTGACGTCACCGTGGGTGCGTCAGCTCAAGATAAGGGTGAGCCCTCTTCGGGTAATGATCCCTCGGCTGAAGTATTCGCCGACAACCTCCTCAGCAATCCCAGAGTTGCCAAGTTTGGCTTATCCCGGAAATCTGTAGAGGAGATCCAGCGGCTGGCCAAGCAAGTCCTAGACAAAAGCCATCTATCCCCCGAAGAGGAAGCGCAAGAAGCAGAGGACGTCAAGTTCTTTGACCTTCTCGCTCAAGTCCGCCTTCACGACGAGAGAATCAGGACCGGCGAGCTTCCAATAGCCCCAGTGATTCCTCTTACCCTCTCTGAGAAGGTGGCAGCTGAAGTGAACGCGGGGTTAGACAAACTCACCCGCGAGCAATATGTAAGTCGGAATTCTAACTCTTGTTTTTTACATTATGTTATATCATATCCTCTAGCCCCCAAGCATGAAGTAGGATATAGAAATCCGGGTTTATGCTTCCATTAGGATGCTAAAGAACGAACTAGTGTAGCCCCCAAGGCTCGTGCTGATATTTAGCAAAAAATATTAGCCCGAGTCTTAAGTAGCTTTCTGACTTTGGGTATTCTGATAACAGAAAGTATGTTCCTATAACTAGGAATTATTAACCAATGTCTGTGATAAGCGGAGAGAGATCAAAGCTCTCTGGCTTAAAAATTTTGAGCTCAAGGTAGCCAAGGATGAAGCCGAAGGTAAACATTCCGAGATTCAAACCTTGTCTTTTGCTTTTTCAATGTCGAATTTTTCTGAACTGTTGTTCTTTTTGACTTACAGCGTTGGTGAAACAATCCATCGCTATGATTGAAGAGGCCGAGAACCTCAAGACCCTAGTGGTGGAGAACAAGGGACTTCGCCAAGAGCTAGATAAGCTCAAGGCGGATCATGAAAGGAGCATAGCTCAAGCCCTTGAATCCTCCTCCATGGCCACTGAAGAGCGCGATCGCAAGATTGCTGCTCAAGATAAAGTTATCTCGGACCTCAAGAATGAGCTTGGTAGAGAGAAAGATCTCTCTGAAGCGCTCCAGGCTGAACTCCAGAGTCTCCGGGAGGAGAAGACCAAGATTGACGACGTCATTCTTGGTACGTTCCATCTGTCTGATTTATCATTTCTTCGACCTTCATCAATGTCAGATTTTCCTTAACTTGTTTTGTGTTTAGGTCCACTGAACTTGTCGGACTCTTCCTCCTCCGAGCCCCATACCCACCGGCTTACCCAAGTTGGTGATCTTCTGCATGACTTCCGCCAGTCTATTAAAGACATTGGCGAGTCCCTGAGGATTCCGGACATGCCAAGCATCTCGGATTTTCAGGTGCAGGACAAGGCCAAGGAGATGCCACAGCTTGTTCGGGACTGGAACATGTCCTACGCGCGGACTGCTACGCAGAACGCTCTTACCATGGTCATGAGCCACCATGGAAACATGGAGATGTGGCAAGTGACCAGAGGGTACTGCAAGGTAGACGAAGATGGCCAGGAGCAAGACCTTTAAGCCATCATGCACTCCTGCGCCGGATACGGGTGCCACGTAGCTGATCTGACCAGCTACGAGATCCCCTTCTTCACCCGTGTAGATACTCGGCCACCTCCTCCAGAAGAAACCGAAGAAGCTTCCGACGATGAACGGACCACCTCGGATCCGGACATCTCGGAACGATATCAAGGCGGAGTAACCAACAAGCCGACAGCTCCTTCATCTCCTCCTGCATCATCGACCACAAACTTATGTATTATTCTGTGAAAGAACATGATGCGCTTGTAAATATTAAGTACTATGACTTTTGCTAGTGCTAAGTTTTTTATCTATTCAGCACTTTTGTCTTAGAATTTTTGCGTGCCTGAAATGTTTTCATAAGCACTTGAAAATTTTTCGTCTCTACTTATCGTTTATCTGGCTTTCCGCCTCGTCCCTTTCGTGAGCCGGCTAAACCTTCAGCCGGAAACTTTGCCGAGCAACGGAGCTCAATTGCTAAACCAGTTTAAACTCGGAAACAAAGCCGGCTTCTAGTACCAACAATCCACTACTCGAAAAATACCCGCATCTAGCAATCAGACAAATAACCAAAGTAAAGACTAGAATTTTTAGAGTTATACCCGAAGGTAGCAGTTTTAGAATCGGAAATCTAAACCAGAACAAACATGATCATAAAGTACTTTCAAGCACTCTGGGATTTTCGACTACGACATGATCATTAGGAAATAAGATGGTACAAACTTCTCAGAAAAACCTTGAGGTAAACAAAACTTTTATTTCTCACAGAACATGTGCATATTTATGATTACAAAGAAGGATAAACTAAGAATAAAAGGGACGTAGCTGAGCAATATTCCACGGTCTGTCTAACTCATCCGGATTTGTACTGCCTCCAACTCTCTTTCTCTTCTTAGTAGCAGGTCTTTCTTTGGCTGGCCTCATGTCAGTTAAGTAGTACGATCCATTGTGCAATACTCGACTAACTAAAAAGGGCCCTTCCCATACTGGGGAAAGTTTGTGCTTTCTTTGTTGCATAAGCCAGAGAACCAAATCACCTTTATTGAAAGATCTAGTTCGGACTCTCTGGCTATGATCCTTGCGTAACTTCTGCTAATAGGCTGTAGATCTCATTTCAGCAACAACGCGAACTTCTTCGACTAAGTCGAGATCATATCATCGAGAAATTTCGGCATCCTCTTCAATATACGCGGCCACTCTAGGAGAAGTATGAATCAAATCACTAGGAAGAACGGCTTCGGCGCCATAGACCAAGAAGAAAGGTGTATATCCTATTGACCTGTTCGGAGTTGTTCGTAAACTCCAAATTACAGAGGGTAGTTCCTCTACCCAAGCCCCCGCAGCACGTCTCAGTGGTGCTTCGAGTCTTGGTTTCAAGCCTTGTAGAATTAAACCATTTGATCTTTCGACTTGTCCGTTAGCCTGTGGATGTGCGACTGACAGAATGTCAAGCCGGATATTTTGCTCATCGCAGAATTCAGCCAGTTCTCCCATGGAAAAGTTACTCCCATTGTCCGTGATAATACTATGCGGATAACCACACCGGATTATAACATCCTCGACAAATCTTTTGGCTGTTGCTCCATCACAACTAGTGACAGGTTTAGCATTGATCCACTTTGTGAATTTTTCCACCATCACTAAGAGGTGAGTGAATCCACTTGGGGCTCGTTTAAAAGGTCCTACCATATCAAACCCCCAGACCGCAAAGGGCCATGTTATAGGTATTGTTCGCAGCTGATCAGCCGGAACATGAGCTTGCTTGGCGTATTTTTGGCAGCCTTTGCATGTCTTGACTAATCGTTCGGCATCTGCCTGAGCTGTAAGCCACAAAAATCCATGTCGAAAAGCTTTTGCCACTAAAGATTTGGCTGCAGCGTGGTGACCACACTCGCCTTCGTGGATTTCCCTTAAGATTTCCACTCCTTCTTCCGGAGATACACAGCGCTGAAAAACCCCAGAAACACTCCGTTTATGGAGCTCACCTTTAACAATAGTATAGGCTTTTGCTTGTCGGATAATCTGTCGGCTCAACACCTCGTCTTTAGGTAATTTGCCATCTACCAAGTAATCGAGGTAGGGTTGAGTCCAGCTGGGAATTACAGCCAGAACTGCTATCAAAGGTGAATCGGATTTGGTCGGATATTCCTCATCTACTCCCTTTATCAAGGGAACTTTGAGGTGCTCTAAAAATGCGCCATCCGGGACCTCTTTCCGCGTAGAGCCTATTCGAGATAATGCGTCTGCTTCCTCATTTTCTGCTCGAGGGATGTGTTGAACTTCAAACCCTTCAAACGATTTAGATAGATCATCCATGACAGCTTTATATGCTGCCATGTGCTTATTTGCATTACAAATATCCGAGACTTGTTGAGAAACAAGATCCGAATCTCTGTAACACATCAAACGTAGGATGCCAATGTCCTTAGCAATCCGGATTCCATGCAGCAGTGCTTCATACTCAGCAATGTTGTTTGTCGCTGTGAAGTGGATCTGCAACACGTATAAAAGTTTATCTCCTTGGGGTGATTTGAGCACCACGCCAGCCCCCGAGCCCCCTCGAGCCTTAGACCCATCGAAAAAGAGGGTCCAATATTCCGACTCAGGGAGGACCATGTTCTCCTTGGTCTCTGTCCAATCAGCAACAAAGTCGGCAAGGATCTGGGATTTAATTGTTGTCCGGGGTTTGTACTCAATATTGAATGCTGCAAGCTCTATGCCCCATTTGGCGACGCGTCCTGTGGCATCGCTATTGTTGATTATATCTCTCATGGGAGCTTTGCTCACCACAGTAATTGGGTGCTCCTGAAAATAGTGTCATAACTAACGAGATGCTAGAAAAACACCGTAAGCCAACTTTTGATAGTGCGGATACCGCTGTTTTGATTCTGTCAGGACCTCGCTGACAAAGTACGTCGGACGCTGCACCAGGTGCTCCTGATTTTCTTCTGGTCTCTCCACTACCATAACGATACTGACAACCTTATTTGTCGTTGCAATGTAAAGCAACATCGGTTCCTGAGGTTCCGGCGCTGCAAGGATAGGAGCAGATGAGAGTACTTTCTTCAGGTCTTGTAGTGCAGCTTCAGCTTCGTCAGTCCAGACAAAATCCTTGGTCTTCTTTAGGAGTTTGTATAATGGTGCGGCTCTTTCACCAAGTCGGCTTACAAATCGACTGACCGCAACAATGCAACCAGTTAATCTTTGTACGTCCTTCAGGCGAGTTGGCCTGGAAATGTTGAGACTAGCCTTGATTTTGTCACGGTTTACCTCTATGCCTCTTTGAGACACGATGAAACCTAACAATTTTCCGGCTGGTATTCCAAAGAAGCATTTCTTCGGGTTAAGCATGATGTTGTATTTTCATAGATTGGCGAATGTTTCCTCCAAGTCGGAAATCAATGTTTCCTTCTTTTTCGACATGACCGTGATATCATCCACGTATGCATGTACATTGCGTCCGAGTTGATCATGGAGGCAACGCTGCATCGTGCGCTGGTACGTAGCTCTTGCGTTCTTCAGCCCAAAGGGCATCGTAACAAAACAGAAGGTTCCGAAGGGGGTTATGAATGAAGTTTTGACTTTGTCAGATTTCTTCATCCGGATTTGGTGATAACCGGAATATGCGTAGAGAAAACAGAGGAGTTCCGAGCCTGCCGTAGAATCGATAACTTGATCAATTCTAGGCAGAGCGAACGGATCTTTTGGACAAGCCTTGTTCAAGGTGGTATAATCAACACACATCCTTAAATCAGTGGTGTCCTTTTTAGGGAACATTACAGGGTTGGCTGACCAATCAGTATGGATGACCTCTTCTATGAATTCGGCTAAATCGAGCCGCGCTAGTTCCTTAGCTATTACCTGATGATTTTCATCACCAAACCATCATAAGGACTGTTTGACGGGTTTAGCGTTCGGTTTTACATTTAGAGAGTGCTCGGCAAGTTCCCTAGTTACTCCGGTCATGTCAGATGGCTGCCATGCGAAGATATCTTGATTTGCTTGGAGGAACTTGACGAGCGCGCTTTCCTATGCGCTACTTAGGCCTACGCCTATCTGGGTTACCTTGGAGGGGTCATCATCCTTCAACAGCGTCGTCTTCGTCTCTTCTGATGCCTTGAACTCCGGATTTGGCTTTGTGACCTCCTTCTTTGTTGTGGGCATCTCGGACGGATCTATGCTCTTCTTGATCTCCTAGTACTCCTGGGCGTGCAGCACGGCTTCGGCAAATTCGGCATTTCCATCTTCGCACTCTCGCGCCTTCTTCGGGTCTCCCCTGATGGTGATCACGGCGTTGGGACCTGGAATTTTCATCATATTGTAAATGTAACACGGACGAGCCATAAAAGCCCAGTAAGCCGGACATTCGAATATAGCGTGGTATGCGCTCTTGAACGGGACCACTTCGAAGGAAAGTGCCTCTGTCCGATAATTCTTTGGAGTTCCAAAAGTAACATCCAAAGTAATCTCTCCTAGGGAATTAGCTTGTCTTCCTGGGACAACTCCGTGAAAGATCACAGAGCTATGGTTCAGCTGTGTTTCCGAGATCTTCATCCGGGGTAGCGTTTCGACATAGAGAATATTGATACTGCTACCACCGTCCATGAGGTTCTTGGAGAAACCATAACCGTCAATAAGTGGATTGACGATTAAGGCGTATTTTCCTTGCCTATGTAGCTTAGGCGGATGATCCGCGCGGTCAAACGTTGTTGCCACTTCCGACCAGTCCAGATACTGAGGGACAGCCGGAACTGTTGCGTTGAGCTCGTGGAGAACTGCTTTCTTGACCTTTGCTAGTTGAGATCCGAGGAAGGTGACGTAAGTGTCCTTCTTGGTGGGAAAATTTTTCTTCCCTTCCGACTTGGGATTTGAAGCATCGGCTTCCTCCATGTCGGAATCTTCCTTGGTCTCTTTGTCCTTTTCGGGATTTTTCTTTCCCTTCTTCCGCTTAGCTTTGTACCCCGCTGTATCATCTCTCTTGATGTCGTCGTTAAAACGACATTCAGCGTTGGTGTGGGACGAGCCCCCATTGGCGTCCAAGTGATGCACACATGGGTTATTGGCGATGTTGGCCCAAGTGTAGGTTTTGCCTGGTTGTTGCTCTCCTCTACCTTGGACCCTTGACGTCCCACGGCCACGCCCGCGGCCTCCACCACGTCCTCCTCGTCCTCTAGACCCAGAAACAGTAGTGACTACTGCTGTCTCCGCGTTGGGTTTTTCTTCCGAGGTATTTTTGCGCTTCTGAGCTTGTTGCTTTGGTTGTTTTGCCGACTGAGGCGCAGCCATGACATTGAGTAATCCCTCTGCATCGCCGTCAGCATCTGCATACTTGCTCGCTGTTTCTATCATCTCTCCCAGATCAGTAACCTTGTCACACTTCAAGTGATGGCGCAGTAAACCAATTGGGAGACCTACGATGAAAGCTTCAATCGCAGTTTGATCATTTACTCCTTTGCAGGAGTTCTTGGTGTCAATCCATCATCCGAGGTAATCCCAGCAAGTTTCTCCGGCTTTCTGGGTGCAACGCTGTAGGTCTCCAACCGTACAGGGCCTCCGATATGTGCCTTCGAAATTCCGAAAGAACGCACTTTGTAAATCATACCAGTTATGGATGGTGTTCGCCGGAAGTTCATTGAGCCATGATCGTGCCATCTTCCGCAACATAAGTGGGAGATATCGGGTTGCGACCAGGCTGTTTCCGCCTTTGGCGATGCAGCAGGCTTGGAAGAAATCCTATAACCAGGTGTCTAGCCGAGCAATGCCATCGTAGGCTTGGATATGTCTTGAGATAGCAAATCCTTCTGGGAACTTTGTAGCTCTGATGCGTGGTCCGAAGCATTTTGGGCCCACGTATACATCATCGTTTTCGTAGCGCCGAGCCTCTATATTGGAGTTGATCCTGTGCCTTGCATCGTTCGGGGATAGGGATCGTCCCGAATGTCGGCTGTGGCTACGGTGCCTTGGAGCCGGACTTCGGCTTCTGCCACCACCTCCTCCGCCATGTCGTCCTCCTTGACCTCCTTGGGGGCCGTTGTGATAACTGTGTGGTGGAGAGGGTGGTGCAGCTGGATAGTTTCCGGCTGATCGCCGGCCTCTGTCCGGAGCGTCATTATTCCGACTCCGGGGAGGTTCTTGACTATGACGAGCCCCCTGCCGGCTTGTTCCAACGTGGTTTCCGTCGTTCATTCGTTCGTTGTTCCCACCATGGTGAGGCTCAGCCGGACGGTTTTCATGTCTGGGAGGTGGCATTCTCTGACGATCCTCCTCCCGACGTTTCTCTTTATCTTCTCCCTTTCGGGGAGGATTTCTCGGATTCAGTGCAGCGATCGCGTCTTTCTCGGCTATTGGAGCGACATTGCTCCAGTTATGTGTAGCTCTGCGGTGCTGCCCTGACGATCCGATTCTTGAATAATTGTCTTCCCTGCGTTCGGGGTGACGATACTGCGCCCGAACGTAGTGGGATCTTACGTCAGCCCGTGCCGGATCTGTGCGACATTGGTCGGAATCCGAGACCAGCTTTTGACTTCCAGACAGGGCGACCTTTTGCTGCTCCAGTCCCTTATTAATTAGCTTGGTACCCAAATGTATGTCCTCTGGTCCTGGATTAGCCGATAGAATTTCATGAGCTACCACGGTATTTTGCACTGGTGTTGGGTAAACCCAATCTCCGTTGCTATCCTTCTGTGGCTTCCCCATCTCATCTCCAAAAAGGACGGCACGAACACGTGGGAATTGGTTGTCATCTATGTGACGCTTCCGTGTCTTCTGATGCAGACGAGACATGTACTCCTTGTTTGACATACGCTTCTTCTCCACCTCGATGTTTTTGGCTTCATCAAGGAGTTGTTGACGACGCGCTTCTAGGGCCTGGGCCCTTTCGTCCAGCTCATCTGCAGTAAGTTCTGCAGCTGTAGGGATAGGTGTGGTTAATGCGGCATCGATGAGTTTACGCGCACCTTCAGTGATCACGTGTCCATCCACCGATGCTTCATTTTTCTACTCGTCTGGGATAAGTGATCCATCCGAGTCTTCTTCGTATTCCTCGGCGACTACCTCCTCTGTGAGGGGGTCTTTTGCCGGGGTCTTGTTCTTCTTGTTCCTCTTCTTTGCCTTCTTGGTAGCGCCGGTAGCAAAGACGGCTTTTGGTCCGTTTCCCGGAGTCAAGCTCTGATCGGTACTTTCGGACATCTGGCCCTCGGGATTATCTCCGATGTCCATGTCATCCTGCGCTTTGGGAGAGTGTTCCCCGGATCCTTCATCCATGGCTTCTCCTTCTTCTGCAGCTTTGGAGTTATACTCCTCTTCGTATTCCGCGGAGAACTTTCAGAAATCTGCCGACGTCATAGATTCATCCGAGGATGCGGGAACGTCGGCGTTTATTACAATTGCCTCCAGCACCGAGTCGGTGTTTTCTCCAGCATCGGTAGAGCCGGATCCGGATCCAACATATCCGACGAAGTGCGATGCGTGCTTCCTGAGGTACCTGCGGCTTTCGCGATCAGCCATATCGAAACTTTTAATGGTTTCGAGGATTGCATCTGCGCTAGTGCCTTGCAGTATCATACATCTTAGTGTGTACCTGAGGAAAGGCCTACCTGTCCCGGCATCGTCAGAGCCGGAATCAATGTCGTTGATATGCTCCTCCTGGATTTCGACTTCCACAGGTGGGTCGATCTGGGATCCGGCTTCTCCAAAGAGATCCACTCCAGATTCGTCTTGGACCGTGAGGTCTTCTTCAGGCTCGGATTTCTCCACCATCTCCGCAACTGGTGCGGGCTGGGTGGGATTAGGGTTTTCTGAGATCCGGAACTCTGCCGCCTCCGTAGACAAAGGGGACCCAGAAGATTCTTCTGCCTCTATCATCACCGCTGGGGTGGGTTGGGCAGGTTCAGTGAAACCGATGTAAACATCGATCTCGCCAAAATACATGATAGTATAGGCAGTCATGGCCTCCCTAGCCGGAAGTCACGGCCTCCCTAGCCTCGAGGTGTGCGGAAGAGAGGGGTGTGAGACGACGGTGATCCGGGACGGTGAGCACACAAGTTTACCCAGGTTCGAATCCGCCGGCTTTGGACGGACCCTACTCCTGCTATCAATCCAGTAATACGGTAAAGCCGGAATATGGATTACAATGGTATCGCTGCGAGTTGAGGGTCTAAAGTATTGGGTGTTATCTAGTGCCCTAAAGGCTCTCCCTAGGACGGCTTATATAGATATCCGGCCTAGGGTTTACAGGAGAGATCAATCCGGCTACGACTAAGAGTTGGTTATAGAGTACATCTTGAACTACAAGTAACATTATAGGCCTAAGTCGGTAAGTCTTCTGGGCCTTCCCGTAGTAGGATTGGACTCCGTCTTCTCTCTCTAACTGGGCCACCCGTGAAGCAAAGCTCTAACCCAAAGTGGGCCACCCTGGTCAGTGAGGAACTGTGAGGATACCCGGAAAGTATATCCCCAACACCTCCTATTACCTGTGTTTGGTAGATAGCTGGCCTTGCCAGTCATAGTTGCTTGCTCAGGTGCGATCTCGTGTTATCAAGTACCACAGTTGTTGGAATGCTGGCAGATGTTTATGGTGGAGATGATCATGACTTTAAATAAAACTATTAAATTGCTAGATATAACTAATGCAGAGGGATCAGTGGGCAATAGATGTTATTTGGTTCTTCCACGCTCACTTGTGTCCCGTAGGACCCCGAGTACTTGATACCTGTTCCTTGACTATTCGCACTATCCACATCCGGGAGACCCTATGGGATCCCCCTGAGCCAGAGCTTGATTCATTTCTATTTCTTGGGGCCACAAACTAGTTTGGGGCTTTATTACTATCCTATACTTATGCCATGTTTTACTGCTTTATTTACGATTGTGCGTGGTGCACCTGTACTGTTTAGGATCGTGACACGTTTTCGCTGTATCGGCAAGCCCAGTCACACTTTCGGGTTCCCAGTCGTTTACAACCGTCCACACAAACCCTGGGTCCGTTGCGGAGCCGGCCAACTTCGTTGCGGGTAGCTTAGTGGGATGGCCCCCTGAAATATTTTATGAATCATGTGATTGCTTTGTCGTGAAAGCCTCGTTGGGTTTTGAGTTGGTTTTTCCGAGGTTGATCGAGTGTGTGTTTCTATTTGTGCACCCCTGTAGGGTAAAACTTTCTGAAAGCCGTGTCCGCGGTTATGGACGACTTGGAGCACAGTATCTCGATCATAGACAAGCATAACTAAAGTAGCGTTATAAATTTGACTTAATATGTGACTAGTAATTCAGCTTCACTACAATGGAATGGATAATAAAAATGCCAACAACTGGTGGATCTATGGTGATCTGTGTCATACTATACCTGCCTAGTAAGTATTGCAACTCCAATGGAATGTGATAAAAGTGCCGACAACTGCTGGGTTTTGGGATTCCTCGGGACAATCATATCTCACTAGTAAATGTTCCACCTACAACGGAATGTTAACTAAAACGGCCCACTACTCATGCTTCAGGATGACTCATGCTATCTATATCCGACTAGCAAGTGCTTCAACCATAACGGAATGAATAAAACTACCAACTGTGTGAGTTCCTCGGTTTGACTTCCTCGTTCGGTCTCGAGGGGGAATACCAGGATGGGTATGTTTGGTGTTACTATCAGGTTGGATCCGGATAGGTCTTTCTTACCCCTCTCTAATAGCCGCCAGTTTTACTGAGTCTCTATAGGTTGTTTAGTGCTGCTGCGCTGCCGCTTCAGTCCACAATACCTATGTAGGCGAGAGCCGCCGAATTCTAGCCTCGCCATGTACTGGCCTCAGTACTGACGCTCCTCTTTTTCCTTTGCCCTTTGTCGGCACCCCCTTTTGTTTTTAGCAGGTTTGCGATCGACGTCGTTAGCAGGGTTACCCTTCGGGCTTGTCCTGGGCAGGGTTATGGACGCCATTGGTTATTCTTCAGGGCTCTTAGGCCCATTTGCATCTTGTCCGTAGTCGGACGCTCTATCGATTTCAAGGTGATTTGGATCTTTGTATAGTATATCTGTATTCTTGACTCATGGAGTCGTTGTTGTATATGTATCTATTCTGTGGGTCCCATCGAGGACTGTTGTGTAATGGTATTACTTCGTTTTCCACCCGCACGAAAGTGCCTGGTGGGCGTCCTTGAATCGTTTCTATGCGGGTTTGGCAGAAAGGGCTAATACTTGCATAGGGCCGATTCGAGGGTGTTACAGAGTGCTATTAGAGCTCAGCAGTTGCGATACCCCACAAGTCCAGCCTGTAGGATAACCTAGCTAACGGCTGAAGTAGAGTGTCAAGACTATTTTTCAAAATCGGTTGGATAGATCTGATTAGGTCTAATTTTTACTCCTTGCTGTCTTCTATTCTCCTCTTACCTCTGCGTGTTTTGGATCTGTTCTCTTATCTTTTCTTCGAGTCCAGGAATTCTCGTGGTTAGGTTTCCATCATACCTTTAGGGTTTCGCTTCCTCCTTTGGTAACGGTGTTGCTACATCTGGTCTTTATGCTATCTGAGTGATCCTTTATCTGTGGTACCATTCTTTGTTCCTTGTTTGTGCCTTCTGGAGTTTTCCAATGCGACGACATCATCTACGCTAGATCCGATGCAGAGCCTACATCACTCCTTTGTTCCGAACCTCGATTGTCGAGATCTTCAGTCTGATTTCGAGAGTTGGTTGCATAATTCTCCTATTCATGTACAAAGTAATGATCTGGGTGCGCGATTGACTGATCACCATCCGACTACTCTTATCATTCGCTTTTGTATATTGAATCGGTGGATCAATGCAATTTTCACTCCTTCCACGGAAGTTAAAGGTGGCCTTATATTTTGAGATCTTTATCTTCGTCTTTGTTTCTCGGGAGTGTTCTCTCAACGAACGCGAGCAACGACCCCTTGTTGATGGTGTCGCCGATTTCAAGATGGAGCAACAATCTTGTTAGTGGTGTCGCGGGGATCTACCCGAAGCGAGAAGATTCTGATCGCCAACCCTCTTGCGGTACCACGAGGCGGATCTCGAGGGCGAGATCCATTGTTAGTGGTGTCGAATTGTGGCGCCCCGCAAAAACCAATACTAGAAAATCGCTGTGTTTTTTGTGTTGCGCATCATCATGACAACATGCTCATGTCCTCATGCCGCATTGCATTTGAGCATCGTCATCATCATGCATGTGTTTGTACAAAACTATTTTCGAAAAGCCTGGTTTTGTTTTCTAAACGCCCGTCTTTATTTCAAATTAAAACCCCGAGTCTTCGGAATATTTTGTTTCGTCTAAAGACGGATTTCAAAAGCCCCGTTTTAAATAAATAATTATTTAAGTTGTTTTTAGGAGGCAGCCCGCCAGGCCCGAAAGCCCGGTCGGCCACCTCCAAACCCTAGTCTAAAATACCCAGACAAAACCAAACCTAAGTCCTAGTCTAAACCCACCTAACCAAACCCTATCAGCCCCCACCAACCCAGCCGCCAGTCCCTCCCAGCCTCCACCTCACCTGAGCCACTCATAGCTCGACACCTCACCGCACCCTCCACCTTTTCCCTCCCAGACACGCACAACACACACCCAGCCGACCCACTCCCCTGCCTACACGCTAGCCTGGCCCCGGGCCCACGCCTGCCTTGCACCTGCACGCACTCCCGCAGACACGCCAACCCCCACGCGCGTGACCCATCCTCGTGCCGCCCGTACACCCCGCTCCTCCATCCTGTTCCCCACCCTGTTTTCCTCTCCTCTCCTCGTGCTCCGGCCGCCGCCAGGCCCCGCCTCCGGTCGTCGCCGACCTCTGGCCGCCGCCATAGGCCAGGCTCCACCCTTCCCCGCCTCGACCTCCTTCCGGGTCCCTACACACCATCGCCCTGCCACCGTGACCTCCTCCTCTCCGCGACCTCGGCCTCCTCGACGCTGCGCCGCCGCGACCTCCTCCTCTCCGAGACCTCGGCCTCCTCGACGCTGCGCCGCCGTGACCTCCTCCTCCCGCCTCGTTGGATCCCTGCGCCTGTGCGAGCCTGGTCCTGCGCGACCAGCTCCCCTCGACCCCGCTCCGTCCCGGCCTCCGCATCACCGGCCGCCACCCCGGGGTGAGCACGCCTCCCGTGCGTTGGGCGCCTCCGCGGCCGCCCCTTCGTCGGCAGCAAGCTCGCCCAGTGGAGCTGCCACATATGCCTCCTTGACGCCACCTCCTCGCCTTCCATGGTCGTCACCGCCCCTATGACCTCTTCCGCGCCCCATCCCTGTATCACCTCTGGCTGCGTCGTTCCCCACCGCCCGCCTCACCGCGTCGCTGCCACCTCGCCTTACCCTGTTGTCTTGTTCACGCTCGCCTTGGCGCCTTCGTCGGCAGGCTGTGGTCCCTGCCTACCGCCAAGTCTGCCGACTCCCTCACCTCCGTCCTCCAGAGCGCCTCCGCCCTTCATTCTTGCCGCCAAGCGTTGTCTTCGGCCTTGGCATCGTCCGCGAGCCTGCTCCGTCACTCGCGCGTAGGTGTGGTTCTGGCCTCATCCATGTTTTTGCTGTTCAAGAGAACCGACACGCGCTGGTCAGTGTCTTTGTCCCGTAGTGGGGTGTTCCGTGACGTGGTGGTTCTTCTCTAGTGTTTTGGCCTCAGTTTGTCCATATGTCCAGGAATAGCTCGATCACTCTAGCGTTTGGTGGTGTGGTGCGGATGATGCGCTGCGGTGGAGAAATGGAGGTGTTGGCGTGGATGAACATGGTCACAAACGTGTGAAGATATGCTACCTCGGTTACCTGCGAGACCTGGACACTCAAAGTCGCGACCCGAAAGATCATCGACATGGAAAAACCAGACCTGCGTACATGGTTGGTCATCGACAAGACCGGCTCGTTGCCGATGGTTTTTTGACGGATGTACATGGTGCTACACAAGACCTCCGACATGGGAAGACCCCAAGTCCTTTGAGGTGGAACCGACAAGATTGACCTCACGGGCACCAAGATCACAAGAGCACCATCATGGAAACCGATGACCCCAGACCCCCGGATCCAAAGACCGAACCCGGCACCGGCTTCATGATCTCCTTCGCGGATGCCAAGACCCTGTTCTCGGAGGTGAAGACCGATCCCCCGAACCTTCCGAACCCAGATGTGTGAACCTTTTCCCGAGCCCCTATTTTATAAATGCTATATATAAAACCTGTCGCATATTAAATTGTTTCATCTCGCATGCATATCATGTGGTTTGGGGGTATTTAGTCGATTCACCTCATAATTAAATATGGAGCACATATGCGGGCTTTTCTAGTCTTATAATTGCCTCCATTTAAATTTGTGTAGCGAACCGATGCCCTGTTTTGCCTTGCTAATACAACATTTAAATTGCGGGGTTTCTGAATAACTTGAACCGTGTAATTAATTATCGGGACCCCGGTTCCGCTTAATATTGCCTAATTGCACCGCATCTGCATCATATCATAATCATGCCCGATCTTCTGCCGTAATATTAAGTATCGCATCCGATGTTTCTTTTAGTGCTTTGCTTCTTCGCGGATTAGGCCGATGAGTTGATGCGAGTATCGACAAGTTCTCCGGATATGATCCGTCGGCAGTGTTTTTCCCAGGCGAGCATCACTCCCCCATCTATCTATTTTGCATTTATAGTCTTTATTTCCTCCTGCTGATCTATTGCTATCCGTGTCGCGATGCTTTAGTTCCGTACACCAGTTATACTATGTGCAGCCTCTATATTGCCTTGGACACCTCCTATTACCTGTGTTTGGTAGATAGCTGGCCTTGCGAGTCGTAGTTGCTTGCTCAGGTGCGATCTCGTGTTGTCAAGTACCATAGTTGTTGGAATGCTGGCAGATGTTTATGGTGGAGATGATCATGACTTTAAATACAACTATTAAATTGCTAGATATAACTAATGCAGAGGCATCGGTGGGCAATAGATGTTATTTGGTTCTTCCACGCTCACTTGTGTCCCGTAGGACCCCGAGTACTTGATACCTGTTCCTTGACTATTCGCACTATCCACATCCGGGAGACCCTATGGGATCCCCCTGAGTCAGAGCTTGATTCATTTCTATTTCTTGGGGCCACAAACTAGTTTGGGGCTTTATTACTATCCTGTATTTATGCCATGTTTTACTGCTTTATTTACGATTGTGCGTGGAGCACCTGTACTGTTTAGGATCGTGACACGTTTTCGCTGTATCGGTAAGCCTAGTCACACTTTCGGGTTCTCAGTCGTTTACAGCCGTCCACACAAACCCTGGGTCCGTTCCGGAGCCGGCCAACGTCGTTGCGGGTAGCTTAGTGGGGTGGCCCCCTGAAATATTTTATGAATCCTGTGATCGCTTTGTCGTGAAAGCCTCGTTGGGTTTTGAGTTGGTTTTTCCGACGTTGATCGAGTGTGTGTTGCTATTTGTGCACCCCTGCAGGGTAAAACTTTCTGAAAGCCGTGTCCGCGGTTATGGACGACTTGGAGCACAGTATCTCGATCATAGACAAGCATAACGAAAGTAGCGTTATAAATTTGACTTAATATGTGACTAGTAATTCAGCTTCACTACAACGGAATGGATAATAAAAATGCCAACAACTGGTGGATCTGTGGTGATCTGTGTCATACTATACCTGCCTAGTAAGTATTGCAACTCCAATGGAATGTGATAGAAGTGCCGACAACTGCTGGGCTTTGGGATTCCTCAGGACAATTATATCTGACTAGTAAATGTTTCACCTACAACGGAATGTTAACTAAAACTGCCCACTACTCATGCTTCAGGATGACTGATGCTATCTATATCTGACTAGTAAGTGCTTCAACTATAACGGAATGAATAAAACTGCCAACTGTGTGAGTTCCTCGGTTTGACTTCCTCGTTTGGTCTCAAGGGGGAATACTAGGATGGGTATGTTTGGTGTTACTATCAGGTTGAATCCGGATAGGTCTTTCTTACCCCTCTCTAATAGCCGCCAGTTTTACTGAGTCTCTATAGGTTGTTTAGTGCTGCTGCGCTGTCGCTTCAGTCCACCATACCTATGTAGGCGAGAGCCGCCGAATTCTAGCCTCGCCGTGTACTGGCCTCAGTACTGACGCTCCTCTTTTTCCTTTGCCCTTTGTCAGCACCCCCTTTTGTTTTTAGTGGGTTTGCGATCGACGTCGTTAGCATGGTTACACTTCCGGCTTGGCCTGGGCAGGGTTATGGACGCCATTGGTTATTCTTCAGGGCTCTTAGCCCCATTTGCATCTTGTCCGTAGTCGGACGCTCTATCGATTTCAAGGTGATTTGGATCTTTGTATAGTATATCTGTATTCTTGACTCATGGAGTCGTTGTCTTATATGTATCTGTTCTGTGGGTCCCATCGAGGACTGTTGTGTAATGGTATTACTTCGTTTTCCACCCGCACGAAAGTGCCTGGTGGGCGTCCTTGAATCGTTTCTATGCAGGTTTGGCGGAAAGGGCTAAAACTTGCATAGGGCCGATTCGAAGGTGTTACAGGCCACCCATCTCCCGTATGTCCCCTCCGCCCGTTCCCATGTCCTGGAGCTCCATTTAGGGTACATGCCCTCCTCCTGCACACGCAGCGGCGATGCTGCATCTGTAGCCTCTCGCATCCTGCACGGGACGCACGCAGCGACGCATGCCATGGAGTGGCTAAGCGAGGCAGATGCAGACCTTCCTCTCCTTTCATTTAATCATTGACGCTCGATCCATCCTTCTCAACAGTGCCAACATCCCAACACCTTCCTCTCCTGTGTTCGTATGTGTGTTCGCCGAAACGCCGCCACCACAATATTGTTGATGTGCTTCCAAGCTCGTGGAAGCGGCAGTGGAGCTCCCATGATTGGATTCCCAACAATATTTTTTTGCGAAATTCCACCGATCTATTAATAATCATCAACGGTAGTACAAAACGACGCAAAAGTAATAAAAATTACAAATAGGTTATTGGACCACCTAGCGACGACTACAGACACTTGCGCGAGCCGAAGGCGCACAGCCATCCTCGCCCCTCCATCACCGGAGCCGCCCAAACACTGAACGAGTGCCACATTTTCCGTTTATTAAAGTTGTTCAGCCTCCACTCATGGAGGAGTGGGGCCTAGTCCCAGTGAGGCTCGTGACCTTCGACACAAAGTTAAACACGTGGGATGCATCGAGCATGTTCCCAGAGAAACACCACAACATCCATCGTAGGTTGGATGTGATGAAGGTACCCCTGCATGCTTGTCCATATATGGCAACCGTGGTATCGCCAAATCGGTTGTCATCATCGAGTATATCGACACGACCAGTCGCTCCTACCCTCTGACCCTCTCGAGCACACTACCGCTTGCTTCTGGGCACAGTTCGCTGTTGATAGGTGCTCAAGGACGTTGTTCAAGGTACTAGGGAAGCCGGACAGAGAGGCATTGAGGGGGTTCGTGGAGAACATATGAAGAAGAACCGGACACTCATGGACGTTCTTCGGAATCGACAAGATAGGGTACCTCGACATCGCCACCGGCGGACTCGCTTGGCTCCCACTGCTAGAGGAGTTTGCCGGAGTGGAAAGTTGCATGACGGAGAGCAGGAGTTCCCTGCTCTATGCCACCAGTGCACCCAATACTCATCCAATGAGTCTATGAAAGCTTCTTGCTGAGCAGGGACCAAATCATCACCTACTACTTAGGTAACTCGTGGTACCGAGGATTAGTTCCCACCGAGACGAAACAATTTTCCTTGAGATTATTTTTGTAAGCTCGGAATTCAAAAGAAATTCCACTCGAACCAATCTTCTAAATTGATTACCTGAGAAAGCTTTAGATCTCACCCTAAAGGAGAGCTTTTGCCTCAAATGAGAGATGAATTGCAACTTATAGGTGGCCATATGGTGCATATAATTTCTTGTCTTATTTGCTACATGAGGTTGGTCCGTGATGGGTGTTGATTTAGGGCTATATGCCATGACGGAGTAGTACATTTGATCCAAAGACACATAAACTTTGATGGTAATGACTAATGGAATAGTTATGTGACAAAGTTAAGTGTAGGCGTACATACAGTTGATCCTGCAAAAATTTGGAGGGCAACATCACGCCTAAGAATCAAGAAGATCTAACCATACATGACTTTATGGAATGAACTGAGAACCAAGATAAACACAACCTGCAAAAAGTTCCTTGTGAATTTTTAGGGCGGCAGTAATTGCTATGTGGAAAAGGGGATTTCGAAGGACAACGAATCAACCTAGCAGAAGACCATCGATCATGGAGGTTATGCTAGAGTAAGAAGGGTATGGAGAGAAATTCAGTCAACTGAAGAATTTATAGGGCAGACGAGGCATGTATACAGTAACGTACCTTTATCAGTCGTCGCTGACGATTTGGCGCACGATGGTAGCCATTAGTGGTTTGAAGGAACTGAAAATCAAAACCATCTTTCAATCATCCGATTCAACTTCAATGACGAGCGACTCATTAGATGGGGAGGCGCGTTGGCTGTCGCACGATATTACCACCATCAATGACGAGCGACGAATCAGCTGGGGAGGCACGCTCCTGCTGCATCAGATGATGAAGGCCGCAACGGAGATTGATGCCTCCTCCATACACAGGCCCGCAACCGATCGGAGGCATGGGTGTCGCATGGTGGGGATTCTCCTTCTATGTCGTTTGGAGTCGTTCCTCGTCCCTTTTTTGTGTCTAGCAGAATAATATCGGTGAGGGCATCAGAATCTGGGCTTTAGTGGTTTATTTACGGGTCTAATTTACCACAGAAGCCCGAGTTGATGCCCAGCGTAGCATCCTAGGGACAGTTGGCCCAATACGGAGACAAAGGGAGATCTTATGGCTAAAAACGTCCTAGCAGCGGGATCCAACGATCCAAAACGTCCAGTTCGCGAGAGTGCTCCTATTTGACTCAGTTTTAATATCCCTAATATGGTGCATATAATTTCTTTTCTTATTTGCTACATGAGGTTGGTCCGTGATGGGGTGTTGACTTAGGTCTATATGCCATGACGGAGTAGTACATTTGATCCAAAGACACATAAATGAAATCGAGACTTTGATGGTAATGACTAATGGAATAGTTATGTAACAAAGTTAAGTGTAGGTGTACATACAGTTGATCCTGACATTAGGATTAAGGAATAGAGAATTCGGGGATTAGAGATAGTTACAGAGATGAGAGCCCGTCAAGTCTAACTCATTTCACACATGCGGTCAGCCCCTACTACTTTGTGTTGCGTGTGGCTGTCGTTTCCATCCTAGCAGCCCTTGGGCTCATTCATATCTTGGGTTGGGCCGTCTAGCCCGTTTAGTCCTTCTTGGCGACACGGTCTCTGCTGTAGTCGCGGTGGTGGCCATTGTATCCTGTACGTCACGATATGTGAAAGAAGCCAATGCCGACGTCGATTTGGCATAATCAAAGCCCGTCATGGCGTCATGCCGGCAAGTCGGGCACGTCGACGAGCGGGGGAACCACGGCCCGATGCACCGGTCGTGGAAAGCATGCGCGCACGGCAGCCTGACGGTCTCCTCGTCTTGCGTCTCCAAGAGGTCCAACAAACAGATGGCACACAGCTCGCCGGCGGGTTCACGGCGGCGGCGTTTCCGGCCGCGTGCGGAAGCATCCGCAGCGTCGGTCTCGGTCTCTGCCTCTTTGCACGCGAGCAGCAGCGCCTTGGGCTCGCTGTAGGTCAACCTGACATGGAGGGCCATCTCGATGTCGAATGCATAGGCAGGGGCGACCCCAGACGCGTCCTCGGTATCATGGCGAACCTTGTCGACGATTTTCTTGGCGGTGTCCTGTGGCTGGAAGTACTCCCAGTTGTCGGCGGCGAGGTCACACATGCCTGTTACGGGACCCTCGGCGAGCATCCTGTGGATGAGGTCAAGGCAGGGCACGTAGCTCCGGAAGAGCGAAGGGTCTTTGTCCTCCACCCGGTGGTCGAATTTCAAGAAGTCGGGCGGCTTCTCGTCGTGCTCCCATGTTGATCTCGTGTTGCCGATCTTGCGGGAGTGGCGGGTGATGATCATGTCGCCGTGGAGGCGCACGGAACATGAGGCCTTGTCGTCGGTCTTTTCCATCTTCATGGTCGTGCCACCGCAGGCGCGGACGCGGGTCTCCATCGCCGCCGCGGCCGCACGTGACGATGGCCTTGCCGCTGCCATGGCGCGCCTGCTACGAGCGTACGTACCTTTAGGCTGGGTTCAGGGTGAGATGCACGCACCTGTCGCCTATGCCCTATGCTATGGTATGCATGCATCTGTGCGGCTAGGCGCCTTTTGTTGTAGGCAACGACGGATGCAACCCAAAATCCGAATTCTACTCTGGTATGAATTACGAGTAGTATAAGTGAGTGAGAAGGATCGAGACCGACCCGTACATGAATAATCATGGCACTTGGGTTAGGATTTGCATACGCGCCTAGGTTCTTGATCAAATCCGATTTAAACTCAACATCGAGCGAGGGATGGAGTCTGGCAGTTCAGCCACTCGGGGCTACCGTGCGCCTTGACGTGTACGCGACGGCTACGTGTACTACGAATCATACTCGGGTTATGCATTGCACTTGCAAACCCGTTCTTATCAGTTTTTTGGGGTGAAATCTCGTTTAAGCGATTTTTTTAGATAATCGTTTAAGCTATTATTAGTGCAAAAGCAAGTTTTTTTTGGAAAAGCTAAATTGTGGACTCCTCCTGAAAACAGTCTTTCGCCTCGCTTTATAAAAAAAGCACACATGTGAGACCGCTGCTGGGCCATGCAACACATCGCTCAAAGGAACATACACCACAGGATACAAGGCGCTGGGAGAACCCAAGCCAACACGAAAAGCAAGAAATAAAAGAAGAAGAAAGCCGATAACGGCTGTGTGCCGAAAATGGAACCGGCTCGCCCTCCAGAGAAGTACCACCACACATCCCGCAGTTCAAAGCGCCTGCGTATCAAAATAGCACCTCCAAGAAGGGGAGTGACGACGACGACACTGCTGTCCGGCCGAGACCTAGGGTTTCCCTCGGTATGCAACGGGGGGTGGGGGAGTGAGGCCCCCGACACCCTTCAAGAAGGAAGGTGACACTCTCAGGCGTCACCGTGCCAGTGTCAAAAGACAAGGATTTCTCCCAACCCCTCCAGAACCACCCTCCCGAGCACTTTGTAAAGCTCCACCAATCACGTCACCCACGAGCACGTGCCATCCCGGTCTTGAAGTCACCACTGCCGTCACACCGAGAGCCACAGAGCCAAGCCGGTAGGCCGAGAGAGCGGAGACTTTGGCGAGGGTCGGCATGTCAAAAGCACGCGGGAGGGAACTACCTCCACCACCAGCGGGCTCACAGCGGCGGCGTTTTTCGGCCGTGTGCGGAAGCATCCGCAACCTAGGTCTCGCTCTCTGCCTCTTTGCACGCGAGCATCAGCGCCTTGGGCTCATCTCGGTGTCGAATGTGTAAGCAAGGGCGATGCCACACACCTCCTCGGTATCGCGGCGAACCTTGTCGACAATTTTCTTGGCGGTGTCCTGTGGCTGGAAGTACTCCCAGTGACCGCCTGCTTCAACCCATATAACGATTTCTAAAGCTTGCAAACATGGTGAGGCTGATGTGGATCCACAAAACCAGGCGGTTAATTCATGTATACCTCCTCCTGGATGTCACCGTGGAGAAATGCGTTGTGCACATCAACTTGATGCAATGTCCACCTTCTGGACACGGCGATGGACAGAATCAGCCACATTGTGGTTGACTTGATGATAGGGGTAAAAGTGTTAGTGTAGTCAATTCCAAACCACTGAGTGAACCCCTTGGTGATGAGTTGAGCCTTGCAACGATCAATGCTACCACCAGGTTTTTGCTTCAGCTTGAAAACCCATTTGCACCCAACAATATGGTGGCCAATCGGAGGTGGAACCAGACTCCATGTTTGATTGAGCTAAAGAGCTGCAAACTCATCGTCCATTGCAGCCTTCCATGTAGGGATCTGGAGAGCATCAACGTGCGGGATAGGTTCAACAGAGAATGCATTCTTCTTTGGATCATAGCGCACGATGTCGTCAAACTGACGAAGTGGCCCGACGACGCTGTTCTACAGACATGTGTGTATTGGCGATGTAGGCGTGGAGCAGCTTGCAGCAACAGAGAAGGAGCATCGAGGGAGGACTCGGAAGAGTTTGGCTCAGCATCCTGGGCCGACCCACAAACTGGAGTCGGCAGGGAGAGGAATATGAGGGCACAAGGGTTTTGCAGGGGAGAAGGAAGACGAGGGCATATGTGGATGATAAATGAGGAGATAACACCCCTTATAAACCTATTAATGTCGAGATTAGTGTGAAAAACGCAATGATTACGCCACGCGTCGCGGAATGAGCAAGGCAACTTCTCCACGAAGATTGCGTCGCCTCAATTTCTGTGTGCACATTAAAACAGTGCCTCAGTGCTGCACTATGTGGACCCACCAGTGGTCACCATGATAGAATATTTGTCAATGACAAGGCTAGACCTGGAATGATGCTAGGTTGTGTCACAGACCAGTTTCTGGCTTAGTTTGAAATCGATTTAGGGAAGATAATGATGAAATATTAACAGGTCCGACTTACTTTTGAGACTCGGATCCTACTTTTGTTTTGAAGTTTCAGGAACCCTTCAAGATTCTACAGCCGAGGAAGAATCAAGCTAGGCGATGAAATCCAACTTTGGATCATGGAGGCTTCTGTGGGCTATTGTTGGTGATATACTTTCCGGGTATACCCACTGTGACTCGCTGACCAAGGTGGCCCACTTCGTGTTAGAGATTTGCTTCACTGGCGGCCCAGTCAGGGAGAGAAGATGGATACCTATTCGGCTATAGGAAGGCCCAGAAGACTTACCGATTTAGGCCTGTAGAGTTACTTGTGGTGTAAGATGTACTATGTAACCGACTCTATACCGTAGTCGGATAGGTCTCTCCTGTAACCCTAAGCCAGATATTTATATAAGCCATCCTAGGGACCAGCCTTTAGGACAACACAATCTACCACCTCAACTCGCACATGAAAAACCTCTCTTGTAATCTATACTTCCGGCTCTGTCGTATTACTGGATTGTGATACATTGCAAATGTATCTATAATTTTTGATGTTCCATGCTTAGTTTTATCCACTTTCTTGTGTTTTGTCCACACTTTGGAGTACTTTTCATATGATTTCTTGGACTAACCTATTAACAAGAGCCACAGTGCCAGCTACCTGTTTTCTGCTGTTTTTGGTTCTAGGAAAGTAAGAAAATGAATATTCTCGGAATTGGACGGGACAAAAGCCAAAGTGCCTATTTTTTCGGAAGTCATAGTGCCATAATACGAGACGGAGAGGGGCCAGGGGGCCACCACACCACCTGGCCGCGTGGCCAGGCCTGGCCCGCGCCAGGGGGTGGTGTGGCCGCCCCGGCACCCCCTCGGCCTCTATTTTTGCCTAAAAGATCCCCTCGGGACGAAAACCCTAAGTACCCGATAAAAAAATCCACGAAAGAGTCTGTAGCCGCCGTCATCTCCATCCCTAGATCGGGAGGGATCTGAAGCTCTTCCCAGCATCCTGCCGGAGAGGGGAATTCACCCTAGAGGCCTTCTTCATCACCATGCAAGCCTCCGGTGTGATGCGTGAGTAGTTCATCCTTGGACTACGGATCCATGTAGTAGCTAGATGGCTGGTTCTCCTCCTTTGTGCTTTCATGTCTAGATCTTGTGAGCTCCGTTCATGATCAAGATCATCTATTTGTAATTCTACATGTTGTGTTTGCAGGGATCCGATGGATATTGAGATGCTATTTCAGATTGATTATTGATTCTATCATGTCTTTGTTATTTGTGATCTTGCATGCTTTCCGTTGTTAGTAGCTATCTTGGCCAAGTAGATGCTAGCAACTCCAAGAGTTAGTATTTATGCTCGATAGTGGGATCATGCCTCTGGTAATCTGGGGAAGTGACAAAAATCTCTAAGGTACTAGATGTGCTGTTGCTACTAGGGAGAAAACAACAATCCTTTGTTCATATAACAATCGTATTGTTTACTTTACACGCAGTTCGTAAAGAAATAATCTATTGCTTGCAACTTAATACTAGAGGGGGTTCGGATGATAACCTAAAGGTGGATTATTAGTCATAGATGCAGTTGGATGGCGGTCTATGTATAATGGTGTAATGCCCAATCAAGTTCCAAAGGAGTCAAGATGATTAGTATATGCATGTATTGCTTTCTCGATGTTTGTCAATTACCCCGCTGTAATTTGTTCACCTAGCATGTTATCTATCTTAAGGAGAGCCACCTCTAGTGAACTATGGATCCCGGTCCTTTTCTTTTACATATAATCTATAAACTGTTTACCGCTTTGTGTTTACTTTCTGCAAACTTTTACTTCTTTCCATTCGATACGTTTAATCCTTTGTTTTCCGCAAAACACGGTGAGATAGACAACCTCATCGCAAGTTGGGGACAAAGTTCGGTGGTTGTGTTGTGCAGGTCGCCATGTTGCTACTAGCACCGGTAGTGCACCCTGCCAAAGCTCAGCTAGTAACACCTTTGGGGTGTTTCCTTGCTCCTACTGGTTCGATTAAACCTTGGTTTCATAACTGAGGGAAACTTGCTGCTATGCTCATCATACCTTCCTCTTGGGATTCCCGACGAGCTCTACATCAACCATGCACCAGCACTTTTCTGGGCGCCGTGCATTGAGCCATCAAGCATTTTTCTGGCGCCGTTGCCAGGGAGTCAAGGACATCTTCACAAGGGGAGTCCCTCATAACCAATCTCTTTACTTTTTTATTTTTGTTTTCCTTAGTTTCTTTTTGCTTTGTTTGCTTGTTTCTTTATCAAAAACACACAAAAAATAGTTTTACTAGTTTGCTTTCTTATTTGAAAAACACAAAAAAATTAGTTCCTTTCTTAAGTTGCCACTATGTCTAGCCTTGATCCAGTCACTATGTCACCCGAGGAAATGATTTTCACTTTTAAACAAGGAATTGAGGAAAGTTTTAAGGAAGCTTGGTCTAGAATCTCTGATCTACATGAAAAAACTGAGCCTAAAATGACTCAAAGCTTGTTCCTTAGCAGTTTTTACCTTGGAATTGCTCTTTGCTATAGATATGCTTTAGATGCTGTTGTGGGAGGAGATTTCCTCCAATGTAATGAGGATGATGCTATTAATGCTATAAAGAAATTGATCCTCACTTACAACTTGCCTAGCCAAAGTGATGTTTCTTTCGCAAGAATATTTGCTAGATTGAACACTCTTGAGACTAGCACTACTAGCTTAAAAGATTGTTATAATACGCTTAGGGAGCACCACAATTATGTTCCAATAAATTATGAACCATCAAAGTGGCTTCCTACAGTAAATATTGAGATAAACACTAAAACTTTTCAAGCCCGTTGTGATATCATGTCTGAATTTTGTCTTATGCCCAAAGATATTTATGAATCTTTGAATCTTTGGGGGCTTACTGAAGAAGGAAAAGAAATATCTCTTGCTAATAATGATACCATATTACCTATTGGAATATCTGAAGGAGTGTTTACAAAGATCCTTGGGAAAATGATTTCTACTGATTATCTTGTTATTGAATGTGCAGGAAAAGGACAAATTACACTTGGAAGGTCCTTATTAGAACTCCTTGGAGCAATAATAGATGTGGGAAAGGGGACCATGCACATTTCTTCTCCACCAAACAATCATATTTTCCCCAAGGTTAAGAACAAAAGTAAGAGAGGTAAGGGCAAGAAATTTGGTCTTAATGCTTCTTCATTTGAGAACACTTGATTCTTTCTTGCTTCTTATGCCTAACTTAAAGGCATTAAAGAAAAGTACTTATTGGGAGATAACCCAAAAGTTTTAGATGAGTCTTGGAAGTTATTACCTCTGTAATAACCTCTCCTTATCCTTTTTATTTGCTTTTTGTGCCAAGAGTAACCTCTAATGAGAGAAAAGTAATGATTGGGAAAGTTGCTATCCTGAAACAGATTTTTGTGCTTCACCGTAAAAATTCGTGTAAAATCTCTGAACGTCTTTTTGAGGCACGAATTTTTGTGCTTATTCCCCAGGTTGTTATGTAACTTTATTTAGTTCAACACTTTTTATTGGAGAAACAGAAGGTCTTCGAAAAAATTCGTCTTTACCTGCTGGTCTGTTTTGACAGATTTCTGCCATTTTCTGCATTTGCTTCTTGTTGGTTCCTTCTTGAGTTCTTTTGGGGAATTGAGCTTTTTGAGGGAAGTGATACAGTAGCTAGTTTTCTAATGGAAGTTTATTTGGTGTTAGAACTGAACCTTAAGACCTTTTATCTTGAGTGCACTAATGTTGCTAATAAAGATTGTGTGAAGTTTTGTATGAAGGAAAATTTTCAGGTGTATGGAAGGAATGAGTAATGAGATGAAGGATGGACTAAAGCTCAAGCTTGGGGATGCCAAGAGTGTCACCCCAAGAAATATCCAAGAAGTACAAGCGTCAAAGTTTGGGGATGCCCAAGGCATCCCCTTCTTCATCAATAAAAAACCTAGGTGTCTTCCAAACGCTCTATTTTTGTTGTTTCATGCACAGTTGTGTTGTTCTTGGAGCTTCTTCTTTTTCGTTTTTGTTTTGGTTTTTAGTTTGCTTGGTTTGCTTAGTTTTCTGAATAAATTGGTTGGACCCCCTATTTCATACATTGGTTTGCAAATAGTTTGGTTTGGTTTGGAAAAGAGTAGGAAAGTTCATGCTTATGTGGTAAAAAGAGTTTGTTTTTGACTGCGGCCTATGCTTTGTCATGCCATGCTTGATATTGTTTTGGCTTTATGCTTAGTATTCTTTGCTGTAGCATGACTTGTTATAAACAATTGAGATTGCTTAATGTGCCTTGGATGAATCATGCGTTGTTTTAGCATATTAAAGCATAGTATAGTGGTATTCTCCTTTGATGATTTATTTGGGTTGACTTGGCGCATGCTCACACCATGTTATGACTATCTCAAGTCACCATAGCCTTTATGATCCTTTAGTTTTCAACTTATAGTATCACTTTATTCTTTAATCAATGATGTTTTGTCGCTCTGCATGATTATGGCCATTATTGCTCTCTTAGTTTGTCGCTCCCAGTCTTTTGCTAGCCTCCACAACCAAGTATGAGTTCCACTCATGCATCCAACTCCTTAAACCAAGTTTTTCCAAAGAGTCCACCATACCTACCTACTAGATTATGCTATTCCAAGTATATTCATGCTTTTGTTTACCTTCCAAATTAAACTTGTTATGAGAAAACTAGTGATTAAAGCTCTCACGAACTTGATGACACACTTTACTTTTTTTGCATCTAATAAACTTGAACCATTGGGTCTTTCTTTGTTGCGTATATGCTTGCGCTTTATAAGTTGAAATTAGCAGAACCATGTTTCATGAGGAACGCTTTCAACATTGCACTTGTACTTTGTACCCCGTTGAAATCATGTTCTTTTTCTTACGGATCCCGGCGGTGTGAAATAAAAGTGGAACTTGTAAGATCATGGAGTTTGTATGTGTGTTGGAGAAACGCCTGGGCCGCTAGCCTAAGCCATGCCTAATCATGGTGGAAACTTGCAGCATAACCATAATGAACACTCTATTAAGCATCCTCAATAAAAACCTATGCAAATAGCAAATAAAAAGATCGCTGAGATGTTCATTGTCTGCTTGCCTTGTCATTTTGATTATGGGAAAGCTCCCGTATCATGTGCAAGGGGTACCCAGTTGGCGGTTCTTAATGATACACATGTACTTACAATGACAAGAGCTTACTCGTGACTGAAGTCGAGTAGCATGAGGATCGGTCCTCTTAAGTAAGGGGCATGAGATTTCGGTTTATAATTTGTCAAGAATATCTTCTTAGTTGTGTCACTTTAACCTTAATCACCTTAAAGATGCTTATGATAGGGGCAACGAGAGCTGAAAGCTATAAGTACCATAATTTTTGGAAGATCTTTATGAGACTTGAATCCCTACTTCCTTTTACAAAGGCTTTTCTACCACCATTACATTGAGTCTCCACCTTCTATCTTTATGCACCTACTTTGAGAGCATAGTGGTCATTCTTAGTTCTATGTGCATTGTCCCAAGACTAGTTGATTGATGCATAACTTGATATTGCTTGTTTTAAACTATTGTATCTAGTCACTCTTATGAACTTTGAAGGTGTCCTATGCATTTATATTTGCTGCTCTATTGAGGGACAAGCTGAATACTATTATGCTATGTTTTCTTTATGTGAAATAAACAAACGTCTTGCAAAGCATTGTTATTCATGAATCTTTTGTTTGTGCCTTTTCATGTTGCATCATAGTTTCTTTGCTTATTGCTAGAACTTTGTCTTTCATGTTATGATTGAAGTACTATGATCCCAGCTTTGAATGTTTTACAAATACTTTGATCAAATCTTTGATGGTGCATGTCACCTCAAAAATTATTCTTTCTTTTTATCACTTATCTACTCGAGGACGAGCAGGAGTTAAGCTTGGGGATGTTGATACATTGCAAATGTATCTATAATTTTTGATGTTCCATGCTTAGTTTTATCCACTTTCTTGTGTTTTGTCCACACTTTGGAGTACTTTTCATATGATTTTCTTGGACTAACCTATTAACAAGAGCCATAGTGCCAGCTACCTGTTTTCTGCTATTTTTGGTTCCAGGAAAGTCAGAAAAAGAATATTCTCGGAATTGGACGGGACAAAAGCCAAAGTGCCTATTTTTCTAGAAGTCATCAAGTGCCAGAATACGAGACGGAGAGGGGCCAGGGGGCCACCACACCACCTGGCCGTGCGGCCAGGCCTGACCCGCGCCAGGGGGTGGTATGGCCGCTCCCGGCACCCCTCGGCCTCTCCTTCCGCCTATAAGATGCCCTCAGGACAAAACCCTAAGTAACCGATCAAAAATCCATGAAAGAGTCTATAGCCGCCGTCATCTCCATCCCTAGATTGGGAGGGATCTGAAGCTCTTCCTGGCACCCTGCCGGAGAGGGGAATTCACCCTAGAGGCCTTCTTCATCACCATGCAAGCCTCCGGTGTGATGTGTGAGTAGTTCATCCTTGGACTACGGATCCATGTAGTAGCTAGATGGCTGGTTCTCCTCTTTGTGCTTTCATGTCTAGATCTTGTGAGCTCTGTTCATGATCAAGATCATCTATTTGTAATTCTACATGTTGTGTTTGCGGGGATCCGATGGATATTGAGATGCTATTTCAGATTGATTATTGATTCTATCATGTCTTTGTTATTTGTGATCTTGCATGCTTTCCGTTGTTAGTAGCTATCTTGGCCAAGTAGATGCTAGCAACTCCAACAGTTAGTGTTTATGCTCGATAGTGGGTTCATGCCTCTGGTAATCTGGGGAAGTGACAGAAATCTCTAAGTTACTAGATGTGCTGTTGCTACTAGGGATAAAACAACAATCCTTTGTTTATAGAACAATCGTATTGTTTACTTTACACGCAGCTCGTAAAGCAATAATCTGTTTCTTGCAACTTAATACTAGAGGGGGTTCGAATGATAACCTGAAGGTGGATTATTAGTCATAGATGCAGTTGGATGGCGGTCTATGTATAATGTTGTAATGCCCAATCAAGTTCCAAAGGAGTCAAGATGATTAGTATGTGCATGTATTGCTTTCTCGATGTTTGTCAATTGCCCCGCTGTAATTTGTTCACCCAGCATGTTATCTATCTTAAGGAGAGCCACCTCTAGTGAACTATGGATCCCGGTCCTTTTCTTTTACATACAATCTATAAAGTTTTTACCGCTTTGTGTTTACTTTCTACAAACTTTTACTTTTTCCATTCGATAAGTTTAATCCTTTGTTTTCCGCAAAACACAGTGAGATTGACAACCTCATCGCAAGTTGGGGACAAAGTTCTGTGGTTGTGTTGTGTAGGTTCCATGTTGCTACTAGCACCGATAGTGCGCCCTGCCAAAGCTCAGCTAGTAACACCTTTGGGGTGTTTCCTTGCTCCTACTGGTTTGATTAAATCTTGGTTACATAACTGAGGGAAACTTGTTGCTGTGCTCATCATACCTTCCTCTTAGGGTTCCCAACGAGCTCTACATCAACCGCACACCAGCACTTTTCTAGGCGCCGTGCATTGAGCCATCTGATTGCTAACAGGAGTAGGATCCGTCCACCGCAGGTAGATTCGAACCTGGGTAAGCTTGTGTTCTCACCATTCTGGAACACCATATGTCTCACAGCCCATCTTTCTCCACACCCTAAGGACCCCCCTCATGGCGTACTTGTCTTCAATACGACGACACTTAGGACTTACCATATTGCACAATTGATAATTTTTCACTATCATAGAAATAGTAGTGAAATGATCATTCTTGACTGTACCGAGAGAGGATCACCTCAAAATTCTCCTTTCTACTTATATGCTTCCAAGGTTGCAGATAAGCAGACCTTCACAATTAGGAAATTTAAAGCCTTGCATACATGTATACCTAGTGGAGAGAACACCAAGATCACTATTAACTGGGCAGCTCATCAATCTGAGCAAGCTATAAGAATTGATCCTAATACATTTGTGGATACTCTCATGGACAATGCAAGACGGAAATTTTTAAAGAGATATGTCTGATGAGTGCATATTTGCATCATGTTTTATATTATTATTTTGCACTATAGTTGTAGGATCTTGGTATTTTACGGCGTTCGCATGCACATTTTATGTTTATTTTCACCAGGATTAGGACAGATGATGGATACAATGGACACAATTCTTGGAGCAGTTGTATTGGGGAGAAAAGGAGTAAAAAACAATGTAAATCGCTTATTTGGGAAATATCAATAACACCAGAAGAAAACCTGAAGCGATCGAGGCATCCAGAAGGTTTAACGACCAACTATACGGCGGGAATTAATTTTCCAGCCGTATAGTTCTCGCCGTATAGTTGGCACTAACACTAGCTCCTCAAATAGTTTCACCCCGCACAACTGCATCGGAGAGACGACATACAGAACAACCATAAATTGCTGAAACCTCACATTCGGAAGGCATCTGAATGGGGGACTCGTCCACCAGGGATTCATCTTCGCCCTGCGCTGATCCGGGAGGCTAAGGCATCGATCTTGATCATCAACCGCTGCATCACCACCATCTCCATCCATCCCATCTACATCTTGTCTAGATCTTGTTGTAATTTCCATACTCGTTGTGGATTTATACAAGTACTATTCATCTATGATAGATTCCATTGTTATTGTCATGATGTTGATTGCCTCTGAGTAGATCATTAGCTCTTGGAGAGATGGAGAAACCCTAGTATGATATTGAAACAAGATAAAGTTTATTATGATATTCATCGCTGTGGCCATGTGTTAGATTGTCTTCATGTTGATGTTGGGAGAAGTCGACCTCTCAATATTTGCCTCTTGTGGGGACTTGATGGAGGGAACTACTTGTTGGTAGACGGATATGTGTTAGCACTTACAGTGACTATAAAGTTGTTCACACCCTTTATGTATCAACTTGGGAACCGAGGAAACTCACGGAACACTATCCATGCCATGGGATACGTCCTACGGGATTAAGTCCCTTAATAGATCAGTAATTCGATTGATGTCAATTGTTGTCTGCTATGGTTATGAGGATGATGTGAGCAGTGGTTGCTGCCTATTTATCCAATTATGGAGTTCCTCCCACACATACATAGTTGGGAATGTTCATGATAATAATCTTTACCTTAGCTCTTTATAATGCTAGAGGTGTATCCGCTACTTCCCGAGAACTCCTTTTTCCTTGTTGTAGTTCCAAGCTCTTTTACATGTGCGATACTTATTTTTTGTGTTTAGTTGTTTTACTTTACTTATTGTTCACTTATACCAAAAAAACAAAAATACCTTTTTACACAATAACCACATTTTATATTGTTACTTAGAACTTTATTTAGCATTTCTATTTCAGTATTTAATTCAAGAGTTATTAGACTCCAGACTCCTGCTCCACATGGGATCGATGTCTTTATTTCGAAACTAGCTACAAACGATCCGTGCACTTGCAGTCATCAAGCTATTTGCTGGCATTGTTGCTGGGGAGCTAAGCGTTGTAGGTCTTTTAGTTTTTTCTTATTTATTTTTGTCTTGCTAAGTTTTTTTGAGTTATAGGTTTTCACCAACATTATAGAGTTTGAGCATATGGCCAATGCTAACCTACTCAGCCACTTTAGGAAGCCCTATGATATTAATAAAAGAGACAACTCCAACGAGAAGAAAATAGCGTTTGAAATAAATCCTCTACTACTTGGTATTCTACACAAGAAGCAATTTACTAGATATGAAGAAGATCTTGATCCATATGAGCATATTTCATGTTTCAAAGATATATGCGGCACTTTCCAATTACCGGGATATACTGCTAATGAGGTAAGGGTTAAACTTTTTAGTTAGACTTTGAATAGTACACAACTCTCTCATGGTATAGATCTCTACCCCTAGAAGCCACTACTACTTGTGATAATTTAGCCTATGAGTTTCTAGCAAAATATTATCCATTATCAAAATATTTTGGAATCAGGCGTCTTATAATGACTTGGAGGAACCGTCCTAATGAAGGACTAGTAAGAGCTTATATCAGATTTAAATATTTACTTGATCAATGTCCTCATCATGATTTGCCTGAATGGTATTTATTGCATATCTTTTATGGCGGTTTAATTGAACCTAATAAAATTGAACTAGACTCTTTCACGAGAGGAGCTTTTATGAATATTCCTATAACTAAAGCTTGGCTTTACTTAATAGAATTTGCGATCATAGAGTTTCATGGAATTTTGGTGTAGGAAGCGAAGGAGGCATAGAAATAGATTATGATTGTATTCATGACTATAATAAAAAGAGCCATGTTAATGAATTATCTAAAGAACTTTATTTGGTTTCTGATCTTGTGTTCCATGTTGTTAAAGCTTTTATAGAACACATCAAAGCTTGAAAAGAGGGTTTGGTCAAGTATGATCCACTGCTCGAACCTAAGAAGAAAAGAGAAGTTAAAGCAACACTGGCCTCCCTAGAACCAATATATGAGATACCTTTCCCTAACACTACACAAAAGCATATTTTTGAATATGAATAGGTCAAAGCAGTATAGGAGAAGAAGGAAGAGGAAAGTATGCCAAAAGTTGAGGAACATCTGGAAGAAACCAAACATGAAGAGGTAACCAAGGAAGCTTTTTTGGCTATGTATGCACATTCTAACAGAGTTGAACTTGATAAAGAGACTTCCGTATTGGTTGAAGGTAAAACAAAGGTAAGATATGTGGGTAAGCCTATTCTTCCCTACATATTTAAGGAAACCTCGCACTATGGTTTATGAGATCTTGGCACCGAAGTTAATGTTATATCTTCTTCTTTTTTTAGAAATAAAAGAAGAAATAGAACCAGCTACAAATGAAAATACTGATATGAAAACTATGTTAGCCAATAAAACTCTTAGAATTCCAATGGGAGTAGTTGAAGATGCAACTGTCATAATTCGCAATAAAAACTTTCCTATCAATAAAAATACTGATATGCTAGTTGTTGATATGCTATCAATTATATTTGGAAGAAACTTTTGAGTGATGTAGGTGCCAAAGTTGATTTCAAAAAGGAGATTGTGTCTCTTAAGCTTGGGGAAGCGGAAAAGGAATTCCACTTTTCAAAATTTAAAGACAGACCTCTACAAATACAAGAAGAAGAGAAAGAGAAAAATATTGTGGAAATGGCAACTCTCTTCTTTAGTGATCAAGAAGAAGAAATAAATGAAGACTCAAATTATGAAGAAATAGTTATGGAGGACAAGTCCCTAGAAGAACTAGAAGGTGGATTCGATTCACTTCCCTTTATAGGGCCTCCAACTAATGAGGCTTTCGAACAACCAGAAAAGAGAGGGGACGAGGAATTACCACCCCCAGAATGGAAGACTCTACCAGATAATCTTAAATACAGATTTTTAGATGATACAAATAAATTTCTTGTTATTATTAGTGCTAAACTTTTAGGAGATGAAGAAGAAGAACTCATGAAAATACTTAAGGAGCATCGCAAGGCCTTTGGGTACTCAATGGATGATTTTAAGGGCATTAGTCCCATGATAACCTTCCATCGACTATTCATGGAGGAAGGTGCTAAACCAGTTGCGGAATTTAGTAGACAACCGAAGCCCGAAATTAATGAAGTGGTAAGAAAATAAATAGTATGCCTATTGGACACAGGTATAATATATCCTGTAAAAGAAAGTGAATGGGTAAGTCATGTTCATTATGTCCCTAAGAAGGGCGGTTTTATGGTTGTTTCCTAATGAAAACAATGAATTGATACCTACTAGAACTATTGTTGGACATAGGATGTGTATAGATTTCAGGAAATTGAATAAAGAAACTAGGAAAGATCACTATCCTTTATCGTTCATAGATCAAACTTTCGAGAGGTTAGCAAACCACACTCATTTTTGCTACTTGGATGGATACTCTGGTTTTTCTCAAATAGCTGTTCATCCTGATGACCAACTTAAAACAACTTTCATTAGTCCTTATGGATTACATGCTTACCGTCGTATGCCTTTTGGTTTATGTAATGCTCCAGCTACTTTTCAAAGATGCATGACTGCTATTTTTGTGGATTTTACAGAACTAATAATGGAAGTATTTATGGATGACTTTTCTGTCTATAGAACTTCGTTTACTAGTTGCTTGGATAATCTCAAAAGAGTTTTGCAGCGTTGCGAAGAAACCAATCTTGTTCTACACTAGGAGAAGTGCCATTTTATGGTCAAAGAAGGTATAGTCCTTGGACATAAGGTATTAGGTAAGGGAATTGAAGTGGATAGAACTAAGGTTGAGGCCATAGAGAGAATGCCGCAACCTAGGGATATAAAAGGTATAAGAAGTTTCCTTGGTCATGTGGGTTTTTATAGAAAGTTCATTAGGAATTTATATGGAATATCTAAACCTTTGAGTAACCTTCTGCAAAAGGGAGTAAGATTTAATTTTGATGATAAATGTCTTGTAGCCTTTGACAAACTTAAATATGCTTTATCCCATGCTCCTATCATTAAACTAACTATCTAGGATATGACTTTTGACTTAATATGTGAAGCTAGTGATGATGTTGTAGGAGTAACTCTAGGACAACATATAGGTCGCAGATTTAATATTATACATCATGCTAGTAGAACTCTTAATAGTGCTCAAAAGAATTATCCTAAGGAAGAATGGGATCTTTTTGCTGTATTTTTCTCTTGTGATAAATTTCGGTCTTATATAGTTGATGCAAAAGTAAGAGTTCATACGGATCGTGATGGTTTAAAAGAACTCCTTGAGAGGAAAAAAATCATAAGCCAAGACTAATCCATTGGATCCTTGTACTTCAAGAATTTGAGTTGCAGATTATGTAGAGGCAAGAAATAAAGATGTTGGATGTAGTGTCCATATTTGCCCAGCAAGACACCAATCTTATTGAGAGGAACTTTAGTCCTGGTAATTTTCGTTTACAAGAATTATTAAACGAACTAAGGTCAATTCCTCCAAAAGAAAAGAAGTCTTTGTTGTTGGAGGAGCTTGTCATCCCCGAATAAGTAAACAGTAAGTGCAAGGTAAGTGTTCTTACTCAAATAAGTGATTTGTTTCACAAATTTTACTTCTGAAATTTTTTCCTTTGAATTCCTCGTGTTTGTCTGAAGTTTCTGAAGGTTTTTACCAACTATACGGTCGCAACTATACGGCTGGAGAAAAACCTCCCGCCGTATAGTCGGTCGTTGAATCTTTAGTACCTTCTTCGCGAAATTGTTTTTGATGTCTGAGAACTATACGGTCGCAACTATACGGTCGGAGAAAATCCTCCCGCCGTATAGTTGGTCGGTAAACTCTCTGACATTTTCGATTTCCCTTTTCATTTAAAGTTTATGAAAAAAATGGTTTTGTCAGTTCCAAGTCGGTAACTTAATCGACCTGGACTCAAGATATTTGGAAATATCTGCCCGGAACCAACTATATGGCCGGAGCTATACAGGTCGCGCCCGCATAGTTGGTCGTTACGCGGCAAGACTTCTCCAAATCCGTGTTTTCTTTTCCTATTTTGTTAAGATTCTTTTCTTCGGCATTAATTTGGTGTTTCTCGCGAGTTTTACCGACCTCTGACCCCCCTTATATACTGCCATTGTGTTTGTCTCTAGATCATACTCACTAGGAACCAATCCAGCCATGCTCTGTCTCGTCCCAGGCCGTGGAAAACCCCTGGGTCTCATTGCTCCTTCCAGGGACCGCTCTCGCGGCCCGTCCATGGAGGACAACAACGAGGAGGTGGAGAGGTTTAGCCCGGGGTACAAGGAGTACGTCGAGCCAAGATTCTACAACAACAATCCTGATGAAGATTGGAGTGACATCTACATCTGTCGTGATGTCTATGATCCCCCGGAGATCAACTGGGCGGCAATGAAGAGAGCTCAACAAGAGAGAGAAGGTCACAAGACGCATGGAAAAGGGTGTGTGGAGACGGTCAAGTTCATCGCCACAGACCCCAGGCCGCACAAGCGTAAGGAATTACCTAATATTGGTGTAGGTGCTAGCAAGGGAACGATGGTGCCACTCTTGAAGCCTACCATTGGTGATCGTATGAGGGTGAGGCCTCAAGAAGAGTGGAGGAACAGTTTCTACTTCCCCGATCCATCAATTATGGATGAGGAAGAGGAAGTTGTTCCTAAAATTAAGGACCGCGTGCAAGCACTAGAGATATATCAAAAGCAGGATCTACTCCATCGCGTTGAAGTCCGCCACCGTCTCAAGGAGATAGAGAAGAAGGATGATCTTCTCCCATTGTGACTAAACTAGCATATAAAGTGGACACTTTGCGATCTGATTTGCGTAGGTGCTACATCCGCATAATTGCTCTGGAAGATACCAACAAGCTATGCACCGCGGTGTTACATGCCATGGCACCACAGTGATCTACAATAATCACAATATCAAATATTCGCAAGGGATTATTTGATCCCGCGTGGCTTGATTCTAAGCTTGGGGAGATCTTTAAGACCTTGTAATCTATCTTATAAGTTTTACATTACTATTTTAGTTTTGCATTATATCAAATTAGAAACAAAGTTGCATCATTAGAATTCCCTTCAAGAATAGTCGATCCCTTTTATGAAATTCCGAGTTTATTATCATATATGGAGCAATATTGAGTTTGTGCTTTTCCTATTGGATATATGAATGGCTTGAGTATAATTTTACTTGCACTTGATGATAGTAATAGGAGTCTTCCACACCATTGGTATTAATGAAACATACAAAGATAATTTGGTCAATATGTTGTAAGTACATGGTTTGATTTACAAATAAAGAAAAATTATTTAATCAGTTAAGTTGAAAAAGAAACCTTGAACAAAGGAAAATTAAAAGTTCTATCAAATTACAGTGAGAACAAGACGAGGTAGAATATTCAAGCTATAAAGATTGCTTCATATACAATTGGAATTTGGTAATTGAGATCGTTAAACTTTGAATTCCTACATGAAGTGGAATGTATGGCTAGCTCCTTTGCACAACACTTAAATAAAAGTGTGAGCATATATATATATATATATATATAAAGAGAAAAGAGAGAAGAAAAAGAGCGAATGTGCAAAGAGCAAATAGGCATACACCATTATATTGTAGTACGACAATGAAGCATTTGAGATTTTAAATCCCAAGTGAATATGTTAATCCAAAAACACTTGGACCTACCTTGCTAACTCATTCGGTTGAACTGAATACTTTTACATCATATTGAGAGTAATCTTTTGTGAATTGTTGAATGCTAAGGTATGGAAGCCTGCTAATTTATTCAGATGGTTCGAGTAAGGTACTATTCATGTACTTATTCCTATGTATCATATATGATAAACACATGCTTCAACTGCCTCATTTATTTTATCGACTCAGCTTCATGAATATGAGGATCACATCCATTAAGCCAAACTTTCTCGGGACGAGCAAGAGTATAAGCTTGGGGAAGTTGATGAGTGCATAATTGCATCATGTTTTATATTATTATTTTGCACTGTAGTTGTAGGATCTTGGTATTTTACAGCATTCGCGTGCACATTTTATGTCTATTTTACCAGGATTAGGATAGATGATGGATACAATGGACACAATTCTTGGAGCAGTTGTATTGGGGAGAAAAGGAGTAAAAAACAATGTAAATCGCTTATTTGGGAAATATCAATAACACTAGAAGAAAACCTGAAGCGATCGAGGCATCCAGAAGGTTTAACGACCAACTATACGGCGGGAATTAATTTTCTGGTTGTATAGTTCCCGCCGTATAGTTGGTGCCGCCACCGTCTCGTCAAATAGTTTCACCCCGTGCAACTGGATTGGAGAGAGGACATACAGAACAACTAGAAATTGCCAAAACCTCACCTCCGGAAGGCATCTGGAAGGGGGACTCGTACACCTGGGATTCATTTTCGCCCTACGCAGATCCGGGAGGCTAAGGCATCAATCTTCATCATCAACCGCTGCATCACCACCATCTCCATCCATCACATCTACATCTTGTCTAGCTCTTGTTGTAATCTCCACACTTGTTGTGGATTTATATAAGTACTATTCATCTATGATAGATTCCATTATTATTGCCATGATGTTGATTGCCTTGAGTAGATCATTTGTTCTTGGGAGATCGAGAAACCCTAGTATGAGATTGAAATAAGATAAAGTTTATTATGATATTCATCACTGTGACCATGTGTTAGATTGTCTTCATGTTGATGTTGGGAGAAGTCGACCTCTCAATATTTGCCTCTTGTGGGGACTTGATGGAGGGAACTAATTGTTGGTAGACGGAGGTGTGTTAGCACTTACAGTGACTATAAAGTTGTTGGCACCCTTTATGTATCAACTTGGGAACCGATGAAACTCACGGAACACTATCCATGCCATGGGATACGTCCTACGGGATTAAGTCCCTTAATAGCTCAGTAATTGGATTGATGTGAATTGTTGTCTGCTGTGGTTATGAGGATGATGTGAGCAGTGGTTGCTGCCTATTTGTCCAATTATGGAGTTCCTCCCACACCCATAGTTGAGAATGTTCATGATAATTATCTTTACCTTAGCTCTTTATAATGCTATAGGTGTATCCGCTACTCGCTGAGAATGCATTTTCCCCTATTGCAGTTCCAAGCTCTTTTACATACGTGATACTTACTTTCTGTGTTCAGTTGTTTTACTTTACTTATTGTTCTCTTATACCAAACCCCCCCCAAAAAAAATTACACAATACTCACATTTTATCTTGTTACTTAGAACTTTATTTAGCATTTCTATTTCAGTATTTAATTCAAGAGTTATTAGACTTCAGAACTCCTGCTCCTTGTGGGATGGATATCTTTATTTTGAAACTAGCTACAAACGATCTGTGCACTTGCATTCATCAATGCCCTAGAGGCAAATAATAAAAAGGTATTACTGTCATATCTCATTAGTTCATAATAGTTTTGTATCATGCTATAACTGTATCAAGCAGAAACATTGATACAAGTGTGGTATACAAACAAACCAGGTCCCTAGTAGCCTCTGTTCAACTAGTTCATTGGGAAGACAATGATCCAGGTTTCTTGACCATGGGCTAAACAAAAGTCACTGACAATGAATTCATATCATCTGGAATGATGTGATGGACATTTCCCACCAATGATTGTTGCAACATGATCATATCACTTAGTTCACGTTGCAATTGTCAGAAACAGATTCTCCTAATCCTTAGACTATGAGATCATATCAAACACTATTGCCGGAGGATGCTTTGACTGTATCAACCATCATCTCGTGACAGGGTGATCATAAAGGTACATGTTGGCTATTCGAAGGAGCATGTAGAGGCAATATGCTTCAAGAGCAGGAATTGTTCTCGTGTGTGACAGGAAGATACAACTGGGCCTACTCGATGAATTACATCCATGTTGCCCAACACATGACTAGGTCATGGGGATGGTATTTCACGGAATGAGTAAAATAGTACTTGTTGGAAATGAGATTGAACTAGGTATCGTGATACCGGTGATTAAATCTCGGACAAGTCTTGTATCACGAACAAGGGAATTGGATATATCGTTTTAGGTTCGACATGATGGAGATTCGTGGAGTGCATGGGGGTCACATGGGTATCCCGGTCCCTATGTTGATCATTGATATGGATCATGTCTATAGCATTCTTGAACCGTAGGGAAACACACTTAAGGGCGATACGACGCTTGGAGATCGTCCTGCTAGATGGAATCATGAAAGAGAGAGAAATTGGAATCGTTCCGGAGAGATCCGAAGTTGTTTGGAGAAAGAAGGAAAGGAAAAAGGCTGAAAGGAGTTTTGGATAAATGGAAATTTACAATATGCATTTATTATATGTTATTTATGAATTAATATATTCTAAATAAATATTTAAATTAAAATTTATAAGGGAAACTTCCATATTAGGCCAAAACCCCGGAGGTAAATGGCCTAAGAGGAAGTCACCCTGAAAAGAAAGAAAACAAACAACAGAAAAAACAGCCCCTGCCTCGTGTGGGCCAGTCGGCCCACACAGGTGAGTGGGCAGGCGCAGCAAAGGGCCGCGCTGTGATTGCCGGCCGCCAGCAGGCCAACGGGCCACGCGAGAGTTGGGGCAGCCCACCCGGTTGCTGCCTCCTAGCCGCCCAGGCGCTGGCGGGCCGCGCGCGTGGTGACGCATCCCACCCGCCGTTACCTCCCTGGCACCCAGCTACAGGCGCTTAGCGGCCTGCGGGGGCGAGCCGTCCCAGCCTGGCCACTGGCCGCTACGCTAGGCCACGCGGGGGGTGGCAGCCCATCCGGTTGTCTGCTTGCTTCTGTTGGGCTGGGGGCTGCTGGCCTATCCGGTTGTTGCCCTGTTTTCTTTATTTCCTTTGCATATGTTAGTTCCACATGGGGCACCTAAAGGGGAGGGCACACCTCCCTTCCCCTATATAAAGAGGTGCCCACGGGTGGGATTAAACACACAATCAATTGAGTTATTCCCTTTGGTTGGAATACTCCCTCTCCCTCTCTCTAGTTGCCTTCGCCGTGGCGTGGTCCCAAGTAAGGATTGTGCGTGCAAAGCCAATGCATTTGTGGCACGCCGTTGTGCCACGGGGATTCCACCAGGAGGTCTACTTCTGCAACCCTAATAGGGATGAAGGAGTTCGGGAGTTGTCGCATTGCATCGTATGCATGTGATAACTCGGTGGGGCTATTTAAGCTTCCAGGCCATCGTACAAGGACCTGGACAAGGGGTGACGTGCGAGGAGCTTCGCGACCTTGAGGTTGGACGGGCACGACTATATCATCCATGCTCCTGCATGAGCATAACGCTTTCTCAGTCTTCAAGGGTATGTTACCGCTGTCTTCCTCCGTTACTGCATTTCTTATAGATAGGTCCTTGGGCATTCAGGATGTTCCAAGTAGTAATTTTTTTGTTATTTCTACGGAAACCCTACAGCGGTATCAGAGCCTAGATATATGATTAGTATGCTAGTATGGATAGACTCATGCAAAGTGTGGGCATCGATACCTTAGTTGTTACCTTCCCATGTGTATTTGTTCATATCGTGGTACTGTGAGATGAAGCAGCCCGGACCGACCTTACGCGTAATCCTACGCGAGACTAGTTCCACGCTCGACATACGACTTGTGCCGTATAAGTGGCTAGCAGGTGTAAGTCTCTCTCACAGTAGTTGATATAGCATCTACAATGGAAGGCCCTGAAAGGGGTGTAGTAGCGACAACTATTGTATCCATGTTGCGGTTGGAAGTTCGTAGGTAGAAACAGTTTTATCATGAAATCCATAACAACCACGTAAATTCTACAATAGATAGAGTACAAGTGTCTAACTTTATGTTGCAGGGAAGCTTTTGTGATGTGATATGGTTGCAAGTCATGAAATGGTAAGGGAGTTTACTTTTCCTATTGCTAAGTCATGTAGCAGTAATCATCATGATGATGAATGACAAGAATGATGGCGTTATGGACTTGGCACCAAGATGGAGCACCTGATGGAGATCATGGAGTGGGAAGACAACCATGTCATGTCACATGATTAGATATGATTTAATCTCTATTTGCATATTATTTAAGTGGTAGTATTAGATACACAATGGTAGCATTAGTGTGCACCACCAAGAAAGTTCTCCCTTATGAGGCGGGCCGTGACGATCAGGTGTCACACATATCTGCATTCTTATACAGTGGGTGTAAGCCATGTTACACAGTGAATACACTAAGGTTGAGTTGGCCAGCCTAGCATATGTAGATATGGCCTCGGAACACAGCGATCGAAAGATCAAGCACAAGTCACATGGATGACGTGATTGACTGATAAAGTCCACCCTAGGACCCACATCAAAGGCCGTGACGATCGAGGATGATGTGGAGAAAAGGGGTCGTGTTATCACTGAAACTGTCTTTAGGGATGATAGTTTAAGTGGGAGTTCAACTGAATTCCATATTGTGAACTTAATCTAAGTCCTTTTGCAAATATCTTGTAGATTATGACCATCCCCTTAGTTCAGGACATATAGTCCATTAATGAATGGGGAGAAAGTTAAGTTAGATGGGTCGAATTTCATCAGTTAATACCAACGCCTAAGTAGGATCCTCATAGAAAACCATCTCCTCTATGTCCTTTGTGAACCCCTAGAAGATTTCCCTTGATGAATTCGAAGGTAGAGAATATACGACTCTTCATGACCGTCGTGATACCTTTGCCAAGGTCGAACCCAAAGTTGGGATCGTCATCAACAAAAACTGTATATGTGATATACAAGTAATGAACGTTTCCATGAAATGCTTATGCAGGTTTCAAGTATTGGATACTTAATCTTGTTTTAATGAAAACAGGACCCTCTGCGTGAGAGTTATAGGATGGAACAAGGCACTAATGGTGTGATGACGGCAAGCAAGCTAGTTGATGGCCGACGACACTCCTTCCCTCGAAGTTCATCATTGGGATTAGAAGATTTGAATACAAGCTTTGTAATCAAGTTTGTGAAACTTATTAGTGTGTCTTGCGTATTGCAAGACGGTTATTCATATTAATAAGAAACAATTCAATTGTTCTGTTTTTATGAATGATCTCTTTTATAATTCACATTGGGATTATGAACATGTTATTCTAGTCTTTATCAGTATGATAAAAGGACGTTTATGAAAGTTGCCAAAAGATATTCAAGTCTAAATAATGAATAACACTATTTTTTAAGTCATTATGGTTACTACATGTTTTTCATGTTAATGAAGATCGGAGTCTAATATATTTCATATAGAGACTTTGCAAAACCATGCCTCGTTGGGCAGAATGACTAGAACTTCACATTCTGGTAAAACGGTGATATGTGAAGAAGTGTTGAATTTTATACATACAATGTATTGCATTTTCAACAAATAGTGGAAATCATTATTTGGTGAGTTTAGGTAAATATGAGTATTTACTTGATGAAATACAAGGTTGAAACTATTTGAATTGCTCAAAGGATTTCAAAATGAAATGGATATAAGATTAATGAGAATTCCAAAGTCTTTGCGCTTTGATCCAAGTGATTTTGAATTCAAAGTTAATATCAAATTGGCATACAAGACTTGTGAAAACAGTTTCACAAATTACGGTGGTTGCACTAATCAAATAGTATTGATATGTCTAAAACATCATAATCATAGTATATAAGATACATATGGTCCAAATGATCTTCGAATGGTTTAACGTTAGGAATTAGAGTTAGAGATTGAATTAGTAAACACTCAAAAGTATTAGGAACATCTAAAGATTCATGGAAACAACGCCATATGAGATATGGCATGCTCAAGTTTCTAGAGACCTCGATAGTTCGAGATTGTTGCGAATAGTAAGTCCTTATGGTACGTTCTTAGTAAGACTATGAAAACAAGTTCCAAACTAATGCCCGAAGAAGACAAAGTTTGTATTGTCTCAGCGAGGTACTTCTTTTGAGAAAAGGTTCTCATAGAAGTATTAGTGGAAAGGCAAAAGTATAAGCAAAAGGTTTTGACCTTACCTCTGAATTGTCAATAATGTAAAATGGAATATGTTCCGGAAACAAACTTTACGAATAGAGGGAAACTATAATGATGTGATCATAAGTGTTTCAACTAATACTTTGTGATAGTAGGATTCAAGAACTTTTTCTACCAGTTGTAGCATTCCATTCTTGATTCACGCGTCCTATTATTGGAATAAGACATACCTACGAACTACAAAGGAAGTTTGATGGACCTAAGTATAAGAAATGACTTAGAGTCATGAAATCCCAAATTAAGTAACATTTGAGATTATGAAGTAAAAGTTACTTGATCTCATGAAGTAATGGAATTTACTTAATCCTTCCCAATAAACTTCAAAGTTGAAAGGATGGAAATGAAACTTAGACATAAAAGCTTATTTCGTCACAAAGCTGTTTTAACAAATGCTTAATGTCTATTGGAGTTAAGCAGCAAATAAGTCCAATTTGGAAATTGGCAAAGGACTATTCAAAACTGCAAAGTCTTCAAGAGTATGAAGAGAAAGTTTGTAACTGGTACAACAGGCAGGTTTTGATAAATCAGGAATTGATGAAGTCTTGTAACCAAAAATTCTCGATTTGTTGTAAGATTAAAGAATTTTGGACTTGCTAGAATTATCAAGGGAAGTCTGCAAGTTGAGTGGGATCTAAGAAGTTTTCCCTAATATAATATGTGGATGACATATTTGAGTGGGAGATGAGTTACATCCTAAATATCAAATATTGATGCAATATTTAAGTGGGAGTGTGACAATGTTCTAGAATATGTAATCGACATATTAGTGATCAAAGTGTTTGGTATTAGAAATGATTAGATCATTAGATGGATGAAATTCAACATATATTAAATATAGTGGATCTATGTGATTAGATCAGGATGTTTAATGAACATTAAAATGTCAAAATACTTGGGAATTCTGAAAGTGTTCAGAAGGACCTAGTTGAGATTTCGAAAAGAGTTCAGAATGGATTCAAGAAAGAATTGGTTCTTACTTGAACGATTAGGAGAAGTATTGAGTAATGACTCGGTGTTTACGACAATGGTTATAATAGGGAAAATGGATGCACTACATCAACTATGCCTTGGCCATAGTTTTTCCATGGTAAAATCCATGTTGTTTATACTTGACATAATGCGACCCATGTTCTTAGTTATGAAGAACAAATATTCTAGAGAGATTTCTGAATCACTGAATAAGAGTTAAGTTTGAGCGCAGCAAAAGCGTGGGTGGACAACAAAGTAAAAGTGTTGCACTTTGATTAAAATTCACATAGATATAGATGTATCAGAATAGTTTAGTTTTAGCAAGTATAATTTTGGTCTAGAGAAAGTTCGACTTTCGATTAAGTGTGTTTTATAGTTATATATGACATCTTGAAAGTTCTATGGACTGATATATCGTCATCGTATAAGCTAGAAAACTGAAGTCTCACGTTATCACCAAAATGCTAAAACACATTATATGACAATGGTGTGAATGTAAAAATAGTTGACATTATTGATTTGCAAAATAGGACCTTATGAATATAGAGAAACAAATTTAGGACAAGAAGTCCTCCATGAGCAAGCATGATCAATAAACGCATATGAGATATGGTTTATGATTAGTAGCAATGCAACTAGATTATTTGTTCTCTAGTGCAAGTGGGAGACTAAAGGAGATATGCCCTAGAGGCAAATAATAAAATGGTATTATTGCCATATCTCATTATTTCATAATAGTTTTATATCATGCTATAACTGTATCAAGCGGAAATATTGATACAGGTGTGGTAAACAAACAAACTAGGTCCTAGTAGCCTCTATTCAACTAGTTCATTGGGAAAACGATGATCAAGGTTTCCTGATCATGCGCTAAACAAAAGTCACTGACAATAAAGTCATATCATCTGGAATGATGTGATGGACATTTCCCACCAATGATTGTTGCAACATGATCATGTCACTTAGTTCACATTGCAATTTTCAAAAACATATTGTCCTGATCCTTAGACCATAAGATCATATCAATCACTATTACCGGAGGATGCTTTGACTGTATCAACCATCATCTTGTGATAGGGTGATCATAAAGGTACACATTGGGTATTCGAAGGAGCATGTAGAGGCAATATGCTTCAAGAGCGGGAATTGTTCTCTTGTGTGACGGGAAGATACAACTGGGCCCACTCGGTGAATTACATCCACGTTGCGCAACACATGACTAGGTCATGGGGATGGTATTTCACAGGAACGAGTAAAACAATACTTACTTATTGGACACCAGATTAAACAAGGTATCATGATACCGATGATCAAATCTTGGACAAGTCTTGTATCGCGAACAAGGGAATTGGATATATCGTTTCAGGTTCGACACCATGGAGATTCATATAGTACATAGGGGTCACATGGGCATCCTGGTCCCTCTGTTGATCATTGATATGGATCATGTCTATAGCATTCCTGAACCATAGGGAAACACGCTTAAGGGCGATACGACACATGGAGAGCCGGCCCGTCCCTGCCATTGGGCCACGCGGTGGGTGGTAGCCCGTCCAGCTTGCTACTTGCTTCTGTTAGGCTGAATGGCTGCTGACCCATCCGGCCATTGCCTTGTTTTCTTTATTTCCTTTGCATATTTTAGTCCCACATGGGGCACCTAAAGGGGAGGGCACACCTCCCTTCCCCTATATAAAGAGGTGCACATGGGTGGGATTAAACACACAATAAATTGAGTTATTCTCTTTGGTTGGAATACTCCCTCTCCCTCTCTCTAGTTTCCTTCGCAGTGGCACGGTCCCAAGTAAGGATTGTCCGCGCAAAGTCAACACATCTGTGGCACGCTGTTGTGCCATGGGGATTCTATCAGGACGTCTATTTCTGTAACCCCAACAGGGATCGAGCAGTTCGGGAGTCGTCGTATTGCACCGTATGCATGAGATTGATGGGTTCGTAGCATGGAAAACAAAAAAAAATTACCGCAAGAACAAACAAAACCTAGATCTAATCTAGATAAAAGCCAAGATCTAATCTATTAGACATGAGCAACGAGTTAGATGGGAACTAACCCTCGTAGATCCGAAAGCGTTAACGAGATTAGATCTCGTGGTTCATGTAGTCGATCACTTGCCGATCTCAAGATCGTGTGGACGATCCTTCCGGCGTCGCGTTCCAGCAGCGCTTCCGCCCTCGATCAAGTAGACGATCCTTCCGGCGCCACGATTCGGCAGCGCTTCCGCAATCGGTCACACGTGCGGAGTCGAAGCAGACCTTCCTCTCCCCGTTCCAGCGAGCAGCGGAGGTAGTAGATCTTCTCCACGGAATCCCAGCAGCACGACGGCGTGGTGATGGTGGTGGAGTAGAGAATTCTGCAGGGCTTCGCCTATGCCTGTGCAGAAGATGGTGGAGGAGAGAGGCGACAGAGATTGGGTGTTATGAGAGCAGGGGAGGAGGGGGCACCCCTGCCCCTCTATTTAAAGAGGGGAGGCGCCTAGGGAGGGGGAGTCCTTGTAGGACTCCCCTCCCTCTCTATGGCCGGCGGATTGGAGGTGGGGGGAGGAGTCCTCCTCCCCCACGAATCCGTATCTTGACCCACCAGGACTCCTTGGTCCCTATCTTGATTTTCAAGCAAACTCCAAGATATCTTCTAGAACCTTCCGGAACATTCCGAAACCTTCTAGAATCCTCATACAAACACTCTGGAACATTTCCTAACTCATAAAATGATCTCCTATATATGAATCTTATTCTCCGGACCATTCCGGATCTCCTCGTGATGTCCCCAATCCAATCCGAGACTCCAAACAACATTCGGTCTCCAACACATATTCCATATCTACTTAAAGCAACTTCGAACCTTAAGTGTGTCACCCTACGGTTCGTGAATATGTAGACATGATAGAGACACATCTCCTATCAATAACCATCAGCGGGACCTGGAGATCCATAATGGCTCCCACATACTCAACGATGACTTTGCGATCGATTGAACCACTTACATACGAAACTAATTCCCTTTGTCTCGCGATACTATACTTATCCGAGGTTTGATCGTCGGTATCTCCATACCTAGTTCTACCTCGTTACTGATAAGTACTCTTTACTCGTTCCGTGATATGTCATCCCTTGTGACCCAGTCACATGCTTGCAAGCTAACTAGATGACATTCCACCGGGAGGGCCCAAAGCATATCTATCCGTTAAACGGATGGACAAATCCCAATCTTGGTTCATGCGCTTCAACACATACTTTCAGAATATCCAATGACACTTTTATAACCACCCAGTTACGAAGCGGCGTTTGATGTCATCAAAGTATCCATCCGGAGATGGTGATTAACATAACCTCATGGTCGAAGGAATAGGTTACTATGTATTTGAAAGCTTACAGCAAAACAAACTTAATGACTTGATCTTATGCTACGCTTACTATGGGTGTGTGTCCATCACATCATTATCCTAATGATATAACCTTGTTATTAATCACATCCTAATGTCCATGATCAAGAAACCATGATCATCAATTAATCAGAAAGCTAGTTTAACAAGAGGCTTACTAGGGACTCTCTTATGTTTACAAAACACACAAGTATTAGTGTTTCCTAATAATAGAATTATAGCATGTGATGTAAACATTCATCATAAACACAAAGATATAATAATAATCACTTTTATTATTGCCTCTTGGGCATATCTCCAACAAAGATAACTCGGTGGGGCTATTGAAGCTTCCGGGCCATCGTACAAGGACCTAGACAAGGGGTGATGTGCGAGGAGTTTCGCGACCTTGAGGTCAGATGGGTATGGCTACATCATCCACGCTCCTGAATGAGCGTAATGCTTTCTCAGTCTTCAAGGATACGTTACTGCTGTCTTTTTGTGTTACTGCATTACTTCTAGATAGCTCCTTGGGCATTCAAGGTGTTCCGAGTAGTATTTTTTTGTAATTGCTGCAGAAACCCTACAAATTTCGTGTGCAAATTCCAAGAAGCAAGGCTTATAGAGCTAGAATGAAAGAATTTAAGGATGTTATTTCAATCTAGACAAACTCAAGTCAGTTATTTCTGGATAGAGAGAGTATAATTAGAAGCTTAATTTAGATTTTAATAATCTAAGTAAGGAGTTACAATTTTAGCAACGAAAAATTCAGACCTTGATGAAATTTTCAAGTTTTATCAGGACTTATTTCGGTCTGAATCTGCTGAAATTTGCAAACATTGTTGGCATGGGAATCTTCGCAAAGAGGAGCATGCGATAATGTTAGTAAAGTAAAAGATATGCCCAATGACGGCATTCTTCATGCCAAACACTAAATGAGTGCCACACTTTCCGTTTATTAAAGTGGTTTAGCCTCCACTTGCGGATGAGTGGGTCCTAGTCCAATAGAGGGTCGTGACTTCCGACAGAAAGTTAACAACGCGGGATGCGTCGAGCGTGGGAACACCACATCATCCATCATAGGTTGGATGTGATGAAGGTGCCCAGCACATCATTGAGTATGTCGATGAGGCCTTTGACAGCCAGTGATACGTTGCTAACGTATCCATAATTTTTTATGTTCCATGCTTGGTTTTTATCCACTTTATTATGTTTTGTTCTAACTTTGGAGTATTTCTATACACTTTCTTGGACTAACCTATTAACAAGATGCCACAGTGCCAGTTGCCTGTTTTCTTCTGTTTTTGGTTCCAGAAAAGTCAGAAAATTAATATTCTCGGAATTGGACCGGACAAAAGCTAAAGTCAATATTTTACCGGAAGACTCACAGAGCCAAAAGACGAGACGGGGAGAGGCCATAGGGTGGCCACACCATGTGGTGGCGCAGGCTAGCCCTGGCCGCGCCACCAGGTGGTGTGGGCCCCCTGGCCGCCCATCGACCTTGCCTCTTTGCCTATAAGATGCCTCCCAACGCGAAAACCCTAAATAATCAAGCCTCCATCCACGAAAAGTTCCGCAGCACCACCGCCACCGAAGGGGAGATTCGGGGGACAAAAAGTCTCTGTTCTGGCACCCTTCCGGGGCGGGGAAGTGCCTCCGGAGCCATCTCCATCGATCTCCACCACCATCTCCATCACCGCTGCCGATTCCCATGATGATGAGGGAGTAGTTCTTCCTCGAGGCTAAGGGTTCTACCGGTAGCTATGTGTTCAGCTCTCTCTCTATTCATGATCATATTGTGATCATGAGCTTTGTAATCAAGTAGATCTACCTTGCTACTCAAGTGCTTTAATAGATCTCTGCTCTCCCCATGTGTGTGAAAGTGACAGCGTGCACACCATGGTGGCACTTAGGCTAGAGATTACAAATACTAGTTATGAGTTATATTTGGAGTTGGATTTCTCTATGAAATTGTGGTGTTTGTTGGAACCATCTAGTGCTCAAGGTGACAGTGTGGGGTTATCTAGATGGGAAAGGCTTACTTTGAGGTGTGCTGTTATAGCCCTACCATGGATTAGAGTGTCCAACCGGAGAGTAGTTAAGAGTAGTACCATAAAGAGAAGATATTTATATGAGAGTGTTTACTAGTGAAAGTATGATCCCTAGGCCTTGTTTCTAAGCATTGATACACCGTTTGCAATTAGATCCGTTACATGTTTGCTTGCTTCCATCTTTATTCCAGTTTGCCTTTAGTCTTTTGCCACGTCAACCACACGCCAGCAAGCTATTTTCTGGCACCGTTACCACTTATAATTATCCATACCACTTGTATTTCACTATCTCTTTGCCGAACTAGTGCACCTATACACCTGACAAGTGTATTGGGTGTGTTGGGGACACAAGAGACTTCTTGTATCTTGATTGCAGGGTTGCTTGAGAGGGAATACCTTTGACCACTTCCTCCTTGAGTTCGATAACCCTTGGGTGATCCACTTAAGGGAAAACTTGCTCCTGTTCTACAAACCTCTGCACTTGGAGGCCCAACAACTGTCTACAAGAATAGAAGTGCGTAGACATCAGCCAGTCGATCCCATCTCATCCTGTAGGTGGGATCGGGCAGCCCACGGCGCCGCCGGCCCATCCCACCTGTTTCCGCTAAACGGACACCTATGGGCCAGCGAACTAATATCGTAGACATGCACGGACTGCTCGCTACCGCTGCCACACCCACACTGCATCAGGACGCACTCGGATGGAGGCAAACGCCATGCCCCAGGATGCAATCCCCTATCGCCACTGCCTTCCACCTCTCGCCCCTTCCTTCCCCTCGCACTCTAAGCCGTATGGCCAACACCACGCTGCCCTAGATCCCTCTTCATCAACCACTTTCCCCATCGGCAGCGGCATCACTTCAAGACCCCCTCAATCATACTGTCGCTCGCTTCACTGTTGATAGGTGCTCGAGGATGTTGTTCAAGGCACTTTGGAACCTGGACGGATAGGCGTTGAGGGGGTTCGTGGAGGACACCAAGAAGAAGTAGACGCTAGCTCATGGGGGTTCTTCGGAAGTGGCAAGATCTGGTACCTCGACATCGCCACCAGTTGACTCGCTTGGATCCTAGTGCTGGAGGAGTTCACCGGAGTGGAAAGGAGCATGAGGAGAGAGAAGGAGTTCCATGATCTATGCCACCAGTGCGCCCAGTACACATCCAATGAGTGTGTGAAAGAGTGCTTGCCGAGCAGGGACCGGATCATTACCTAGTACACGCCTAGGGATAGAGGATGGATTCACGCTCATTGCCAATTCAATGTGGAAGACATATATAAGACAAAAACTTTGTCTGTTGTGTGGGATGCATGCTAATTGTTGGGTACTTAGGTAACTCGTGGTACCGAGGATTAGTTCCCACCAACATGACAAAATTTTCATTGAGATTGTTTTTGTAAGCTCGGAATTCAAAAGAAATTCCACCCGAACCAATCTTCTGTATCGATCACCTAAAAAATCACTAGATCTCACTCTAAACGCAAGCTTTTGCTTCAAACGAGAGATGAATTGCACCTTTCAGAACAAATTTTGAATCGGAACAAATTTTGAAACAAGACAAATTTTCAACCGGAACAAAATTCTGTAAACAATTTTCGATTTTGAATAATTTTCAATTTACAATTTTAAATTTGAATGATGTTCGAGTTTGAACAATTTTCAAATTTGAATTTTTTTTTTAAAGGATTTTTATATTCATGAAATATTGCTGATTTCTTTTTTTGAACACATAATATATTAAGCATGCAAGCCGTCTTATTAAAACCTTCCAGTCCCTTAGGTACCCTGGTAAGGAAAAAAAGTGCGTCTAAAATTTGCAGCCCATCAAACATTCGTTACATCGTGTATCAAATGGCTCAAAAGGAAGCTAGGGGGCTCATCGACCCAATTACAAGAAAGACTATTAAGAAAAGAGAATTTAGCTAACTCGTGAGCCACCATATTAGCTTCCCTTGGATAATGCTTGAACGAGATGCTATCAATATTCGCCATCATGTCCACACAATCTGCATATATCGCTGCTGCTTCGCTCCACCAAATATCACCTCCATTACACGCCTTGATAACCTCCATTGAATCAGATTCTGCAATAACACAGTTTAGGCCTAGGGTGTTAACTAGCCTTAGCCCTTCTCTCATGGCAATGGCCTCCGCCAGAGCAACATTAGCAACGTGAGGTATGGTCGTAATAGATGCCGCCACAAAGTTGCCCTGGTAATCTCTGATCACCGCACCTGTCGAACCCGCCCGAGTATCCGCATGAAATGACACATCCACATTTATCTTCATCTGCCGAGGAGGTGGCCTAGACCAACTCGCATGCCCAGGAGTATAAACCTTCTTGGATTTTGAAGTATTGGCAGTAATTGAGAGAACTAACATTTTGCAATGATGAATGGATGGAACCGACTCGTCGTGGGTACGCCGGCGTCTAATCCACCATAGATACCAACAGCAAACTGAGACAGTTTCTTTGAGACCAATTTCGCCAAAATCCGGCATGGTATTGTCCCGGTGGCGGAGAATCTCTTCTAAGACCGTAGACCCAGAGCGATCCACCACAGTAGCCTCCGCGATAATATCAGATATGCCAAGACCAGCCCATAACTCAACCGATGTTTGACACTAGAATAATAGATGCAGAATATCCTCAGGCCCCTGATTACAAACCGGGCACCCTCTAGAGCTTCCAATATGGCGGTTAACCAGTATAGATTTCAAAGGAATAATACCGTGCATAGCCCGCCACATGAAGATTTTGACTTTGCTAGGAATTTGTAATTTCCAAAGTACACTCCAGACTGGATTGATAGCCGCAGACCCAGACAAAGCCAATTGACTCGCAGAAGGACCAATCTGGTGACGCCACTGTAGATAATATCCCGATCGAACTGTGTACCTCCCATGCTTCGTAGCTCCCCATGCTACAAAATCCTCAAAACCATTGTTATGTAAAGGGATCTGCATAATTCGACGAGCGTCAATAGTACTAAATAAAGTATGAAGTAATTGTTCATCCCACATGCATGTAATAGGATCAATCAAATCGCTAACTTTGGTTAAAACAGCCCCACTTCTTGAGGAAAGAATCTTGTAATTCAGGCTGCTCGGAATCCATGGATCATTCCAAATATCAATCTTCTCCCCATTTCCTACTCTCCACAAATAACCTCTCTTAAAGGTAGATATGCCCGCATAAATACTCTGCCATGTAAAAGAGACTCCTTTTTTTGGTCCAGCCTTAACAATATCACCATGAGGATAATATTTTGCACTCAGAACACGTGCACGCAAAGAATCAGGTTCATTAGCAAGCCTCCAAACCTGTTTAGCCAACATGGCAAGATTAAATGAGTGAAAATCTTTAAATACCATGCCTCCCTCTTTTTTTTTGGATAGCATAATTTTCACCATGCGAGCCAATGCATTTTGTTACTATATTCGTCATCTCCCCACCAGAGCTTGGAAATCGCATCCATCATCTTTTTATAAACACCTTTAGAGATTAGGAAAACAGACATGGCATATACAGAAATAGCTTGAGCGACAGCCTTTAACAGCCTTTAACAAAAAGAAACTAGTGCTGATTTCTGTTACTAGTCCGAAAGAGGATTTGTTGTTGATTTGAAACACACGTGACTGGAATCGATTGGAAGAAGCAAGCGATTAGTTGGGCCAGGCCCAGATCGGGAAACACGCGAGCGTGTCACCTACACGGTGCTTAGTGCTTCCCCCTACACATAATAATGGTTTAAAAAAACTAGAGCCGGTTCCTGCAGGCCCGCGCGCCATCGCAAAGAAACGAAAGGAGACAGGCCTTTGGGCCACACGATGCGAGGGGAATTTGATGATAATCCCTCCAGGTCACTTTGGGCCCACATGTCAGAGACAGCGTAGAGAGGTTATGATCAACATAATCACCAACTGGAGGGGTATCGTCAATTGTCCCAGCCACACGATGCTACTCGGATTGACCACGACATTAAGTCTCCACGGCCAACAACGTCTGCTCGATCTAGGGTTTCTGCCGCCGTCGCCGCCGACGCAAAGGGTTTGAGAGGCATGGCGCTGGGCGTTGCCGCCGGAGGGCAGCCCAAAAAAAGTATCTTCGATTGCCTTCTTGTGCGATCTGCAGGTATTACGGCATCTGCATCCCCAATTTTTTTTAATTCTGCTAGCTACTCTACATAATTTTCACCAGATTGTTGTACGTAGATCATTTTGTAACTCCTTCCAATCCAAATTAGTTGATTCAAATTTATATCTAATACTAAATCATGTCTAGATACAGTCGAATCTAGACAAATCTAAGTCAACTCATTTGGGCCGGAGGGAGTACCGTTAGTTCTCTCCTTTTGAAACACCGTACTGTACCTCTCTGAAACAGCATGCATCTCTGAGCCCGGTAGAATTCTTTATGGCTGGACCAGAGATATAGTTCGACGACTTCTTTTTAGTAGGGGAACGGGAAGGGCAGGAACGGGAACGGGAGGAGAAATCGTCGGTTATTCTGTCATGTTAGCGGGCGTGGCAGAAAAAGAAACTGCTGCTGCTGTTGTTGATGAAGATGACTCTTACCTGCAACTGGACGCCAACGACGCCGCCGATGACATCGCTGCTGATGGCCCTGCCGACGACCCTGAGGACGACTCTGACGACGACTCTATCCATAAGCGCGACGATTTAGGCTGCTACACTGCAGTTGACAACTTCAACTACCTCGGTGATGACATTGATCGAAGTGGTCCACCACCGTTTCTCAGTTTCATTATTTTGACGATTGCGGTGGCATTCCTCGCTGCCTGGTTGAGCTGTTGGCTGTGAGTACTGGCTTCTGCTTCGTTGGCACCTTTAATGCCTTTAGCGATTATGATGCATACTTCTGCTCATCCGAAAGTGGACAAAGTTATAGCAACGTTGATTCGCAGGTACTATGCATTCATGTGATACCAGTATATTTTTTACCTTTTCTTCTGTGTACGTACTATCTCCTTATGATCTCCATATATATATATATATATATATATATATATATATATATATATATATATATATATATATGCGCGCGCGCGCGCAGGTAGTACTCCACTCAGCGGGCGGGGGCCTCAAGGACTTCTTCCACATTTATGTCGATATGCCAGAGGACGATGATGAAGCACGCTTCTCCTACATAGTGGACCCTTACACATGCGGGCGCATTGTACCCCGCTACATCGTAACTACTAGAAGGAGGAAGATGGAACTGGTTTTCTTGCCGATGCACAATGCTGTACAGGCCATGGTGTACGTAACCCTTGATCTCATATCTAGCGGCAGTACCTACTATGTCTATGGGGAAATTGCTGCATGCCACCAACTCTACCTCGGCGATAGTGTCATGCTCTTTTCTCGTGGAAAAGAGGACCAAAGAGAGGTTATTGTTGATGGCCAACTTCCACTGTCGCGCAAATGGGCAGTTGTTCCAATGTACTTGGAGCCTCTCCTGATAATCAAGCTGAACCTGTGCGTTACAACCAATCAATATCATGATGATGATCAGGAGGGTCGTACCATCTCCTTCCAAGGTGATATTACCTTCTATCGTCAACAGTATGAAAAAACAATTTGCAGTCAAGACGACGATGGTAAAGTTAAAGTCAAGATTGTATACCGGTGATGATTCACGTGTCGAAAAAGAAAAAATACGCTTTTGATTTTCTTTTGTGTTTGGTTTGTGTAACCTATAAATTTGGAACATGTTGTGACATGTAGCTAAGATATAAGGTTTCAGCTGCACTAGGAAAACTTGCTAGCAAATAGTAGCATCCATCATACTTCTAAGAATATTTTTCTAGTACATCGTCTTCACATTTTATAGTGAAACTACAAAAGAAAAGAAAACTGCATATATCTGTCTTTTATTTCACGTCAAAAACTGGTCATTCTTTGTATTCATATATTTATCCTTTATATATACTAGTTGAATGTCCGTGCGTTGCTTCCAGGTGACGAGAGCCAGCACCGCCTCGCGATCGCCTCTCTTCCTCCTCGTATGGCACCCGGCACGATGACCTCCCCCCGGGCGTCATCTCCCTTTCCATCTCAACTTGTCGGTCTCTCTCTCGCCAGCTCGTGCACCGCTGCTCACCTCGCCTTCTCTATCGTACCCATCACAGACCTCCACTTCTCCCTCACTAACTCCCACCTCTGGCCATGGTGCCTCATCAGTCTCACTCCCCCACCTTAGTCAGACGCTCCATGACGTCCTTGTCTTCCGCCTACGAGTTGTGCTTGTCGGCGCCTTCCTCTCCAACCCCTGCAGCGACGATGCCATTTCATGCGTACTATGTGATCCTGCGGGAGTGCGATACAGAATAAACGAGAAAACCTTAGTAATTTTATTATTATTAGATATAGAATAGATAAAGATTGGCATGATCAACACTATGACTGCGTTGTTTATTGTTCGTGTACACTAAACCACTTGTGCTTCGGAGTAGAACTTTATCACCTCTTTGGGCCTGGTTTATTCTATAAAGTGAAAAGTACACGCACTGACACGTGTGTGCTAGAGACACACCCATTGAAGCCACGCAAGCATACACACGCCCCGTAGCAGGTTGGATAGGAGTAGCACCAAACAAGCCCAATTTTACCAGCTGGAGCCACCATAGCAGGTAACCCGCCGACGACCTGCCCATGCGCAACACATGATCTTCCACGGGGAGCAGGACCTCTCCTTCTACAGCGCTCGCGACCAGATTGGGCGCCTGCCCCCGTCGCTCAGTCCACCTCAAGAAGCTTCCGGAATAGGGAAGGGGTGCAGTGTCGTGCGCGACCCCCATGGATGGATCGCCTGAAGCCAGACCATGCAACTGACCAGCAGCAGCAGGGGTCCCGGCTGCGTGACCTCTTAATTTCCAGGACCCTTCCTTCCCATCTCCCTCACCTCTCCTCTACAGCTTGAGCGACATGACGAGGAGAGAGCTCACGGCTCCTCCGCCATGGCGCAGCCCCTTCTCGACCTCGACCTGGCACTCTCTGACGGCAGTGAAAGGATCGTATGGGATACCTAGAGGGGGTGAATAGATATGTGACCAATTTTTAGGGATTTTCAATTTAGGCTTGACGAGAATAGTAAATTCTCTAGATTATGCATCTACGGTGAATTTCCTATATGGCAAGCTGCTAGTACAAGTACGATACAAGTAATGCGGAAGTAAAGGGTCGTGGAAACCGGTGGTGAAACACGCGGAGATGAGGATGTATTTTCGAGTTCCTCTCAAATGAGAGTACGTCTCGTTAGAGGGATGTGGTTGTCACAAAGAACAAACCAACGCCACAAAGGCTCACCCTCTTCTCCAGTGAGAAATGCCACGAAGGCCTTCCTCATGATTCCACTAAGGGATTTCCACAACGGCGGAAACCAGGCCGATTACAACAAGTTTGGGGCCAACTCCACAATGAACGGAGGCCCCAAATCACCACAAAGTTGCAAATCAACAAGAGATACAAGTTTATCAAACAACAACAACACCTAGGGTTCCTAGTGAAACCCTAGGTAAGAATCCCTCAAGAGAACAAGAGGGGAAATAGAATTCCTTCGGTGAAGATGAAGATCGGTGCCTCCTCCTTCAATCCTCCAAAGGGCAAGGCTATTGGATGGCTAGAAGGGGAGATCTTGGCATTTATGAGGCTCAATAATGGCTAGTGTCTTGTGGTAGCTCGAGCAGCTTGGGGAAGAAGAGGGGAGGGGGTATTTATACCCCTCCCCAAATGTAGCCGTTGGAGATTCACTTAGACCGGATAATCTGTTCCTGTGATCGGATAATCCGGTGTCCACCGGAAATTCCGGTACCTGGGGCAGAAAATCCGGCCACCCCCATGTATGAGAAAAACTCCGGCCAATTGTCCGAAGAAATGTCCGAATCGACCTCTATGGACACACACCACACGTCGCAGCGGATGCAAAAATGCGATCGGACATTTCACCGGAAATTCTGGTTTGAGGGGCGGATATTCCGGTGCTTGCACCTGAAAATCTGATCACCCAAACCACAATTTCCGGTCGCGGAAAATTGGTTGTAGCTAGCGGAATTTCCGACCGTCAGGTCGGATTATTCGGCCCTGACCACCGGAAATTCTGGGCAAGATGTCGACAGAAAGGTAGCTTCCTTCTTCAGCCTATTTCACTTTGAGCGTTACACCAACATGTGCTATTCTTCACAATATCCTTAAACATTTAGCACAAGATTAGACATCACAAGTGTTGTTATCTAACACACAAAATATAATTAGCGAGAGATGATCTTTCGATCTCCCCCTTTTTGGTGTTAGATGACAACACAAGGATTTGCCACAAGAGGTAAACATTTATCCATAGAGGCAACAAGATTTTATAAAATGTAGACTGGATCCCCCTAGAGATGTGCATATTTAAGTTTGCATTTGAATACAAATGCACAACCTCTAGGATCAACACTCTCCCAATATTTTACAAATTCACAACATGTGCAAGATAGCATAAATCAAGTATTTTAATTGACTTTCACAATAAGGAGACATGATTAAGGAAGACTCACCATGACCATAGAATAACCATAGTACAACCACATAGTCTTCACAATAGAACATAATCCACATGTCTCCAACTCACACGACATAGACAAGGTTCTTAAGCAAATAAATAGTTCAACGCTAAGATAAATGGACACAAGCATGTCAAGAACCAAATGGAATGCTTCTGCCCGACCCATGCAAATCCCCGGACTCCTAAATAGAACCACTTCTCCCCTTTCTCATCAAAGACGCCAAAAAGGGAAAAAGGGTGATGCTAACGGATCCCAAGAGGAAGATCAATCCTCCTCGTAGTCTTCTTCTTCTTCCTCGGAGGCATCATCACCACCAACATCACTTGGAGTGCCATCATCATCATCCTCGAGTTCCTCAACAGCAAGTCCTTTGCCCTTGGTAAAGTAGGAGGAAGCGACCTCTGCGATCTCCTCAAGCTCATTCCAAGGAGCATAGCTCCCCTCATTCCATTGCTCAAATGTATGAGATTCCTTGGAGGTGGGCTTCTTGCAAGTGGTATCATTAGGCTCACGGATGCAAGCCATTTGATAATTCAAGCTCTTTTGGTTGTCATGAACATGCTTGCGTTCTTTGTAAGAACGGTAGTTGTCCTTGCACACATCCACCTTCATGTAAATCTTCAACTTCTCATACCAAGTAAGCTTCTTCACTTATTCCTTGAGGGAAAAAGAGGGTGGCATAGCATTTTTCCTCCTAGATTGAGGCGCATACTGACGAGCACGTGGCTCAACTTCTTGAATATCCTCCTCTTCCTCTTCTTCTTCTTCTTCTCCATCACTAGGAGAAAATGGAACTGTGGCGGGAGCATGCTTTGCCTTCACGTATAACTTCACACCTTTGTGCACCATGGGGCACACAAGTGGAGGATCACCATGGTAAGCAAACTTGATGAGACTCATGATGTATGGAGCATATGGGGGAACCTTGTGGTATTCCATAGAATAGTACATCTCTTGGATGTAGTGCATGACATCAATCTCTTAGTCCACCACTTCTTTTGAAGGAGTTATGCCCTAGAGGCAAATAATAAAGTGTATTGTTTGATATATCTCCTATATGTTCATAATACGTTTCATACTGTGCTATAACTGTGTTAATACGAAACGTTAATACACGTGTGGTATGTAAACAAACCGTGTCTCTAGTTACCTCTAGCGAACTAGTTCATTGGTCATGAGGATGATCTGGGTTTCAAGATCATGGGTATTTATACCAATTGACAATGAGATCACGTCATTGGTTGAATGACGTGATAGACAAACATCCGATAGTTGTATCTCAATGAGATCTAGTTACAAAGTTCACCATTGATGATAAAACGTATGAAACCTCGCAACCTGATCCTTAGACTATGAGATAATGCAAATCACCGTTTTGGAGGGAGCTTAGATGGTTATCAAGTATCATACCGTGACTGGGTGATCGAAAAGGTGCCACTCAGGTTTCCCGAAGGAGCACGTAGAGGAGTACATGTCGAGACCAGGATTTGCCAGTCCATGTAACGGATAGATACATATGTGGCCATCTCGGTGACGTTGCATTAACGAAGCTTGCAAGCGTGTGACTGGGTCACGGAATGCAATGGCATGGGAACGAGTAAAAAAGTTCATCGGCAACGAGATCGAACTAAGGTATGGAGATACCGAAGATCAAGTCTCGGATGAACTAGGTATCAAGTGGCAAAGGGAACGGGAAACGACTATTCACGGTTCGAGCAATAAGATTCGTGGAATGCAAAGGGGTCATCATGGGCATCCAGGTCCCCCTGATGATCATTGATGTGAGAGGATTCTCAATCATGTCAGGAGTGTTCCCGAACCGAAGGATGTCACGCTTAAGGGTGGGGGCGCTTAGGGATATATGAGGTACCGTAGGAGAAATAGAGAGAGAGAAACTGGAATAGTTCCGGGTAACATCCGATGGTGATCGGAAGGGGTTCGGAAGGAGTTATAAAGTAAAGGAATATGATAATATATGTATTTGAATGTTAATTGGAGAACTAATATTAAATATATTTTTTATTTTATTATTAAAGGCTTCCTAATGCTAATGGGCCTCACCCGAAGGGAGGCCCAATAGGGCAAGGCGCCTAAGGGGAGGGGGCCGGCCAGCCTTGGCTTGGTGGGCCGCCCAAGTGGGGCCCACCTAGGGCTGACGGCATCCCCTAGGTGTGTAACATCCCAAATTTCTCATCTGAAAATCATCATCATTGCATTCATATCATCATGGCATGTACTATTTGCACTAGGTTTGTCCTCCAAAAATTTGGTGAAATTTTGAGACTTTTGGAGCACTTTTGCTAAATTCAAACAAAACCTAGAAATGAATTAAAAAATAAAAATAAAAGGAGGGAAAAGAAATTTTAAACAGCCAACACATTCTGGCCTTTTGGCCCAAACTGGCCCAGCTAGACCACCCGGGACTCCCTCTCTCCCTCTTCTTTTTGCACACCCCCTCAACTCACCCCCACTCACTTACGTCCGGGCCCCACGCCACGTCGACGCCACCTCAGCGTCTTCCACGCGAACGGCCGGCGCCCTCTCCCCTCCTCTGCCGTTTCCATGTCCGATTGATTGCGAGCGTTTCCGCGAGTTAATCGCCACCGCAATGGCCCCTTCTTAATCCCCACCCCCTCCTCGACCGATTCCCCCAGCCACTGCCCCTGGAGAGCCCCCAGGCTCCCCAATTGCCACCTCAAACCGCCGCCGACCGAGCATCTCCGGCAAGAATTCCGGTGAGCCCCGGCCACGCCGTGCCCTCCTCTCTGCTCTGTAATGCTTGCCGTGACCTAGCGCGTGTTTTAACCCCGGCCACGTGCCTTCTCTTTCCCCAGGTCGACGTCGCGAGCAACTCCGATGAACCCCCTCTGCCGCCGTCGTCCATCGCCTTTTCCAGTGAAGGTAGGGTTTCCGCCGCCCCCTTTTGGCCTCTGCTTAATCGTGTTGTTCATGGCGCATCTCGCTAACCCCTTTGCTGGCTTGTTCGAGCCCTAGGTTGCCGTCTCCGGCACTGAGCCGCGAGCTCCGCCGTCTACGCAACTCCGGCGAGGGATCAAGGCCAGGCCAGAGCACCCCTCGCGCCGCAGTGACCTCCATCGAGACTGCCACGACCTCTGGTATGTGTCCACGGTCTCCCAGCCCTTGTAGAATCGCCGGAACCCAATCGGCCGACGCTCCACCGCTGCGCGCAGCCGGTCAGCGCCGCCCTTCTCCGGCCAGGCCGCTAGGGGCCGTTAGATCTTGTGTCTGCGGCTGAGATTAGATCGAGCACGAATCGGTACAGGCTAATCAGATCCGTTCGTTTATCACTTAATATCCAACGGCCCGTAGCAGTCGATCCGACCGAACCGATATGAGCCAATGAGATTGCGCCACGTCGCCAGGTTATTTGTTTAAATAGAAAATTAGACAGATTTTGTATTAAACTTAGAAAATCCATAACTTTTGATCCATAATTTAGAAAAATGCAAATTTGGTGTCTATGGATTCAGAAAAATAAGAACTTTATTATAGAGGCCTTGTTTAACACTTTTGCCTCTGAAAAAATTGGAATTATAGGCAGAACCTTTTTAGGAGTTTTTTTGCTCATAAAAATTGTTCTATAAATTTTTTTGGGGTATTTCCTATGCATTTAGATGAGGTATTTTACCCTCTGTACTGTAGACTCTGTAAGTTATAGAGTTGTGATCATATCATTGCATTTTGCATGCATTCATATTTTTTGTAATGTTTTATTGATTGAATTATTGTTGTTGTATTGTTCTTTGTGTAGATTGTGTGGATTGTGAAGTTTGTTGCTGTGAGGATTGTACCTATTCCCCTAGCTACCAAGGCAAGTGATATCTCATCTCATGTCCTATTATTTTCAGTATTGCACTAGTGTTATTTTTGGTAGATCTTAGCATGATAGGATTATTTATATGTTACTATACTATGCTATGCTACCCTATAGACTATATCTTGGTAGTATCCTAGTTGAAAGACTTCGTATGACAGAGTGCTTAGCCATGCTATTAGAATTCGTGGGTGGAAAATACACATAAGATAGTATGGAAAGATATTATTTTGTTTGACTAAGAAAACAATTAATATTAATGAAACACCTGGGTGGAATGGGACTTGCTTGGTTTATGTTGAGTGGTTACTCAGGGGCCATGTCTATGGTCAGCTGGTGTATCACACTTGTGGATGGCCACCCAGGAATAAAGAGATTGGAGACATTCTTGTCACGAAGCTTCCAGTGCAGCCACATGGCATATGGGCTCTGCCTTGACCAACTAAGTTGCAAGAACTCAGCCAGACGGACAGAAGGTGGTAGTTGTGATAGGATGGAACGTGTCTATGGTGGTCTGAGGGATTGCTTCTGATAGGTCTTGTCTCGATACATGTCGAGTCTTGTGGGGAAAGTGCACCACCTCTCGAGAGGGTAAAACTAAGTACTTAGCCGTGTCCCCGGTTATGGACAACTTATGAGCCTCAAGACAGTGAAGCAGTTCAATAATCTCCTCATCCAAATTTCTCTAAGTTAAAACTTGTGGGTGAACATGGGTAGAGGTTCAGTGATGTCTATCATTGGTACCTTAGTGTTTGAATGAGGAAACTTACTCTTCAAAAACTATAAGTTAAACTAGCTTTTAGCAAACCAGCCATAACCCCACTTAGCCATATATTCATGTAGTTGTTGGATTATACTAAGTAACTATGGTATCACTTGCCAATACAATTCCAAATGTATGGACCCTTGTGGCTGTAACTTATTATGTTGCAGGATACTCTGATGATGAGTAGGGTTGCGGGTCTACACTCGACATGTTTGCCTGTGGCGCATGAAGACAAAAGACTCTATTATTATTATGCTATGTAATGTGAATCCTAAGTATCTTAGCCTTGGGCTAAGTGAGTTGTAAGAACCATTAGATTCCTGGATATGCGATGTAATAATGACCTTTGTTTCTGTGTACTTCATCTTAAACTGTGGGTGCTAGCAATTTCGATCCAGGGACTAGCACTGCAATCACAAGGATTTTACCTTATTATGGTGAGATCTTACAGATGGTATCAGAGCACTGTGTTGCCTGTAGGTTCGCGACCCTAGAATGGATTAGACTAAGGAAACCCCTTAGGAAAAATAACTTTATATTCCAACTTTACACTTATCTTTTCATCTCGTAAAACTTTCCCTAATCATCCTTTCTCATCTATTTTTGTAGATGTCCACCATCAATGAATATGTCAAGAAGGGACCACTGATGACTATGACCCTGGAGTGTGAGACAGAATTTCCCAATGCACTCAAGAACCTCATGCTCGGCTTGGGAATGAATGGTGAAGCCGTGTACAAGGGATTTCCTGTGTTAGATGAAGGACAAGAGTATTGGTGGGTGCAACTCCATTTGACATGGGTATACCTTACAGGTATTCAAGCTTGGTATATACGGTCTAAATACGTACGGGCCCACGGTGTCGCCAAGGGCCAGACGAAAGGACTCGACTAACCTGCGGACTCTCGATTGCTTGAGAGACAAGAAGAAGCTAAAGATAGAAAGTTTGAAGGGAAGAACCCTTACTTGTAACCGACTCGACCTGCTACCCGAGGCCTAGCCTATCTATATAAAGGCTAGGAGGGGGCGGCGAGGAGGAGACAGACACAACCCTAGTTTTCACAACTCTCGCCAGATTGCATCTGCGCACCATTGTAACTTTCGACTCTCTCGATAATTCCACGAGCAGACAAGCAGGAGTAGGGACCTCTACGAGGCCTGAACCTGGGTAAATCCTTTGTCCCCTGTGTGCTTGTTTGCTAGCTGATAGATGTCTCCAGCACTCCCTCCTTCTCCAAAACCCAAGTCCATAACAATGGGCATTGATGAGTTAAACCCTCGTCAATTGGGCCGTCTGTGGGAATTGGGAGTGCTGATGTTGCGGCTTCTTCGGCCCCATCAACCGCGATCTACAACTCCGCAACAGCGGAGATTCACCAGCTCTTCGGCGCCTTCGACTTCACCGTCCACACACCGGCCACCCGCCCGGCTTTCGAGTCCGTGGGAGACGGAATCAGCTTGGCGATTGGGAGCTTCCGCTTCCAAGTTGGTCAGATGGGCACGCTTCGCATGCCTGATCAACCGACAACACCGGCGATTGCCCCGGCATCATGGTTTCCTCCATCGATCGGCACCCTCAGCGAGCTCAATATTCCGGTGGCAGTCGGGAACACGATCAGCGACAGCAGTCGCGACTCCGATCTGAGCGATCTGGCCACAGAAGATGGAACCTGCGGTTTCGAATCTGAAAGTTGCGGAAGCAACAGCTTCCCCAATCACTTCATGTGCGCCGTCATCAACGCAGGCGACACCTCCGCCAATCGCGGCGTCGTCAACACCGGCAACGGCACCGATCCACCCAACGTTGGCAATGACGGTAACAGCGCCAACGGTGGAGCAGTCGAACCTCCCAGCATAATCAATGAGCAAACCGGCGAACGCGTCGGAATCAGGCTCAACGAGCAAGAGTGGGAGCGCTGCCGCGGAGCCCTACGAGGTGCACCTCTGCCCTTTGGATCCCCACAGGAATTACTGATGGGCTACCACTGGCTCCTGAAAGAGGAATTCAAGCGCCAAAAAGAAGCAATCGCGTAGCTGGAGGCGCGTAAAAGGGCGGCGGATGAATCGAGCCTTCGTAGTGCTGGGCTCTCCTCCTACGGAGGATCCTCCTCACGAGGAAACGAGTACGTCGCCAAGAAGAGGCAGTCGCGAATGGCTCACCTCACCGAACAAGAGCGCATAGACGCCGCGAAAGTCCTCGACTTCAGCTCTATGACAGTCGACACGAGAGGCAACGTGTGTTGGAGATATGCCCAAGAGGCAATAATAAAAGTGATTATTATTATATCTTTGTGTTTATGATGAATGTTTACATCCCATGCTATAATTGTATTATTAGGAAACACTAATACATGTGTGTTTTGTAAACATGTAAGAGTCCCTAGTAAGCCTCTTGCTGAACTAGCTTGTTGATTAATTGATGATCATGGTTTCCTGATCATGGACATTAGGATGTGATTAATAACAAGATTATATCATTAGGAGAATGATGTGATGGACACATACCCATAGTAAGCGTAGCATAAGATCAAGTCATATAAGTTCGTATTGCTGTAAGCTTTTAAATGCATAGTAACCTAATCCTTCGACCATGAGGTTGTGTTAATCACCATCACCGGATGGGTACTTTGATGACATCAAACACCGCTTCGTAACTGGGTGGTCATAAAGGTGTCATTGGGTATTCTGAAAGTATGTGTTGAAGCGCATGGACCAAGTTTGGGATTTGTCCATCCATATGACAGATAGATATGCTCTGGGCCCTCTCGGTGGAATGTCATCTAGTTAGCTTGCAAGCATGTGACTGGGTCACAAGAGATGACATATCACAGAACGAGTAAAGAGTACTTATCAGTAACGAGGTAGAACTAGGTATGGAGATACCGACGATCAAACCTCAGATAAGTATAGTATCGCGTGACAAAGGGAATTGGTTTCGTATGTAAATGGTTCAATCGATCACGAAGTCATCGTTGAGTATGTGGGAGCCATTATGGATCTCCAGGTCCCGCTGATGGTTATTGATAGGAGATGTGTCTCTGTCATGTCTACATATTCATGAACCGTAGGGTGACACACTTAAGGTTCGAAGTTGTTTTAAGTAGATATGGAATGTGCGTTGGAGACCGAATGTTGTTCGGAGTCTCGGAATGGATCCGGGACATCACGAGGAGATCCGGAATTATCCGGAGAATAAGATTCATATATTGGGGATCATTTTCTGAGTTAGGAAATGTTTCGGAGTGTTTGTATGAGGATTCTAGAAGGTTTCGAAATGTTCCGGAAGGTTCTGGAAGGTTTCTTGGAGTTTGCTTGAAAACCAAGGAAGGGATCAAGGAGTCCTGGTGGGTCAAGACTAGGAGTCGTGGGGGAGGAGGACTCCTCCCCCCTTCCCCAATCCGCCGGCCTAGGAGGTGGGGAGTCCTACTAGGACTCCCCCTCCCCAAGGCGCCCTCCCCCCTTTAAATAGAGGGGCAGGGGCGCCACCTCCTGGCCCTCCTCCACAACTCCCAATATCTGCCGCCTCTCTCCTCCTCCTTTCTTCTGCACAGGCATTGGCGAAGCCCTGCAGAATTCTCTACTCCACCACCACCACCACGCCGTCGTGCTGCTGGGATTCTGTGGAGAAGATCTACTACCTCCGCTGCTCACTGGAACGAGGAGAGGAAGGTCTGCTTCGACTCCGCACGTGTGACCGACTGCGGAAGCGCTACCGAAATGCGACGCCGGAAGGATCGTCCACTTGACCGACTGCGGAAGCGCTGCCGAAACGCGACGCCGGAAGGATCGTCCACACGATCTTGAGATCAGCAAGTGATCGACTACATCAACCACGAGAGCTAATCTCGTTAACGCTTTGGATCTACGAGGGTTAGTTCCTATCTATCTCGTTGCACATGTCTAATAGATTAGATCTTGTCTTTTATCTAGATTAGATCTGGGTTTTGTTTGTTCTTGCGGTAGAATTTTTTTGTTTTCCTTGCTACGAACCCATCAGTGGTATCAGAGCCGTATCTATGCGTAGATCTGTTGCACGAGTAGAACACAATGTTTTTGTGGGCGTTGATGCTTTTGTTGTCGGTGTCTTAGCGTTTACTTTGCATCTTGCGGCATGGTGGGATGAAGCGGCTCGGGCTAACATTACATGTCATCGCACATGAGACTTGCTCCTCGCTTGACGTGCAACTTGCTTTGCACAAGTGGCTTTGCGGGTGTCTGTCTCTCCCACCATAGTTAAGATTCAATTTACAATGAGCATCTGACAACACTTGTATCAACGTTGTGGTCCTTGTTCGTAGGTAAGATCGGTCTTATGCGAAAGCCCCAAACCATGTAAAACTTGCAAAGAAAATTAGAGGCGTCTAACTTGTTTTTGCAGGGGTTTTGTGATGTGATATGGCCGTCATGTGATTGTGATTGTATTTGATGTATGCAATGATCCTTGTTGTAATATGGAAAGCGACAGGAGCCTAATGGTTGTCTTTAATTCTGTTAAGACCTGCGTGTCTATTCATCTTGTAATAGCTTTATTCCAAGTAGTTGTAATAGTTGCTGGTGATGATGGACAACCATGAAGCGGTGCCACTGACCTTGACGCAATGCTGGTGATGATGGAGATCATGTTCGTGCTTTGGAGATGGAGATCAAAGGCGCAAGAAGAAAATGCCATATCATATCACAGTAATTATGAATTGCCTATGATGTTAATCCTTTATGCATCTTGTATTGCTTAGATCGCGACAGTAGCATTATAAGATGATCCCTCTCACTAAATATCAAGTAATAAAGTGTTCACCCTTAGTTGGCACCGTTGCTAAGACTCGTCGTTTCGAAGCATCTCGTGATGATCGGATGTGATAGATTCTACGTGTGCATACAACGGGTGCAAGCCAGATTTGCACATGCGGAAACTAAGGTTGTCTTGACGAGCCTAGCATGTACAGACATGGTCTCGGAACACGGAATACCGAAAGGTAGAGCATGAGTCATATAAATGATATGATGAACAGGAAGATTGTTCGCCGATGAAACTACATCTTCTCTCGTGAAGATCGGACTTGGTGTAGTGGACTTGGTTCGTGTAATCGCTAAGACAATGTGAGGGATGTTGTTTTGAGTGGGAGTTCACCTAGTTAGTTTAAGAATTAAATTTGAACTCAATTTGTCATAAACTTAGTCTAAACTACTTGCATATTGTTGTAGATTATGGCGACCCCCTCCATCAATTTCAGTGCGTTCCTAGAGAAAGAAAAGCTTAAGAACAATGGAAGCAATTTCACGGACTGGTTCTGTGGACTGAAGATCGTCCTCAGGGCTGGTCAGTTGACCTATGTGCTCGAAGCACCGCTAGGTGACCCACCTGCAGATAATGCCACCGATGACGAAAAGAATGTTTTCGCCACTCGGAAAAATCATTACTCACAGTTCAATGTGCCATCCTGTACGGTTTAGAATCAGAGCTCCAAAAGCGTTTTGAGCACCATGACCCGTTCGAGATCATTAAGGAGCTCAGGCTAATTTTTGAGACTCGCGCGGCCATAGAGAGCTATGAGGCCTCCAAAAAATTCTTTAACTGTAAGATGGAAGAGGGAAGCTCCGTTAACGAGCACGTGCTCACCATGTCTGGGTACGCAAAGAAGCTCCAAGAGTTGGGAATATCGATTCCTAATGAATTGGGGATTCACCGTCTCCTTCAATCACCGCCACCAAGTTACAAGAACTTTGTGATGAACTACAACATGCACTGCATGAACAAGACGTTGCCTGAACTGTCGTCCATGCTGAAAACTGCTGAAGTGGAGATCAAGAAGGAGCACCAAGTGTTGATGGTCAATAAGACCACCAATTTCAAGAGACGGGGCAAGCCTAAGAACAAGGGCAACTTCAAGAAGGACGGCAAAAAGCTGCCGCACCTGCTAAGAAGCCCAAGGCTGGTCCTAATCCTGAAACTGAGTGCTTCTACTGCAAGGGTGCTGGTCACTGGAAGCGTAACTGCCCCAAGTACCTGGCGGATCTGAAGAACGGCGACATCAAGAAGAAAGGTATATTTGATATATGTGTTATAGATGTGTATCTTACTAGTAATCGTAGTAGTGCCTGGGTATTTGATACTGGTTCGGTTGCTCATATTTGTAACTCGAAACAGGAGCTACGGAATAAACGAAGACTGGCAAGAGACGAGGTGACGATGCGCGTTGGAAATGGCTCCAAGGTTGATGTGATCGCCGTCGGCACGCTCCCTCTACATCTACCTTCGGGATTAGTTTTAAATTTGAATAATTGTTATTTGGTGCCTGCGTTAAGCATGAACATTATATCTGGATCATGTTTATTGCGAGACGGTTACTCTTTTAAGTCCGAGAATAAAGGTTGTTCGATTTATATGAGTAATATCTTTTATGGTAATGCACCTGAGATGAATGGTTTATTCTTACTAAATCTCAATAGTAGTGATACACATGTTCACAACATAGATGCTAAACGAATAAAATTGAATGATAATTCTACATACATGTGGCACTGTCGTCTTGGTCACATTGGAGTGAAGCGTATGAAGAAACTCCATTCAGATGGACTTCTTGAATCACTTGATTTTGAATCACTTGGAAGATGCGAAGCATGTCTAATGGGAAAAATGACTAAGACTCCATTCTCTGGTACAATGGAGCGAGCTACAGACTTATTGGAAATAATACATACCGATGTGTGCAGACCAATGAGTGTAGCATCGCGTGGTGGATATCGTTATGTTCTCACTTTCACGGATGACTTGAGTAGATATGGGTATGTCTACTTTATGAAACTTTAGTCCGAAACTTTCGAGAAGTTTAAGGAATTTCAAAGTGAAGTGGAGAATCATCGTAACAAGAAGATTAAGTTTCTGCGTTCTGACCGTGGAGGTGAATATCTGAGTTATGAGTTTGGCATGCATTTAAAGAAATGTGAAATACTTTCGCAGTTGACACCGCCGGGAACACCACAGCGTAATGGTGTGTCCGAACGTCGTAATCGAACTCTCTTAGATATGGTTCGGTCTATGATGTCTCTTACAGATTTACCTTTATCATTTTGGGGCTATGCATTAGAGACAGCCGCATTCACTTTAAATAGGGCACCATCTAAATCCGTTGAAACGACACCATACAAATTGTGGTTTGGTAAGAAACCTAAGTTGTCGTTCCTTAAAGTTTGGGGTTGCGAGGCATATGTAAAGAAGTTACAACCTGATAAGCTAGAACCCAAAGCGGAGAAATGCGTCTTCATAGGATACCCTAAAGAAACAATTTGGTATGCCTTCTATCATAGATCCGAAGGCAAAGTTTTTGTTGCAAAGAATGGATCCTTTCTTGAGAAGGAGTTTCTCTCAAAGGAGGTGACTGGAAGGAAAGTAGAACTCGATGAGGTTATTGAACCTTCTCTCGGATTTGAGAGTAGCGCAGCACCGGAAGATGTTTTTGTGCCGCCTGCACCAATTGGAGAGGAAGCTAATGATAATGATCATGAAACTTCAAAGGAAGTTACTGCTGAACCTCGCAGGTCAACGAGGGTTCGTACCACTCCTGATTGGTATGACTCTGCCTTGAACGTCATGTTGGTTGGCAACACTGATGACCCTGCGACGTATGAAGAAGCTATGGTGAGCCTAGATTCCGACAAATGGCTAGAAGCCATGAAATCCGAAATGGGATCCATGTACGAAAACCAAGTGTGGACTTTGGTGGACTTACCAGATGGCCGTAAGGCTGTCGAGAACAAATGGATTTTCAAGAGAAAAACAGATGCTGATGGTAATGTTACCGTCTATAAAGCTCGACTTGTCGCGAAAGGGTTCCGACAAATTCAAGGAGTTGACTATGATGAGACATTCTCACCAGTAGCGAAGCTAAAGTCTGTGAGGATTTTGTTAGCAATTGCTGCATATTTCGATTATGAGATTTGGCAGGTGGATGTCAAAACGGCGTTCCTTAATGGTGACATTGAGGAAGAGTTGTATATGGTACAACCCAAGGGTTTTGTCGATCCTAAAGATGCTGACAAGGTATGCGAGCTTCAGCGCTCCATTTATGGACTGAAGCAAGCATCCCGGAGTTGGAATCAACGTTTTGATAAAGTAATCAAAAACTTTGGATTTATACAAACTTATGGAGAAGCTTGTATTTACAAGAAAGTGAGTGGGAGCTCTATAGCATTCCTAGTACTATATGTAGATGACATATTGTTGATTGGGAATGATATAGAACTTCTTAATAGCGTCAAAACCTATTTGAATAATAGTTTTTCAATGAAGGATCTTGGCGAAGCGGCATACATTCTAGGCATCAAGATTTATAGAGATAGATCAAGACGCCTAATAGCGCTTTCACAAAGTACATACTTGGACAAAGTTCTAAAGAAGTTTAGAATGGAAGATAGCAAGAAAGGGTTCGTGCCCATGTTGTGAGGTAAGACCTTGAGTAAAACTCAAAGTCCAGCTACGGCAGAAGATAGAGAGAAAATGAATAATATTCCCTATGCCTCAGCCATAGGTTCTATCATGTATGCCATGCTGTGTACAAGACCGGATATAGCACATGCTGTTAGTTTGACTAGCAGATATCAAAGTGATCCTGGAATGGAGCACTGGACAACGGTCAAGAATATCCTAAAGTACCTAAATAGGACTAAGGATATGGTTCTTTCTTATGGAGGTGATGAACAGCTTGTTGTAAACGGTTACACTGATGCTAGTTGGAACACCGATCCGGATGACTCAAAGTCACAGTCGGGATACGTATTTATTTTGAATGGTGCTGGAGTGAGCTGGAGGAGTGCGAAGCAAAGCGTTGTGGCGAAATCTTCAACTGAATCAGAATACATAGCTGCTTCGGAGGCTGCACAAGAAGCCGTTTGGATGAAGGAATTCATTACTGAACTCGGCGTGGTTCCCAGTGTGTTGGACCCGATGGCCATCTACTGTGACAACACAGGTGCCATAGCTAATGCACAGGAGCCAAGGTCACATAGCAAGCTGAAGCACATCAAGCTACGTTTTCATGCTATTCGCGAGTATGTCCGAGATGGTGACATAAAGATTTGCAAAGTACACACTGATCTGAATGTGGCAGATCCGTTGACTAAACCTCTCCCTAGAGCAAAGCATGACCAACACCAGCACGCCATGGGTGTTCGGTATATTACCATGTAATCTAGATTATTGACTCTAGTGCAAGTGGGAGACTGTTGGAGATATGCCCAAGAGGCAATAATAAAAGTGATTATTATTATATCTTTGTGTTTATGATGAATGTTTACATCCCATGCTATAATTGTATTATTAGGAAACACTAACACATGTGTGTTTTGTAAACATGTAAGAGTCCCTAGTAAGCCTCTTGTTGAACTAGCTTGTTGATTAATTGATGATCATGGTTTCCTGATCATGGACATTAGGATGTGATTAATAACAAGATTATATCATTAGGAGAATGATGTGATGGACACACACCCATAGTAAGTGTAGCATAAGATCAAGTCATATAACGTATTGCTGTAAGCTTTTAAATGCATAGTAACCTAATCCTTCGACCATGAGGTTGTGTTAATCACCACCACCGGATGGGTACTTTGATGACATCAAACACCGCTTCGTAACTGGGTGGTCATAAAGGTGTCATTGGGTATTCTGAAAGTATGTGTTGAAGCGCATGGACCAAGATTGGGATTTGTCCATCCATATGACGGATAGATATGCTCTGGGCCCTCTCGGTGGAATGTCATCTAGTTAGCTTGCAAGCATGTGACTGGGTCACAAGAGATGACATATCATGGAACGAGTAAAGAGTACTTATCAGTAACGAGGTAGAACTAGGTATGGAGATACCGACGATCAAACCTCGGATAAGTATAGTATCGCGTGACAAAGGGAATTGGTTTCGTATGTAAATGGTTCAATCGATCACGAAGTCATCGTTGAGTATGTGGGAGCCATTATGGATCTCCAGGTCCCGCTGATGGTTATTGATAGGAGATGTGTCTCTGTCATGTCTACATATTCACGAACCGTAGGGTGATTACTTAAGGTTCGAAGTTGTTTTAAGTAGATATGGAATGTGCGTTGGAGACCGAATGTTGTTCAGAGTCTCGGAATGGATCTGAGACATCACGAGGAGATCCGGAATTATCCGGAGAATAAGATTCATATATTGGGGATCATTTTCTGAGTTAGGAAATGTTCCGGAGTGTTTGTATGAGGATTCTAGAAGGTTTCGGAATGTTCCGGAAGGTTCTGGAAGGTTTCTTGGAGTTTGCTTGAAAACGAAGGAAGGGATCAAGGAGTCCCGGTGGGTCAAGACTAGGAGTCGTGGGGAAGGAGGACTCCTCCCCCTTCCCCAATCCGCCGGCCTAGGAGGTGGGGAGTCCTACTAGGACTCCCCCTCCCCAAGGCGCCCTCCCCCCTTTAAATAGAGGGGCAGGGGCGCCACCTCCTGGCCCTCCTCCACAACTCCCAATCTCTGCCGCCTCTCTCCTCCTCCTTTCTTCTGCACAGGCATAGGCGAAGCCCTGCAGAATTCTCTATTCCACCACCACCACCACGCCGTCGTGCTGCTGGGATTCCGTGGAGAAGATCTACTACCTCCGCTGCTCGCTGGAACGAGGAGAGGAAGGTTTGCTTCGACTCCGCACGTGTGACCAACTGCGGAAGCACTGCCGAAACGCGGCGCCGGAAGGATCGTCCACTTGAACGACTGCGGAAGCGCTGCCGGAACGCGACGCCGGAAGGATCGTCCACACGATCTTGAGATCAGCAAGTGATCGACTACATCAACCACGAGATCTAATCTCGTTAACGCTTTGGATCTACGAGGGTTAGTTCCTATCTATCTCGTTGCACATGTCTAATAGATTAGATCTTGGCTTTTATCTAGATTAGATCTGGGTTTTGTTCGTTCTTGCGGTAGAATTTTTTGTTTTCCATGCTACGGACCCATCAACGTGGTCCCCAGAACGCCGCAGGCCGCGGTCACGGCAGCCACCATGTACCTCCTCAACAACCTGCCACCGGCTGGAGATCCCCGAACCGCCATGCACCGATCTACGATCGCGGGTTTGGGACTAATCGAGGCCGCCCTCGACAAGCAGCCAGTACCAGACCCCAAAAAGGGCAAAACGCTACTCCTCACCCTCATCTAGCGATGACAGTCACGACCTGTCTCGACGCCGTGGTTCTCAACTACGGCGCGTGCAACAACCTCACACAACGTAAGATCGACAAATCAAGAGCACGACGTGCCCGGTCGACTGACTCAGGAGGAAGACGGGGAGCTCTGCGGCGCCAGATGCTTCAGTAGATCCATTAGGAAGAAACGAATGCCTAAGGGGTTTAAACTTCCGTCGGAAAACCCGAAGTTCGACGGCCTACAAGACCCTAAAATCTAGCTAGAGGACCACATCTCCTCCGTCAGACTCCACGGAGGCAGTCGAAGTACTGCCATGCAATGTTTGCAGCTACAGCTGCAGGGCGCCGCCCGAGCATGGCTCAATAGCCTCCCACGCGGATCCATTCGCAGCTGGGATGAGCTGGTCTATAGCTTCGTGCGAAACTTTAAGGGCACGTACAAACGGCCCGCATCAATTGAAGAACTGAGATGCTGCCAGCAAAAATCTGGCGAATCACTGCGCTCATACATCCGAAGGTGGTCCATCATCAAGAATTCCGCGGAAAACATCTCAGAGGACCGCGCGATTGATGCATTCAACGGTGGCGTTCGCCGCTTAGAGCTCAGGGAGGAGCTGGGCCGCTCAAAGCCCTAGACTATCGACCACCTAATGGAGATCGCGAATCGATGGGCTGATGGAGAAGATTCAGTGAAGAACCGCGCTCACTCTGACGAGGAGGCCGAGCTCGAACGCAGACGCGACCGCCGAGGCAAACGCCGCATGCGCATCTACGACGACCGTGACAACGTTAATATGGTCGTAGCCGGCTATGCCGAGAGACGCGACGACAACCGCAACAGCGGATACCGCGACTCTGGGAAGACCATGCAAGTGTGGCAACGCCGCACTCGCGACGAGGCAACCGCGACCTCCATCGAGGAGAAACTGTCCGGACCATGCACGGTACACTTCTACATCGACAAGCATGACGGCAAGAGAAAGTCCAGCCACCTCCTCAAAGACTGCCGCGAGTTCCTCAAGCTACACGAGGGATTGGTTCGGATGAACCGCAACGCAGTCGAAAGAGGCTACGGCGCCGCTCCAGGTGCCGTGGCACATGGCGCACCGCCACCACCACCAGGGCCACCCCCGAACGGAGCTGCACCGGACCAGCACCACGGAGGAGAACCATACCCACGGGCCATGGGTACCATGATAATCCAAAAGGGGCGCCCCTCCAATAGGGTGCAGAAAGCTATCACTCGCCAAGTCAACTTGGCCACGCACTCACCACCATCCACCACTGAGTACCTCAGTGGCAGTGAGTCGTGCATCACCTTCGATAAACGCGACCACCCGCCTCAAGTACCTCGCCCAGGTCGTTGCCCCCCTCGTACTCAGGGCGCAAATTGGAGGTTTTAACATGACTCGCGTCTTCATGGACGGCGGAAGCGGCATCAACCTCATATTCGCGAGTACCCTGCGAGCAATGAGGATTCCTCTAACTTGCTTCGAGGCATCGGACACAACGTTCCATGGCATCGTCCCAGGGAAAGGCGTATACCCCCTGGGCAAAATCAACCTCGACATCATATTCGGCACGCCGAAGAACTTTAGGCGCGAGCGCATTGACTTTGAGGTTGTCGACTGGCCCTCACAATACCACCGCATCCTCGGACGCGTCGCGTTCACTAGGTTCATGGCGGTACCCCACTATGCCTACCTGCAGATGAAAATGCCAGGTCCCAACGGCGTCATCACGATCAACGGAAGCTTTGAGCGATCCGACAGTTGCGACAGGGAATTCAACAGAATCTCCCAGTCCTTTGGCATGCAGGAGGAGCTCGCGCGATTGAAGAAAACGACAGACAATAGTATGTCTCCCCTGAGTAGGCCAAGCTCACCTGATCTCTCCTTCGACTCATCCGTGCACACAAAGAAGATGCAGGTCCATCCGACAGATCCCGCCAAAACGGCCCTCATCGCCAACAACTTGAGTCCCGCATAGGAACTCGCGCTCGTCGAATTCCTCCGTGAGCACTGGGAAATTTTTGCCTGGTGTCCTGCGGACATGCCAGGAGTTCCCAGGGAATTCGCCGAGCACGCACTCAACGTCAACCCCGACGCAAGGCCAGTCAAACAAACAATCCGGCGACTATCTGGGCCACGAGCGCAGGCAGTTGGCATGGAGATCAACAGACTCCTCGAGGCCAAATTCATACGCGAGATCAAGGAAAGCACTTGGCTCGCCAATACGGTGCTGGGGCCAAAAAAGGACACGGATATCCTACGGATGTGCGTGGACTTCACTTCTCTAAACAAGCACTGTCCAAAGGATCACTTCCCGCTACCATGGATCGATCAAATCATCGACTCCACCGCTGGATGCGAGCGCCTTTGCTTCCTCGATGCCTACTCAGGCTATAACCAAATTCGAATGAAGAAGGAAGACCAAGAGAAGACCGCGTTTACAACGCCCTTCGGTGTGTTCTGCTACAACACAATGCCCTTCGGGCTAAAAAACGCGGGAGCCACCTACCAGCGGTGCATGCAGGCTTGCCTCAAGGAGCAATTGGGTCGCAACATCCAAGTCTATGTCGACGACATAGTAATCAAAACCAAGGAGGAAGCCTCTCTAATCAACGACTTGCGCGAAACATTCGACAACCTCGATCGTTACCGGATTAAGCTCAATCCGGACAAATGCGCCTTCGGCGTACCATCTGGGCAGCTACTCGGGTATCTCATCTCCGCGAGAGGGATTGAGGCAAACCCGAAAAAGATAAAGGCCATACTGGCCATGGAGAAGCCAAAGAACATAAGAGGCATCCAGCAACTAGCCGGACGAATCACGGCCCTCAGCCGATTTATCAGTCGAATGGGGGAAAAGGCCCTGCCCTTCTATCAGCTCCTCCGCAAAGCTGACAAATTTGAGTGGACCAAGGAAGCGCAAGAAGCATTCGAAGATCTCAAGTGCCTGTTATCCACCTCGTCGGTACTGGTGACTCCACGAGAAAGGGAACCACTGCTGCTGTACATCTCCGCCACTAACCAGGTAGTTAGTACAGTGCTCGTCGTCGAACGGGCCGAGGAAAACAAGGTCCATGGCGTACAACGCCCGGTATACTACCTCAGCGAGGTCCTCACGCCAACAAAACAGCGATACCCGCACTACCAGAAGCTGGTAGTCAGCGACAGCGACCGCCCGGCGACTGCGCCATTACTTCCAGGAACACCCAATCGTGGTAGTCAGCGACGCCCCATTAGGACATATCCTCAATAACCCCGACACCACGGGACGAGTCGTGCTCTGGGAATCGAACTGTCTCCACGAGACATCACATACGAAAAGCGCGACGCAATCAAGTCGCAAGTTCTCCCTGACTTTCTCGTGCATTGGATGGAAAACCAACTCCCGGATAAGCCAGATATGTCCTACCTTTGGACCATGCACTTTGATGGATCCAAGCGGAAAGACGGAGCAGGAGCAGGCGTCATTCTGACGTCTCCTCAAGGAGATAAGCTGAAATAGATCCTGTGAATGCAGTTCACAGCCTCAAACAACGAGGCTGAATACAAGGCCCTGTTGCACGGGATGAGGATGGCAAAAGCCTGTGGCACAAAGAGGCTCATCATATATGGCGACTCCAAGCTGGTCGTCAATCAAACAATGCACGAGTGCGACGCACTGAATGACAACATGATCGCATACCGCGACCTCTACTATACACTCGAGGGAGACTTTGATGGTTGCGAGTTGCGACATGTAGGTCATGAAAGAAACGAGGAGGCGGACGCACTCGCCAACATAGGCTCTACCTGCGCCCCCATACCACCTGGGGTATTTCTCGAGCGCATCTACGAACGCTCCATCAAGCCAAAGGCCGCAGAGAAGAAAACAAGCGCAGCAATGGACTCGGGGGCCACGCCACCCAATGAGCCAATGGCACTCGATGACTTGGAGCTAGACACAGGACTCGAAGGGCCAATGAGCATCATGATGATAGAACAATCCTGGACGCAGCCATACATTACATATCTCCTCAGTAAGCGCTTGCCGGACGACCCGACAGATGCAAGGCACATCGCACGACGCTCCAAGGCATTCGCCGTTATCAACGGAGAACTATATAAACGCAGTATCACAGGCGTGTTACAACGATGCGTCTCCCTTGCCGATGGAAAAGCAGTCCTCTTCGACATACATGAAGGAACCTGCGGACACCATGCCGGCAGTCGCGCCCTCGTTGCCAAAGCTCTACGAGCTGGATTTTACTGGTCCACGGCCATGCGCGACGCCAAGGACATAGTCCAAAAGTGCAACGCTTGTCAGCGATTCGCGGACAAACCACACGCACCAGGCGCAGAATTGCGGCCTATTCCATTGGCCTGGCCCTTCGCACAGTGGGGTCTCGACATGGTTGGCAAACTCCCAAGGTCCTCGCAAGGAGGATACGTCTACCTCTTGGTCGCAGTCGACAAATTCACCAAGTGGATCGAGGCCATGCCAGTAACCAAGTAATCAGGGCACAACGCGGTCAAGTTCTTCGAGTCATCGTCTACCGCTTCGGCGTGCCGCACAGCATCATCACTGACAACGGAACGAACTTCACATCCAAGGAATTCCAAGAATTCTGCGAAAACCTGGGGATCAACATCAGTTATGCCTCAGTCGCGCATCCACAGACCAACGGTCAAGTGGAAAAAGCAAACGGGCTCGTCTGCAGCGGCATCAAGAAGCGACTACTTCGACCACTCGAACAAGCTGCAGGTTGCTGGCCAGATGAGCTCCAATCCGTACTCTGGAGCCTACGTACAACTCCAAACAACGCCACACGCTACACGCCATTCTTTATGGTGCACGGGGCAGAAGCGGTACTACCCGCCGAAGTAAGGTACAAGGCGCCGCGCATAGTCGCTTACAACGAACAAGAGTCATCTCTTGCACTCGAAGACTCCGTCGACCTCCTCGACGAGGCGAGAGAAATCGCCACAGAAAGATCCACGATCTACCAGCAGAACCTGCACAACTACCACAGTAGAAGGCTTCGCCCCAGATCCTTCGTCGAAGGTGACCTGGTCCTGCGACTGAAGCCGCAGGGGCATCTCAAGCTCGAGTCCCCCTGGGAAGGACCATACTTGGTTACATAAGTAATCCCAGGTGGTGCCTATCACCTTCAAGACCTAGAAACAGGAGTCGCATACTCCAACCCTTGGAACGCCGCACAACTGCGACGCTTCTACCCCTAGCTGTTTTTACTTTTACATCGCAAATAAGGCTACTCAGCCAAGGCTACTTAGCCACACACTGTACCGCGTATTGTTCTCCAAATAATAAAAGCTAAGTGCCCCAAAACTCTGTGTTTTTTCTTTTCACTTCTATTACTATTGTACTCGGGGGCTACGCCACCCTACACACATTTGTTCTTCGAACTAATAAACATGGCATCCTGAGTAGCTAGCACATCAATCAAACCCCTTAACGCAAACTCAACCCAGCTACAACGCACCTGGCAGGTTGATAAAGGGGATGGCCAGGCTAACGAAAAGGACTCGCATAGTGCAACACACCTTACGCTTACAAAAAAGCTATTTGATACAAATCCAGTTATTGCTGCAACATAAGAACATTGGTTTGCTCCTCGAAGAAGTCGACAATCTCCTCTGCTGGGCGGTCCACCGCTTGATAGTGCGACACCATATTCCAAGAAGATCCGGCTGGCGGCGCTGGCAGACCGGAAGCTACGACGGTGACATCCACGTCAGGCCTGTGCAATCGCACCATCGAGAGGGCAGCCTTGGCACCAGCCACCAACTGCTGCCTCACGCACTCGCGAACCGCGGACATATCTTGAAATTTGGCCAGGAGAGCCAACAGGCTTGACGGCGTGTCATCCAACGGGAACATCGCCTAGTAGATATTCTTCAAACATGATTGCGACTTCTTCAGGAAGAGCAGCACTCGCGAAGCGCGATCCTGCAGGGTCGCCAATGCAGTCGCACGATCATGATCCACCCAGAAGTATCTACTCTCTTGGAGTTGCTCCTGGGTGAGACCATGAAGGCGGATATCAATCCTATCCCTCTCCTCCTGCGGACGGTGTGCGCTAACAACTACACGAAGCAGCACCAACAACATGAGTACAACGTACCACTGCGACTATCTACAAAGGAAAAGATGAGGACGAGCAAACTAACACTTAAACTGGTCGCCCAGCTGCGTCACCTTACCAAGCAGATACTGCTCACGGGCGGCGGCTTTTTCCGCCTTTGATTTCCACACATCTGCGTTACCGCGGATCAGGGGCAACTCACGCTCCAGCTGCTTCACACGGTCATGAAGTCGCGACAGCAAAGACAACTCCTCTACCCTGGAGCACGGCGGTGCCACTGTCTCATCAAGAGATGATGGATCCTGGTCTCCCTCTACGGGACCACTCGATGTGCCCTACCACAGATCAAGACAGAAGCAAATAAGGTGACCAAACTAACACAAAGGCAGGGATAGCAGATGCATTCAGGATAAAGCATAAAAAATATTCACAAGCACACTCGCCAGCAGGCATGTTCTTAGAGCAAAAGGACAATTCGTTATCTACTACACAAAGCTAACTACGGAGCAGCTGGCTTCTTCGACTTCGACGCCTTCGGGGGCTTCATCAAATCCGTGGCAGTATCAGACGCCACTAATTTTCCACCTGCCCCTGAAGCCGAAGCTTTCGCCGCCTTCTTAGCGCGTTGGAGCTCCTCCGAATACTTGGCAACGGTATTAATCAAAGAATGACCGTATTTGGCACAGGCAGTCGCAAAGGGGGCGAAAACTACCTGCTGACCATCCGCGCCAATAGGCATTGTCTTCGACACCGCAGAGGGATCTATCTCGACTCCGTGGGCCTGCACCATGGCGAGTGACATCATTGCACCAGCCGCCCGGAGGGAGTTCTTATAGGTAGAAGGCACACCCCCGGCGAGTGACTCCACCAGCTCATCCATTTTGTCGACCTGCTCCGCCTTTGGCATCAACTCCTCTCGGAGGCGACTCAGGGCGACCTTGGCCTTGGACAATGTATTATGGACGACGGCGCTTCGGTCTTCGACCGCGGATACCGCGCCAGCCAGAGCGTCATCATGACGAAGGGCCTGCGGGTCAAAACTCAAGTCGCCAGCATCTACACCAAAAAACATGGATCAGATTTCTGGTGCCAACGGCAAAACTCCAGAAGCAGAGCAAAGCATCAATCAAAAATCCACCAGTAAAGGTACTTGAGAGGGCCTTGGCGATTGAGAATAGCTGCTCCTCGAACAACTTCTCCCTGGTCGCAAAAGAGGCGCGCAGATCGTCTTCTCACTTTTGGGCTTCATCACGAGCCGCGATTGCCTCATCGCGCACCCTATGATTTTCTTTTCTTATTGCAGGGATACATGCAATCATAATCAAACCCAACCACTCGAAAAACGATTCGACTATGGACGTGGGTTACTCCCATAGGGAGCGCTGGAAAAAAATTCGACTGAAACAAGCAAGCAAAAGACGACAACAGTAGCGATCCAAATTTTCGACTCAAACAAACAAAATGACAACAGTCGCAAACTTTCTTTAGTCCCTGCCTGAGTCTTCGACTCAACCAGGCACTCGGGGGCTACTCCCATAGGGAGCGCTGGTCGCGCACCCTATGATTATTTGCACGAAAGCTGTGCGTTGATTACATCAGCACTCGCAGATCATGGCGACACCGCCTCATAATTTTCCCTACAAAGAGATTACGTCTCCTGGATTGCCCGAATCATCTCCGCGATAAAAAAATTCGGATGCCGCGCTTACAGCGTGAAGGTAAGACCTGAATAAAGGCCTGGCAACGCATTTAAACTGCGCACTACCAGAAACATATCCGTGCCTACAGGCACGATGAACATGCCTTGACGGACGCGTCAAGTGCTCACACTCATATAACTGGAATTTGACTCCTGTAAGACCTCCGCGGCTTGAGTCGAATTACGCCAGCACTTTTCCGGATTTGAGTCCGGGGACTCGAATTCGAGTAGATTGCGTTGTTTCACCCTAAGGTGGTTAACTGGTACCGATACTTTGGTTATATCAGGCACGTATATCAACAATCCCTATGACACAAATAAAAGCAGTCGAAATGTACTCATTCAGGCACTCGAAACTTCAAAAAGTACCCAGTCGAATCTGCGATTCCACTGGATACTCGGGGGCTACTGACATGGGTATACCTTACAGGTATTCAAGCTTGGTATATACGGTCTAAATACGTACAGGCCCACGGTGTTGCCAAGGGCCAAACGAAAGGACTCGACTAACCTGCGGACCCTCGATTGCTTGAGAGACAAGAAGAAGCTAAAGATAGAAAGTTTGAAGGGAAGAACCCTTACTTGTAACCGACTCGACCTGCTACCCGAGACCTAGCCTATCTATATAAAGGCTAGGAGGGGGCGGCGAGGAGGAGACAGACACAACCCTAGTTTTCACAACTCTCGCCAGATTGCATCTGCGCACCATTGTAACTTTCGACTCTCTCGATAATTCCACGAGCAGACAAGCAGGAGTAGGGACCTCTACGAGGCCTGAACCTGGGTAAATCCTTTGTCCCCTGTGTGCTTGTTTGCTAGCCGATAGATGTCTCCAGCACTCCCTCCTTCTCCAAAACCCAAGTCCATAACAATGGGCATTGATGAGTTAAACCCTCGTCACCATTTGTACAAGAACAAGGAAGATGATCCCAAGAGTACGGGATTCTGCATGTTCACCAACTCTAAAATGCACACGTCATTCTTTGAATCTGCAAGGAATGCTGCATGGGAAGCTATTGAGGAACTTGGGGAGAGACTCAAGTATAGAATGCTCATTACTCAAGAGGATCTCAAGGAGGAGAAACGTCTTGTCCAAGACTCAAAGGCCACTGTGAAATGCCTAAGTAAGGATATCATAGGCCTAGGTTTGGAGCTATGTGACCAAGATAAGCAGATTGCTGCCAAGGATGCCCAGATTGCCACTTGGTTAAGAAGGAGTGAGATACTAGTTGGACCACCACCTTTGGCGTTTTATCACGTTAGTATTTTGATCATACCAACCTATGTGGTATGGCAAAAATAAGTTATGTCTGGAACTTTGACTGCTTGAGTTGAATAATGTATTGCTACTTGGAATGTTTTGTTGGATGATTTTTATTTTGTGACTTGTGTTTTCTTTCTCTATTGTGTGTTACTAATTTTCTCCATACTATGCAAAAGATGCCGAATTTTGTCTACAGCACGACCGAGGATTTCAAGGGGACTCGCTTTGGGACTCGTATGTTGGAGCTCGTTGGTGTGCTCGCTCTTCCAATCCCTACCATTCAGGGACTTCAGCTAAGGAAGTTTCGGAGGAAGGACTTGTGGGGATTCAAAGTTACCCAGCCAGGATGTGAGACAGAGCCCTAGACTGGGGAGATTGCCTTCAAGATACTCCATGATGACATGGAGAGGGGCCTCGATGTCGCTATGCAGGAGCTGTTGGGATGCCTATATGGTCGTCACTCTTCTGAGATCAGGAGCCACTACTTCCACTTCTTTGGGAGGCACGACGAGGATGGAGAGCCTATTGTGTTGGACAAGGCCACTAAGGAGTCTATCAAGCCCGTGCATCACTACCTCCAGGACTTAGAGAGCCTTATCAGACACCTTGATACTGATAGGACTAATGTGATGCTTAGCAACGATGAACTACGAGTCCAACTTAAGGAGAAGGACAAGGCCTTCCAGGAACAGGAAAATCGAATCAAAGAAATGGAGAAGAAGTTTGAAGACCAAGAGAAGAAATTCAAGAGCCAAGAGAAGAGAGTTCAGGAGAAGAAGAAGAAGATTAGAGACTTGGAGACCGAGTTAGAGCTTGAGGACATTGAGCTGGAAGCGGATCACGAGGTGATAGAGAGGCTACGCACACAGAAGAGATAATTGCAGACGAAGATCGATGCTTTGACTACCAGCTTGGAGGAATACAAGGCAGGATTCGCCGCAGCAGGACTTGCACTAGTGGAGGAGGAAGTTGACATGGAGTAGTGATACTATTCCATCTACCTATCGTATTATTATTATCGAGTTGCATAGTTCATACCGACTTGTGGGTGACTATGCTAGTATGTTATTTTCGCAAACTCTATCATTGTTGTGATGTTGAACCTGCATGTGCTTGTTTGTCTGATTGTTGTTTTTATTTGGGTTATCTATCATTACTTACCCTTATTAAACCCACATATGCCTCCCCGACGCAACAACGAGGATAACAATGACAATGGTAATGGAATGCAGCAGATGATAGCTGCACAGACCCAATTGATGCAAATGATGCTCAATTCATGGCAAACCAGAATCAGAACAACAATAATAACAATAACAACAACCAGAACAACCCACCACCTCTGGATATGCTGGCCAGATTTCTAAGGCTGAGACCTGCTAAGTTCTCTAGTACCACTGACCCCATGGTAGCAAATGATTGGCTACGCTCTATGAATAAGGACCTAGTCACGGTTGGATGCACGGATGTAGAAAAGGCCAGATTGGCAGCACACTTATTGGAAGGTCATGCAGCTACTTGGTGGGACAATTTCCAAGTTACTCACCCTATTGAGGAAGTGACTTGGGCAATGTTTGAGGATGGGTTTCGCACCACTCACATCTCTTCTGGAATAATGGGGTTAAAGAAAAAGGAGTTTCACAACCTCAAGCAACGCCACCACAGTATTTCTGAGTACATCGAAGAGTTCAACAATCTGTCACGTTATGCACCAGATGATGTTGACACTGGCGCCAAGAGAAAGGAGAAGTTTCTGGATGGGTTGAATGATGAAATTTCTATGCAACTATCTGTTGCATATGTTCCAACCTATCAATCTTTGTGTGATAAACCTACCATCCTAGAAAACAAGATGAAGCAAGTGGAGGGTAGAAAGAGAAAGCACCATTTTTATAAGTTTGGATCAGGATCACCTCACAAGCGCTCTCATGGTGAGGGAAGTGGGAGTTCAGGATTCCACAAAAATGGGAATCATAATAACCATCGTAACAATAACCACAACCATGATGGAAACAATCATCGTGGACATAACAAAAGTGGATTCAGGAACAACCACAATGGTCATGGCCATGGAAACCAAAATGGTCAGAATCGTCACAGTCAGCCAGCAAAGAAAGACATCAGTCAAGTGGAATGTTTCAAGTGCAAGAAGACAGGGCACTATGCTAATGAATGCCCAGAGAAGAAGACTGATGGGGCTAAGCCGAACCCATTCCAAAAGGGTCATGTGAATCACATCAATGTGGAGGAAATTCAAGAAGGATCTGATGCCGTGATCGGTAAGTTCAGGATTAATTCCATTCCTGCACTTATCCTTTTCGATACTGGCGCATCACATTCATTCATTTCAAGAGCATTTGTAATCAAAAATGAACTCTCCACTGAAACCATTGGATGTCCCATTAAAGTAAGCTCCCCGGGTGGAGAAATGATAGTAAATTCTGGGTGCCGACAGATAATCCTAGAAATTGGAAAGAACAAGTTTCCGGTTAGTTTAATAATCCTAGAGTCCCAAGGATTAGATGTAATATTAGGGATGGACTGGTTGACCCGTTATGAAGGGGTGATTGATTGTGCCAAGCGAACTGTTATGCTCACCACCCCAGAAAAGAAAAGGATCAGGTTCAAGTCTAACTTTGAACCCAAGGGGAGCAAGGTTAATTCTCTTAAGGGGGTTAGCCTAGACAGTGTGCCAATAGTGAGGGAGTACCCAGATGTGTTCCCTGAAGAATTAACTAGCATGCCACCAGATAGGGATGTGGAGTTTCTGATAGACCTACTGCCAGGAACTGGGCCTATAGCAAAGAGACCTTACAAAATGTCGGTGGCCGAGTTAAAAGAACTCAAGAAACAACTGGGAGAACAGTTGAAAAAGGGATTTATCCAACCAAGTTTGTCGTCTTGGGGAGCACCAGTTTTGTTTGTTGAGAAGAAGGACCGAATTCAAAGGCTCGGCATAGATTATCGTTCACTTAATGAAGTGACCATAAAGAATAAATATCCCCTGCCTAGAATAAATGATCTCTTCAATCAGCTAGAGGGAGCATGTGTGTTCTCAAAAATTGATCTTTGATCAGGATACTTCCAACTAAAGATTAGAGAACATGACATACCCAAGACTGCATTCACCACTAGATATGGGTTGTATGAGTATACAGTGATGCCATTTGGATTGATAAATGCACCGGCCTATTTCATGAACATGATGAATAAGGTATTCATGGAATTCCTTAACAAGTTCGTAGTGGTATTCATCGATGACATATTGGTATATTCCAAGAGCGACAAAGAACATGAAGAACACCTACGCCTCATTCTGGAGAAACTGAGGGAACACAAACTTTATGCCAAGTTCAGCAAATGTGAATTTTGGTCGAATGAAGTGGGTTTCCTTGGGCACATAGTATCTGGAAATGGTATAGCTGTTGATCCAGCAAAAGTGGCAGCTGTGACAGAATGGGAACCACCTAAATCGGTTAAAGAAATCCGTAGTTTCCTTGGCCTAGCAGGGTACTACCGGAGGTTCATTGAAAATTTCTCTAAGATAGCCAAACCTATGACTGAGCTGCTAAAGAAAGAGAAGAAGTTTAATTGGACGGACGCATATGAAACCAGCTTTCAGGAGTTGAAGAAGAGACTAGTGTTAGCACTAGTGTTATGTATGCCAGACCTTGAGAAGGACTTTCAAGTATATTGTGATGCATCTCACCAAGTATTAGGAGGTGTACTGATGCAGGAAGGTAGAGTTGTAGCTTATGCATCAAGGCAACTCAAAAATCATGAAGTGAACTATCCTACTCATGATCTAGAGTTGGCATCTGTTGTACATGCCTTAAAAACATGGAGGCATTATCTTATGGGAAACCGTTGTGAAATGTTCACTGATCACAAGAGTCTAAAATACATTTTTACACAGAAAGAACTCAACATGAGACACAGAAGATGGCTAGAACTTATCAAAGATTATGACTTGAGTTTGCAATACCACCCTGGAAAGGCAAATGTCGTAGCCGATGCATTAAGCCGCAAGGCTTATGTAAATGGCCTCAATATAGGAGAATTGCCAGAGGAGTTATGTGCCCAATTTAGAGAGCCGAGACTCGAAATTGTGCTTGAAGGGTACCTTGCATCCTTGGAAGTGCAACCCACACTGATGGACAGAATTCAAGAAGCCCAAAAGATGGACAAAGAAATAGAAGAAATCAAAAGTAAGGTTAGTGAAGGCAAGGCAAAAGGATTTCATGTAGACGAGCGAGGAATCTTATGGTACGAAAAACGTATCTGTGTTCCGCAGGATCTTGCGCTTAAGAAGCTGATCTTACAAGAAGCGCATAACTCACCATATTTAATTCATCCTGGCAACACCAAGATGTATATGGATGTTAAGGAAAGATTTTGGTGGAATAATTTAAAGAAGGATATAGATGAGCACATTGCCTTGTGCGACGTGTGTAGTCGTGTAAAGGCAGAACATCAGAAACCGGCAGGATTATTACAACCACTGCCAATACCTGATTAGAAATGGGATAAAATTGGTATGGATTTTATCACCGGACTGCCAAGGACTAAATCTGGATACGATTCTATATGGGTTATCGTTGACTGCTTAACGAAAGTGGCCCATTTCATACCGGTGAAGACCACTTATACCAGTGCAAAGCTAGCCAAGATATACATGAATAGAATTGAATGTTTGCATGGGGTACCCAACAGTGTCGTGTCTGATAGAGGAACTCAATTCACTTCACACTTTTGGCAACAACTTCACGAGTCATTGGGAACTCGATTAGAATTCAGCACTGCGTTTCATCCGCAAACTGATGGGCAGACAGAAAGGACCAATCAAATATTGGAAGATATGCTAAGAGCTTGTGCGTTAGATTATGGTTCTAGTTGGGATGAGAGTCTACCATACGCAGAGTTTTCCTATAATAACAACTATCAATCGAGCATAGAAATGGCTCCATTTGAATTCCTTTATGGAAGGAAGTGTACTACACCGTTGCTATGGAATGGGGTAGGAGAAAGAAATTTGTTTGGGCCAGACCTAATCAAGGAGGCTGAAGAGAAAGTCAAGATGGTAAGGGATAGGCTAAAGGTAGCCCAATCTCGGCAAAAGAGCTATGCCGATCCAAAACATAGAGAGGTTACCTATGAGGTTGTTGATAGAGCTTATCTCATGGTATCACCACTTTGTGGTGTGAAGAGATTTGAAATCAGAGGAAAATTAGCACCACGCTATGTAGGACCTTTCAAGATTTTGAGCCGCAAAGGAGAAGTGGCTTATGAGATAGAATTACCAGAATCTTTGTCAGCAGTTCATAATGTATTCCATGTCAGTCAGCTGAAAAAGTGTCACCTAGAGATGGAAGAAACTTCGTTGAAAGACACTATACCATTAGAGGAAGTTCAGCTAGAGAATGATCTCACTTATGAAGAGAAACCTATTAAGATTTTGGAGACAGCAGAAAGAATTACCCGTACCAAGACCATCAAATTCTGCAAAGTGCAGTGGAACCATCACACTGAATCAGAAGCAACATGGGAGCGAGAGGATGAACTTCGGAGAGATCACCCTCACCTATTTGCTAGCCAACCCGAATCTCGAGGGCAAGATTCATCTTAAGGGGGTTAGATTTGTAACATCCCAAATTTCTCATCTGAAAATCATCATCATTGCATTCATATCATCATGGCATGTACTACTTTGCACTAGGTTTGTCCTCCAAAAATTTGGTGAAATTTTGAGACTTTTCGGAGCACTTTTGCTAAATTCAAACAAAACCTAGAAATGAATTAAAAAGAAAAAGAAAAGGAGGGAAAAGAAATTTTAAACAGCCAACACATTCTGGCCTTTTGGCCCAAACCGGCCCAGCTGGCCCACCCGGGACTCCCTCTCTCCCTCTGTCTTTTCTACACCCCCCTCAACTCACCCCCACTCACTTACCTCCGGGCCCCACGCCACGTCGACGCCACCTCAGCGTCTTCCACACGAACGGCCGGCGCCCTCTCCCCTCTGCCGTTTCCATGTCCGATTGATTGCGAGCGTTTCCGCGAGTTAATCGCCACCACAACAGCCCCTTCTTAATCCCCACCCCCTCCTCGACTGATTCCCCCAGCCACTGCCCCTGGAGAGCCCCCAGGCTCCCCAATTTCCACCTCAAACCGCCGCCGACCGAGCACCTTCGGCAAGAATTCCGGTAAGCCCCGGCCACGCCGTGCCCTCCTCTCTGTTCAGTAATTCTTGTGGTGACCTAGCGTGTGTTTTAACCCCGTCCACGTGCCTTCTCTTGCCCCAGGTCGACGTCGCGAGCAACTCCGGCGAACCCCCTCTGCCGCCGCTGTCCATCGCCTTTCCTGGAGAAGGTAGGGTTTCCGCCGCCCCCTTTTGGCCTCTGCTTAATCGTGCTGTTCAGGGCGCATCTCGCTGACCCCTTTGCTAGCTTGTTCGAGCCCTAGGTCGCCGTCTCTTACACCGAGCCGCGAGCTCCGCCATCTACGCAACTCCGGCGAGGGATCAAGGCCAGGCCAGAGCACCCCCCACGTCGCAGTGACCTCCATCGAGACCGCCACAACCTCCTCGACCTCTGGTACGTGTCCACGGTCTCCCAACCCTTGTAGAATCGCCGGAACCCAATCGGCCGACGCTCCGCCGCCGCGCGCAGCCGGTCAGCGCCGCCCGTCTCCGGCCAGGCCGCTAGGGGCTGTTAGATCTTGTGTCTGCGGCTGAGATTAGATCGAGCACGAACCGGTACGGGCTAATCAGATCCGTCTGTTTATCACTTAAAATCCATCGGCCCGCAGCAGTCGATCCGACCGAACCAGTACGGGCCAATGAGATTGCGCCACGTCGCCAGGTTATTTGTTTAAATAGAAAATTAGACAGATTTTGTATTAAACTTAGAAAATCCATAACTTTTGATCCATAATTCAGAAAAATGCAAATTTGGTGTCTACGGATTCAGTAAAATAAGACCTTTATTATAGATGCCTTCTTTCACACTTTTTCCTCTGAAAATTGGAATTATAGGCAGAACCTTTTTAGGAGTTTTTTTGCTCATAAAAATTGTTCTATAAATTGTTTTGGGGTATTATGATGCATTTAGATGAGGTATTTTACCCTATATACTGTAGACTCTGTAATTTATAGAGTTGTGATCATATCATTGCAGTTTGCATGCATTCATATTTTTTGTAATGTTTTATGGATTGAATTATTGTTGTTGTATTGTTTTTTTGTGTAGATTGTGAAGTTTTTTGCTGTGAGGATTGTACCTATTCCCCTAGCTACCAAGGCAAGTGATATTTCATCTCATGTCCTATTATTTTCACTATTGCACTAGTGTTATTTTTAGTAGATCTTAGCATGATAGGATTATTGATATGTTACTATACTATGCTATGCTACCCTATAGACTATATCTTGGTAGTATCTCCTAGTTGAAAGACTTCGTATGCTAGAGTGCTTAGCCATGCTATTAGAATTCGTGGGTGGAAAATACACATAAGATAGTATGGAAAGATATTATTTTGGTTGACTAAGAAAACAACTAATATTAATGAAACACCTGTGTGGAATGGGACTTGCTTGGTTTATGTTGAGTGGTTACTCAAGGGCCATGTCTATGGTCAGCTGGTGTATCACACTTGTGGATGGCCACCTAGGAATAAAGAGATTGGAGACATTCTTGTCACGAAGATTCCAGTACAGCCACATGGCATATGGGCTCTGCCTTGACCAACTAAGTCGCAAGAACTCAGCCATATGAACAGAAGGTGGTAGTTGTGATAGGATGGAACGCGTCCGTGGTGGTCTGAGGGATTGCTTCTGAAAGGTCTTGTCTCGATGCATGTCGAGTCTTGTGGGGAAAGTGCACCACCTCTCGAGAGGGTAAACTAAGTACTTAGCCGTGTCCCCGGTTATGGACAACTTCTGAGCCTCAAGACACTGAAGCAGTTCAATAATCTCCTCATCCAAATTTCTCTAAGTTAAAACTTGTGGGTGAACATGGGTAGAGGTTCAGTGATGTCTATCATTGGTACCTTAGTGTTTGAATGAGGAAACTTACTCTTCAAAAACTATAAGTTAAACTAGCTTTTAGCAAACCAGCCATAATCCCACTTAGCCATATATTCATGTAGTTGTTGGATTATACTAAATAACTATGGTATCACTTGCCAATACAATTCCAAATGTATTGAACCTTGTGGCTGTAACTTATTATGTTGCAGGATACTCTGATGATGAGTAGGGTTGCGGGTCTACATTCGACATGTTTGCCTGTGGCGCATGAAAACAAAAGACTCTATTATTATTATGCTATGTAATGTGAATCCTAAGTATCTTAGCCTTGGGCTAAGTGAGTTGTAAGAACCATTATATTCCTGGATATGCGATGTAATAATGACCTTTGTTTCTGTGTACTTCATCTTAAACTGTGGGTGCTAGCAATTTCGATCCAGGGACTAGCACTGCAATCACAGGGATCTTACCTTATTATGGTGAGATCTTACAAGGTGGCAGGCGGGTGTGGGGTTTAGTACCACACCGCCTAGGCCCTAGGTGGTGAGCCCCCCTCCTACTATATATAGGGGTCTCCCCCCACCCCTTTGGAGCATCCAATTCTCTCATTCTCTCTCTCATATTCCTCGAGGGATTTGAGTTCTCCACCTTTACACTACCGTCGTGTGATCTTCGGTCCGGCATCTTCTTCTTCCGCTGCTCGGCTGGATCGAACCCCGGGAGACGCCGCCTACACCGGACGTGTGTAGTACTTCGGAGGCACCACACTTGGGGTGCTGCTTGTCTTCATCAATATACGCCTTCCTACGTAAGGCGTGCCTCTGTTTGCAAAGGTATGAATACTGTATTCCTTCTCCGTTACTTATGTCTACATAGTATAGATCCTGGTATTAGTGTTCCAGTAGATAGAATTTTTTTGTTTTCTGCTACGGAACCCTTCAGTGGTATTAGAGCCAGGTTTATGGGTAGACATCTCGTACGAATAGAACACATAGCAATATGTGGGCATTGATTCTCTAGTTTCTACCCTCTTTAGTGTTATTGTTCATATTGCGGCACTGTTTGATGAAGTGGCCATAAATCAAAGTGGCTTAGGGGGGTGTCTGTCTCTCTATAGTAGTTGATATGGCAGTGACACTGGAGGTCCCTGAAAAGGGAAGAAGAACGGCAATCATTGAATCTATGTTGTGGCTCGACGTTCGTAGGTGCGAAGGGGTTCTACTGTGAAATCCCTAAAGCCGCGTAAAACATGCAATAGTTAATATAGAGGCGTCTATCTTCATTATTGCATAGGGGCAAGTGTTATAACATGGCATTGAAAAGTTTGTGAAACTTTAAGGCTGTTGATGATGATCATAAAGCTATAACCATGTCATAACACTTTACTTTTGAAGTATTACTTATTGTTCTAGTATACTTACTAGACGGTAGCATAATAAGATAATCCCTCATAGTATTCCAGTTATCATATTCCCCTTGTGTGTGCACCACCAAGAAAGTTCTTCGGTATGAGGCGATCTAGGGTTACAAGTCTGGGTGTCAGACATATCTATGTTCGCATACAGTGCGTGTAAGCCATGTTGCACTGCGAATACACACGAGTTAGAACTAGCGAGCCTAGCATGTGTAGACATGGCCTCGGAATACAAGAGACCGAAAGGTCGAGCATGAATCACATGGTTGATGTGATCGACATTGGGGAATGTCCACCTTTGAAACTGCACTGATGGTCGTGACAATCGAGGGAGGTGCAGCGGATTGGGAGCATGTGATCACTGAAATGAATAGAGGGATGTTCGTTTGAGTGGGAGTTCTTTTAGTTAAAACTTGAACTCATTATTATGAACATAGTCTAAATACTTTGCAAATCCTTTGTAGATGTCACGCCCACCCACCTTCAACCTTAGCACTTTTCTTCAAGAAGGACAAGTTGAAAACTGATGGAACCAACTTCACCGCATGGTTCTGCAATCTTAGGATCCTCCTAGTCCCCTACAAGTTGACTTATGTCATCGAGGCTAAGCTTCCGGCTAAGCCTGCAGATTCTGCCTCCCATGACGAGAAGAATATCTGGTAGTCCAAGGCGGACGATTTCTCCCTCATCCAGAGTGGAATGCTCTATGCCATGGAGCCGGAGCTTCAAAAGCGTTTTGACAAGATAAATGCTTTTGAGATCATTGAGGATCTCAAGGCCGTCTTTGCTCCACAGGCTCATGCGGAGAGGTATGATGCTTCTGAGCTATTCTTCTCTGCTAAAATGAAAGAGCACAACATCATTAGTGAGCACGTGGTCAAAATGTCTGGCTACGTTAAGCGCTTAAACGCCCTGGATTGTAAAATCCCGGAGGAGCTCGCTACAGATAGGGTGCTGCACTCGCTGCCCCCTAGCTATAAGAGTTTTGTGATGAACTGCAACATGCAAGGGATGACTAAGACCCTTGCTAAAGTGTTAACCATGCTCAAAACTGCTGATGTAGAAATCAAGAAAGAGCACATGGTGTTAATGGTCAATAAGACCATTAACTTTAAAAGGTCGGGGACAAAGGGCAAGGGCAACAAGCCAAAGAAGGATGGTAAAGCAGTTGCCAACACCTCTAAGGCTACTGGGCCCAGCCCTAGGTCCGGTACCACGTGCTATTACTACAAAGGGGATGGGGACTGGAAACGCAATTGCCCCAAGTACATTGAGGACAAGAAAGCTGGCAAGATTGCCGCCAAAGACAAAGGTATATGTGATATACATGTTATAGATGTGTTCCTTACCAACGCTAGGAGCAACACATGGGTATTTTATACCGGTTCTGTTGCTCACATATGTAACTCCCAACAGGAGCTGCGGAGTAAGAGGCGGCTTGGAAAGGACGAGGTGACGATGCGTGTCGGCAATGGCACGAAATTCGATGTGGTGGCCGTTGGCACGTTATCTCTACATCTGCCATCAGGATTGATTCAAGTTTTGAATAAATGCTACTATGTACCCACATTGAGTATGAATATTGTAAGTGGATCTTGCTTGTTGCAAGATCGTTATTCATTTAAATCTGGAACAAGTGGTTGTTCTATTTATATGGATGACGTCTTTTATGTTCATGCGCCTGTGAGTAATGGTTTATTCTTACTAGATCTTGATTGCAATACTCACATCCATAATATTGATGCTAAACGTTGTAAGCATAATGATGATAATTCCATGTTTATGTGGCATTGCCGTCTTGGTCACATTGGCGTAACGCGCATGAAGAAGCTTCATTCAGAAGGACTTCTTGGATCATTAGATTTAGAATCTCTTGATACATGTGAGCCATGCCTTATGGGCAAGATGACCAGGACACCCTTCTCCGGCATGATGAAGAGAGCTGCAGACCTACTGGGAATCATACATACGGATGTATGTGGACCAATGAGTGTCTCAACGTGCCGTTATTTTGTTACCTTTACTGACGATTTGAGTAGATATGGATATATCTACTTAATGAAGCACAAGTCTGAAACCTTTGAAAAGTTCAAGGAATTTCAGAAGGAAGTAGAGAATCAACTTAACAAGAGAATCAAGCATCTTCGATCGGATCGAGGAGGCGAGTATTTGAGTTATGAGTTTAACATGCACTTAAAGGACTGTGGGATAATCCCACAACTTATGCCAGCCAGAACACCACAGCGTAATGGTGTGTCAGAATGACGTAACCGTACTCTATTAGATAGTGTGCGGTCCATGATGCGTTTGACTGATTTGTCCGTATCATTTTGGGGATATGCGTTAGAAACCGCTGCTTTTATTTTGAACCGAGCACCGTCCAAATCCGTGGAGACAACCCCATATGAGATATGGTATGGCAAGAAGCCGACGTTGTCATTTCTAAAAGTTTGGGGATGTGAGGCTTACATCAAGAAACTACAGCCTAACAAACTCGAACCTAAATCGAAAAAATGCATCTTTGTGGGGTACCCAAGGGAAACAATTGGGTATACTTTCTACAACAAGGCCGAAGGCAAAACGTTTGTCGTGAAAGCCGACACCTTTCTCGAGAAAGAGTTTCTCGCCAAAGGAGTTAGTGGAAGGAAAATTGAGTTAGATGAAGTTGTTGACCCTTCTCTCCAAATTCCAAGTAGCACAACAAAAGCTGTTCTGAAACCGCTCTCCAACATGGAGGAAGATCCCAATGATGATGATCAAAACAACGACGTCGAGACTCTTGAGGTTCGCAGGTCTACAAGAGTTCGTGCCACTCCTGATTGGTATAGTAGTCTTGTGATGTCTAACATCTTAGATGAATAGGAAGAACCTACAAACTACAAAGAAGCAATGGATAGTGCTGATTCCGAGAAATGGCTAGAAGCCATGAAATCCGAAATAGGATCCATGTATGAGAACCAAGTTTAGACCTTGGTAGATCTTCCCGAAGGTCGCAAGGCCGTGGAAAATAAATGGATCTTTAAGAAAAAGATAGATGCGGATGGGAATGTGACCATTCACAAAGCTCGACTTGTCGCAAAGGGGTTTCGACAAATTCAAGGAGTCGACTACAATGAGACATACTCTCCTAGAGTGATGCTTAAGGTTGTTCGGATTTTACTAGCAATTGCTGCCTATTTCGACTATGAAATTTGGCAGATGGATGTCAAGACCGCATTTCTCAATGGTCACATTGATGAAGAGGTTTATATGATGCAACCGGAAGGTTTTGTTGATCCTAAGGATGCTGGAAAGGTGTGCATGATTCAGCGGTCCATTTATGGATTGAAGCAGGCATCTCGGAGCTAGAACCAACGTTTTGATCAAGTGATCAAGAGTTTTGGATTTGTCTAAAATCAAGAAGAGTTCTGTGTTTACAAGAAAGCGAGTGGGAGCTCAGTTGTATTCCTAGTAGTATATGTGGATGACATATTACTCATGGGAAACGACGTGGATCTTATGAGAAGCGTGAAAGCATATTTGAGTAGTCAATTTTCCATGAAGGATCTAGGTGAAGCTGCATACAAGGCATCAAAATCAATAGAGATAGATCAAGACGCCTCATTGCATTAAGTCAAAGTACTTACATTGAGAAGATTTTGAAGAGGTTCAAAATGGAGGATGCCAAAAGAGGTTTGGCACCTATAACAAAAGGTAGCATACTGAGTTTATCTCAATGTCCGGTAACGGACGCCGATAGAGACAGGATGTCTTACATCCCCTATGCCTTAGCCATAGGTTCTATCATGTATGCAATGCTAAGTACTCGACCTGATGTGGCATTGGCTCTCAGTTTGGCGAGCCGATACGAAAGTAATCCAGGAATGGATCACTGGACAGCTATGAAAAATATCCTAAGGTATCTCAGGAAAACAAAGGATATGGTCCTAGTCTATGGAGGCAATGATGAAGCTCTAAACGTAACTGGTTACGTGGATGCGAGCTAGCACTCAGATCCTGATGACTCAAAGTCTCAGACTGGATTTGTGTTTTTGGTGAATGGTGGGGCGGTAAGCTGGAAGAGCAAGAAGCAACCGGTAGTTGCACAATCTACAATGGAGTCAGAATACATTGCTGATGTTGATGCGGCGAATGAGGCTGTTTGGCTAAGGAATTTCATCATTGAACTGGGAGTTGTTCCAAGTGCACAAGATCCCATGACAATCTATTGTGATAACACGGGCTCTATTGCAAACGCAAAGGAACCAAGAACTCATTCCACAGCCAAACACATCAAGCTACGATTTCATGTCATCCGGCAGAACGTTGATGAAGGTGAAATCAAGATTTGCAAAGTACACACGGATCTGAATGTGGCAGATTCATTGACTAAAGCTCTCATACAAGCCAAGCACGAACAACACCGGGATGCCATTGGTGTTAGGTTCTTGCCTATTGTAAACTAGATTAATTTGTACTCTAGTGCAAGTGGGAGACTGAAGGAGTTATGCCCTAGAGGCAAATAATAAAGTGTATTGTTTGATATATCTCCTATATGTTCATAATACGTTTCATACTGTGCTATAACTGTGTTAATACGAAACGTTAATACACGTGTGGTATGTAAACAAACAGTGTCTCTAGTTACCTCTCGCGAACTAGTTCATTGGTCATGAGGATGATCTGGGTTTCAAGATAATGGGCATTTATGCCAATTGACAATGAGGTGACGTCATTGGTTGAATGACGTGATAGACAAACATCCGATAGTTGTATCTCAATGAGATCTAGTTACAAAGTTCACCATTGATGATAAAACGCATGAAACCTCGCAACCTGATCCTTAGACTGTGAGATAATGCAAATCACCGTTTTGGAGGGAGCTTAGATGGTTATCAAGTATCCTACCGTGACTGGGTGATCGAAAATGTGCCACTTGGGTTTCCCGAAGGAGTGCGTAGAGGAGTACATATCAAGACCAGGATTTGCCAGTCCATGTAACGGATAGATACATATGTGGCCATCTCGGTGACGTTGCATTAACGAAGCTTGCAAGTGTGTGACTGGGTCACGGAATGCAACGACATGGGAACGAGTAAACAAGTTCATCGACAACGAGATCGAACTAAGGTATGGATATACCGAAGATCAAGTCTCGGATGAACTAGGTATCAAGTGGCAAAGGGAACGGGAAACGACTATTCACGATTCGAGCGATAAGATTCGTGGAATGCATGGGGGTCATCATGGGCATCCAGGTCCCGCTGATGATAATTGATGTGAGAGGATTCTCAATCATGTCCGAAGTGTTCCTGAACCGAAGGATGTCACGCTTAAGGGTGGGGGCGCTTAGGGATAGATGAGGTACTGTAGGAGAAATAGAGAGAGAGAAACCAGAATAGTTCTGGGTAACATCCGATGGTGATCGGAAGGGGTTCGGAAGGAGTTCTGAAGTAAAGGAATATGATAATATATGTATTTGAATGTTAATTGGAGAATCAATATTAAATATATATTTTATTTTATTATTAAAGGCTTCCTAATACTAATGGTCCTCATCCGAAGGGAGGCATAATAGGGCAAGGCGCCTAAGGGGAGGGGCCGGCCAGCCTTGGCTTGGTGGGCTGCCCAAGTGGGGCCCACCTAGGGCCAGCGGCATCCCCTAGGTGGCCGGCGGGTGTGGGGTTTAGTCCCACATCGCCTAGCCCCTAGGTGGTGAGCCCCCCTCCTTCTATATATAGGGGTCTCCCCCACCCCTTTGGAGCATCCAATTCTCTCATTCTCTCTCTCATATTCCTCTGAGGACTTCTCCGTAATATTGGGGAGGACCTCGAGGGATTTGAGTTCTCCACCTTCACACTACCGTCGTGTGATCTTCGGTCCGGCATCTTCTTCTTCCGCTGCTCGGCTGGATCGGAGCCCGGGAGACGCCGCCTACACCGAACGTCTGTAGTACTTCGGAGGCACCACACTTGGAGTGATGCTCGTCTTCATCAATATATGCCTTCCTACGTAAGGCATGCCTTTGTTTGCAAAGGTATGAATAATGTATTCCTTCTCCGTTACTTATGTCTACATAGTATAGATCCTGGTATTAGTGTTCTAGTAGATAGAATTTTTTGTTTTCTGCTACAGAACCCTTCATCTTTTCCTTCCAAAAGCTTCACCACAAGCTTGTGAGAGTGAACCATCAAGTGAATAAGGCCACCTCTCATAGCATCTTTGTTACCTGCACATGGAGAGATGGTGTAACATCCCAAAACTTTAATCCAAGCTTATCAAGTTCTAAATCATAAAATTTAGGATTAACAAAAAAAACTTTTCCAAATTAAAAATAAAAGCATTCATGTGTATGTGCATTTAAATTAGGAATTGATTTGAATTGCCATGATTCTGTGATTCATTGGTTGTAAAATGTTTCTTAGGTGATTTAAACATCATCTACATCATTCCCAAACTTTTCCCAAAGAAAATCAAATCAAAAACAATTAAAAAGGATGAATGGTCATTTTGGCCATTTTAATCCACTACACTACTTTGAGTGTTCCTAGCACTCATTTCTTAATAGAAACAATTCATGATCTTTGCACCCCATGCTAGTACACATAATGAGGTACCAATGCCCACCTTTTGATTTGCTAAAAAAATTATTTTACTTATTTTAAATGGCATTTGAAAATTCAATTCAATGCATATGCATAGATCACACCTAATTCAAAAACCATCTATATGAGCTCCCCTTTCAAAATCCTTGCACCCAGAGACTACCTAGAACTAGGGTAGATCACTCAAAAAATTTGAACTCAAAATTCAAAAGTTTTTCTCTTTCGGCCATTCTATCAAACACCTTGTGGGCAAGATCAAAGTGGCCTAACTATTACTGTTTTAGGGTTGATCTTGTCTAGCAAATTGTAGTGTTTTTGATCACCCTTGTATCCTACAAGTCTAACTAGACCAGCACCAACATCTCCCCTACCTCCTAGCTGCACTGCCATGCCATGCCGAGAGCACCTTGCCGGCCAACTTGGTCCTCGCAGCAGCATACCGCCTCCCTCTCGCTCGCCATGTCTACACGCTAGCCAGTGGTCCACCGCCACCGTCCAACCAGCCCCAGTCCAGAGACAGAGAGCAGAACGGCCAGGAATTGCCGCGCCCGGAGCTGGTCGACCATGCCGACGCCCCCTCAGAGCGCGCTCTGTCCCCGCGTGCACAAACTGCCCCTTGGCCGCAGCTCGCGCGTACCGCTCCGCCATGACCTAGGGAACACCCCAGACACCCCCACTGGCCGCCCAACGCACCCCAGCCACCGCTCGCCATCAAACCCGCCGCCTCTACCGCCTAGAGCGCGTGATGCTCCTGACCAGCACAGATCCCGCCTTCCCGCGCCTTTAAGCCTCTGCGCACCGCCAGGAGACAGGCCACCATCCCCTACCTCGAGCCACGCCGCTAGCCCCCTGTGCCGCCCTCGCCGTTGCCCACACCGCTCGGTCTCACCGTTGGGCCTATATAAGCCAGCCTCCCCAACACCATTTCTCCACACCCACTCACTCCCCACCTCTCACTGAACCTCACCCACCTCTCGCCGACACCGCTCGAGCTCTGCCTCGCCGGAATTAGAGCCGGAGCTGCCGCAGCAGGAGGAGAATGGCGCCTGCGATTTAGGGCACCCCAAGCTCCACCGCAACCTCGCCTCGCCTCGCCGTCGTCTTCCAGTCTGTTTGCCTGCCTCACCGACCTTGCCGGAGCCCCAGTACGTCTCCAGTAGACCCCCACTAAACCACTAGGGTTCGAGCTCGCCGGCGACCTGTTCGTCGTCGACGACGCACCTCAGCCGTAGATCCCACTTGTCCCATAGCGCGCGTACCGTTTCGCGTGTTAAGAGCCACTGACCAGCGGGACCCCCTGTCAGCTGAGCCCCGCGCCGCGGAGCGCCACTGGGCCGGCCCATGTTTGTTCCTGCGCTAGCCCAGCCATTCAAAATTGGATTTTTCTTTTTAAGTTAAAACCAGTTTCTGTTCACTAGTTTAAAATTCAATTCTAGGAGTTTTACAAATCCAAATTGCATGAAACCAATTTTTCCTGAAAGGTATTGAAATGATCTATCAAGCCCATTGGATTTAATTCAATTAGGTTTATAGATCTCTCCTAGTAAAAATAATAAAACAGAAGCATTTGCACCTTGAAACATTTTAATAAAATCAACCAAGATAGGTTTTGAGTTGATTCCAACTCTCAAAAATCACATTTCATCATATCTATCTGAATATATAATAATATTAAAGTTTACATGCAGTGACTTTGGACTAGTACCAAAATAATGCTATATAGGCATTTCTAGTCACTCTAAATCATTAAATAATGAACTTAAACCAAAGTAATTAGGATCCAACCTTTAAATCTCATTCCCACATATTAGAATATGTGGTGATGACATGTGTCAACATGATCCCATATTTTAAGTGGTGAATGTTAAATCTTAGTTAATTTTTTTCAATGAGTAGAAATTACTTTTCTAAATTAAAAAGATGAAACTAGTGATTTAAACTGGTGATGCTTGTGATGATAATAGATCATCAAATGTGTGTCTTAGAATGTTATTTATACTAGTTAAGTATTGTTTGGTGATTGTGTACTCCCTATGTATTTATAGACGATAGTACCGACCAAGTCTACGAGGAGGAGGAGTTCTACCAAGAAGAAGAAGAAGAAAACTTCAACCACTGCACCAACCAAGGCAAGCCACAATTAACAATGCAAGCTATTGTAGCAACCAGAATTAAGCTAGTTAACTTGGTCCAAGATGCTTTAGGCATGCTTTGATCACACCCCTTTGACTATTAGTACCCCAAGTCTCATTTACAAGTTTTACCTCCCTTAGTTTACACAAAGTTCTTTACTTGTTTTGAAGGTAGCATAAAGAGTATAAAACTTGACCTATTTAGAACACTTTAGATGTCATTCTATGGCATGAGATTGAACCCATCTTTTCAACCTTAGTGAACACTCTTAACTTAGTAGTTTAAAGTAGATCCAAAAAATGGAGTCACTTTAGATGGGAACACTTGGTGAAAATGAATTATGAAAACCTTGGAATGATGAGTCATTCTATTGAGATGTTTTGACATGTGTTGAGAAACACAAATGGTTTATGATGATGAAAATGTTGAGGCATGAGCCTTAACCCTTTTATAAAACTGATGGTTGGATTCGGATGCGATACCATTCCAAATTTACCGTACAACCACACTACCTGAATTGGGTAAGACTTAGCTGGAAATTTATATGCATTAGTAATAGTTCCCTCGCGGGAGAGGTTTGAGCTGAGGCTACCTCTCATGATGTCCACCTATGCAGTGCCCAAGATGACAGATGGTCATGGTTGGGAGGCCATGCTCATAGGAGAGGTGCTTATACTAGGGTGTGTAAAGGGAAGGTTATGTTTGATTATCTGCATACTAAGTATGATGATTCAGGGTTATGCCTGACAGATGTATCGAATATTGTGGTGAAAGTGTACCACCTCTACAGAGTGTCAAACTATTCGAATATCCGCGTCCGCGGTTATGGACAGTTGGAATGGCCATAATGTTTTGTTGTCAGATGTTTTCCAAACAACTTATGAAATGAAGGATGAATCTTGACTTGACCACAACAGGGTTGTGTTTATGATACTAGCTTCCCAACTTAAGTGATTCTAGAACTTTATCTTATCTTTCTTTGCTTCAGAACTCAGCTTAGGTTTCAAAGTTAACTTGATAGTTAAACTTAGATTTATCACTTTAACTTAGAACTATAGTACTTGTTAGTGCTAGTTTGCGAGTACTTAAAGAGTACTCATGGCTTTTGTCCCTATCTATTATCATGGCCAGACTATGAAGGAGACTATCAAGATGATGGCCAACAGGACGGCTATGATAACTAGGACTATCTGCCTTCGTCAGCATTGCATGTGCCCCTGAAGATGGACCCCACCGCTATGCTTATCTTTTATTTCCGCTGCTTGTTGTATTAAGACTGGATCATGAGATCCTTATTTTTGTAAGACCTTATGTATGGTTTGTAATGGATGATGTACTGTGATATCCAATCCGTTATGTCTCGCAAAAATGGTAATCCTGGGATTGCGAGGTATGGCATAACGGGCATCTGGGATTAAAAATCTGGGTGTTGACAGATGGTGGCACGAAACATCCTTAGCAAGATGTTGTAGGTGGACTTGAGATTCTTTGTCTCTCCATAGTTGTTGACTTTGCCTTCATAGAGAGAGGCAAGCTTCCGGTGTCATATGTTTGGCCTTAAATGCGCATCCTCTTCACACGCCTAGTCTCATGCCCTGCAAATGGATAGTCAAGTAATTGAGAAAACTTTGTGAGGTTGGATTGGTACACGGTCTCATTAGTCATACATTTCATAGCAAGACCGTCACTTCCATCAAACACAAGTGTTGGGTAAAATTGTTTGATTGCCTCGACATCATAATCTTATTTTATCTTCATTATCTTGGTCAAGCCAAGCTTCTCCATAACCCAAAGAGCGTCCTGAAAGTATGGCTTTCCTTCATTTTTCTCAAACTTGATGTATTGTGTGGGGGCACACTAACTCCTTGAAAGTAGCATAGATCTCTTGGTAGATGATCTCTTGTTCCTCCCTCCAAAACGAGGGTTCCAAGTGTTCCTTGGACCATCATACACTTTCCTTCTTCGCATCTCACAAAACCCCTCCCGAGACATGCCCATGAGAGTGGTGATATTGTCAAATTTGGCTTGCTTGCTGGCGTCCTCCCATTGCATACATCCTACTTCCCTTTGCCTTGCGATCAACACACCGCGCTGAACAGTCTTCCCACTAGCCTCATCAAACACAAGCTTGTCTACACGGTCCTTGTGTCGGCCCCTTTGGTCCCTCTTGGCACGACCACCTGGGTAAAAAGAGCCACCTGCACCTGTGAATAGAAGGGATGGATAGCAGGGGAGGTAAGCCAACATGTCCATGAGACAAATGAGACATCAATAATCAAATTCTGCGTGATTTTTTATCTCGACCGGAATATCCGATGGTCACCCCTGGAATTTCCACTCATGAAGCCGGATTATCTATCGCGCATCGGAATATCCGACCATGGGGGGCGGAATATCCGGCGTAGAAACTTGGATGACGAGTGGATCTTCACGTTGAGGCCACAAATTCTCACACCGGGATTTCACAGTTGATGTCGAGATGAATATTGCACGGTTTAGATGAGGAGGAGAGGAGGGTTACCCGGGTCCATTGGAGGAGCTACACGGTGGGGAAGTGGCCCAACGAGCAACCAGAGAGGAGGGCCAACGGCGGTGGCGGATTCCGGTGGCCAGGAGGCGGCAGTTGGACGGACACGGCGGGTGGCGGCGCCTAGGAGGGAGAGGAGGTAGTGGGTGGAAAGAGGAAACACCGTCACTTTTTCCTACACCCCGACCCTTTAGAAGCAGCCCAGGGATCCCGTGGCCGGATTATCCGGTTGAAGGATCGGATATTCCGCCAGCTGACGGGTATTCTGGTGTATACACCGGATAATCCGCCCCACAAACGCCAGGACTCTGAAAAATGAAAATAAAGGAATGTGAGAGTGAAGGATAGAAGCATGTTTCATAGATAAGAAGGCTTGGGATTAGACACCGGTAAAGTAGGCATGCCCAACGGGTCACGTTCCGGGTGTCGCATGCTTTGTGTGTACAAACCGATTTCAGCCTCGACTCGCCGACCGGTGGGGCTAGTAGTCCCATCGAGGGGCATGACCTCAGGCATAAATTTAACAATGTGGGATGCCTAGATGCACATTTCAACCAACGCACCATAACATCAATTGAGATCATTTCTGTAAGCTCCAAGTTCATAGGAAATACCATCGGAACCTAATGTCTGAAATGATTACCTTGAAAGCACTAGGCCTCACACTAGAGGAGAGTTTTGACTTCATATTAGGGATGAGTTACAAGTGACCTATAGTGTGCCTTTTTTATAGGGTATTGGTTTTATAGAAATGAATACCAAAGCCTTGGTTGGGATAGAAAGGCAAGAGCTTAGTAGTCTATCCTAGAGAAACCTATATCCTCTTGAAAAGAAGAAATCAAGGATATCCTGATAGGCGTTGTCTTGCTATACCTAATCGGTAGAAGCTTTTGTGTATAGCATCCTATTGATATGAGAGAGAACCGAGAGAGAGATGGGAAATGGGAGGTGTAACTTCTCCCTAGCTCGAGCTCCCCGAGCGGTTAGCCATTGCAGAGGGGCGACGACGTGAGTGTGGGTAAGGTGGCGGCGGTGGTGAGTCTTCCCGTAGCTAGTGCTAACCCTAGATCGTAAGGGATGTAGGTGGGGGGAGCAGCGACGCGACGAACCTCGTAACCTATGCCCCGGCCCCACCTCCTTATAGCGCTACCACGGGGGCCCACCAACCTTGAAGTGGTTGGACGCCCCCGATCAGGGCGCGAGCAAGGGTTCGTCGAACCATTGGGTTCATACGAGGAGAGGTCAATCTAACATTCTCCCTCTTGATCTCGACTATACTTTATACTTCACACTTTACTCGTTTCATCACGGTTCGGTACATAGAGCATGTTTCATCGTCATAGCTCAATTGCCGATATAATCAGACAGCCACAATATACCTCTTGCTTTGAAACAAATTTTGTTTCCTTTTTGGGCCTCTTTGATCCAGGAATCATAGGCTTTCCCTTAAACCCATGCCGGCTAAGTGCTCCTTGAACACATTGGGTGGTAAGCCTTTCGTTAGCGGATCCGCAAGCATATCCTTTGTCCTTATATGCTCGAGTCTTATAGTGTGATCCTGGATCTTATCTCTCACAACATAATACTTTATCTCTGTTGGTTTGGAAGCATTACTCGACTTGTTGTTGTGAGCATAAAATACTACGGGCTTGTTGTCATAGTACATCTTTAGTGGCTTGTCGATATAATCTACCACTTTCAAGTCGGGTGTAAATTTCTTTAACCATATCGCCTGCCCTGTTGCCTCATATCATGCTATAAATTCTGGATACATGGTGGATGATGCAACCATTGACTGTTTGGAGCTTCTCCACAAAATAGTCCCTCCTGCGAGAGTGAAGACGTATCCTATCATGGACATTCGATCGTCTCTGTCTCCCGCAAAATCAGCATCTGAATACCCTCTTATTTCTAAGGAGCCAGACCTTCTATATGTTAGCATGAGGTCGTTTGTGCCTTGTGCATAATGCAAAGCTTTCTTTACCATCTTCGAATGCTCTATGCCTAGATTCTCTTAATATATCTCGAGTACCTCGGTGATAAAAGCTAAGTTAGGGCAAGTGCACGCTCGTGCATACTATAAGCTTCCAATGGCTGAAGCATATGGTACCACTTTCATTTTGATTGATCTCATATTGACTCTTGGGACATTGAAATTTCCCAAAACTGTCGCCCTTGACTATAGGAGCAGGTGTGGTATTGCATGCATGCGTACTGTATTTCTTTATAATCTTATCTCGGTATGCCTTCTGCGACAATGCTAGAACCCGATTTGTCCTATCTTGGTGAATTTATATGCCCAAAACATATGAAGCTCCACCAAGATCTTTCATATAAAAGTTTGAGGACAAGGACTTCTTTGTTTCTAGTAGTAGTTTGACATCGCTTCTAGCAAGCAAGATATCGTCCACATACATAATTAGGAAGTTGTATCTCCCACTTTTAAACTTTGCGTAAACACAGTCGTCCTCAACATTCTCTCTAAATCTAGTTTTCTCATCATGCAGTGCATCTTCTGGAGGTGGCTGCTGCTACTCCCTTTCATGCTCAATAGTGGGTTCAATCAGCTCCTGACGGACAGGTTCCAAATCTTCACTCACTATTGTCATGGATGAAGTTGTAACAGGTGCTTGCACCACAACCTCTAGGGTTATCGATGCAGGAACAACATGTAGCTCGAAGAATGGCTCCTGAGTCATCGGATTAGGTGCATGCACCCTCTTCTCCTCAAGATCGATTTTACGAGTTACCATGCTCCCCCTCATCATTTCGTCCTCTTCGAAAACAACATGTCTCGTTTCTACAAACTTTGTGTATCTGTCTTGACAGTAGAAACGAAAACATTTTGACTTTTCAAGATAGCCAATGAAATGGCAACTAACTTTTTGGGGTCAAGCTTTGCTATATTTCGATTTCGATTATATACTTTGGCATCGGCTGGGCTCCGCCCACACCCTTAGGTGTTGTAGCAAGGGAAATATACTTTGGCCTCGGCTGGGCTCCCCCACACCCTTAGGTGTTGTAGCGAGGGAACTCTTCCCGTTCACAATTAGTCTTTCTATGCCCCCCTCGAAATATGGCCTAAACGATAGTGCCATAATTTCGACGAGTCATGAGTTCTCATTCTTTTCTTTGGATCTTTATTTGACGAGAAAACATGTTTTTTCACAGAATAAACTTTTCATGAGTAGATAATTAAATAAAACTCATTGTGAAGGAAAGCAACATCCACACAATCTTTATTACAATAAATGGCACACTGGCCATGTCCAAAATGACATTCATAGTTGGTGACTCGTGTACTAACGAGCTCGTTAGGGAACGCCAAGAGGAAGGTATGATGAGCACAGTAGTAAGTTTCCCTCAGTTATGAAACCAAGGTTATCAATCCAGTAGGAGCAAGGAAACACCTCAAAGGTATTGCTAGCTGAACTTTGGCAGGGCGCACTATCGGTGCCAACAGCAACATGGAGACCTGCACAACACAACCATAAAACTCTGTCCCCAACTTACGATGAGGTTGTCAATCACACCGGTTTTGCTGAAAACAAAGGATTAATCGTACCGAGTGGAAGAAAGTAAAAGTTTGTAGAAAGTAAACACAAAGCAGTAAACAGTTGATTGTAGATTGATGGTAAAAGAAAGGACCGGGGTCCATAGTTCACTAGTGGTGGATCTCCTTAAGATAGATGACATGTTGGGTGAACAAATTACAGCGGGGCAATTGACAAACATCGAGAAAGCAATCATGCATATACTACTCATCTTGACTCCTTTGAGATTTGATTGGGCATTACAACATTATACATAGAATGCCATCCAACTGCATCTATGACTAATAATCCACCTTCAGGTTATCATCTGAACCCCCTGCAGTATTAAGTTGCAAGCAATGGATAATTGCATTACGAATTGCGTGTAAAGTAAACAATACGATTGTTCTATGAACAAAGGATTGTTGTTTTCTCCCTAGTAGCAACAACACATCTAGTACCTTAGAGATTTCTATCACTTCCCCAGATTATTAGAGGCATGAACCCACTATCGAGCATAAATACTAACTCTTGGAGTTTCTAGCATCTACTTGGCCAAGATAGCTACTAACAACGAAAAGCATGCAAGATCACAAATAACAAAGACATGATAGAATCAATAATCAATATGAAATAGCATATCAATATCCATCGGATCCCCGCAAACACAACATGCAGGATTACAAATAGATGATCTTGATCATGAACGGAGCTCACAAGATCTAAACATGATAACACAAAGGAGGAGAACCAGCCATCTTGCTACTACATGGACCCGTAGTCCAGAGATGAACTACTCACGCATCACACCGGAGGCTTGCATGATGATGAAGAAGGCCTCCAGGGTGAATTCCCCTCTCTGGCAGGGTGCCAGGAAGAGCTTCAGATCCCTCCCGATCTAGGGATGGAGATGATGGCGGCTGCAGACTCTTTCGTGGAATTTTTGATTGGGTACTTAAGGTTTCTGTATCGGAGGCAATATATAGGCGAAAGGAGAGGCCGAGGGGGTGCCTGGGGCAGCCAGACCACCCCCTGGCGCCGGCCAAGCCTGGCCGCGCGGCCAGGTGGTGTGGCCTGGCCCCAGCCCATCTCCGTCTCGTATTCTAGCTCCAGGTGTCCCTCGGTGAAAAACTGACTTTGGCTTTTGTCCCATCCAATTTCAAGAATATTCATTTTTTGACTTTCCTGGAACCAAAAACAGCAGACAGTAGGCAGCTGGCACTGTGGCTCTTGTTAATAGGTTAGTCCAAGAAATCATATGAAAAGTACTCCAAAGTGTGGACAAAACATAAGAAAGTAGGTAAAACCAAGCATCAAACATCAAAAATTATGGATACGTTAGCAACGTATCAACATCCCCAAGCTTAACTCCTTCTCGTCCTCGAGTAGGTAAGTGATAAAAATAAATAATAATTTTTGAGGTGACATGCACCATCATGAACTTGATCAAAGTATTTGTAAAACATTGATAGTTGGGATCATAGTACTTCAATCAAAACATGAAATACAAAGTTCTAGCAATAAGGCAAAACAACTATGTTGCAACATGAAAAGGCACAAACAAAAGATTCATGAATAACAATGCTTTGCAAGACGTTTGTTTCTTTCACATAAAGAAAACATAGCATAATGGCATTCAGCTTGTCCCTCATAGGGTAGCAAACATAAATGCATAGGACACCTTCAAAGTTCATAAGAGTGACTAGATACAAATAGTTTAAAACAATCAATATCAAAGCTATGCATCAATCAACAAGTCTTGGGACAATGCACATAGAACTAAGAATGGCCACTATGCTCTCAAAGTAGGTGCATAAAGATAGAAGGTGGAGACTCAACATAAAAGTAAAAGAAGGGGGCCTTCATAGAAGGAAGTAGGGATTCAAGTCTCATAAAGAGCTTATAAAAATTATGGTACTTATTAGCTTTCATCTCTCATTGCCCCTACAATAAGCATATTGAATGTGATTAAGGTTAAAGTGACACAACCAAGAGGATATGCTTGACAAGTTATAAGCTGAAGTCTCATGCCCTTACTTACGAAGACTGAACCTCATGCTACTCAACTTTAGTCACAAGTAAGCTCTTGTCATTGTAAGTACATATGTATCATAGAGAACCGCCAATGGGGTACCCCTTGCACATGATACATGAGCTATCCCATAATCAAAATGACAAGGCAAGCAGACAATGAGCATCTCAATGATCTTTTTATTTGCTATTTGCATAGGTTTTTATTGAGGATGCTTCATAGAGTGCTCATTATGGTTATGCTGCAAGTTTCCACCATGATTAGGCATGGCTTAGGCTAGCGGCCCAGGCGTTTCTCTAACACAAATACAAACTCCATGATCTTACAAGTTCTCCTTTTATTTCACACCGTCGGGATCCATAAGCAAAAGAACATGATATCAACGGGGTACAAAGTACCGGTGCAATGTTGAAAGCGTTCCCCATGATACATGGTTCTGCTAACTTCAACTTATAAAGTGCAAGCATATACACAACAAAGATGGACGCAATGGTTCAAGTTTATTAAATGCAAGAAAGTAAAGTGTGCCATCAAGTTCGTGAGAGCTTTAATCACTACTTTTCACATAACAAGTTTAATTTGGAAGGTAGACAAAAACATGAATATACTTGGAATGACATATGCTAATAGGTAGGTATGGTGTACTATTTGGAATAACTTGGTTTTAGGAGTTGGATGCATGAGTGGAACTCATACTTGGTTATGGAGGCTAGCAAAAGACTGGGAGCGACCAACTAAGAGAGCAATAATGGCCATAATCATGCAGAGTGACAAAACATCATTGATCAAAGCATAAAGTGATACTACAAGTTGAAAACTAAAGGATCATAAAGGCTCATGGTGACTTGGGATAGTCATAACATGGTGTGAGCATGTGCCAAGTCAACCCAAATAAAACATCAAAGGAGAATACCACAATACTATGCTTTAATATGCTAAAACAACGCATGATTCTTCCAAGGCACATTAAGCAATCTCAATTTTTTATAACATGTCATGCTACAACAAAGAATACTAAGAATAAAGCCAAATCAATATCAAGCATGGCATGACAAAGCATAGGCCACAGTCAAAAACAAGCTCTCTTTACCACTTAAGCATGAACTTTCCTACTCTCTTCCAATCCAAACCAAACTATTTGAAAAACAATGTATGAAAGAGGGGGTCCAACCAATTTATTCAGAAAACTAAGCAAACAAATAAAATGAAAAACCAAAAAGAAGACGCTCCAAGAACAACACAACTGTGCATGAAATAATAAAAATGAAGCGTTTGGAAGGAACCTGGGATTTTTATGGATGAAGAAGGGGATGCCTTGGGCATCCCCAAGCTTTAACGCTTGTATCTCTTGAATATTTCTTGGGGTTTCACGGGTGGCATCCCCAAGCTTGAGCTTTCGTCCATCCTTCATCTCATTACTCATTCCTTCCATACACCTGAAATTTTTCCTTCATACAAAACTTCACACAATCTTATTAGCAACATCAGTGCACTCAAGATAATAGGTCTTTAGGTTCAGTTCCAACACAAATAAAACTTCCATTAAAACACTAGCTACTGTATCACTTCCCTCAAAAATCTCAATTCCCCAAAAGAACTCAAAAAGGAACCAACAAGAAGCAAACGCAAATAATGGCAGAAATCTGTCAAAACAGACCAGCAGGTAAAGACGAATTTTTTCGAAGAGCTTCTGTTGCTCAAATCGAAGAGTGTTGAACTAACGAAAGTTAGATAACAACCTGGGGCAGAAGAACAAAAATTCATGCCTCAAAAGGAAGTATAGAGATTTTACACGAATTTTTACGGTGAAGCACATAAATCTGTTTCGGGACAGCAACTTTCCCAATCATTACTTCTCTCTCATTAGAGGTTACTCTTGGCACAAAAAGCAAATAAAAAGTATAAGGAGTGGTTATTACTTAATTAATAACTTCCAAGACTCATCTAAAACTTTTGGGTTATCTTCCAATAAGTACTTTTCTTTAATGCCTTTAAGTTAGGCATAAGAAGCAAGAAAAAGGATCAAGTGTTCTGAAATGAAGAAGCATTAAGATTAATACCAAAAATATCTTTAACAAGGCAAGGTATCTAATCCAAACAAGTTCTAGAGGATCCTCTCTCAACGCTCTTGGGTTCACTATTTTCATCAAACGGGTTTTCGGGAACAATCCAATCAAGATTCTTTTCTATGGCTTCATGCATTGCTACAAGTTCAAAAGGTATTGGTATCTTAATTTCCTTCCCATTAGGTTTGGTTTTGTTCATATTTTCTTGTGTACCAACAACATCTACACATGAGCCTAGCATATTAAAATGTTCAAAGACTTTTCTAGCTTCCTTAGCAACATCATAGAATTCCTTAAGCAAAGTTTCTAGAATAAAATCCCTCTTTTCAGGGTCCTCAATTTCTTTAAGTTTAAGAAACATTACTTGTATTAAGGGGTTAAGGTTAACAAACCTAGCTTCCAACATGTGAACTAAATAAGCTACGGCAATTTCATAGTTTGGAGCAAGTTCTGCAAGGGATCTATCCTCAATATCCTCATGTTTACTAACATGATTAAATAATTCTTCAATATTATCTTTTCCAATTATAGAACCACTACCTATTGAAAGGTCTTTCAGGGTGAATTTAGGGATCAACATGGTGAGCTAAGAAAGAGGTAACAACTATAGAAATACTTAATTTTTTTGTGTGTTTTTTAATAAACAAAGCAAACTTGTAAAACTAGTTTTTTTGTGTTTTTGATAAAGAAACAAGAAAACAAAACAAAAGGTAAACTAAGCAAAACAAAAGCAACAAAGTAAAGAGATTGGTTATGAGGGATTCCCCTTGTGAAGATGTCCTTGACTCCCTGACAACTGCGCCAGAAAATCACTTGCTGACTCGTGTACTAACGAGCTCGTTGGGGAACCCCAAGAGGAAGGTATGATGAGCATAGCAGTAAGTTTCCCTCAGTTATGAAACCAAGGTTATCAATCCAGTAGGAGCAAGGAAACACCTCAAAGGTGTTGCTAGCTGAACTTTGGCAGCGCGCACTACCGATGCCAGCAGCATACTGTATTTTTTTTCAATCTTCTCTAGGTATGCCTTCTGCGATAATTCTAGAACCCCATTTGTCCTATCTTGGTGAATTTATATGCCCAAAACATATGAAGCTCCACCAAGATCTTTCATATAAAAGTTTGAGGACAAGGACTTCTTTGTTTCTAGTAGTAGACTGGCATCGCTTCTAGCAAGCAAGATATCGTCCACATACAGAATTAGGAAGATGTATCTCCCACTTTTAAACTTTGCGTAAACACAGTCGTCCTCAACATTCTCTCTAAATCTAGTTTTCTCATCATGTGGTGCATCTTCTGGAGGTGGCTGCTGCTACTCCCTTTCATGCTCAATAGTGGGTTCAATCGGCTCTTGACGGACAGGTTCCGAATCTTCACTCACTAACGAGCTCGTTGGGGAACCCCAAGAGGAAGGTATGATGAGCACAGCAGTAAGTTTCCCTCAGTTATGAAACCAAGGTTATCAATCCAGTAGGAGCAAGGAAACACCTCAAAGGTGTTACTAGCTGAACTTTGGCAGGGTGCACTACCGGTGCCAGCAGCAACGTGGAGACCTACACAACACAACCACCGAACTCTGTCCCCAACTTACGATGAGGTTGTCAATCTCACTGGTTTTGCTGAAAACAAAGGATTAAACGTACTGAGTGGAAGAAAGTAAAAGTTTACAGAAAGTAAACACAAAGTAGTAAACATTTGAATGTAGATTGATGGTAAAAGAAAGGACCGGGGTCCATAGTTCACTAGTGGTAGCTCTCCTTAAGATAGATGACGTGTTGGGTGAACAAATTATAGCGGGGCAATTGACAAACATCGAGAAAGCAATCATGCATATACTACTCATCTTGACTCCTTTGAGATTCGATTGGGCATTACAACATTATACATAAACTGCCATCCAACTGCATCACTGACTAATAATCCACCTTCAGGTTATCATCCGAACCCCCTCCAGTATTAAGTTGCAAGCAACGGATAATTGCATTACGAATTGCGTGTAAAGTAAACAATACGATTGTTCTATGAACAAAGGATTGTTGTTTTCTCCCTAGTAGCAACATCACGTCTAGTAACTTAGAGTTTTGTGTCACTTCCCCAGATTACTAGAGGCATGAACCCACTATCGAGCATAAATACTAACTCTTGGAGTTGCTAGCATCTACTTGGCCAAGATAGCTACTAACAACGGAAAGCATGCAAGATCACAAATAACAAAGACATGATAGAATCAATAATCAATATGAAATAGCATATCAATATCCATCGGATCCCCGCAAACACAACATGCAGGATTACAAATAGATGATCTTGATCATGAACGGAGCTCACAAGATCTAAACATGATAGCACAAAGGAGGAGAACCAGCCATCTAGCTACTACATGGACCCATAGTCCAGAAATGAACTACTCACACATCACAGCAGAGGCTTGCATGATGATGAAGAAGGCCTCCAGGGTGAATTCCCCTCTCGGGCAGGGTGCCGAGAAGAGCTTCAAATCCCTCCCGATCTAGGGATGGAGATGACGGCGGCTGCAGACTCTGTCGTGGAATTTTTGATCGGGTACTTAGGGTTTCTGTATCGAAGGCAATATATAGGCGAAAGGAGAGGCCGAGGGGGTGCCTGGGGCGGCCAGACCACCCCTGGCATGGGCCAAGCCTGGTCGCGTGGCTAGGTGGTGTGGCCAGGCCCTAGCCCCTTTCCATCTCGTATTCTGGCTCCAGGTGTCCCTCGGTGAAAAACTAACTGTGGCTTTTGTCCCGTCCAATTCCGAGAATATTCATTTTGTGACTTTCCTGGAACCAAAAACAGCAGAAGACAGGCAGCTGTCACTATGGCTCTTGTTAATAGGTTAGTCCAAGAAATCATATGAAAAGTACTCCAAAGTGTGGACAAAACATAAGAAAGTAGGTAAAACCAAGCATGGAACATCAAAAATTATGGATACGTTAGCAAAGTATCAATAGTCTACTTTGTTCAAACGCGATACACTTACAAAAATTTCTATGCAAAAAAGGAACATGTAGGGCATCCGTGAGCAAGATCACCGATCTATCTGCAAGCTCCAAAGAGATGTTGCCAATAGCCTCAGTGTCCGCTAGGACTCCATTTACAACTTCATCACATCCTTCACTTCTTCTCATAGTCTTCGTCGAATGGAATCCTTGTAATGAATTTGCAACATGAACGGTTGCACCTGAGTCAATCCACCAAGTAGATTTTGAAAACTGTGTATACAAGGATTCATTTACAAAACAAAATATGTTGTTACATTTCCTTGCCATCAATTCCTTTAATCAAACAGAGCAATCTTTCTTGAAATGCCCTTTCTTGCCGCAGTGGAGACATGCATCTTTGTCCACTGGGAGAGTAGGCCTCTGCTGATGCTGATAGTGCATGGGAGCTTTACCATATGGCTTAGTAGGGAAGCCATGGTTGCTTTGAGTGAAGTTCGTTTTTTTGTTGTCCTTGACAAAGTTCAAGGAACCTCCATTCTGTGTTGTGAGCCTTCTCCTCTTCTTGGGCACACATGGCAATCGTCTTTTCTATATCCCATTTTTTAGGAAAATATTGTAGTTGATAATGAAATTATCAAACTATTGAGGCAATGAAACCATGATCATGTGGACAAGGAGTGGAGGCTTTATCTCTAGATCAGCTTCCATGGCCTTCAATTTGGCATCCATGTTGCTTATCCGGAAGATGTGCTCCCTAATGCCATGTCCACCTCCTGTATAGTTCTCTGTCACCAACTGCTTCAGCAGCTGGGTTGCATATGTCTTTGAAAAGCAAGTGAACTGACTCTTTATCTTTTCTATGTACTCCATTGTGGAAGCACACTCTATGATTGAACCAACAATTGCCGGCCCAACTGTGTTCTTTATAAATGCCATGCATTTTTGTTGGCGTTCTACCACTTTTGGTTCTCTATGGAGTATGCCAGCTCTATTGGAGCATAGTCCCTTTTCTTTCTGTTCCATGCAGCATCATCATCAATAGCATCTCTGATGGGCTCTGTCGGCTTGGTGGGAGGTTTGGTCTCAAGGACCCAATCCACCTCAGCACAGATGAACACGAAGTTCACCTTCTTTCTCCACTCGGAGTAATTGTCACCTCTCAGTGTGGGGACCTCCTTGATGCAGTTCATCAAGTAGAACCCTCCTGAAAACCACAAAGAAGTGAGAACAATAACAATTGCATGTATTAACCCAACGTTGGTCAAAATTAAGACATACAAATATTGATGCAAATAATTCTACATCACCGTTGGGCAGAAAATAGAATTAAAAGCACAAATCTTTAATCACTTTAAAACAAGACACTAATCATAATCATGCTATTTACAACGTTGGTTATAAAAATAACATGAACATGATCAGAATTAAACTTTAATATGCTCTAAAAAAATTTAATACTCTCTTTTATCTTTATTAAATTTTAAAAAGAGCTCTTTTGACTATATGCAGCGGAAGACATGAATTTCAATTTCATTAAACTTTACATCTTTACAAAAACTTTACTGTTATTTTTCAATTTTCTAGACAAAATTTCGTTGGATAATTTCGTATAGAAAAACTGTGTAAAAACATATCATAAACTGATAATAAACTGTCAAAAAAGCTTCTGTTAAAAGAAAAAAACTGAACGATGGGCGGCAAAAAACAGCCCGCGGCGCCTCTGTAACACCCCGCGCAGTGGAAAATGGCCCACGGCCCGCTGCGTCTCCAGCACGCATGAGGCAAGTAGCGGCTACAGCGCGCTCGTCCTCGGCCTGGTAACGGCCCGGAGCCCCGCGCGGCCTGGAGACACCCAAGGCCCGCACAACAGCTGGGGGCGCGAACCTGGTCATTCATCGGGATCCGACGGCTGAGCGCGGAGGTCGCTGGGTCAAAACCAGCTCCCGGCGCCCCCCTGTAAACCCTATCTCACTTTCTCCCCACTCCCCCCGCGTCTATGGTGTCACTCTCTAGCGCCGCCGCCCTGCGGGTGAGGCGGCCGACCCACTCGGCGCGACGCCGGTAGCGAGCCCCTTCCTCCTTTCTTTCTCACATGTTTCTCCGACCCCTTCCCTAGAACCATCGAGCATCAGCGAGCTCGAGGAGCGACGGTGCTTCCCCTGGCCCCCTTGCTGGCGTGTGCGTCCACCTGAGGGTGGGTGCACCGCCGCCAAATGGCACAAGTGGCGGCGCCCTTTGCCGGCATGCAACATGGCGGCCGGTGTTGACTTTACAGGGATTTCTATTTGGGGATTCTAGGGTTCATCTTTTTGGGGATTCTTTCTCTGTTCGATTCTGATTTGGGGAAGGGGATGGAAAAACCGGGGCTTTCCTCTTTGGCTTTTCTCTGCCTTTCTTTGCCCCACAAGAGGATTGTGTTCTTCTTCTCGACCTCGGCTTGCCGATGCGTCGGGATCGAGAGGAACTGGCGCGGCCTTGCAGCGGCGCTCTTTGCCAGCGAGCCCAAGGGTCTTCCGGTGAAAACCTTTTTAGGGTTAGGGTTTCTTTTCTCTGTTCTTTTGCTTTTCTACTCTAAAAGATCTACAGAACCTAGTACAACCTTGCTCTGATACCATTGATAGGCGTTGTCTTGCTAGACCTAATCGGTAGAAGCTTCTATGTATAGCATCCTATTGATCTGAGAGACAACCGAGAGAGAGATGGGAAAGGGGAGGTGTACCTTCTCCCTGGCTCGAGCTCCCCTAGCCGTTAGCTATTGCAGAGGGGCGACGACGTGGGCGTGGGTCAGGTTGCGGCGGTGGTGAGTCTTCCGGTAGCTAGCGCTAACCCTAGATCGGAAGGGATGTAGGTGGGGGGGGAGGGGGGCGGCGGCGCGACGAACCTCCTAACCTGTGCCCCGGCCCCCACCTCCTCTTTATAGCGCTGACACAGGGGCCCACCAACCTTGAAGTGGTTGGACGCGCCCGGTCAGGGGGCGAGCAAGGGTTCGTCGAACCGTTGGGTTCGTACGAGGAGAGGTCAATCTAACATATCCATGTTCTTGTTTTCTTCATGCACTTGGTCGATGTAGAAGTGTTAATTTAGGCCATGAGGGATGAGCATTAGTGTGCATTCTTCTCCTTGGTCGACAATCATATTCTATAGGCTCCTTTTGAATTTTTCGTCAACTTCATCTTTTATCTTTCTCCTTTTCTTCTTAGTTTAGTAGTATAACATGTGCCCAATTAAAAATTTATCTGAATTTGTTCCTTACAACAGAAATCACGTCAAACTTTCAACCTTGATCTAATGCACCTAGGGTGCGTTTTACCGCTCATGTCATGCGTGTGTATTAATCCAAGTCGATTAATTATCGGACACGAATAAGCCTAACTAAGGTTGAGGATATGTACACTTATTCAGTGCGATATTAGTGCATTGAAAAGACTAAGAACTAAAGCTGAATATTGAAGGAGTATTGTAATGTGTTAAATTAAAGCTAATTAAGCACTCTCTCCGATCTATATTACTTGTCGCTGGAGTAGATGTATTTACCACTAAAACATGTCTAGATACATCTATTTTCACGACAATTAATATGGATTTGAGGGAGGACTAAGTAATGGCTAGATCCCTGCTAGCTTCAAGTCCTTGATTTCGACGCAAGCTGAAGATTATGAAGTTCACACTAATCTGCTCGTGGTTGGCTAGCCGGCATGTAAACCCCCGGCCAACGCCGATCTGTCAAAACCAAAGAGCTCCTATTGTGAGCAGCATATACAGGGAACTACAGGAAACCCTAACAACACCGGACGATCAATCGAAACAACACCGGACGATCAATCGAAATCATGGGATACTATTCAAGGTAGTGGCCGTTCCGCCGGTCCTTGATCCTTTCTCATCCTAAGCCAGCGAGTAGTCAGCTAGACGCGCAGGTTGTCTCCGAACCCGCACCGACCTGTCGACCTGAATTGGAGGCGTATGATCACCATTGCCTTGGCCAGTCTCCAAGGCCGCTTCATGGACAACGGCATCGTGCCGGATGGCAGCATCACGTCAGCAAGTCGGACAGGTGGAGACGCGGTTGAACCACGGCAAGATGCACTGGCTATGGAAAGCGTGCGCGCACGGCAGCCTGACGGTGTCCTCCTCTTGTGTCTCCTGGAAGTCCACCAAACAGATGGCGCACGTGCCAGAGCATTGGAAGCCTCGGTCTCGGCGGCGAACTCCTTGCACGCGAGTAGCAGCGCCTTGGGCTCGCTGTAGATCAAGGTGGCCCGGAGTTCGGGCAGGTGAATGTCGAACTGGAGGCTTTCAGGCACGTCGTCGTACTCGTGGCTGACATACTGAACAATCGCCGAGGCTATGTCAAGGCGCGTACGGGTTGAGTTCACCCAGTAGCCTGCGGCGGCGAGGGCGTAATTGCTGGTCGTTGCCGGCTCCTCGGCGGCGGGCATGTCGTGGATGAGGTCGCTGCAGTCTTTGATGCAGGTAAAGGCGGCGGGGCTGACGTTCTCGGCCCGGTGGTGGAACTCCACGGCGGCTTGGTGGGTCACGTCGACCGACGAGCTCCGTGGCCCGACCCTGCGCGTCCCGTGGGACATGATCAGTTTGCCGTGAAGGCGCACGGAGCGGCCCGGCTTACGGGTGGTGCTGATGTTCACGTCACCCTGGATACGGAAACTGGTCTCCGTTGCCGCCTCCGGGTGCGGCCACGGTGGAAGTATTGGTCCCATGGCAGCCGCCGCCCTACCTATCTGTACCCAGAGCCGCCTGATCGAGGCGCCCTATTTATCTGTACGGCTAGCGACCGAAGCGCCTGCGCGGCTAGGTTTCACAAGGCACGGGCACAGGAAAACCGGATCGATAAAAGTGGCCCAAATTGTGTATACATACGAGTTTTTACTTTTCGAGACGAGCGTACAGATTTCTAAATAATAATGTAGCTCTTCTAATAGTACTATATACTAGCTAAATGCCCGTGCGTGGAACATCACTCTTTTTATCACTCTTTTTATGTTATTTCTCTGTGTTCGTTTGTTAATCTCATATTTCGCACGTTTGTTTTGCAGCTAGCGCTTGGATAAATCAAACACCAGTGATACTAAAAAGAGGGTTTTCATTAAATTTGGCTTATATATTAGGTAAAGAGAGTTAATTTAATATATCCCACTCAAAATTTCATTATTGGCATATATCTACAACTCACTACACGTAACTGCCTTTTTATTTGCATAGAAAAGTGCCCAAGCATTACAACGGATTCAAACAAAAAATAAATGAGAAAAGTACATTAAAATATAATTTATCCCACTCGGGGTTGTCTCGACCTTTTCTCTGTTCCACGCAAAATGATAGCTTATCACTTATTCCAATTTTGAATATTACTATTAATATTAAGTCTAATCTACGATAGCTTATCACTTTAATTCTTGCTCAATCGGCCTCTCTAAGAATACTAAATTTGGTTACTCTTTTCATAAGATATCGAGATTATTTTTCTTTGAGAAAGATATAAGATCATTTGAAAGAGATATGCTAACACAACATCTGTCATAAGACCGGCATATGCATAAATGACAGTTACATAGTATCACACAATCCGTGCGATGCGATGTGTGTTTAAAATTGGATATTTCCGTATGACATATATAAATGTACCGCTAGGTGTGATTCAAATTTTGTCCCAAAATCAACGGAGCACTATAACCCTAGCATTAGTTTTGTCTTATCCATTTTCTCCTCTAACCTTGCACGAGCAGAGGAAATTTGTCTCACTATGCATCTACTTGTATAATTAAAAAACGGTTTGGTCTGTACCAACATGGTACTCTCTAAATCTTACTCTAAATATTTTACCCATATATATTATTTTCATTTTGTAACTACCTAATCGATATAACAAAAGCAATCCACACACCAGTATGTTTGCTACAAGTTCTTCAAAATTAAATATTTTGATTTGCCATTGAACATTCCGCTCATGCCCGCAATTTAGATATTATCCAAAAATAGAGGGGAGTTTAGCGATTCCCAATTTTCTCCTCAAATATAGCACGGGTGGTGGCTTGAAATTTGTCTCTCTATACATCCACTACCACCTGTGTAGTTCTCTAAGAAAATCCTCTTTGGTATGTAATAATACTCGGACTCTCTAAATCCCACTTAATATATTCTGCCTTTAAAAATATTAACTACCACAGCTATGAGTTTCTACCATCATGAAGGCGACACTTATGATGTGCATTAAATAGTTCAGAGTATAAAATCATTATTTTTCGAAATTGCATGAGTAAAAGGATATTTGGTTCATCATAATTCTAATGCCGAATTCAGTCCGACAGTCACAAAGCACCATTGAGAGCAACTTGATTAGCAGAGAAAAGCATTATGTCGAACTGACCGAAACAAACAGAGGTCTTGGATGCTTTTATGAGTTCTTTATATTCCAAAGCTCTTCAGTTTCGTTGCTTGTTTTGGCAATTGATTCGGAGATTCAGGGAGCTGTAAAATATAAAGTACTCATCATAAAAGAGCAGTACTCAAATGAAGGATGAAGTTCTGAACAGAGGTCGCTAATTTGTACCTCAGACAACTGAATATTCGCACCCTTAGCCGCGATATCGATGCCGCCACTCTGGACCACCAAGACGCTTCTCTGAAGATCCCAAAATCTCTGCTCCCTGAACTGCTGCAGTGCAGCGAACATCTCTTTCCCCGCCGGCTCCACCTCTCTCCAACCCCATCAATCAATAGCATAAGGTGAGGGACCCGGGCAGAGGAACGTGTGAGGGAGCCATGGAGGAACGGAGGATGAGGACGGCGCGCTGCAGAGACCCTCCGACCCGTCGCTGGTGGGTGAAGTGCCCATGGGGCAGCGGCTATGCTTGGCGGCGCCCCGCGTTGTCCCCAAAGTAGAGACCGAGGAGAAGCCTCGAGGAGGTAAGACTCCCTCTCTCGCACGATATCCACCGCCTTCGGCACGGTGCGCCACTGTCAGCGAGCACAGGGCGGTGCGCTCATTAGGAAGCGGGCGACGGCGGCGCGGGGAGAGGCTCGGGTGCGGATGGGAGAAGATACCCCTCATGCCCGCAATTTAGCTATTATCCAAAAATAAAGGGGAGTTTAGCGATTCCCAATTTTCTCCTCAAATATAGCACGGGTGGTGGCTTGAAATTTGTCTCTCTATACATCCACTACCACTTGTGTAGTTCTCTAAGAAAATCCTACTCGGATTCTCTAAATCCCACTTAATATATTCTGCCTTTAAAAATATTAACTACCACAGCTATGAGTTTCTACCATCATGAAGGCGACACTTATGATGTGCATTAAATAGTTCAGAGTATAAAATCATCATTTTTCGAAATTGCATGAGTAAAAGGATATTTGGTTCATCATAATTCTAATGCCGAATTCAGTCCGACAGTCACAAAGCACCATTGAGAGCAACTTGATTAGCAGAGAAAAGCATTATGTCGAATTGAGCGAAACAAACAGAGGTCTTGGATGCTTTTATGAGTTCTTTATATTCCAAAGCTCTTCAGTTTCGTTGCTTGTTTTGGCTATTGATTCGGAGATTCAGGGAGCAGTAAAATATAAAGTACTCATCATAAAAGAGCAGTACTCAAATGAGGATGAAGTTCTGAACAGAGGTCGCTAATTTGTACCTCAGACAACTGAATATTCGCACCCTTAGCCGCGATATCGATGCCGCCACTCTGGACCACCAAGACGCTTCTCTAAAGATCCCAAAATCTCTGCTCCCTGAACTGCTGCAGTGCAGCGAACATCTCTTTCCCCGCCGGCTCCACCTCTCTCCAACCCCATCAATCAATAGCATAAGGTGAGGGACCCGGGTAGAGGAACGTGTGAGGGAGCCATGGAGGAACGGAGGATGAGGACGGCGCGCTGCAGAGACCCTCCGACCCGTCGCTGGTGGGTGAAGTGCCCATGGGGCAGCGGCTATGCTTGGCGGCGCCCCGCGTTGTCCCCAAAGTAGAGACCGAGGAGAAGCCTCGAGGAGGTAAGACTCCCTCTCTCGCACGATATCCACCGCCTTCGGCACGGTGCGCCACTGTCAGCGAGCACAGGGCGGTGCGCTCATTAGGAAGCGGGCGACGGCGGCGCGGGGAGAGGCTCGGGTGCGGATGGGAGAAGATACCGCTCATGCCCGCAATTTAGCTATTATCCAAAAATAAAGGGGAGTTTAGCGATTCCCAATTTTCTCCTCAAATATAGCACGGGTGGTGGCTTGAAATTTGTCTCTCTATACATTAAATCCTCTTTGGTATGTAATAATACTCGGACTCTCGAAATCCCACTTAATATATTCCGCCTTTAAAAATATTAACTACCACAGCTATGAGTTGCTACCATCATGAAGGCGACACTTATGATGTGCATTAAATTGTTCAGAGTATAAAATCATCATTTTTCGAAATTGCATGAGTAAAAGGATATTTGCTTCATCATAATTCTAATGCCGAATTCAGTCTGACAGTCACAAAGCACCATTGAGAGCAACTTGATTAGCAGAGAAAAGCATTATGTCGAACTGACCGAAACAAACAGAGGTCTTGGATGCTTTTATGAGTTCTTTATATTCCAAAGCTCTTCAGTTTCGTTGCTTGTTTTGGCTATTGATTCAGAGATTCAGGGAGCTGTAAAATATAAAGTACTCATCATAAAAGAGCAGTACTCAAATGAAGGATGAAGTTCTGAACAGAGGTCGCTAATTTGTACCTCAGACAACTGAATATTCGCACCCTTAGCCGCGATATCGATGCCGCCACTCTGGACCACCAAGACGCTTCTCTGAAGATCCCAAAATCTCTGCTCCCTGAACTGCTGCAATGCAGCGAACATCTCTTTCCCCGCCGGCTCCACCTCTGTCCAACCCCATCAATCAATAGCATAAGGTGAGGGACCCAGGCAAAGGAACGTGTGAGGGAGCCATGGAGGAACGGAGGATGAGGACGGCGCGCTGCAGAGACCCTCCGACCCGTCGCTGGTGGGTGAAGTGCCCATGGGGCAGCGGCTGTGCTTGGCGGCGCCTCGCGTTGTCCCCAAAGTAGAGACCGAGGAGAAGCCTCGAGGAGGTAAGACTCCCTCTCTCGCACGATATCCACCGCCTTCGGCACGGCAGGGCGGTGCGCTCGTGAGGAAGCGGGCGACGGCGGCGCAGGGAGAGGCTCGGGTGCGGATGGGAGAAGATAAGACGAATTTTTTTCACAGAACGGATATTTTACACTTTGCGGTGGCATGGCGGGTAATATCTTCAAAAAGGCAGGGGCAAAATCGTCTAAAATAGGTGGACGGAAAATTTGTACGACGAACCTACCGCTAGACAAATTATAGTATAGATAGATAGATACTAGGAACAAAAAGCAAGACACCCAAAAAATACAGGATTATGGCATTAATACGACTATATGAGTCTTCTTAAATACGTACCCAACAAGTTTAGGTATGTTCATGTTGTCTTTCCTACAAATACGTACCTAACATGGTAAGAAACCGATTTGATTTTCATAAGTCTCACTTTATTTGGCAAAGTAATGAGAATAAAAGGAAGTATCGAGTAATGATAATATATGGACCAAAATATCAAGATGGTCTTGGTATTGAGGCGCTATAGATTAAAAATAAATACTTACTGAGAAATTGCCTTTTTTAACTAATTAATAAAGAATGGGTGCGGCAAAAGTTGTTACATAACAAGTACCTAATAAGTGAAAAGAACATTTTCTAAAGTCCAAGCAAAACCGATCGATTCTCTCTTTTAGAAAAGTCTCATGCGTGTAAAGGATGAGTTTTTTTAGAGGTCAATTCAAAATTAGAGATGGTTCTTCTATTAGGTTTTCGGAGGACATGGATGGGAGATACACCGTTGGTGCAGCAATATCCTTCTTTATGTAAGATTATGCAATGGATATATGTTACTGACGCAGATGTACTAGCTCAGGTATGGTTGAATATTGTCTTCAGAAGAGTATAAATTGGCACTAAATGGATAAGCATGGCTGCACTTATGCCAACATCTTATGATGGTGCGACTGTTTGAGGATTCAGATAGGCAAACCATTCTATGGAGGAAGTATGTTGGTTCCAAAATTGTGTCTCAAGTGGTTTGGAAACCTGGAAATTCACATTTTTGGGCGGGACTAATGGCATCCAAAAAACACTTCTTCCGTTTTGGTACTTTTAATATTAGGGATGGTTCATAGATTCGATTCTGGGAAGAAAAATGGCTTGTCCAATCTACTCTTCGTGAACAATATCCAGCTCTATATTCGATTGTTAGACACAAAGGGGATACACTTTCTACAGTATTGGGAACTAATCCACCTAATGTGACTTTCAGAAGAAGTCTCATAGGTCCTAGACTGATGTCGTGCAACAATCTTTTATTAGATTAGCCACGATACAACTGTCGGAGGGTGTGGATGAGTTCAAATGAAATTTACTAGAGAGTGGTAAATTTTCTGTGGACTCAATGTATAGAGCTTTGATCCAACCTGATATTCCAGTCGATAATAATAATAAAATTTGGAAGATAAAATTACCCCTTAAAACGAAGATATTTGCATGGTATCTTCGTAAAGTGATAATTCTCACAAAGGATAATCCTGCTGAGAGGAATTGGCATGGAAATACACAGTGTGTGTTTTGTCATCAGAATGAGACAATTCGACATTTATTCTTTTAGTGTAAATTTGATCGTACTATATGGTCAATCATCCAAATGGCATCGGGTTTATCGCCTCCTCGATCGGTTGCTAATGTTTTTAGTAACTGGTTACATGGGATACAGGATAAATATGGGATTGTGTTTAGGGTGGGAGTGTTTGCCATTATTTGGTAGCTTTGGCTGTGTAGAAATGACAAGATTTTTAATAACACTGTGTCTTCTTCTTTGCAGGTTATCTATCGAGTTACGGCTATTCTCCGATCATGAACTACCCTCGAGCGTATGGAGCTTCGCGACTTATTCGTGGAGGGGTGTACGCGATTGGAGGACATGGCGAGGGATATTTTCTCCCGACATGGATGACAGCGTGATCTCCGTATTGATCAATATTAGCATGAGGCATTTTATTTTAGTACGTTTTGTAATTTTCATACTCTTGAGTTGGACCTTTGGTGTGTGGTTGATCGGCTGTGTGCATCCTAGTTATGTAGAGGCCGGGTGTAAACATTGCTTCAGGTAATATATGCGCTCATTTCCAAAAAAAGATAGATTTATGTGTAATCTAACATCTTCGGGTGTTTTATCAATAAAATTCATGTACAAAAGACTTATAAATGATCATAGGTTCTTTCTTCGAAAATAGCTGTGGAAGTTGAAAATTTCACTTATGATTACTTTTTTATATGGTTTTTTAATAACAAAGTTTTACTTAAAAAAGATAATTATGAAAAACAGAATTAGGTGGGTCTATACCGTTGTTTTCTGGCTTATAAACAAACCATGAAAATATTTGTTTATATCATGCCCTTTTAACCAACTTTTGTGGCACATTGTTAACTTTACCCATGATTTCGCTCATCCAACTAATATAACAAATATGTTTGGCAATTGATTGAATGGAGTAAATATGAAATCATGGCAGCCTCGGTCTCGGCGGTGGGCTCCTTGCGCGCGAGGAGCAATGCCTTGGGCTCGCTGTAGATCAAGGTCACCTCGAGTTCGGGCAGGTGAACGTCAAACTGGAAGCTTTCAGACATGTCGTCGTCACTACAGGAATGGCGGTCTATGCCTACGGCCGGGAGCTACGCCGACGGCCAAACGTCGGGGCCATCGGCGTAGACCGCGACCAGGCCAGCCCCTCCAAGCAGCTGTCGGCGTAAAATAGCTACGCCGACGGCTTCCCTCGGCGTAGCTAATTTTCCTTTTACCTCATTAATCTTTGGAAAATCATAACTAAATCATTTTAATTTAGAAAAATACAAATAATATATCAAAATTTGCAGAAAAATAAGATATATATATCTACAATCAAATATTACACATTTGTACATAAAAATTAAATGAAATATAAAATATTACATATAGTTTGAAACGGGCATAAAAAATTCAAAAACGATCCAAACAATACTAAACCTTCGCGTGGTGTCATATTATGTGATATAGTTGCAAGGAAAAATATAAAACTTGGTATATTGATTATGTGTCAAAACAACCTTCATAAAATGACCTATCTCATTCGAGGTTTCCTGGCTTTCGGATCAAATGGCCAATGTTATGGTTAGAATCAAGGCATAGTTTATGATAACATGTCATATTGTGCATGAATGCACATCATGGGATGGCGAACAATATGGCTGGAGGAAGTTTTCCTTTTCGTCACAAAAAAAATACACTTTCCATTTTCCGAGTGCAAAAAACAGGGGGTTTTGTGAAGCAACCACCAAATGGCTAATTCAAAATGCTACCACCCCATTTTTCAAAAATACTAGACAACCTTACATGGACAATGTCCAAACAGGGGATCTCAAACCTTTCAGCCTATCTCTGGTGAAAAAGACAAATTTCTACCGAATTGGTAGGAAGTGCGTCAGATATGAACTACAGGTACATGATCTGATCCTCATGATTTTTTACAAAAATTATTTTTAGGTTCACAATATGCTATTTCATCATAGATCCACTTTAAGTTTAGCGAGGCTCATCCCCAAGCTAAGAATCTTCATGCCCGTCGTTCGACAAAGTTTGACGATAGTTTGAAACGGGCATAAAAATTTCAAAAACGATCCAAACAATATGAAACCTTCACGTCGTGTCATATTATGTGGTATAGTTGCAAGGAAAAATATAAAACCTGTTATATTGATTATGTCTCAAAACAACCTTCACAAAATGACCTATCTCATTCGAGATTTCCTAGCTTTCGGGTCAAATGACCAATGGTATCGCTAGAATCAAGACATAGTTTGTGATAATATGCCCATATTGTGCATGAATGTAAATCATGGGATGGCGAACAATGTTGCAGGAGGAAGGCACTTTCCATTTTTCCGAGTGCAAAAAACGAGGGGTTTTGTGAAGCAACCACCAAATGGCTAATTCAAAATGCTACCACCCCATTTTAAAAAAAATACTATGCGACCTTATGTACAATGTCCAAATTGGGGGATCTCAAACCTTTCGTCAATCTCTAGTGAAAAAGACAAATTTCTGCCGAATCGTTAGGAAGTGAGTTAGATATGAACTACAGGTGCATGGTCTGATACTCATGATTTTTTACAAAAATCATTTTTAGCTTCATAATATGCTATTTCACCAGAGATCCACTTCAAGTTTAGCGAGGCTCAACCCCGAGCTAAAAATCTTTATGCCCGTCGTTTGACAAAGTTTGACGATAGTTTGAAATGGGCATAAAAAAATTCAAAAATGATCCAAACAATGCGAAACCTTCACGTGGTGTCATATTATGTGATATAGTTGCAAGAAAAAATATCAAACTTGGTATATTGATTATGTCTCAAAAAACCTTCACAAAATGACCTATCTCATTCGAGGTTTACTGGCTTTCGGATCAAATGACCAATATTATGGCTAGAATCAAGGCATAATTTATGATAATATGCCCATATTGTGCATGAATGTGCATCATGGGATGGTGAACAATGTTGCAAGGGGAAGTTTTCCTTTTCGTCGCACAAAAAACCACTTTCCATTTTTCGAGTGCAAAATGGGAGATTTTGTGAAGGAACCACCTAATGGTTAATTCAAAATGCTACCACCTTACTTTTCAAAAATACTAGACCACCTTACATGAACAATGTCCAAACAGAGGGATCTCAAACCTTTTCGTCTATTCCTAATGAAAAGGACAATTTCTGCCAAATCGATAGGAAGTATGTCAGATATGAACTACAGGTACATGATCTGATGCTCATGATTTTTTTTACAAAAATCATTTTTAGGTTCACAATATGCTATTTCATCAGAGATCCACTTCAAGTTTAGCAAGGCTCATCCCTGAGCTAAGAATCTTCATGCCCGTCGTTCGACAAAGTTTGATGATAGTTTGAAACGAGCATAAAAAATTAAAAAACTATCCAAACAATATGAAACCTTCGCGTGGTGTCATATTATATGATATAGTTGCAAGAAAAATATCAAACTTGGTATATTAATTATGTCTCAAAGAAACCTTCACAAAATAACCTATCTCATTCGAGGTTTTCTGCCTTTTAGGGCAAATGACCAATGTTATGGCTAGAATCATGGCATAGTTTATGATAAGTTGAAATGGATATCATATTTGCATTTCTCTCATTTTTTAAATCAATTTAGACATATTATTTGTCGAATTCCGATTTACAAATTTAACGATATTAATTATTCAATATTAAATAGAAAAATACAAAAATATAACCATTATATTTTTATTTGAATTAAATAATATTTTCACTTATTCATTATTGTTTACTTAAATAATTGTTTGTAATTTCAAAAAGTGAAAACGCGTGACATGATGATATAAGAGTTAATAGGATTGATATCATAGTATTGACAACAACGTATAAATTGCTTTGCGAAAACTGATTCTGAAGGAACGGAGAAGTTAAGCCTGCTGAGGGTGGAGTAGTGAGGATTGGTGACCGACCGAGAAGTTTGACCAAGGTTAAAATTTGATCAAAGATTAAGTGTAATTAGTGTTAAAAATGTTCCAAGTGAGAGATTAACGAGTCAAACAATTCAAAGATTAAAAAATTTGAAAAAAATTATTTTTATGACCGGACGTTAGGCTATGCCGAGGCAGCCCTCGGCATAGCTCCTACGCCGACGGCTTTTCGATACGCCGATGGGTACAATAACTACGCCGAGGAAGGTACGCCGAGGGCAGCCATCGGCGTAGCCTATGCCGACGGTTATATGGGCTACGCCGACGGCTTTTGGCCCTCGGCATACCGATCCATTCCTATAGTGCATACTCGTGGCTGGCATACTGAACAATCTCCGAGGCTATGTCAAGACGTGTACGGGTTGAGTTCACCCAGTAGCCTGCGGCGGCGAGGGCGTAATTGTTGGTCATTGCCGGCTCCTCGGCAGGCATGCCGTGGATGAGGTCGCTACAGTCTTTGGTGCACGTAAAGGTGGCGGGGCTGACGTTCTCGGCCCGGTGGTGGAACTTCACGGCAGCTTGGTGGGTCACGTCGACCGACGAGCTCGCTGGCCCAACCCTGCGTGTCCCGTGGGACATGATCAGTTTGTCGTGAATGCGCACGGAGCGGCCCGGCTTATGGGTGGTGCTGATGTTCACGTCACCCTGGATACAGACACTCGTCTTCGTTGCCGCCGCCACGTGTGGCCATGGTGGCAATAGTGCTCCCATGGCAGCCGCTGCCCTATCTGTACCCAGGGCCGACTGATGACGACCGAGGCACCTTATCTATCTGTAGGGTAGCGGCCGAGGCACCTGCGTAGATAGGTTTAACAAGGCACGGGCGCAAGAAAACCGGATCAGATTCAATGTCCGGCCATGAAAGTTTCTACGGTCCGTCAATGCAGGCTCCTAAGGGTGGAAGTGGGTAACCTTTAGAAGAGTACAAATTGGCACTAAGTGGATAGCATGGCTACACTTATGCCAACATCTTATGATGGTGCGATTGTTTGAGAATTTAGATAGATTTATATGGAATCTAACATCTTCAGGCGTTTTATCAGTAAAATCCATGTACGGAGAACTTATGGATGATCACACTTTCTTCCCTCAGAATTACCTGTGGAAGTTGAAAATTCCACTTATGATTAATTTTCTATTTGGTTCCTTAATAATAAAGTTCTACTCATAAAAGATAATTTGGCAATATGGAATTGCGTGGGTTTATACCAAATGTTGTTTTTCTAGCTCGTAAGAAACCATAAAACATTTTTTTATCCTGCCCTTTTACCGGACTTTTATGGCACATTGTTAACTTTACTTATGATTTCCCTCCTCCAGCTAATATATAAAATATGTTTGGGAATCGATTGAATGGAGTATGAACACTAAATCTAAGGCTAGAATTCGTATCGGTGTTTATGCCTTATGTTGATCTATTTGGAGATGAAGGTGGAGGACATGCGGGATGCTATGGCTACTAGATGCAATCATCTCCTAATGGTTGCTTGTGATATCGTCAGTCAAGCTGGCTGGCAGCATAATGGCCGACTACAGGATGCCTTGTGGTCACAGTCTTTTTATTTTTCGCTGATTGATTCATGTTTCAACTTTAAAGATTCTTAATTTTATAATAACCTTTGAATGATGAACTTTAATAAGAGGTTAAGTGCATCAACTGATGTAGAGGCCAGAGTTATACTCCTTTTTTGAAAAAAAATGACTATATGAGTGAAATCAAGAACTCGAAAAAAGGAGATGTGGAGGAACAATCATTTCAGTAGAACCACAAGACTAACACAAAAATCATCCAACCCAACGATAACAATAGTAAAAACATGGTCAACGGTTACAAACTCAGCACAAAAATCATTTGACTTGGTAGAATGATCTCAAATTTTCTAGGAGACTCATATAACCTATATTATAATTATTAGAATCCTTTGAAAATTTGAATTTACCGAAATTTAGTCAGAAGATGCATAGATGGTCAAAATAGTAAGATGGCTGGGCAAAGCTTTTTTCAAAAATTCTTGACAAAATTTGGTTTTACAAAAATTTAACTTTTCAACAAAATAAGCTAGTGAATCATTGTAACATCCCAAATTTCTAATTTATGATGTTATCAAAGAAACATAGCACACCTATATTATTATTAGCATATCTGAATTTAAATGAATGAAATGATTTACAATATCATTTGAATGACAAGGAAATAACATGAATTTCGTAGTTTCTTAAATTGGAAATGACCTCCAATTGTGAAAATGAGATGACTTCGATGTTAGTCGTGGGTGATTTTAGCGTTATTCCATGTGCACCGCAGAAAAATAATAGTAACTATGATGCAAGGTGGCCGACATAATAGAAAGTATAAATTTGAGAGAAGTATCTCTTTTATTTTGAACTTGGGGAATAAGGCTCGATTTTATTTTGAACTATCCTGGTTAGGTGATGACGGTTTTATAAGTTCACTAAAGCCGAATGGAATGCTGTTACTAATGGCAATAGCCCGAACGAGGTATGTCAAAGTAAGATACGTCATCTTTCGGACGTTTTCTTCGAGGTCAGGCTAAAAATAGAAGCATAGTGTACAAGAAAGAAAAGAAGATGCTAATGATGCTAACAGATGAACTAGATATTAAAGCTGAAATAAAAATATGAAGTTCACACTAATGCTCGTGTTTGGTTACGTGATCTGTAAAGCCCCGGCTAACGATCTGAGAAAATCAAAGCGCTCCAGTTGTGAGCAACATATCTACAACTACGGGCAAGTGCTTACGGAATTCTTTTACGGACAAACGTTGCGATCACATGACTGCCGTGGGAGATTTTTCAGAACTGACGCGCTTGTTTTTTCCAATCACTTAAGTCCACGACGTGTCCGTAGCCAGTTTCCGTACGAACGTGTTCGTAAGTCTAGGATTACCGGCAACATATACTGCATACTAGCTAGAGAAAACCGTAGCACAACACCGTCGATCATCGAAATCACAGATGTATTCACCTTGCCGTGTTTATAGTTCAAGTTGTATTCTGGCTCCAAATCCTAGCTAAGTACCTCGCTACAAGCCAACGAGTAGTATAGCTTGTGACCCGACAGGTACCTACTCTAACGAGTAGTCCGCCAGACGCGCTGGTTGTCTCCGAGCCCGCACCGGCCTGTCGACCTGAATTGGAGGCGTATGATCACCATTGCCCTCGCCAGTCTCCAAGGCCGCTTCATGGACAACGGCATCGTGCCGGATGGCAGCGTCACGTCGGCAAGTCGGGCAGGTGGAGACGCGGTTGAACCACGGCAAGATGCACCGGCTGTGGAAAGCGTGCGCGCACGGCAGCCTGACGGTGTTGTCCTCCTCTTGAGTCTCCTGGAAGTCCACCAAACAGATAGCACACAGCTCGCCGGCGGGGAGCTCACGGAGGCGGCGCTTCTGGCCGCGTGACGGTACTCTGGCATCCACGTCGGCCTCCTTGCACGCGAGTAGCAGCGCCCTGGGCTCGCTGTAGATCAACCTGATACGGAGGGGCTGTGGAGGTCGAGCTGATGAACTACAATAACAGTATTCTACAGAGAGAACGAACGGGAGGCAAAAGAATTTGTGCGGTGATCAATTGATCGCTTTTCGGTTGTCTGTATTCCTTTTATTATGGCGATTACAGAAATAAGCGGAGGAACGTGCCCACCTACTAGGACGTGCCATCCCACGTCTAGGAACAGGCCCTCGCTCAGCTAGAAACTAGGATCAGCTCGTACATGCACGAGGCTGATCGGGTCTACAACAGAAAGCTCCTGAAACTTTGCTAAGTGCTAACTCTGAATTATTAAAGGAACGGCTAGTTATTTCGAACAAACTCCCCCTAATCTAGCCGCGATCTCTACTTCACCATCACCATGCCAATCTTCTCGCGGAGCTCCAGGAACCTGATGCGCTCAAGCGGCTTGGTGAGGATGTCAGCGAGCTGCTCATCGGTGCGGACATACTCAATGTTGATCTTGCCTGCAGCAATACACTCGCGAATGAAGTGGTAACGAACCTCGATGTGCTTGCTCTGATCGTGAAAGACAGGATTTTTACACAACTGGATCGCTGACTTGTTATCAATGTGGATGGTCACTGTGTCTTGGCTCTTCTCAACGAGATCTTGAATCAGGCGTTGGAGCCACACACCTTGACAAGCTGCAGTAGTTGCTGCAACATACTCAGCTTCGCAGGAGCTCAGAGCCACAATCTTCTGTTTTGTTGACTGCCAAGTAATGGGATTATTGCCCAGCATGTAGAGGACACCGGAGGTACTTTTCCGATCATCCACATCACCGGCCATGTCCGAATCACTGTACCCCGTCAGCTTCTCTTCTCCATCTGCCGTGTACTTGCAACCAAGGTCAGTTGTGCCAGCAATGTACCTTAGCAGATGCTTGACGGCAGCGAGGTGCTCAGTGGTGGGCGCTTCCATGAAACGACTCACGTACCCAACGGCGAAGGAGATGTCTGGGCGTGTATGCACCAGATAGCGCAGACACCCCACGACGCTCCTATAGAAAGTGGCATCGGTGGCCTCCGCCTTGCTGGCCTTGCTCAGCTTGAGCCTTGGTTCCATGGGCACCAGCGCAGGGTTGCACTGGCCCATCCCAGCGAGCTGCAGGAGCTTCCTCGCGTATGCACCCTGGGACAAGGTGATGCCGCTCGCGTTCTGGCTGACCTCGATCCCAAGATAGAACCGGAGAGGCCCCAGGTCGCTCATGCTGAACTTGTCCTTCATCTCTTGTTTGAAGTGATTGATCTCCGCAGCATCAGCGCCAGTGACGATCAGGTTGTCCACGTACACGCCGAGCAGGAGACGTGCACGCCCCTGTCCGCGGGCATACATGGCGTGCTCGGAGGGGCTGCTGCTGAACCCTAGCTGCTTGAGTGTGGTGTCGAGCTTGTGATTCCATGCGCGTGGATCTTGGCGGAGACCATAGAGTGCCTTGTGGAGGCGGTACACCTTGTCCTTCTAGCCGTCACGCTCGAAGCCCGGAGGCTGCGCGACGTACGCCTCCTCCTAGAGATCGCCATTCAGAAACGCCGACTTGACGTCGAGATGGTGCACTTGCCACTTCTGCTGAGCTGCGGTCGCCACCAACACCCGCACGGAGTCGAGGCGGGCGACGGGCGCGAAAACTTCGTCGAAATCGACGCCCTCGCGCTGCACATAGCCCTTTGCTACCAGACGCGCCTTATGCTTTACCACGGAGCCGGCCTCGTTTTTCTTTGTCTTGAACACCCACTTGAGGCCAATCGGACGATGCCCTGTAGGTAGTTCTGTCAGAGTCCAAGTGGAATTGTCCTCGATGGCTTTCAGCTCATCCAGCATCGCCAAGCGCCAACACTCGTGAGGCTCAGCCTCCACGAACGTGCCCGGCTCCTCGATGAAGAACAGCCGCTCGGTGCGTGCAGGTACAGCCGCGTCCTTGCCCATCAGATCAGAGACAAGGCGATAACGGAGTTGCTCGTCGGTGTCACACGCCGCATCCAGCTGCTCAGGAACCGAGGTGAGCGGCGTGACATGGCGAACAAGGGTCGATGGACAAGTACCCACTACAGGCGTGCTTGTGGCAGGAGTCGATTCTCCCCCTGATACTGATGGCGGGAGCGAAGCAGCTGATGTCGCTGTTGGCGTGACTGTGCCAGGTGCCGGGGGCGTCGCCGCTGATGCCGAAGCTGGCGTGGCCATGCCAGGCTCTGCTCCTGGAGCCCGTGACGATACAGGTGTGTGCCTGTGCACCATGTACTCGACGGTCAGGGGCCCATCATCCTCTGATGTCCCTGTCATTGTGCCCCAGTTCCAGTTGGAGTCCTCGTCGAAGACCACATCGCGCGACACAACGACACGGTTCGCTGTAGGGTCGTACAGTCGGTATGCCTTGGAGCCCGGCTCATACCCAATGAAGACCATGGGCACGCTGCGGTCATCAAGCTTCTTCAGCCCCGGACGTGTCACCTTGGCGTGCGCGACGCAACCAAACACCCGTAGGTGCTCGACGTCCGGCTTTCGGCTGTGCCATGCCTCAAAAGGGGTCATGCTAGGCAAGCTCCTTGTGTACGAGCGATTAAGCACGTAGACCGCCGTCGTGACAGCCTCGCCGCAGAAGCGGTTCGGCATCCCCTTGGCCTTGAGCATGCTTCGCGCCATGCCGACGACTGTCTGGTTGTGGCACTCTACCACGCCGTTCTGCTGCGGCAAGTAGGGAGCTGTGAGGTGCCGCTTGACGCCTTGCGTGGCGAAGAAGTCGACGAGCGCACCCGAGGTGAACTCACCGCCCCGATCAGTGCGGAACGTGCGGAGAGGCGTCTTGGACTCCTTCTCAACGGTGGCCTTGAACTTCTTGATGGCATCCTCTGTGCCATCCTTGGAGGACAGGAGCACCGCCCACATGTAGCGGCTCGCGTTATCGATGAGCAGCATGAAGTACTTGTGGCCACCTGGTGTGGGCGGCGAGATCGGGCCGCAGAGATCGGTATGCACCAGCTCGAGCGTGTCTGTGGCCCGGTACACGGCCTTCTGCGAGAACGGGGCTCGCCGCTGCTTTCCGGCGAGGCACGCCTGGCACAACGTCTCGGCGTGCTCGATGACAGGGAGGCCACGCACCAGGTTCTCCCTTGTCATGCGACGGAGAGCCTCGAAGTTCTGATATCCGAGGCGTGCGTGCCAGCGCCACGCATCGTTGCCATGATGTGCTGCCAGGCACACAGGAGGCGAGAGCTCCAGCCTGACGACGTACAGGCGCCGCGCGTTCCCCCGAACCTGGGGGAGCTCGTTGCCACGACGATCGTAGAGCGTCATTACGCCGGCGTGGATCTCGGTGTCGCAGCCGTTCTCGTCCAGCTGGCCGCGGCTGACGATGCTTGTCTTGAAGCGTGGGATGTAGTAGACGTCGGTTAGCGCTCGCTGATCGCCGGAGCGAATCGAGAACGTCACCGTTCCCCGCCCTTGGATGGAGGCAGTCGAGCCGTCACCAAACTTCATGCTTCCAGTGATGCTGCTGTCCAGCTCCGCGAACACCGCGCGGTCGCCGGACATGTGGTTGGATGCTGGTATCTCGACGGCCGTCGCAGGGCTCCCACTCGGTCCCGAGGTTTGCCTCTGCACGGGTCTCGTTGAGGAAGACCTGCCCGCTAACGTGCTCAGGTTCAAGCGTTGCCGCGGTGACCACCGCCATCAGCAGGGCAGCATCTTCTTCATCGCCATCGTCGCCCGCGTCGCGAGCCAGGTGCGCCTCGTCATGCTGCTTCTTCCTGCACTCACGAGCCCAGTGACCTCTCTTACCACAATAGCGGCACTCGTCATCGCGGGTGGCAACTGTCTTGCCCCCGCCCTTGCGTGCACCGTCCTTGCCGCGATCGCGACCCTTCTCGCGCCGGCATTCGCCTCTCCCAGGACCGCCGCCACTGGAGGGACCGCTAGATGAGCTGCCGCCCCGGCCCTTGGCGCGTGAACGCCACTCCTCCGTGAGGAGCGCTCCTCGACAGAGAGCATGTCCAGATCAACCAAAGTCTCGATGGACATGGCGATCTGGCCATAGCGGTGCAGGACCACCTACAGCATCTTGCGCACTGTCTCCCCCTCAGGGATGACTTTCCCGAGGAGCGCCATCTAGTTCACCATGCTGGTGATGCGAATCGCGAAGTCGTCGATGCTCTCGCCGTCCTTGGACGAGATGGCGGCGAACTCCGTGTTGAGAGTGCCGGCCCTGGCGTCGCGGACCCGGGCGACGCCGAGCCGCATAGTTTTCAGCGCGTCCCACGCGCCCTTGGCGGAGCCCTTCGTAGCGAGGGTCGCCATCATCTCCGACGGCACGCTGCGGAGGATTGCCTCGAGGGCGAGCCAGTCGTCAGAACGCACGGTGGTGCTGTTCTCGATCGCGTCCCACAGGAACCGGCCTTCGAGCATCACCTGCATCCGAATTGCCCAGTCTGCGTAATTGGTACGCGTCAGCTGCGGCCAGTTACCTCCCTCGTTGCGCATCACACGCTGTTGTGCGGCTCCACCAGCCACGGCGTTCGCGCCGTCGGTGATCCTAGCAGGTGATGGTGGAGGGGTCTTCTCGCCGAGCTGGGACGAGGCGTCGCTGGCCTCAACGGCCTTCTTCTTCCCAGTCATAGCAGCTAACTCGGATCTCTCACTCTAGGCTCTGATACCAGATGTGGAGGTCGAGCTGATGAACTACAATAACAGTATTCTACAGAGAGAACGAACGGGAGGGAAAAGAATTTGTGCGGTGATCAACTGACCACTTTTCGGTTGTCTGTATTCCTTTTATTTTGGCGATTACAGAGATAAGCGGAGGAACGTGCCCACCTACTAGGACGTGCCATCCCACGTCCAGGAACATGCCCTTGCTCAGCTAGAAACTAGGATCAGCTCGTACATGCACGAGGCTGATCGGGTCTACAACAGAAAACTCCTGAAACTTTGCTAAGTGCTAACTCTGAATTATTAAAGGAACGGCTAGTTATTTCCAACAAACTCCCCCTAATCTAGCCGAGATCTCTACTTCACCATCACCTAGCAGCTCCCAATGGCTGCTCCAAGGACTAGTCTGATGGCGCCATCCCTGAAGTGCTGAGATATTCCCTCGAGGAAGTACATTTAGCCGCAAGCACGTCAATGAAGATGGTGGTGCAATTTGAGCCCAATTAGAAGATATGGTAGGAAAAAGGCCCTAGTGGAACTCATGTAATAAGTAGTAAGCTTCATCTATTGGGCTACCTAATAGATAAAGTATCATAAAGTAGGTGGAACTAGCCAGTCTACCTAGCGGCATACCTATAATGGCCTCCCACCACAAGGTTAGAGGGCTAGATGCCTTGCCCCCTCATTCCCACTCCCTCCGGGAGGAGAGTAGAGCTCCTTTTCCTACCCCCAGCTGCCTCCTTAGCGTAGCGCGTGGTACCATCATCCCTCGATGGTAGCATCCAGATACCGAAACCTTCCCCTACAGTACCAAAACCATACCATAACCCTCTCCTAGGGTACCAAAATCCTACCGGAACCCTCCCATACTTTACCAAAACCATACTGGAATCCCATGATGCCCACAAGTATAGGGGATCACTGAAATCTTTGATGGGATGAATTACCCAAATTTAAAGTTCAACTCAAAGGGAACACAAGAATATCAATAAGACTTTAGCAATTGAGACACCACTTTCAACCACACATGTGTATCAATATACCCAAGAAGCAAGTGGTGATTATAGAAATTGAACAGGTAAAACAAACAGTAAACAACGGCAGCTGATTTCTAATTTTCACGGAAGTAGTAACTTCTAACTTTCAGTGGCTAAAAGCATAGGCATGAGGTGATAGCGGGGTGTTGCATAAATGATATTGATCATATAATGTAATCCAAATAACATAGTGTATTCGTCTGTAATTCAGTTGTGTGTAGGTATGTGTTCCAAACTGAAGGAAATATGCCCTGAGAGGCAATAATAAAGTTGTTATTATGTATTCCTTATATATGATAGATGTTTATTTTGCATGCTAGAATTATATTGATGGGAAACATCAATACATGTGTGTTTAATAAACAAAAAAAAGGGTTCCTAATTATGCCTCTCTTATAGACTAGCTTGTTGATTAACAAGATGATCAAGGTTTCCTGATCATGGACATTGGATGTTGTTAATAACAAGGTCACACCATTGGTAAAATGATGTGATGCACATTCATCCGAAGTATAGCATTACGATCAAGTCATTATGTTTATATTGCTATAACATCATACGAAGTAATCTTTATCCTTAGACCATGAGATCATGTTAATTGCTAACACCTGAAGAGTACCTTGATAACATCAAACGTCACACAGTAACAGGGTGACTATAAAGATGGGTTCAGTACTACGAAGGTGTTATGTTGAGGCTCATGGATCAAGAGTGGAATTTGTCAATCCCGATGACGGATAGATATACTTTGGGCCCTCTCGATGACATCACATTGAGATAGCTTGCAAGCAAGTGATGTGATCACTAGAATGTTATATCACGGGAACGAGAAAAGAGTGCATGTCGGTAACGAGATCAAACTAGGTATGGAGATACCGATGATCGAATCTCGGACATGTAATATATCGCGGGACAAAGGGATTTAGTTACAAGCGTTAAAGGTTCTCACGATCATAGAAGTCATCGTTGAATGTGTAGGAGTCAGTACGGATCTCCAGGTCCCGCTGCTGATTATTGATCGAAGAAGGGTCTCGATCATGTATGCATTATTCACGAACCGTAGGGTGACACACTTAAGAGTTACCGGACACCATTTTGGAGCACATATGTTTCAGACGAAAGAATTGCAAAGCGCAGGAATTGTTTCAATAGAAACCGGAAATTGTTTCGGGTGAAATTGTAGAAAGTGGTTCTGCATGTGATATTGAAATATTGCAAGGGGCTATATGTGAATGTTTGTTAATTAAAGTAATTAACAAAATTCTGAATAAATTTAATAAAAGAGTTTTATTAAATGAGAGAACATTAAACTTGGAGAATTTTAATGCATTTAAAATGGAGACTTTAAAAGGGAATGTAAAGAGGCATTTTAATGTGGAGGGGTTACCACCACATGAATGGGGGAGGTGAGGGGTCACCCCCACCCCCCCCATGCGCCGGCCATGGAGAGGAGGGGCACCCCTCCTCCTCCTATAAAAGGCCACCCATTCCCTCCTTCATCCACACACCTCCTTTTGAAGGATCGTTCTCCCCCTCTAGAATTATTGCCCCATGGTCTCGGATTAGCGAGATACATGTTCTCGGTGGCATTTCGTCTGGAAGGAGTTGCTGCTTCCGTTGGATCGCTGGAGCGAGGAGGTGGAGGTTGTCCAGTGGCTTGAACGTGTGTGCGAGTGCGGATGCGCTGCTGAGTTGCGGCGCTCGGACTTCCTCACGATCTTGAGATCTGCAAGTGTACGACTACATCAACCACGAGTTCCTACTCGGTAACAAAACACGTTGTCTTCGAGGGTAAGTTCTCGTTGGATGTATGTCCACCCGTTGCTTTGTACCTAGTAGATAGATCTTGGCGTGTAGTTCACACCGTAGGAAATTTTTTGTTTTCTATGCTGCGGACCCAACAGTGGTATCAGAGCCAGGTCTATGCGTAGGTGCTTTGCACGGGTAGTACACATATGTTTATATGTTGGCGATGATGATCATGTTATTGCATCTTCTATGTATTTTGGATATTGGTGGCATACTGGGATGAAGCGGCCCGGACCAACCTTACATGTCATCATACATGAGACCGGTTCCACGACTGACATGCAACTTGTTTTGCATAAGTGGCTGGCGGGTGTCTGTCTCTCCTACTATAGTCAATGTCTGATTTACAACGAGTTGCTAATAACTTAGTTATCCTCGTTGTGGTTCATGTTCGTAGGTGAGAACGGTTCTATCTCCGAAAGCCCTAAGCCACGTAAAACTTGCAATTGATAAATTAGAGGCGTCTAGTTTAGACCATTGCTGGGCTAGTGTATTGATATGGTATTGTTGTAAGTATATGTATGATAGATACTCTTAGAACACATTAAATGTGTAAGTTCCATAGACCTTGGCCTTACACACAAAGGAATGATAGAAATCATACCACGATGCAAATGATAGAGATCAAATGCATGGACCATATCATCTCACTTTACACATTAGATGTTAGCATCTTATACTATTAGTTTGGCGCTTTTGGTAGCATTGTAAGATGATCCCTCATTTAGATATCAAGATAAAATGTGTTCTTCCTTGAGTATGCACTGTTCTATGGATCGTGTTTCGAGACATCACGTGATGATCGGGTGTACTCGACTCTACGCTTTCATACAACGGGTGTAAGACAATTTTACACACGCGAGTATTAAGGTTCTTACTTGGCGAGCCTAGCATGTACATACATGGCCTCGAAACACGGACCGAAAGGTTAAGCATGAGTCATATGGTTGATATGATGCCCATATAGATGCTCGCCTTTGAAGCTACACCGACTCACATGATGATCGGACTTGGTGTAGTGGATTTGGTTCATGTAATCACCAAAAAGGCACGAGGGATGTCGTTTTTGAGTGGGAGTTCATTAGTAATTTGGATTAGTTGAACTCAGTCTATCATAAACTTAGTCTAAATAAACTTTACAAATTCTGTTGTAGATGGCACCACCTGCTTTTAATTTCAATGTGTTCATGGAGAAAGAGAAACTTGCTGCGAATGGTAGCAACTTCACCAACTGGGCTATGAATTTGAGGATTCTCCTCACTGCTGCACAAAAGCAATATGTGCTAGATGCGCTACTAGGCCTCCCACCAGCTCCTGATGCCCCTGACAAGGAAAAGAATGTCTATGTGACTCGTCAGGAGAACCACAACTTAGTTCATTGCGGCATACTGTATGGGCTAGAGCCAGAACTTCGAAAGCGTTTCGAAAATGGCAACGCCTTTGATACCATGGGAGAATTGAAAATGATTTTCGATACCCATGTTGTCGTAGAGAGTTATAATGCTTCTGAAAAGTTCTTCAACTGCAAAATGGAGGAAAACAGCTCCGTTAGTGAGCATGTACTCAAAATGTCTGGGTACGCCGATAAGCTTGTGTCCTTGGGAATAATGATTCCCAATGACTTAGGCATACATCGTGTTCTCCAATCTCTGCCACCTAGCTACAAGAGCTTCGTGATGAACTATAATATGCAGGGCATGAAGAAGACTCTTCCCGAGCTTATGTCAATGCTTAAGACTGCAGAAGTGGAGATTATAAAAGAACATTAAGTGTTGATGATCAATAGGACCACCGGTTTCAAGAAGGACAAGAAAGGCAAGCACAAGGGAAAGAAGGGTGGCAAATCTATTGCCGTGCCTAAAAAGAAACCCTGAGCTGGCCCTAAGTCCGATACCGAGTGCTACTATTGCAAGGGGACTGGCCATTGGAAGCGCAACTGCCCCAAGTATTTGGCGGGGAAGAAGTCCGGCAAGGCAAACAAAGGTATATGTGATATACATGTTATTGATGTGTACTTGACTAGTACTCGTAGTAGCACCTGGGTATTTGATACGAGATCAGTTGCTAATATATGTAACTCGATTTAGGGGCTGTGGAACAAGCGACAACTAGCAAGGGATGAGGTCACAATGCGGGTCGGCAATGGATCAAGAGTTGATGTGATCGCCGTCAGAACACTGCCTCTCCATATGCCATTGGGATTAGTCATAAACCTAAATAATTGTTATTTGGTGCCTGCACTTAGCATGAACATTGTATCCAGATCATGTTTGATGCAAAGTGGTTATTCGTTTAAATCTGAAAATAATGGTTGTTCGATTTATATGGATAATGTCTTTTATGGTCATGCACCTATGTTGAATGGTTTATTTCTGATGGATCTCGATAGTAATATTACGCACATTCATAATGTTAATGCTAAAAAGATTAAACTTGATGATGATATATTTGCATATATGTGGCACTGCCGTCTAGGTCATATTGGCGTTAAACGCATGAAGAAACTCCATTCTGATGGACTTTTGAAATCACTTGATTTTGAATCATTTGATACATGTGAGCCATGCCTTATGGGCAAGATGACTAGAACACCGTTTTCCGGTTCAATGGAACGGGCGACAGATCTATTGGAAACCATACATACTGATGTGTGTGGACCAATGAGTGTGTCGGCGCGAGGTGGATATCGTTATTTTGTTACTTTCACGGATGATTTGAGTAGATACGGGTATATCTATTTGATGAAACACAAGTCTGAAACTTTTGAAAAGTTCAAGGAATTTCAGAATGAAGTGGAAAATCATCGTAATAGAAAGATCAAATTTCTACGGTCTGACTGTGGAGGAGGGTATCTAAGTTACGAGTTTAGCACACACATGAAAGAGCGTGGAATAGTTTCACAACTCACGCCTGCCGGAACACCACAACATAATGGTGTGTCGGAACGTCGTAATCGTACCTTATTGGATATGGTTCGATCTATGATGTCTCTGACTGACTTGCCACTGTCATTTTGGGGTTATGCACTGGAAACAGCTGCATTCACTTTAAATCGGGCACCATCCAAATCCGTTGAGACGACACCGTATGAATTATGGTTTGGAAACAAACCTAAGTTGTCATTTCTTAAAGTTTGGGGATGCGATGTTTATGAGAAGAAACTTCAACCGGATAAACTCGAACCCAAAGCGGAAAAATGCGTCTTCATAGGATACCCTAAGGAAATGATTGGGTATACCTTCTATCACAGATCCGAGGGCAAGGTTTTTGTTGCCAAGAATGGATCCTTTCTTGAGAAGGAGTTTCTCGCGAAAGGTGTGAGTAGTCGGAAGGTAGAACTCGAAGAGGTTACTGAACCTTCTCTTCATGAAATGGTGAGTGGTGCAGCACCGGAAGTTGTTTCGGAGTTGACTTCACCTAATGAAGAGAGAGCTAATGATATTGATCATGAAACTCTGAAAGAGGAAACTACCAAACCTCACAGGTCAAGCAGGACACGTGCAGCTCCTGAACTGTACGGCAATCCTGTTGTGAATTTCAAGGTTGATGAAATGGATGACCCTGCGACGTATGAAGAAGCGATGATGAGCCCGAATTCCAACAAATGGCTAGAAGCCATGAAATCTGAGATGGAATCCATGTACGAGAACCAAGTTTGGACCTTGGTGGACTTACCTCATGATCGAAAGGCCGTTGAGAATAAATGGATTTCCGAAAGAAAAACTGATGATGATGGTAATGTGACCATCTATAAGGCTCGACTTGTCGCAAAGGGGTTTCGACAAATTCAAGGAGTTGACTACGATGAGACATTCTCTCCCGTAGCGATGCTTAAGTCAGTTAGGATTATGTTACCAATTGCTGCATATTTCGATTATAAAATATGGCAGATGGATGTCAAAACTGCGTTCCTCAATGGTAATATTGAAGAAGAGTTGTATATGATACAACCTAAGGGTTTTGTCGATCCTAAGGATGCTAATAAGGTATGCAAACTTCAGCGATACATCTATGGACTGAAGCAAGCATCCCGAAGTTGGAATCTCCGCTTTGATGAGGTGATCAAAGAGTTTGGATTTGTCCAAACTTATGGAGAGGCTTGTATTTACAAGAAAGTGAGTGGGAGCAATGTGGCATTCCTGATATTATATGTGGATGATATATTATTGATTGGAAATGATATAGATCTTTTAAACAGTGTTAAAAGTTATCTAAACAGCAAATTTTCGATGAAATACCTTGGTGAAGCGTCATATATATTAGGCATTAAAATCTATAGAGATAGATCAAGGCGCCTAATTGGGTTATCGCAGAGTACATACCTTGATAAGATATTAAAGAAGTTTAATATGGACGAAAGTAAGAAGGGGTCCTTACCTATGTTGCAAGGCAAGACATTGAGTAAGACTCAAAGTCCGGCTACGGCGGAAGAAAGAGAGATGATGGATAAGATCCCCTATGCCTCGGCCATAGGCTCTATTATGTATGCCATGCTATGTACAAGACCGGATGTGGCACATGCTATTAGTTTGACTAGTAGGTACCAATCTGATCCAGGTTCGGAACACTGGATAGCGGTAAAGAACAACCTCAAGTACTTGAGAAGAACTAGGGATATGTTTCTTATATACGGAGGTGAAGAAGAGCTAGTTGCTAAGTGTTATGTCGATGCTAGATTTGACACCGATCCGGATGACTCTAAGTCTAATTCCGGATACGTATTTCTCTTGAACGGAGCAGCAGTTAGTTGGAGGAGTTCCAAACAACCTGTGGTGGCTGGATCAACGACTGAGGCCGAATATGTTGCTGCTTCAGAAGCGGCGCAGGAAGTGGTTTGGATGAAAGAGTTCATTACGAAACTAGGTGTGGTTCCTAGTGCATTGGAACCAATGGTGATCTATTGTGACAACAATAGAGCCATAGCCAACGCAAAGGAACCGAGGCCTCACAAGAATTCCAAGCATATTAAGCGCCGGTTTCACTCCATCCACGAGCATGTCAAGGATGGAAATATAAAGATTTGTAAAGTACACATGGACCTGAATGTAGCAGATCCGTTGACTAAAGCTCTCCCTAGGGCAAAATATGATCAACACCAGAACTCCATGGGTGTTAGATTTATCACTATGTGAACTAGATTATTGTCTCTAGTGCAAATGGGAGACTGAAGGAAATATGCCCTGAGAGGCAATAATAAAGTTGTTATTATGTATTCCTTATATATGATAGATGTTTATTTTGCATGCTAGAATTGTATTAATCGGAAACATCAATACATGTGTGTTTAATAAACAAAAAAGGGTTCCTAGTTATGCCTCTCTTATAGACTAGCTTGTTGATTAACAAGATGATCAAGGTTTCCTGATCATGGACATTGGATGTTGTTAATAACAAAGTCACACCATTGGTGGAATGATGTGATAAACATTCATCTGAAGTATAGCATTACGATCAATTCATTATGTTTATATTGCTATAACATCATACGAAGTAATCTTTATCCTTAGACCATGAGATCATGTTAATTGCTAACACCTGAAGAGTATCTTGATAACATCAAACGTCACACCGTAACAGGGTGACTATAAAGATGGGTTCAGTACTACGAAGGTGTTATGTTGAGGCACAACGAGTTCCTACTCGGTAACAAAACGCGTTGTCTTCGAGGGTAAGTTCTCGTTGGATGTATGTCCACCCATTGCTTTGTACCTAGTAGATAGATCTTGGCGTGTAGTTCACACCGTAGGAAATTTTTTGTTTTCTATTCTGTGGACCCAACACAAACATAGTTATGTGTACTAACCAAGAGAATTTGCATAACATATATTGTCCTACCTGCCCATTTCACTGGGGCCAACTTGGAACTACAGGTAATTAAGTTCTATCCATTAGAATAGCCCAGAGCAATGCATTAAAGGTCCATGAACATACAATATCCTCAAACTATCATATATTCCCCTTGTTTTCCCAAACTTTGACTTTAGGGTTCGCACGTTCAACATAATAATAGGCAATACACCTTGCAGATAGATACCAAACTCAAATATATGACGGGTCAATAAAAGTTTAGTACTAAAATCATGTCACTCGGGCCCTAGTAACAAGTATTAAACATAGCAAAGGTACATCAACACTCATACAAGAATATCCTCAAGGCAAATACCTAAATCTCGATACATATGGATGATTACATGAGAATCTCATCCAATCCCCATCCACCTCACATGCCTACAGAGAACTACTCACACATGATGATGGAGAGTGAGCACATGGTTGTTGGGGATGATGTTGGTGATGATGGTGATGAAGGAGGCGTCGAAATCCACCTCTCTAGAGTGGAGAGCAGGACCAATCTGACCCCCGAAATGAAGATTGGGGATGTGGCAGTGCTCTTTTTGTGAAATGCTCCCTGCTCCTAGATACCTAGGTTTTTTAGGTATATAAGGGGGTACACGAAAGGAGGAGGCGAGACGATGCTCCGGAGCTGAAAGAGCCTAGGTAGCGCGGCTAGTAAGGGTGCATGCACCACCAGGTCTCTTTCGGGCCTCTGGGCTCCAAATTTTTGGTTCCAAAGTCCCAGGGTCCTTGTTCTAGTGAAAAACTTGCGTGGTATTTTTATCCTATTTTATTTCTTGCGAAAACAGTTAGAAAGAAGATGCTAAAAACAGTGTTAAATTCAGCGGTTACATTCAAGTATGGTGAGATTTTAGAACCAATCATTGAGCAAAGTATTTGGAAAAATAAATACATTTGGGATGTATCACCCCACCACCGGGCGAAGGGAGTTTACAATTAGAAATGATATTTCAGAATTTTGGGATATGTGTAAAGAGTACAAGTTGAAATAGATACTTAAACCACAAACGTGGATTGCTTCATACTCTGCTTGGAAGTTGATGCTCTGTTTTATCTCATTTATGTCTTACCATGTGAACATATCATATCTAGTTCATTTGAACAACCATCAAAAGAACAAAAAAAATGATGGGTTAAAGCTTTTATGCAAAGAGAAAATAGATATGCAAGTGAACATGAGATGAAACAAAAGCGACCGTTCAAAGTTTTGTATCCCAAGGGGATGTGTGAAGCTTTAAATAGCTATAAATAAAAATGCAAAGAGATAACTTTTCTTTTGGCATAGTCTCATTACTAAGAATTGGATTTCTGAGAGCTCAGTTACTTAACATAGCACTTGAGGGCCTTCACTGGATGGAATGAGTGGGTAGCGTTGGAAAATTTATTTCTTTTTGTGTTTGACATCTTTTTGTGCTAAGATTTCACCTTACAAAAGTAAATATGCAAAAATACTAAAAGAGCAATAGGGGAATCACAAGTTTGTTGCAAGCAAGATTTATTTTGAACATGGGGATAGAAGTTTTGATGGATCTCTAGTGGACTGGATATCGCATAACTGAGGTTGCGTTGCCTTGTATGAATACATTATATCTTGCTTTGAGTTTGTAGGAAAAATAAGAATACAAGCATTGATATTCAATGGTAGATGATAGCATGAAGTTATCAACAATTATTTGCTCTTGGACGAGCATAGTTTAAGCTTGGAGATGTTGATGAGTGAATTTTATATAGTGTTGTATGCATACTTTATGTTTATGAAACCAATCATCACATGCTCCATCTAGCAGTTATTATGTATAAATGCATGATTACTTTTTTCCATTAACTTTCATGCGAGTTTTGTACAACTAGTAGTTTTGTTAGGATTTTATTAATGCTTCTTCTCTGTGTGTGTAGGTGCTCTGGACTTTTATGAAGAAATGATGGTTAAGGAGACAAGAGGGGCCAATTTGGAGGAGTTACGGGCACCTAGACTTAGCCATTTGAAGAGTGGAAAGTGATATTTTTCCATCATTACATAATAAAGATCCAAGATGTAGCACCTTTAACGACATACGATACAGCTGAGTTGGACGTACCACACACTCTAGGTGACACAAACCTCTAGAACTTCCACGATTCTTCACTGAATTTGACCATGTTTCTTTCTTGACCTTCATTAGGTCATAAGGACGATATTGGAGGTTGTTGAGGACCTTCTGAGGCCTATATGAAGGAGGGGCATCCACGGCAGAAGCATCCATCACCATACACATCCACGGCGGAGTCGTGTTGTCGTGCTACCTCCATAGTTGTAGACACGTACCCTCCATCATCACCATGCCGATCTCCACCATTACCACCACCCAATAGGAGGAGAAGACTCGGATATTGAAGGCCGTGACATCGATCTCCATCATCATCAGCAGCAGCATCAAAAACATCTTCATCTATGGTCCCTCCATTCTTCTCTTTGTAATTCCAAACCCTAGTGTGGATTTGCACGCGTATTCATTCATACCTTCATACTCCATTTATGTTACCATGATGATATTAATTGCCTTCACATGTGGGTAGTTCTCTTTGTTCTTGGGGAGATGGAGAAACCCTAACACTATTATGAATTAAAATAAAGATATGTTTGCCCTCATTTGTATTTGTGTATCCAACTCTTCTCCTTAATTGCTACACGAATGCCAGCTGCATAGTGATTTGCCTGACAGGGACAAGGAGGAGATTGCATTGTTACTTTGTGTATGGGTTATGGTGTCATTGTGACATATCACACCAATGAACAAGCAAAGTATCAATAGGAATCACGGGGAATCCAAAGTACGGATCTCCATATCTATGAGAAGGCCCTTAATTACCTATGCAATTATGTTGCTAGCCTCTGATGACGCACGCAGGGTGGCTATGAGGGGCAGGAAGAACAAGGCCAACATGCCTCGTCTATTAATGGGGATCTTCCCACTACACAATAGACAAACATATCTCGATCATATTTATTACTCCCTATATTCACTAATGTAAGAAATTTTAGATATTTTAAAGTGTAAAAATAACCGAATGTCTTACATTAGTAAACGGATGCAGTACTAAATGTTAGTGAGGAACCCGAACCTCCCTTAGAACGTCTTAATCATCTCGCGGTTCTCTCAAACACCATTTGCATGCTATGGTTCTCTAACTTAGTTAGTGGAAACATAAAACATTTCTCTATTAAACTAATCCTAGTAACCTATAGAACTAGAGGTTTACCCCGCGTGTTGCAGCGGAGCATTTTCGAAAAAGATATTATTCAACAATACAAATATGTAAGATAGGTATCCAGAAAGGTAGAAATAGTGTACAACTTTGGATATAGTATGGTCAAAGGCTTAGCAAGCTATACATAGAAATACGACTTGTAAAAAATAAAATACACCCGGAATTGATGTAGAGCAATGTATTTGGTTTATACCAATTTGGTACATTGTAGACAATATGATGAAATCAGTTGCAAGCAACATATGGGACAGGTAGGACGTGTTCCCAAGGATGTACTGCTGAGTTTTTTTTTATGCAAAGCGCGTCGTCCTTCTTTTTGCGCATCACCTTCTCACTGTTTTTGTAGGTACAATCTCATGTCCATCGCTCAGATATGCTCAAAGCGAAACATAATAAATATTTTTTTAATAAATTAAATAGATGAACAAACACCATGAAAAAATAAGTGACCAGGCCAGTAGTTGCTGCTAGAATCGTCCAGGATGGTAAATTGATCAATAGATGTGTGAACTGATAGGTAGCTGATAGAAGCTGCACCTGAATATGAGCAACACAGTTACCATTAGAAGTAAGGCATAGCTAAACAACGCTGAAACAGAAAATAGAACAAAACAGATATCTTTTATATTACATGAACATGTTAGCACGTATACCTATGCATAATTGACACATTAGTATCACCACATGCCCCCTGCAGAAAGAATAAATCAATGAATCAATTGCAATAAACAAATTAGGAGGTTCTCACTGATTATACAACAAAAATCCAGTTCCGAGCTAGTCCAAAAACTCATGCCAAGAATCTAAACACAATCGATCACTGAATCAATTCCAGACAACATCTGGATGAGCTGACAAAGAGTTGGGGTTTGGGGACCAAGTATGGTGCGAGCTGGCGGCAGCTTGCCGATACAACGGTGGCTGGTAGGCTGTGACTTACAGGGATGTTGGTCACATTCAGATTTGGATTAAGCAAACAGAAAAATCAAGAAATAGCAACAGATCGAAATGTATTTACCAACTAATAGCAGTTGTCAAACACATGATTACGGGTATCATCGGCGAAGGACCAAGATATATGACGGCTTTGCAGATCCAAGTTGTCTAGCGCCCGAGGGATGATGTAAGAGTAATATTAGTGGGGGAGAAGATGAGAGGGAGTGGCTCATTGGTGTCGCCGGTATGAACTATGCATCAAACGTCGGCCGGCCGGACGCCAACACGTACCGGAGGATGTGAAAATTTCGGTTTAGGGTTGAGGCGCATGGCTTTTAAATAGGAAAAAACTCCGTGAACTTCTCATATGCCTCGATCAATCAAGTGCCTCAATCAATTTCTGTTTCTCACAGAGATTGCTGGGAGAGGAAGGGTTCTGGTGCCTGTACCGCGTGCCTACACAAAACAATATTTAGCCGGTTCTTTGGATTTAGGAGCATGAGCAATGGGCTGTACGTGGGCTGAAATAATAAGCTACTCTCTCTGTCTCAAAATATATGAGGTTTTAGCTTTGTGAAAAGTGTGTATCTAGCCCTTTTAGTGTGTAGATTCACTCTAAACCTAGACAAACCTATGTACTAAAAAAGGTCTAGATACACTTCATTCACAAAACTAAAACATCGTATATTTTCAAACGGGGGAGTACACGTAGGCTGATTGGTGCAATATGATCAATACAAAGAATCGACATCCACCCAAACCCAGGTTAAAAAATGCTAGCGACGAAGAGAGCGATCAGAGAAACAACGCAGAGCCTATCCTAAAAACACTTGCAAGTTATCAGATGATTCTTTTTAAGAAATCTATATACTACACTCTTGAAAATAAAAACTCTATCTATACACGGTTATTTTTTCTTTGAGGGAGAGTATTTATACACGGTGCTGAGGCCCACTTTAGTTTTTTTTTTTTTGAAGAGAGGCCCACTTTAGTTGGAGGCTGCATTGACAGGCTTTCAATTGGGGGAACTTTCACGGCCGGACTTGGGATCCGATCCGGTTTCCCCGCGTAGGAGCCTCGATCTCTACAAATCCACGCGAGGAGTTCTTCTATCAGCCATACCAGGGCACGACGACCTAGATGTAGCATAGTGAATCTGAAGCCCACGTTACGCGTGAATTGCCTACAAAAGGCGAACAGATGCGTGCATAGGCGACGGGTGTGTCTCTTGCCTTTGAATCTAGTCTACTGTATGTACGCTCGAAGGAGGCGCACCATGGCAGCAGCAGCAGCAAGGTCATCGTTGCGAGCGGCGGCGACGGAGACCCGCGCCCGCGGCTGTTTCGGGGTGTCCATCAAGATGAAAAACATCGACGAGCAGCAGTCCCCGTGTTCCGTGCACTTCTACGGCCCCTTGGTCGTCTACCCCGAGTCCCGCAAGATCGGCGACACGAGATCAAGATCGGAGCACGATGAGAAGCCTTACTTCTGCAAATTCGAGCACCGGAAGGAGGTCACAGACCGTTCGCTCTTCCTGAGCTACGTAGCCTGCCGCGACCTCATGCACAGGATGCTTGTCGAGGGGGCCCTAACAGGCAAGTGCGACCTCGCCGCCGACAACTGGGAGGACTACAAGCCACATGGCATCGCCATGACCATCGTCGCCGACGTCCGCCGCGATACGGACACTAGTAGAAAACAAACCTTTGGTCCAGGGGTATTAGCCCCGGTTTTGGTTTAAACCGGGACTAATGCCCCGGTCCAACGGCTAGAACTGGCCCCAGGGGGGTGGCAGACACTAGCCCCGGTTCGAACGAGACCTTTGGTCCCGGGTCGTGTAATAGACCGGAGCTAAAGGGTTTCAGGTTGCCTTGGTCAGGCGTCAGACCCTTTAGCCCCGGTTGTTACACGACCCGGGGCTAAAGGTGGACCTTTAGCACCGGTTCTAGACACGAACCGGGGCTAAAGGTCTGGCTATATCTTCTTCTTTCCCTGCCCGAGCCACCATTCAAGCTGGTGGCTCTCCTCTCTCTCTTTTTCTTGCTTCAAGCTCGAGTTTATGCCTTTTTTTCCTCAAGATTTGTCTAGATTTTGTGGTGCCCCATCTATCCAAAGGTTTTAAAAGGTGAGCAACTTCATCCTTTGAACTCTCATTGCATGTTCTATCTTATAGATGGATTTGCGGATTTGTGAATTGTTATATTAGCTCATTTCATGTTTTATCTTATAGATGGATTTGTGAATTTAGTTTGGTAGTAATTTTTGCAGTGATAGCATGATATCAATGTTTAGATTCTATCTATCTTGTATTAATGTAAGGAACTCTAAGGTAAATATCACAATATGTGGATTATTCTATCAATATATATCTTGTTTTGGCACATAGAGTCTCGAAAATTGATTTAGAAGCACACACATGCGTGAGTTTATCATTCTAACTAACTAGCTAGCTGGGCAAAATATCCTTCTTCGTCTACCTGCGTTCAACAAACTGAAAAATTTGTAACCTAGGGTTAATTCATAAAATCTTGATAAGAAGACATCACAATTCACATATTAGGGAATGCCTCTATGGCGAGCTCCTCGAAGATGTCTGAGGACGGGATCCTAAGACATCTTCGAGAAGCTCTGCCGTAGTGGTGTCCCTGCTCTCCCACACCATCTTTCGGTTTATATCTTCTCTAGCTAAATCAGTATGCTGGTGGAGCTAACTAATTTCACATATTAGGGAGTGCCTCTATGGCGAGCTCCTCGAAGATGTCTGAGGACGAGGTCCTAAGACATCTTCGAGAAGCTCTGCCGTAGTGGTGTCCCTGCTCTCCCACACCATCTTTCGGTTTATATCTTCTCTAGCTAAATCAGTATGCTGGTGGAGCTAACTAATTTCACATATTAGAGAGTGCCTCTACGGCGAGATCCTCGAAGATGTTTGAGGACGAGGTCCTAAGACATCTTCGAGAAGCTCCGCCGTAGTGGTGTCCCTGGTCTCACACACCATCTTGCAGTTCTTCACAAGAATGCATACCTATTTATAGATTAAGCAGCACAACATAGTGTCGGGCACCGATGACATAATGTCGACACACCCACGCTGGCATAGTGCTGCCACCCACCCAAAATAGTGTCGGCATTTAATTTACTGGCTTAGTGCTGCCCACTGAGGACATAGTGTCGACATGTTGTCTCCATATCCACATTTAGTCCCGGTTGGTGCCTCCAACCGGGACTAAAGGTTCATCATATCTTTAGTCCCGGTTGCTGGTTTTAGATTAGTACTAATTAATTATGATTATGTTTGATGTACTTAATTAATTATATGTTGGAGATGAGCCGGCAATTGATGTATGCTGACCGACTCTCTAACGAGTTCATTAAAGGCGTTCATTCTTTTCTTCTTGTGGCCGAGGCAAACAAGCGGAGTGGTTTTATGTCTTGTCCATGTGGTGTCTGTCGGAATCATAAAGAATACTCTTACTCAAGAGTCCTTCACAGCCACCTGTTTCGGTCCGGTTTCATGACCGGCTATAATTGTTGGACCAAGCACAGAGAAAGAGGGGTTATGATGGAAGACAACGAAGAAGAGAATGACAACGACTACCCTGAATACGATGGTACTACAATGGAAGACATTGATGAAGAAAAAGATGAAGAACGGGCATCAGATCTGCCCGATGATGATCTTAGTCAGGCCATTGCTGATGCCCAGGAAGAATGTGTAACTGAAAGGGAGAGGTTGAAGTTCAAGAAGATGTTAGAGGATCACAAAAAATTGTTGTACCCAAATTGTGAAGATGGGCACAAAAAACTGGGTAGCACACTGGAATTGCTGCAACGGAAGGCAGAGAACGGTGTGACTGACAAAGGATTTGAAAAGTTGCTGAGAATAATGAAGAAGTTGCTTCCAAAGGATAATGAACTGTCCGCCAGTACCTACGAAGCAAAGAAGGTTGTCTTCTCTCTAGGATTAGAGGTGCAGAAGATGCATGCATGCATTAATGACTGCATCCTCTACCGCGGCGAGTACGAGAATTTGGATGCATGCCCAGTATGCACTGCATTGCGGTATAAGATAAGATGAGATGACCCTGGTGATGTTGAGGGCGAGCGCCACATGAAGAGGGTTCCTGCCAAGGTGATGTGGTATGCTCCTATAATACCACGGTTGAAACGTTTATTCAGGAACAAAGAGCATGCCAAGTTGTTGCGATGGCACATGGAAGACCATAAGAAAGACGAGATGTTGAGACACCCCGCTGATGGGTCGCAGTGGAGAAAAATCGAGAGAGAGTTTCCGGACTTTACAGGTGATGCGAGGAACTGATGGTTTGGTCTAAGTACAGATGGCATGAATCCTTTTAGAGAGCAGAGCTGCAGTCATAGCACCTGGCCTGTGACTCTGTGTATTTATAACCTTCCTCCTTGGTTGTGCATGAAGCGGAAGTTTATTATGATGCCAGTGCTCATCCAAGGCCCGAAGCAACCCGGCAACGACATTGATGTGTACCTAAGGCCATTAGTTGAAGAACTCTTACAGTTGTGGCACGGATAAGGTGTACGTGTGTGGGATGAGAACAAGCAGGAGGAATTTGACCTACGAGCGTTGTTGTTCATAACAATCAATGATTGGCCTGCTCTTAGTAACATTTCAGGACAGACAAACAAGGGATACAATGCATGCACACATTGTTTAAACGATACTGAAAGTATATATTTGGATAAATGTAAGAATAATGTGTACCCGGAGAATCGTCGTTTTCTTCCACCCTCGCACATCCTAAGAAAGAAATGTAAGCATTTCAATGGTGAGGCAGACAGCCGGTGTAAGCCTATCCGTCGTACTGGTGATGATATATTTGACATGGTGAAGGATTTAAAAGTAATCTTTGGAAAGGGTCCGGGTAGGCAATCTATTCTGAAGGACGATGTCGGACATGCACCCATGTGGAAAAAGAAATCTATATTTTGGGAGCTACCCTATTGGAAAGTCCTAGAGGTCTGTTCTGCAATTGACGTGATGCACCTGACGAAGAATCTTTGCGTGACGCTGCTAGGCTTCTTGGGCGTGTATGGGAAGAGCAAAGATACACCTGAAGCACGGCAGGACCAACAACGTATAAAAGACCGAGACGGCATGCATCCAGAGCTGTTTGAAGGTACTGCTAGCTACGCTCTTACCAAAGAAGAGAAGGAAATCTTTTTTGAAGTCCTTTACAGTATCAAGGTCCCGTCTGGTTTCTCGTCGAACATAAAGGGAATAATAAATATGGCAGAGAAAAAATTTCAAAACCTAAAGTCTCATGACTGCCACGTACTTATGACCCAGCTGCTTCCGATTTCATTGAGGGGACTCCTGCCGGAAAATGTTCGAGTACCCATTGTGAAGCTATGTGCGTTTCTCAATGCAATTTCTTAGAAGGTAATCAGTCTAGATAGTCTACTAAGGTTATAGAAAGATGTGGTCCAATGTCTTGTCAGCTTCGATTTGGTATTCCCACCATCCTTCTTCAATATTATGACTCACCTCCTAGTTCACCTAGTCGATGAGATTAACATTCTTGGTCCTGTATTTCTACACAATATGTTCCCCTTTGAGAGGTTCATGGGAGTGTTAAATAAATATGTTCATAACCATGCTAGGCCAGAAGGAAGCATCTCAAAGGGATATGGAACAGAGGAGGTCATTGAGTTTTGTGTTGACTTTATTCCTGACCTTAAGCCCATCGGTGTTCCTGAATCATGGCATGAGGGTACAATTAGTGGAAAAAGCACGCTAGGAAAGAAAGCAAAGATATGTATGGACGGACATTCTCTCACTAAAGCACACTACGCAGTTCTGCAAAGTTCCACCTTGGTGGCTCCGTATATCGAGGAACACAAGAATATTGTACACTCCAACAACTCGGGAAAGCCTGGCTCCTGGATTAAAGATGAACATATGAGGACTTTCGGCGGTTGGTTGCAGTCACATCTCATGAATGACATAAATGTTGGAGAGCAGTTGTATTTGTTGGCCGGGTCACCATCTTCGACTATATTGACTTTCCAAGGGTACGAGATGAATGGGAATACATTTTACACGATCGCCCAAGATAAAAAGAGCACCAATCAAAACAGTGGTGTCCGATTTGATGCAACAGACGAGAATGGGTAAAAGGATACATATTATGGTTACATAGAGGAGATATGGGAACTTGACTATGGACCTTTTTTTAAGGTTCCTTTGTTTCGGTGCAAATGGGTCAAGCTGACAGGAGGCGGGGTTGAGGTAGACAAGAAATACGGAATGACAATAGTGGATCTCAACAACCTTGCGTATAGAGATGAACCATTTGTCCTAGCCAATGATCTGGCTCAGGTTTTTTATGTGAAGGACATGTCTACCAAACCGAGAAAAAGGAAAGATAAGCAAAAGAATACAGCATCTGATGAGCCAAAGCGCCACATAGTTCTTTCAGGAAAAAGAAACATCGTGGGGGTGGAGGATAAGATAGACATGTCAGACGATTATGATAAGTTTCATAAAATTCCGCCCTTCGCTGTGAAGGATGACCCAAGCATCCCGTTAAATAAGGAAGATGCTCCATGGTTACGGATTAGAAGAAAACCCTAACATGTGTGGATGTTGGTGATGTACAATATTATTAAACATTTATTTTTAATGATCTTCTTATATGTATATGGATATGAACTTTCTCGATCTCAATAGGTAGTATTGCAACTTGTTGTGGCCAGACATTTATTAATATTAAAACGTAAAAATTAGTAATAATCATATCTAGCCCTGTAGTACACAGCTTCTGGGTCGTCTTCGGAATCGTCATCGTCGTCGTCGTCACTCGTAGCACGCCGATAGATCCTCAGCCCTTACTTGTAGCACGCGGATGGATCCTCCGGCCTCGATTCACGACGCGCGGGGGAGGGGGCTCCCGGATGACGACCCCAGTACGTCCTAGGCCTTCACCACCACCACCATTCTTGTGGCTATGTTGCTAGTGAAAGTGTGGGTACCTCAGGCGAGGATGGTCTCCCATGGCAATGTAGCGCATCACACCGGCGATAGTCCGGTTCGCCCACCACAGGCGGCGACCAGCCTCGTTATGGTTCACTGGGGACGGGCCGTCACCCTCGTACCTAGCGAGCTTCCTTTCCCGCCGGTTTGCGAAGAAGGCATTCCAGGTGTCGAGGTTGTCGAGATCCCAATGGGGATCCATCCGCTGCTCCGGCGTGAGCTCGAGGTAGAAGTGGTTCGTGATGGCCGCCTAGCGGGCCGAACCTTGAGACATAGGAGGAACAGGAACCCCTCCAGCACTCAGCATCCAGCCAGCGGGCAGCCGGTACCCCGGCGGGCATGGGTAGCTGGAGGCGCACAGCGCCTCGGTCTCCTCGAGCGTCAGAAAAGCCCAGTAAGCGGTGTCCATTGTTGTGAGCGAGAAGGTGTGGATGTGTCGAGGGAAATGGCGGTCGGCCTAGATATAGAGAGACATGGCGAGAGAACATGGTGGGAAGCGGGGGAAATGGCGGGAGAAACATGGCGGGAAGCGGGGGAAATGGCGGGAGAACATGGCGGAAAGCGGGGGAAATGGCGGGAGAACATGGTGGGAAGCGGGGGAAATGGCGGGAGAATATTTCTACTATATTTTTGTGAATATTTTGCTATATCATATGTATTTTTCCATTTTTAAATAATAAACTATATTTTTATTATTATTTATGAACATTTCTACTAATTATAATACTTGTTAAATAATAGATAATTTTATTTAAGTTGTATAATAAAGTATGATACTAGATTTAAATTATAAATCTTCTTTTTCTGAAAATTTTGATATATAATACATAATTTTCTGAAAACTATAAACCATTTTTGGGTTTGGCACTAAAATAACCTTTAGCCCCGTTACAAACCGGGGCTAAAGGGTTTCGGCGCGCGGGAAGTGCGCCGGGCCGAAAACACCTTTAGCCCCGGGTTGTAATACGAACCGAGGCTAAAGGGGGATCTTTAGCCCCGGTTCGTATTACCACCTAGGGCTAAAGGAGGGTGGTATAAATACCACCCCCGCCCCGGATCGAGCCACGGCCCGGAAATCGCCAGTTTCTTCTTCCCCAGCAGAGACGAACGCGCCCACGCCGTCCGCCGCCCTGCCCGTCTCCGCCCCGTACCGCCCCGGCGCATCGTCTCCGCGCCGCCCGTCCTGCCGCGTTCGTCCCTCCTCGCTGCGCCCGTCCGCCCGTCGCCCGTCCCAGCCCCGCATGTCCGCCGCCGCGTCGTCGCCGCCTGTGCCAAGAGGGATTGCCGCCGCCGCCCGCGCCTCGCCCGTCCCGCGCCGTCGCTCGCCGTCGTCGCTCCCGCCGCGCCGCGCCGCCCCCTGCAGGTGAGGTATACGTAGGTGTAGTTAATTATGGATATTATTAGTGTGATTTTGTTAGTTAATTAGTGTGATTTAGTTAGTTAATTAGGGATTTTATTTAGTTAGGGATTTAGTTAATTGGTGTGATTTTGTTAGTTAATTAGGGATTTTATTTAGTTAGGGATTTAGTTAATTAGTGTGATTTTGTTAGTTAATTAGTGTGATTTTGTTAGTTAATTAGGGATTTAGTAGTGATTTAGTTAGGGATTTTAGTTAATTAGGGATTTTAGTTAGTGATTTAGTTAGGGATTTTAGTAGTGATTTAGTTAGGGATTTTAGTAGTGATTTAGTTAGGAATTTTAGTTAGGGATTTTAGTAGTGATTTAGTTAGTGATTTAGTTAGGGATTTTAGTTAGTGATTTTAGTTAGTTTATTATTAGGGCTTAGGGTTTTATTAGGGATTAGGGTTTATTAGGGATTAGGTTTAGTTAGAATACTTAGTTATTGAGGTTTAGTTTAGTTATTGATAGGTTTAGGGTTATTGTTATTAGGGCAATATATACTTAGTTATTTAGTTACTGTTTATGTTTTATGATTGTTTATTGCTATTATTTAGTTATGCCGCGTCCATCTCGTCGGAGCCTACTGGACTTCGTCGGGGATGTCTGAGTCTGGGCTCCGCCGGGTTGGCACTGGGAGGTGCTACCTGTCAGGACTCGTACCTTGGTGAGGAATCCGGATATCATCGTCGACCCGGAGCTTCTTTGATGACGTCCACGAGGTCCAGGAGCGGTGCAGAGGGAGCCAGCCCTCGAGGAGGTGGTACATCGTCGTATCAGGGAGGAGGACGGGCATGTACGGCGATACATGTATCTTTTGGAGACTAGGTTCTCCAATATCTGGCAGGTTCACGGATCTCACCCGAGCTATTCTCTGGTGATGGTTCCTCTTCTATGGCTGCAGAGCTCCCGTAGCACAGAACGCGGCAGCCGCGTACGCTAGTTTATCTTAATAATATACTTTATCTTATACTTTATCCTATAATGCACCCGAGCTATTCTCCGCTGATGTATTAATAATGTACTTTATCTTATATTATTTTAATTTATCTTAATCACTAAGTATTGTATCCGAGTTGTCGCAATTGTAATATTCTTTTATTTAATGCAATATTCTTTTTCTGTATTAGTTAAGCTATGGACGGTAGACATAATGAAGAGGAGCTCCTTGACATTATAGATGAGGGTACTGGGGGGTCTTATTATGATGGCTCCGAATATCTTAATTTATCTGGAGGAGACGATGGTGGACCAAATACTGGAGACGATGGTGCTGACAATCGTGGAGACCATGGTGAAGACACCATAATAGTGACAAACTCTGCCAAGGTATATAAAGCCTCTATCGATGGTTCACTAGTATAGATGCACTAATTGATTCGTATATATGTACTGACGAATGTTTCTTCTCTTAGACCTTCGCTTCCGGCCAATCTTCTACAAATACAAGAGGCCCGACATACAAGTTGCCCGCTGATGTCCGTTTCAGCATTGACTTAGTCTCTCTGCAGGGTCAACCGCTGGAGCCCAAAGAAGCTGCGAATGCATTTACAAGTCAATGCGGAGTGATTGTTAGAGACAAAGTCCCGATCACCACGTGAAACTGGAACAAGCCAGGAAAGAAAAAAGATCCAGCTGGGGCTAGTTTTGTAGATGACAGAGCGAGAGATACAATGTAGAATTCTCTTATGACACATTTCACCCTACCTGTCTTGGAGACTGATGAGCTCACACAGCAAATGACGAGGAAAGTCAAGCACTTTGCTCTTAAGAAGATGGCCGAACTATTCAAGGAATGGAAAAAAGATTGTACCACAAGTATGCCTTGAAGGAAACAACTCCTCCATTCGTTGGCCCACTAGAGTTGCAGCAGGATAACTGGGCCGCATTTGTGTAATACAAGACCTCAGCACCAGCTAAGGCAATATCAGCAAAAAATAAGGAAAATGTATCCAAAAAGAAATATCACCATCATATGGGCACAGGTGGCTACAAGAGTGCCATGCCTAAGTGGGATAAAGTTGAGGCTGACCTAGAGGCTAAAGGGGTCACTCCAGCTACGTCTAGTTGACCCTTGAGGTCAAGAAATTGGGTATTCGGGCATGGGGCATCATCAGACCTAGAAACAGGCGAGATTGTTGCAGCCGAAGAAATTTCTACACCCAAGAAAGAACTTGTTAAAGTGATGAAAGAGGTTGAAGAGGGAACGGTTGTTCACGACAGAGAGAACGATGAGCTGACAAAGGCTCTCGGGAATCCTGAAAAGGCTGGACGAACAAGAGGGTTCGGACCTTCTTATCCATGGGTTATTGGGTTTCCCGAGCACCGTGACACGTACAGAAGCCGATCGAGAAGAACAAACCGGCAAAAAGAGGAGGATACAGAGCGGTTCGCGAGGTTTGAAGCCACGCTGTAGGAGTATCGCCAAGTTCTTAATGAACTTAAAGGACTCCGACAACAAGATCCTACACCGGACAGTACGGTCGGCCCATCGCAACGAAAAAGCAGTGTGGCTTCCACGGAGGACCACGGTAATGATGCAACGATGGATGTGTACCCCGTGGATGCAATTAAGGAGAAGACTAGTTGTGAGCTACATGTTGAACTGAAGAATATATCCATGAAGGTGGCGGTCGGCTTTGCTTTACCTTCTGCACCAGGAGCGACCTACCATTGCAATCCGATTCCAGCTGGCTATGCTCGTGTCGGTGTGGATGAAAGTCTACCTATGTGTCAGTCACTACAGCTTGACATCCCTGGAGGTGAAGGGGAGACGACACTAGGAGAAGTCACGAGTGGCTTCATTCTTTGGAAAAAAGAATACATCAAGTTTCCAGACTCGACACCAAGGCCACCTTCTCCACCAAGGCAATCGTCTCCTCCCAGTGCACCGTCTCCTCCAAGTCCACCTCCAAGTGCACCGTCTCCTCCCAGTAATAGTCCAATCCATGACCCCAACACGAGTCCATCTCAATCTACGCAGCCGCCTCCACCCACTAAGGGGCAAAAGCGTAAGAATACCACCGCTCCGTCGAGCGATAACCAATGCCCGAAGCGACAGTTGTCGCCCCTCCCAAGAGTACCGTCGGTTCCTCCCAAGAGGGCTTACGACCTGACCGATGAGGAGACCGATGCGGTCGTACGTGCCGAAGTGGATGCTCATTTTAAAAAGAAACAACCTGAGCCAGAGGTCCAAATAAAACCGGAAACCAAGGAGCACTTTAGGAAATTACTGACGCAGCCATCCCAAGCTCAGTTAAATGCGCCAGATGACTATACACGATGTCTTCAGAAGACATTGAAACAACAGAGATCAAGCGGTAGAGGAAGCATCAAAAAAGAGGTTCCCCAGCAGGGGAAACAAGCAAAACAATCGAGTGGTAGCGGAAGCATCAGAACAGACGTCCCTCAGCTGGGGAAACAAGCAAAACAATCGAGTGGTAGCCGAAGAACCAAAAGAGATGTTCCCCAGCTGGGGAAACAAGCAAACCAATCGCTCCCCCACTCCAGGTGAACATACCCAAACCTCAACTATATGAGGAAGAACCTATGGATCCGGAAACGGCTAGGTATTGGCCAAGCAATGTGGTATGCCTATTAATGAAATTATTCACGGCGATATGCCCAAGGCTGAGGTAGCACCCAAATTTGTTACCGGGGAGCCTCTGGTCAGTTCTGAGAGGCTTCGGGATATGCCAACACAAATGTGACGATTCCATGAATGGTACATGAAAGCATCAAAAGAACAGCGAAATTGGCTCATACTAAAAGTTCGAAAATCGCATTACTTCATTGAAGACGAGGTCCCTATTGAATTTACAGAATTATTTCAGTTATTCAATCTAAAGGAACTCGACAAAACTATCCTCAGTTCGTATTGTTTGTAAGTGATTACTTTATTTATGTAATTAGTTCTCTACCTCAGCCTTTTCAATTCATTGCCGGTAAGTATACTCACTATATTCTTTTGTACGCTATATATAATGATGCAGAATGAAGATGCTCGATTGTAAAAGAAAGGCTATCAACGGATTTGGGTACATTGACCCACATCGAGTTCATGGAGCTATACTAAAGGATAAACCACTGGAGACCGAGCACAACTTGTTGCGGTTTTTCACGAAACAGCATTTCTGTAACGAAATACTATTTCCTTACCACGACGGCAAGTGAATTTTTGTACACATTAACTTTTGCTTACTCGATGTTCAATGTAAATGATGAGTTACTGACGTATGTAAACCTTGCGTAGGTACCACTGGATTCTTCTAAGCATTTCACTTGACATGGGAAGAGTTCACATCATGGACTCACTAAACAAAGACATTGAAAACTACCGCATCATTATCGATGCGCTCCAGAGGTAATTTCAACCATTATCGCACTATATCGGTTTATTTCGTTCATTTTCTGGGATATCAAGTAGTTATTAACTCATACTGACGAGGGTTTAACCCATCAATGCCCATTGTTATGGACTTGGGTTTTGGAGAAGGAGGGAGTGCTGGAGACGTTTATCGGCTAGCAAACAAGCACACAGGGACAAAGGATTTACCCAGGTTTAGGCCTCGTAGAGGTCCCTACTCCTGCTTGTCTGCTCGTGGAATTATCGAGGGAGTTGAAAGTTACAATGGTGCGCAGATGCAATCTGGTGAGAGTTGTGAAAACTAGGGTTGTGTCTGTCCTCCTCGCTGCCCCCTCCTAGCCTTTATATAGATAGGCTAGGTCTGAGGTAGCAGGTCGAGTTGGTTACAAGTTAGGTTTTTCCCCTTCAAACTTTCTATCTTTAGCTTCTTCTTGTCTCTCAAGCAATCTAGAGTCCGCAGATCACTCGAATCCTTTCGTCTGGGCCTTGGCGACACCGTGAGCCTATACGTATTTATACCGTATATACCAAGCTCGAGTACCTGCAGGGTATACCCATGTCAGTAGCCCCCGAGTATCCAGTGGAATCGCAGATTCGACTGGGTACTTTTTGAAGTCTTCGAGTGCCTGAATGAGTACATTTTCCAACTGCTTTTACTTATGTCATAGGGATTGTTGATATACGTGCCTGATATAACTGAAGTATCGGTATCAGTTAACCACCTTAGGGTGAAATAACGCAATCTACTCGAACTCGAGTCCCCAGACTCGAATCCGAAAAAAATGCTGGCGTAATTCGACTCAGGCCGGGGAGGTCTTACAGGAGTCGAATTCGAGTTATGTGGGTGTGAGCACTTGACGCATCCATCAAGGCATGTTCATCGTGCCTGTAGGCACCGATATGTTTCTGGTAGTGCGCAGTTTAATGCGTTGCCAGGCCTTTATTCAGGTCTTACCTTCACGCTGCAAGCGCGACATCCGAATTTTACCATCGCGGAGATGATTCGGGCAACCCAGGAGATGTAGTCTCTTTGTAGGGAAAATTATGAGGCGGTGTCGCCATGATCTGCGAGTGCTGATGTAATCAACCACAGCTTTCGTGTAAATAATCATAGGGTGCGCGACCAGCGCTCCCTATGGGAGTAGCCCCCGAGTGCCTGGTTGAGTCGAAGACTCAGGTAGGGACTAAAAAAAATTTGCGGCTGCTGTCATTTTTGTTTGTTTGAGTCAAAAACTTGGATTGCGACTGTTGTCGTCTTTTGCTTGCTTGTTTCAGTCGAATTTGTTTCCAGCGCTCCCTATGGGAGTAACCCACGTCCATAGTCGAATCGTTTTTCGAGTGGTTGGGTTTGATTGTGATTTCCTGTATCCCTGCAATAAGAAAAGAAAATCATAGGGTGCGCGGCCAGCGCTCCCTATGGGAGTAGCCCCCGAGTGCTTGGTGGAGTCAAAAACTCCAGCAAGGACTAAAGTAGTCGAAGTTTTCCGTGAAGTAGCCGTTGATGACGTCAGTGCTGACGCTTGCATAACCTCAGTTGCCCGCGTGAGCGGCTTTGACGGGACGTGACGAGCGGTGGGTCCCACTTTCTGACTCTGATTTGACTGGACGTGCGTAATCTTATTATTAACTGTGCCTCCTCGATTTCCACGCAGTGGAGGGACGGTTCGCGCTTCCTCTTCTCCACGTCTCGAGCGCGATATGTGCCACGCGTCCAATAGGGTTTTTGTGAGCCATTGGATTGCATCCCTTAGGGGTTAAGTAGTGATGCTACGGCGATAAATTTCCATCTGCGCCCTTTTTTTCCTCGTTGCCATCGCCATTGCCGCTGCTCCTCTGCTTTTCTCCTGCGCTCATCTTTTCCTCAGTTCTGGACCATCTCCGCTTGTTCCCAAGTTACTTTCTGCGTTCTCATCGCCGCCGCGCAATGGGAAAGAAGAAAGGAGGCGTTGCCACTGAATCCGCCGCCACCCGCTGTTGCGGTGAAGAAGGGTGGCGCCGCTGCTGTGGGCACCAGTGCCGCCGCCAGCGGGAAGAAGAAGGTCGTAGGCACCCGTGTGACCAATGGTGCCTGGCGCCCCTCAATCATCAAGGCGTCCGATCTTCGTCTTCTTCGCCAAGACGGAGTTATTTCCGTCGTAGTCGCCGACGCGCGCGTCCCCAGTGGTGAGACCATTCTTGTGCCTCCCACTGGTTTTCAAGTGATGTTTCTTGCTTTCATCATTCGCGGCCTTTCTTTGCCTATCCACCCCTTTCTTAGGGGTCTCCTCTGTTTTTACGGGCTCCAGCTCCATCAGCTGTCCCCGAATTCGATTCTTCACATCTCTTGTTTTATCACTCTCTGCGAGTGCTAGCTCGGAATCGAGCCGCATTTTGGCCTTTTCAAGCGTTTGTTCAAGCTAAAGCGTCAGTCCGCATCTGGCTCTTTAGTTTATGACGTAGGTGGTTGTCGAATCCATGTCGACCCATTCGCCACCTACTTCGACATCAAGCTCGCCAAGTCTGTCCAGGGATGGAGGGACAGATGGTTTTATGTTCGCGACCTGAAGGCCAAGGACGAGCACTTTGGACTTGCTCCTTTTGATCCCGCGACTCCCTGCAAGAAGATGCGTTCTTGGAAGAACGTGATCATGCCATCCGAACTCGCGGAGACGGACGTGTTATATCAACACGTCTGCGACCTCGAGAGTCGCATGGGCGCAGAAGAGGGAGGCTGCGCCCTTATCAGGACTTGGCTGCGTCGTCGCGTCCAGCCTCTCCAAGCTAGAGTCCATCCCATGTTTCAATGGGGTGGTGCTAATGATGCCACTCGCGTGTCTGCCGATGGCATGTCCGCGGGTGAGGTAGATAAAAGGGTGCGACTGGTCACGAAGTACACCATCAAGGATGTGCTTCCGAATGAGCTAGTTGTTCCTCCCTTCAATGCTTCGAATCCTCCTCCCGAGGTACAGTAGCTTATATTCACGATTGCTTTTCTGTTGCTTACCTGCTCCTTTTTGCTTTTTGTATGCAGGATTGGGCGGTCTCGCCTTGCATGCCTCCTCTCCCTGAGGGCATTATTCCTCACGAAGCTTTTGAAGAGGACGAGTCTGAGTCGATTGTCCCTTCTGACGTGGAAGAGGAAGCCCACGAGTCGGAGAGCCCAGATACTCGCAAGCGTCCGCGCAGCGAGGACTCTGATGCGTCGACTCCTTCAACTCCAGAGGGCACAGTTGCTGGCGCGGAGTCACCAATTCCCGCCGTTCCTGTGAGGGCTGTAGCACCAGCTTCTCGCAAGAAGATGCGATTGCCCAAGGAGTCTTCGTCGGAGTCGGCGGAGGCCACGTTTGATCTTGACAAGTTTGACTGGTAAGTTTATGAGTTCGTTCTTTCTTCTCTGTTTTCTTTTTGTTGGCTTTGCCCTGGAGTTTTGCCCTTTCTCAATGTGAATTTGGTCTTGCAGTCAAGAGGCGTCGTCATCTTCTGGCGACGTTGAATTTTTGAAGGAATCAGGAGTCGCGACCTCAAGGGCCAAGGTAGAGGTCGAGCGCGCTCCTTCTCCCCCGGGCACAATTTTTTGAGTTCTCCTCACAGAGGGGAGCATCGAATAGTTGCTCGGATGACACCTTAACAGACTTCTTCGGAGTCGCTAGAGGACCATGTGAGTATATCTTTCCTTCTTTTGTACTTTGGCAGTCAACGCCTTCTGTTGCCCTTATCTGATTCCTTGATTGGTGCAACAGCTCCTTGTAAAAGAGGCCGCGCGAGTGGCGGAGCAGGTGATGGCGATGGGTCATCAGCATGCGATGCTGGAGACGCGTCACCGCGTGGTCGAAAGTGAGTGCTTCCACGCTTGTTTCTTTCGTCTTTTTTCTGTTCTGGTGTGTTTGGCTAATAGCCAATTATTTTTACTGCCATGTAGCTGAGCATAACGCCCTACTGCGCAATGTCGCATCCTTGGAGAAGACACTGGCCGCAGCTGTCAAGGGGCGCGATGAGGCAATCGCGGCTCGTGATGATGCCCGAAAGCGAGAAGAGGATCTGCGCGCCTCTTTTGTGGCCAGGGAGAAGTTGTTCGAGGAGCAGCTATTCTCAGTCGCCAAGGCCCTCTCAGGTACCTTTACTGGTGGATTTTTGATTGATGCTTTTCTCTGCTTCTGGTGTTTTGCCGTTGGCACCAGAAATCTGATCCATGTTTTTTGGTGTAGATGCTGGCGACTTGAGTTTTGACCCGCAGGCCCTTCGTCGTGATGCCGCTCTGGCTGGCGCGGTATCCGCGGTCGAAGACCGAAGCGCCGTCGTCCAGAATACATTGTCCAAGGCCAAGGTCGCCCTTAGTCGCCTCCGAGAGGAGTTGATGCCAAAGGCGGAGCAGGTCGATAAAATGGACGAGCTGGTGGAGTCACTCGCCGGTGGTGTGCCTTCTACCTATAAGAACTCCCTCCAGGCGGCTGGTGCAACGATGTCACTCGCCATGGTGCAGGCCCACGGAGTCGAGATAGATCCCTCTGCGGTGTCGAAGACAATGCCTGTTGGCGCGGATGGTCAGCAGGTAGTTTTCGCCCCCTTTGCGACTGCCTGTGCCAAATACGGTCATTCTTTGATTAATACCGTTGCCAAGTATTCGGAGGAGCTCCAACGCGCGAAGAAGGCGGCGAAAGCTTCAGCTTCAGGGGTAGGTGGAAAATCAGTGGCGTCTGATACTGCCACGGATTTGATGAAGCCCCTGAAGGCGTCGAAGTCGAAGAAGCCAGCTGCTCCGTAGTTAGCTTTGTGTAGTAGATAACGAATTGTCCTTTTGCTCTAAGAACTGATGGGTTCGTAGCATGGAAAACAAAAAAATTCTACCGCAAGAACAAACAAAAGCCAGATCTAATCTAGATAAAAGCCAAGATCTAATCTATTAGACATGTGCAACGAGATAGATCTGTACTAACCCTTGTAGATCCGAAAGCGTTACGAGATTGGATCTCGTGGTTGATGTAGTCGATCACTTGCCGATCTCAAGATCGAGTGGATGATCCTTCCGGCGCCGCGTTCCGGCAGCGCTTCCGCAGTCAGTCACACGTGCGGAGTCGAAGCAGACCTTCCTCTCCCCGTTCCAGCGAGCAGCGGAGGTAGTAGATCTTCTCCACGGAATCCCAGCAGCACGACGGCGTGGTGGTGGTGGTGGAGTAGAGAATTCTGCAGGGCTTCGCCTAAGCCTGAGCAGAAGAAAGGAGGAGGAGAGAGGCGGCTAGGGCTTGGAGTGGAGGGGGCCAGGGGTGGCGCCTCCACCCCTCTATTTAAAGGAGGGAGGCGCCATGGGAGGGGGAGTCCTAGTAGGACTCCCCTCCCTCCGTGGCCGGCGGATTGGGAGGGGGGAGGAGTCCTCCTCCCCCACGACTCCTTGTCTTGCCCCACAAGGACTCCTTGATCCCTTTCTTGGTTTTCAAGCAAACTCCAAGAAATCTTCCAGAACCTTCCGGAACATTCCGAAACCTTCTAGAATCCTCATACAAATACCCCGGAACATTTCCTAACTCAGAAAATGATCCCCAATATATGAATCTTATTCTTCGAACAATTCCGGATCTCCTCGTGATGTCCCGGGTCCAATCCGAGACTCCAAACAGCATTCGGTCTCCAACGCACATTCCATATCTACTTAAAACAACTTCGAACCTTAAGTGTGTCACCCTACGGTTCGTGAATATGTAGACATGACAGAGACACATCTCCTATCAATAACCATCAGCGGGACCTGGAGATCCATAATGGCTCCCACATACTCAACGATGACTTCGTGATCGATAGAACCATTTACATACGAAACCAATTCCCTTTGTCACGTGATACTATACTTATCCGAGGTTTGATCGTCGGTATCTCCATACCTAGTTCTACTTCGTTACTGATAAGTACTCTTTACTCGTTCCATGTTATGTCATCCCTTATGACCCAGTCACATGCTTGCAAGCTAACTAGATGACATTCCATCGAGAGGGCCCAGAGCATATCTATCCGTCATATGGATGGACAAATCCCAATCTTGGTCCATGCGCTTCAACACATACTTTCAGAATACCCAATGACACCTTTATAGCCACCCAGTTACGAAGCGGTGTTTGATGTCATCAAAGTACCCATCCGGTGATGCTGATTAACACAACCTCATGGTCGAAGGATTAGGTTACTATGCATTTAAAAGCTTATAGCAATACGAACTTAATGACTTGATCTTATGCTACGCTTACTATGGGTGTGTGTCCATCACATCATTCTCCTAATGATATAACCTTGTTATTAATCACATCCAATGTCCATGATCAGGAAACCGTGATCATCAATTAATCAACAAGCTAGTTCAACAAGAGGCTTACTAGGGACTCTTTTTTGTTTACAAAACACACATGTATTAGTGTTTCCTAATAATAAAATTATAGCATGGGATGTAAACATTCATCATAAACACAAAGATATAATCATAACCACTTTTATTATTGCCTCTTGGGCATATCTCCAACAGTCTCCCACTTGCACTAGAGTCAATAATCTAGATTACATGGTAATATACCTAACACCCATGGCGTTCTGGTGCTGGTCATGCTTTGCTCTAGGGAGAGGTTTAGTCAACGGATCTGCCACATTTAGATCAGTGTGTACTTTGCAAATCTTTATGTCACCATCTCGGACATACTCGCGAATAGCGTGGAAACGTAGCTTGATGTGCTTCAGCTTGCTATGTGACCTTGGCTCCTGTGCATTAGCTATGGCACCTGTGTTGTCACAGTAGATGGCCATCGGGTCCAACGCACTGGGAACCACGCCAAGTTCAGTAATGAATTCCTTCATCCATATGGCTTCTTGCGCAGCCTCCGAAGCAGCTATGTATTCCGATTCAGTTGAAGATTTCGCCACAACGCTTTGCTTGGCACTCCTCCAGCTCACTGCAGCACCATTCAAAATAAATACGTATCCCAACTATGACTTTGAGTCATCCGGATCGGTGTTCCAACTAGCATCGGTGTAACCGTTTACAACAAGCTGTTCATCACCTCCATAAGAAAGAACCATATCCTTAGTCCTATTTAGGTACTTTAGGATATTCTTGACCGCTGTCCAGTGCTCCATTCCAGGATCACTTTGATATCTGCTAGTCAAACTAACATCATGTGCTATATCCGGTCTTGTACACAGCATGGCATACATGATAGAACCTATGGCCGAGGCATAGGGAATATTATTCATTTTCACTCTATCTTCTGCCGTAGCTGGACTTTGAGTCTTACTCAAGGTCTTACCTGACAACATGGGCACGAACCCTTTCTTTCTCTCTTCCATTCTAAACTTCTTTAGAACTTTGTCTAAGTATGTGCTTTGTGAAAGCGCTATTAGGTGTCTTGATCTATCTCTATAAATCTTGATGCCTAGAATATATGCCGCTTCGCCAAGATCCTTCATTGAAAAACTATTATTCAAATAGGCTTTGACACTATTAAGAAGTTCTATATCATTCGCAATCAACAATATGTCATCTACATATAGTACTAGGAATGCTACAGAGCTCCCACTCACTTTCTTGTAAATACAAGCTTCTCCATAAGTTTGTATAGATCCAAAGTTTTTGATTACTTTATCAAAACGTTGATTCCAACTCTGAGATGCTTGCTTCAGTCCATAAATGGAGCGCTGAAGTTTGCATACCTTGTCAGCATCTTTAGGATCGACAAAACCCTTGGGTTGTACCATATACAACTCTTCCTCAATGTCACCATTAAGGAACGCCATTTTGACATCCATCTGCCAAATCTCATAATCGAAATGTGCAGCAATTGCTAACAAAATCCTCACAGACTTTAGCTTCGCTACTGGTGAGAATGTCTCATCATAGTCAACTCCTTGAATTTGTCGGAACCCTTTCGCGACAAGTCGATCTTTATAGACGGTAATATTACCATCAGCATCTGTTTTTCTCTTGAAAATCCATTTGTTCTCGACAGCCTTACGGCCATCTGGTAAGTCCACCAAAGTCCACACTTGGTTTTCGTACATGGATCCCATTTCGGATTTGATGGCTTCTAGCCATTTGTCGAATCTGGGCTCACCATAGCTTCTTCATACATCGCAGGGTCATCAGCGTTGTCCACCAATATGACGTTCAAGGCAGAGTCATACCAATCAGGAGTGGTACGTACCCTTGTTGACCTGCGAGGTTCAGCAGCAACTTCGTTTGAAGTTTCATGATCATTATCAATAGCTTCCTCTCCAATTGGTGCAGGCGGCACAAAAACATCTTCCGGTGCTGCGCTACTCTCAAATCCGAGAGAAGGTTCAATAACCTCATCGAGTTCTACTTTCCTTCCAGTCACTTCCTTCGAGAGAAACTCCTTCTCAAGAAAGGATCCATTCTTGGCAACAAAAACTTTGCCTTCGGATCTATGATAGAAGGTATACCCAATTGTTTCTTTAGGGTATCCTATGAAGACGCATTTCTCCGCTTTGGGTTCAAGCTTATCAGGTTGTAACTTCTTTACATATGCTTCGCAACCCCAAACTTTAAGGAACGACAACTTAGGTTTCTTACCAAACCACAATTCGTACGGTGTCGTTTCAACGGATTTAGATGGTGCCCTATTTAAAGTGAATGTGGTTGTCTCTAATGCATAGCCCCAAAATGATAGCGGTAAATCTGTAAGAGACATCATAGACCGAACCATATCTAAGAGAGTTCGATTACGATGTTCGGACACACCATTACGCTGTGGTGTTCCTGGCGGTGTCAACTGCGAAAGTATTCCACATTTCTTTAAATGCATGCCAAACTCATAACTTAGATATTCACCTCCGCGGTCAGAACGCAGAAACTTAATCTTCTTGTTACGATGATTTTCCACTTCACTTTGAAATTCCTTAAACTTCTCGAAAGTTTCGGACTTATGTTTCATAAAGTAGACATACCCATATCTACTTAAGTCATCCGTGAAAGTGAGAACATAACGATATCCACCACGCGATGCTACACTCATTGGACTGCACACATCGGTATGTATTATTTCCAATAAGTCTGTAGCTCGCTCCATTATTCCAGAGAATGGAGTCTTAGTGATTTTTCCCATTAGACATGCTTCGCATCTTTCAAGTGATTCAAAATCAAGTGATTCAAGAAGTCCATCAGAATGGAGTTTCTTCATACGCTTCACTCCAATGTGACCAAGACGACAGTGCCACATGTATGTAGAATTATCATTCAATTTTGTTTGTTTAGCATCTATGTTGTGAACATGTGTATCACTACTATCGAGATTCAGTAAGAATAAACCATTCATCTCAGGTGCATTACCATAAAAGATATTACTCATATAAATCGAACAACCTTTATTCTCGGACTTAAAAGAGTAACCGTCTCGCAATAAACAAGATCCAGATATAATGTTCATGCTTAACGGCAGGCACCAAATAACAATTATTCAAATTTAAAACTAACCCCAAAGGTAGATGTAGAGGGAGCGTGCCGACGGCGATCACATCAACCTTGGAGCCATTTCCAACGCGCATCGTCACCTTGTCTCTCCCTAGTCTTCGTTTATTCCGCAGCTCCTGTTTCGAGTTACAAATATGAGCAACCGAACCAGTATCAAATACCCAGTCACTCTTACGATTACTAGTAAGATACACATCAATAACATATATATCAAATATACCTTTCTTCTTGATGTTGTCGTTCTTCAGATTTGCCAGGTACTTGGGGCAGTTATGCTTCTAGTGACCAGCACCCTTGCAGTAGAAGCATTCAGTTTCAGGCTTGGGACCAGCCTTGGGCTTCTTAGCAGGTGCGGCAGCTTTCTTGCCGTCCTTCTTGAAGTTGCCCTTGTTCTTAGGCTTGCCCTGTCTCTTAAAATTGGTGGTCTTATTGACCATCAACACTTGGTGCTCCTTCTTGATCTCCACTTCAACAGTTTTCAGTATGGATGATAGTTCAGGCAATGTCTTGTTCATGCAGTGCATATTGTAGTTCATCACAAAGTTCTTATAACTCGGTGGCAGTGATTGGAGGAGACGGTGAATCCCTAACTCATTAGAAATCGATATCCCCAACTCTTGGAGCTTGTTTGCGTACCCAGACATGGTGAGCACGTGCTCGCTAACGGAGCTACCCTCTTCCATCTTACAGTTAAAGAACTTTTCGGAGGCCTCATAGCTCTCCATGGCCGCGCGAGTCTCAAAAATTAGCCTGAGCTCCTTAATGATCTCGAATGGGTCGTGGTGCTCAAAATGCTTCTGGAGCTCCGCTTCTAAACCGTACAGGATGGCACACTGAACTGTGGAGTAATTATTTTTCCGAGTGGCGTAAACATTCTTTACGTCATCGGTGGCATCTTCTGCAGGTGGGTCACCTAGCGGTGCTTCGAGCACATAGGTCAACTGACCAGCCCTGAGGACGATCTTCAGTCCACGGAACCAGTCCGTGAAATTGCTTCCATTGTTCTTAAGCTTTTCTTTCTCTAGGAACGCATTAAAATTGATGGAGGGGGTCGCCATAATCTACAACAAATTTGCAAGTAGTTTAGACTAAGTTTATGATGAATTGAGTTCAAATTTAATACTTAAATTAACTAGGTGAACTCCCACTCAAAACAACATCCCTCACATTGTCTTAGTGATTACACGAACCAAGTCCACTACACCAAGTCCGATCTTCACGAGAGAAGATGTAGTTTCATCGGCGAACAATCTTCATGTTCATCATATCATTTATATGACTCATGCTCTACCTTTCGGTATTCCGTGTTCCGAGATGTCTGTACATGCTAGGCTCGTCAAGATAACCTTAGTTTCCGCATGTGCAAATCTGGCTTGCACCCGTTGTATGCACACGTAGAATCTATCACATCCGATCATCACGAGATGCTTCGAAACGACGAGTCTTAGCAACGGTGCCAACTAAGGGTGAACACTTTATTACTTGATATTTAGTGAGAGGGCTCATCTTATAATGCTACCGTCGCGATCTAAGCAATACAAGATGCATATAGGATTAACATCACAGGCAATTCATAATTAGTGTGATATGATATGGCCCTTTCTTCTTGCGCCTTTGATCTCCATCTCCAAAGCACGAACATGATCTCCATCATCACCAGTATTGCGTCAAGGTCAGTGGCGCCGCTTCATGGTTGTCCATCATCACTAGCAACTATTACAACTACTTGGAATAAAGCTATTACAAGATGAATAGACACGCAGGTCTTAACAGAATTAAAGACAACCATTAGACTCCTGCCGGTTGCCATATTACAACAAGGATCATTGCATACATCAAATATAATCACAATCACATGATGGCCATATCACATCACAAAACCCCTGCAAAAACAAATTAGACGCCTCTAATTTTCTTTGCATGTTTTACGTGGTTTGGGGCTTTCGAACAAGAACGGATCTTACCTACGAAACTGAACCACAATGTTGATGCAAGTGCTATCAAGTGCAAAGTGTAAATTGGATCTATACTGGTGGGAGAGACAGACACCGGCAAAGCCACTTGTGCAAAGCAAGTTACACGTCAAGCGTGGAGCAAGTCTCATGTGCGATGACATGTAAGGTTAGCCCGAGCCGCTTCATCCCACCATGCCGCAAGATGCAAAGTACACAAAGCAAAAGACGGCACGAGCACCAACGCCCACAACACCATTGTGTTCTACTCGTGCAACAGATCTACGCATAGACACGGCTCTGATACCACTGATGGGTTCGTAGCATGGAAAACAAAAAATTTCCATACTATACTTATCCGAGGTTTGATCGTCGGTATCTCCATACCTAGTTCTACCTCGTTACTGATAAGTACTCTTTACTCGTTCCATGTTATGTCATCCCTTGTGACCCAGTCACATGCTTGCAAGCTAACTAGATGACATTCCACCGAGAGGGCCCAGAGCATATCTATCCGTCATATGGATGGACAAATCCCAATCTTGGTCCATGCGCTTCAACACATACTTTCCGAATACCCAATGACACCTTTATAACCACCCAGTTACGAAGCGGTGTTTGATGTCATCAAAGTACCCATCCGGTGATGGTGATTAACACAACCTCATGGTCGAAGGATTAGGTTACTATGCGTTTAAAAGCTTATATCTATACGGACTTAATGGCTTGATCTTATGCTACGCTTACTATGGGTGTGTGTCCATCACATCATTCTCCTAATGATATAACCTTGTTATTAATCACAGCCAATGTCCATGATCAGGAAACCATGATCATCAATTAATCAACAAGCTAGTTCAACAAGAGGCTTACTAGGGACTCTTTTATGTTTACAAAACACACATGTATTAGTGTTTCCTAATAATACAATTATAGCATGGGATGTAAACATTCATCATAAACACAAAGATATAATAATAACCACTTTTATTATTGCCTCTTGGGCATATCTCCAACAAGAACATGCTTGCTGGCGAGTGTGCTTGTGAATATTTTTTATGCTTTATCGTGAATGCATCTGCTATCCCTGCCTTTGTGTTAGTTTGGTCGCCTTATTTGCTTCTGTCTTGATCTGTGGTAGGGTACATCGAGTGGTCCCATAGGGGAGACCAGGATCCATCATCTCTTGATGAGACAGTGGCACCGCCGCGCTCCAGGGTAGAGGAGCTTTCTTTGTTGTCGCGACTTCGTGACCGCGTGAAGCAGCTGGAGCGTGAGTTGCCCCTGATCCGCGGTAACACAGATGTGTGGAAATCAAAGGCGGAAAAAGGGGCCGCCCGCGAGAAGTATCTGCTTGGCGAGGTGACGCAGCTGGGCGACCAGTTTAAGTGTTAGTTTGCTCGTCCTCATCTTTTCCTTTGTAAATAGTCGTAGTGGTACGTTGTACTCATGCTGTTGGTGCTGCTTCGTGTAGTTGTTAGCGCGCACCGTCCACAGGAGGAGAGGGATAGGATTGCTATCCGCCTTCATGGTCTCACCCAGGAGTAGCTCCAAGAGAGTGGATACTTTTGGGTGGATCATGATCATGCGACTGCATTGGCGACCCTGCAGGATCGCACTTCGCGAGTGCTGCTCTTCCTGAAGAAGTCGCAGTCATGTTTGAAGAATATCTGCCGGGCGATGTTCCCGTTGGATGACACGCCGTCAAGCCTGTTGGCTCTCCTGGCAAAATTTCAAGATACGTTCGTGGTTCGCGAGTGCGTGAGGCAGCAGTTGGTGGCTGGTGCCAAGGCTGCCCTCTCGATGGTGCGATTGCACAGGCCTGACGTGGATGTCGCTGTCGTAGCTTCCAGTCTGCCAGCGCCGCCAGCCGAATCTTCTTGGAATATGGTGCCGCACTATCAAGCGGTGGACCGCCCAGCTGAGGAGATTGTCGACTTCTTCGAGGAGCAAACCAATGTTCTTCTGTTGCAGCAATAACTGGATTTGTATCATGCACATAAGTGTATTTGTGTTGTAAAATTCATTTATATATTTGTATGTAATTTATTGTTGAATGCGTACAAATAGTTTTTGTAAGCGTAAGGTGCGTTGCACTATGCGAGTCCTTTTCGTTAGCCTGGCCATCCCTTTTATCAACCTGCCAGGTGCGTTGTAGCTGGGTTGAATTTTAAGGGGTTTAATTAATGTGCCAGCTACTCAGGGTGTCGCGTTTATTAGTTCGAAGAACAAATGTGTGCAGGGTGGCATGGCCCCTGAGTACGATAGTAACAGAAGTGAAAAAGGAAAATCACAGAGTTTTGGGGCACTTAGCTTTTATTATTTGGAGGACAGTACGAGGTACAATGTGTGGCTAAGTAGCCTTGGCTGGGTAGCCTTATTTGCGATGTGAAAGTAAAAACAGCTAGGGGTAGAAGCGTCGCAGTTGTGCGACGTTCCAAGTGTTGGAGTATGCTACTCCTGTTTCTAGGTCTTGAAGGCGATAGGCGCCACCTAGGATTACTTCTGTAACCAAGTATGGTCCTTCCTAGGGGGACTCGAGCTTGAGATGCCCCTGCTGCTTCAGTCACAGGACCAGGTCACCTTCGACGAAGGATCTGGGGCAAAGCCTTCTACTGTGGTAGTTGCGCAGGTTCTGCTGGTAGATCGTGGATCTTTCTGCGGCGATTTCTCTCACCTCGTCGAGGAGGTCGACGGAGTCTTCAAGTGCAAGAGATGACTCTTGTTCGCTGTAAGCGACTATGCGCGGCGCCTTGTACCTTACTTCGGCGGGTAGTACCGCTTCTGCCCCGTGCACCATAAAGAATGGCGTGTAGCCTGTGGCGCTATTTGGAGTTGTACGTAGGCTCCAGAGTACGGATTGGAGCTCATCTGGCCAGCAACTCGCGGTTTGTTCGAGTGGTCGAAGGAGTCGCTTCTTGATGCCGCTGCAGACGAGCCCGTTTGCTTTTTCCACCTGACCGTTGGTCTGTGGATGCGCGACTGAGGCATAACTGATGTTGATCCCCAGGTTTTCGCAGAATTCTTGGAACTCCTTGGATGTGAAGTTCGTCTCATTGTCAGTGATGATGCTATGCGGCACACCGAAACGATAGACGATGGACTTGAAGAACTTGACCGCGTTGTGACCTGATTGCCTGGTCACCGGCATGGCTTTGATCCACTTGGTGAATTTGTCGACTGCAACCAAAAGATAGACGTAGCCTCCTTGCGAGGACCTTGGAAGCTTGCCTACCATGTCAAGCCCCCATTGTGCAAAGGGCCAGGCCAATGGAATAGGCCGTAATTCTACGCCTGGTGTGTGTGGTTTGTCCGCGAATCGCTGACAAGAGTTGCACTTTTGGACTATGTCCTTGGCGTCGCGCATGGCCGTGGGCTAGTAAAATCCAGCTCGTAGAGCTTTGGCAATGAGGGCGCGACTGCCGGCGTGGTGTCCGCAGGTTCCTTCATGTATGTCAATAAGGACTGCTTTTCCATCGGCCAGGGAGACGCATCGTTGTAACATGCCTGTGATACTGCGTTTATACAGTTCGCCGTTGATAATGGCGAATGCCTTGGAGCGTCGTGCGATGTGCCTTGCATCTGTCGGATCGTCCGGTAAGCGCTTGCTGAGGAGATATGTAATGTACGGCTGCGTCCAGGATTGTTCTATCATCATGACGCTCATTAGCCCTTCGAGTCCTGTGTCGAGCTCCAAGTCATCGAGTGCCATTGGGTGGCGTGGCCCCCGAGTCCATTGCTGCGCTTGTTTTCTTCTCTGCAGCCTTTGGCTTGATGGAGCGTTCACAGATGCGCTCGAGAAATACCCCAGGTGGTATGGGGGCGCAGGTAGAGCCTAGGTTGGTGAGTGCGTCCGCCTCCTCGTTGCTTTTGCGACCTACGTGTCGCAACTCGCAACCATCGAAGTCTCCTTTGAGTGTATCGTAGAGGTCGCGGTATGCGATCATGTTGTCATTGAGTGTGTCGCACTCATGCATTGTTTGGTTGACGACCAGCTTGGAGTCGCCATATATGATGAGCCTCTTTGCGCCGCAGGCTTTTGCCATCCTCATCCCGTGCAACAGGGCCTCGTATTCAGCCTCGTTGTTTGAGGCTGTGAACTGCATTCGCAGGATGTATTTCAGCTTTTCTCCTTGAGGTGACGTCAGAATGACGCCTGCTCCTGCCCCGTCTTTCCGCTTGGATCCATCGAAGTGCATGGTCCAAAGGTAGGACATATCTGGCTTGTCCGGGAGTTGGTTTTCCATCCAATGCACGAGAAAGTCAGGGAGAACTTGCGACTTTATTGTGTCGCGCTTTTCGTATGTGATGTCTCGTGGAGACAGTTCGATTCCCCAGAGCACGACTCGTCCCGTGGCGTCGGGGTTATTGAGGATATGTCCCAATGGGGCGTCGCTGACTACCACGATTGGGTGTTCCTGGAAGTAATGGCGCAATCGCCGGGCGGTCATGAAGACGCCGTACGCCAGCTTATGGTAGTGCGGGTATCGCTGTTTTGTTGGCGTGAGGACCTCGCTGAGGTAGTATACCGGGCATTGTACGCCGTGGACCTTGTTTTCCTCGGCCCGTTCGACGACGAGCATTGTACTAACTACTTGGTTAGTGGCGGAGATGTACAGCAGCAGTGGTTCCCTTTCTCGTGGAGTCACCAGTACCGGCGAGGTGGATAACAGGCGCTTGAGATCTTCGAATGCTTCTTGCGCTTCCTTGGTCCACTCGAATTTGTCAGCTTTGCGGAGGAGCTGATAGAAGGGCAGGGCCTTTTCCCCCATTCGACTGATAAATCGACTGAGGGCCGCGATTCGTCCGGCTAGTTGCTGGACGCCTCTTATGTTCTTTGGCTTCTCCATGGCCAGTATGGCCTTTATCTTTTTCGGGTTTTCCTCAATCCCTCTCGCGGAGATGAGATACCCGAGCAGCTGCCCAGATGGTACGCCGAAGGCGCATTTGTCCGGATTGAGCTTAATCCGGTAACGATCGAGGTTGGCGAATGTTTCGCGCAAGTCGTTGATTAGAGAGGCTTCCTCCTTGGTTTTGATTACTACGTCGTCGACATAGACTTGGATGTTGCGACCCAATTGCTCCTTGAGGCAAGCCTGCATGCACCGCTGGTAGGTGGCTCCCGCGTTTTTTAGCCCGAAGGGCATTGTGTTGTAGCAGAACACACCGAAGGGCATTGTAAACGCGGTCTTCTCTTGGTCTTCCTCCTTCATTCGAATTTGGTTATAGCCTGAGTAGGCATCGAGGAAGCAGAGGCGCTCGCATCCAGCGGTGGAGTCAATGATTTGATCGATCCGTGGTAGCGGGAAGTGATCCTTTGGGCAGTGCTTGTTTAAAGAAGTGAAGTCCACGCACATCCGTAGGATATCCGTGTCCTTTTTTGGCACCAACACCGTATTGGCGAGCCAAGTGCTTTCCTTGATCTCACGTATGAATTTGGCCTCGAGGAGTCTGTTGATCTCCATGCCAACTGCCTGCGCTCGTGGCTCAGATAGTCCCATAATTGTTTGCTTGACTAGCCTTGCGTCGGGGTTGACGTTGAGTGCACGCTCGGCGAATTCCCTGGGAACTCCTGGCATGTCCGCAGGACACCAGGCAAAGATTTCCCAGTGCTCATGGAGGAATTCGACGAGCGCAAGTTCCTATGCGGGACTCAAGTTGTTGGCGATGAGGGCCGTTTTGGCGGGATCTGTCGGATGGACCTGCACCTTCTTTGTGTGCACGGATGAGTCGAAGGAGAGATCAGGTGAGCTTGGCCTACTCAGGGGAGACATACTATTGTCTATCGTTTCCTTCAATCACGCGAGCTCCTCCTGCATGCCAAAGGACTAGGAGATTCTGTTGAATTCCCTGTCGCAACTGTCGGACCGCTCAAAGCTTCCGTTGATCGTGATGATGCCGTTTGGACCTGGCATTTTCATCCGCAGGTAGGCGTAGTGGGGTACCGCCATGAACCTAGCGAACGCGACGCGTCCGAGGATGCAGTGGTATTGTGAGGGCCAGTCGACGACCTCAAAGTCAATGCGCTCGCGCCTAAAGTTCTTCGGCGTGCCGAATATGACGTCGAGGTTGATTTTGCCCAGGGGTATACGCCTTTCCCTGGGACGATGCCATGGAACGTTGTGTCCGATGCCTCCAAGCAAGTTAGAGGAATCCTCATTGCTCGCAGGGTACTCGCGAATATGAGGTTGATGCCGCTTCCGCCGTCCATGAAGACGCGACTCATGTCAAAACCTCCAATTTGCGCCTCGAGTACGAGGAGGCAATGACCTGGGCGAGGTACTTGAGGCGGGTGGTCGCGTTTATCGAAGGTGATGCACGACTCACTGCCACTGAGGTACTCAGTGGTGGATGGTGGTGAGTGCGTGGCCAAGTTGACTTGGCGAGTGATAGCTTTATGCACCCTATTGGAGGGGCGCCCCTTTTGGATCATCATGGTACCCATGGCCCGTGGGTACGGTTCTCCTCCGTGGTGCTGGTCCGGTGCAGCTCTGTTCAGGGGTGGCCCTGGTGGTGGTGGCGGTGCGCCATGTGCCACGATGCCTGGAGCGGCCCCGTAGCCTCTTTCGACTGCGTTGCGGTTCATCCGAACCAATCCCTCGTGTAGCTTGAGGAACTCGCGGTAGTCTTTGAGGAGGTGGCTGGACTTTCTCTTGCCGTCATGCTTGTCGATGTAGAAGTGTACCGTGCATGGTCCGGACAGTTTCTCCTCGATGGAGGTCACGGTTGCCTCGTCGCGAGTGCGGCGTTGCCACACTTGCATGGTCTTCCCAGAGTTGCGGTATCCGCTGCTGCGGTATCCGCTGTTGCGGTTGTCGTCGCGTCTCTCGGCGTAGCCGGCTGCGACCATATTAACGTCGTCACGGTCGTCGTAGATGCGCATGCGGCATTTGCCTCGGCGGTCGCGTCTACGTTCGAGCTCTGCCTCCTCGTCAGAGTGAGTGCGGTTCTTCACTGAATCTTCTCCATCAGCCCATCGATTCGCGATCTCCATTAGGTGGTCGATAGTCTGGGGCTTTGAGCGGCCCAGCTCCTCCCTGAGCTCTAAACGGCGAACGCCACCGTTGAATGCATCAATCGCGCGGTCCTCTGAGATGTTTTCCGTGGAATTCTTGATGATGGACCACCTTCGGATGTATGAGCGCAGTGATTCGCCAGATTTTTGCTGGCAACATCTCCGTTCTTCGATTGATGCGGGTCGTTTGTACGTGCCCTGAAAGTTGCGCACGAAGCTATAGACTAGCTCATCCCAGCTGCGAATGGATCCGCGTGGGAGGCTATTGAGCCATGCTCGGGCGGCGCCCTGTAGCTGTAGCTGCAAACATTGCATGGAAGTACTTCAACTGCCTCCGTGGAGTCTGACGGAGGAGATGTGGACCTCTAGTCAGATTTTAGGGTCTTGTAAGCCGTCGAACTTCGGGTTTTCCGACGGAAGTTTAAACCCCTTAGGCATTCGTTTCTGCCTAATGGATCTGATGAAGCATCTGGCGCCACAGACCTCCCCGTCTTCCTCCTCTAAGTCACCGGGAACATCATGCTCTTGATTTGTCGATCTTACGTTGTGTGAGGTCGTTGCGCGCGTCGTAGTCGCGATCGTGTCGCTGCGAACGACGGCGTCGAGGCAGGTCGTGACTGTCATCGCTAGACGAGGGCGAGGAGTAGCGTTTTGCTAGCGTTTTGCCCTTTTTGGGGTCTGGTACTGGCTGCTTGTCGAGGGCAGCCTCGATTAACCCCAAACCCGCGATCGTAGATCGGTGCATGGCGGTTCGGGGATCTCCAGCCGGTGGCAGGTTGTTGAGGAGGTACATGGTGGCTGCCGTGACCGCGGCCTGCGGCGTTCTGGGGACCACGTTGCCTCTCGTGTCGACTGTCATAGAGCTGAAGTCGAGGACTTTCGCGGCGTCTATGCGCTCTTGTTCGGTGAGGTGAGCCATTCGCGACTGCCTCTTCTTGGCGACGTACTCGTTTCCTCGTGAGGAGGATCCTCTGTAGGAGGAGAGCCTAGCACGACGAAGGCTCGATTCGTCCGCCGCCCTTTACGCGCCTCCAGCTGCGCGATTGCTTCTTTTTGGCGCTTGAATTCCTCTTTCAGGAGCCAGTGGTAGCCCATTAGTAATTCCTGTGGGGATCCAAAGGGCAGAGGTGCACCTCGTAGGGCTTCGCGGCAGCGCTCCCACTCTTGCTCGTTGAGCCTGATTACGACGCGTTCGCCGGTTTGCTCATTGATTATGCTGGGAGGTTCGACTGCTCCACCGTTGGCGCCGTTACCGCCATTGCCACCGTTGCCAACGTTGGGTGGATCGGTGTCGTTGCCGGTGTTGACGACGCTGCGATTGGCGGAGGTGTCGCCTGCGTTGATGACGGCGCACATGAAGTGATTGGGGAAGCTGTTGCTTCCGCAACTTTCAGATTCGGAACCGTAGGTTCCATCTTCTGTGGCCAGATCGCTCAGATCGGAGTCGCGACTGCTGTCGCTGATCGTGTTTCCGACTGCCACCGGAGTATTGAGCTCGCTGAGGGTGCCGATCGATGGAGGGAACCATGATGCCGGGGCAATCGCCGGTGTTGTCGGTTGATCAGGCATGCGAAGCGTGCCCATCTAACCAACTTGGAAGCGGAAGCTCCCAATCGCCAAGTTGATTCCGTCTCCCACGGACTCGAAAGCCGGGCGGGTGGCCGGTGTGTGGACGGTGAAGTCGAAGGCGCCGAAGAGCTGGCGAATCTCCGTTGTTGCGGAGTTGTAGATCACGGTTGATGGGGCCGAAGAAGCCGCAACATCAGCACTCCCAGTTCCCACAGACGGCGCCAATTGACGAGGGTTTAACTCATCAATGCCCACTGTTATGGACTTGGGTTTTGGAGAAGGAGGGAGTGCTGGAGACGTCTATCGGCTAGCAAACAAGCACACAGGGGACAAAGGATTTACCCAGGTTCAGGCCTCGTAGAGGTCCCTACTCCTGTTTGTCTTCTCGTGGAATTATCGAGGGAGTCGAAAGTTACAATAGTGCGCAGATGCAATCTGGCGAGAGTTGTGAAAACTAGGGTTGTGTCTGTCCTCCTCGCCGCCCCCTCCTAGCCTTTATATAGATAGGCTAGGTCTCAGGTAGCAGGTCGAGTCGGTTACAAGTTAGGGTTTTCCCCTTCAAACTTTCTATCTTTAGCTTCTTCTTATCTCTCAAGCAATTGAGAGTCCGCGGATCACTCGAATCCTTTCGTCTGTGCCTTGACGACACCGTGAGCCTATACGTGTTTATACCGTATATACTAAGCTCGAGTACCTGCAGGGTATACCCATGTCACATACATTAATTTTCTTTGTCGGATAGAGTTTGGACACAGTTCAAGAAACATGTCCGCGGTCAATGGCATGAGGAGCTATTTTTTAAATCACTCTCGGTAAGTAGTACGAGCTAAGTCCGCGCATCTATTTAATTCTAGTTTATGTGTATTTATCATGCTAGCGTTATTATTTGATTGAATTCTATTCTTATAAAGTGCGCGAGGCAGACACAGGGAACTAATTTATGTGAATTCTACGTGTGCGAGTTCATTCGCATCAGTATTGAGAAGCCCTCGGAAAATGTTCGAGTAAGTAAACAATATATTCACCCTTTATTTTTATTACAAAAAATTGTGTTAAGTCTAATCCATACGATCTCCCTTTTACATAGTTGGACGCGATGCGGGACAAGCTCCTACCAGAGGACCGCCTAATAGCAATCTAAGAGGAATTTGCTGCATTTTTTCTCGACGAAGTCATAGACCCACGCGGAGAATACTGTATAAGTAGACCCTAAAGCATCCATGTAATGATCTTCATGTAATCAAATAGACATGCTCTGAACCTTATTGGGATTCCATATATGCTTGTAAGAGTAATTATATTATATATTGCGTCAATGTGGCCAAGTACTGTGTAGTAGCGTTCTTGTTAGATTTGCGACAAGTAAATAACGAAGAACGAAAACAAAATCACAGCAAGGGGACACAGATTTAACGTGGAAAACCCTCTCCAACAAAGAGAAGGGAAAAACCACGGACGCCAGCCAGCGAAACTTCAGTATAACGGAGAGTGTTTACACAACGCCGGAGATTTCACAGATGCAACTTATCCTAGCCGGCGGCTTACAAGAAGTATATATAGCGGTGGTAACCTAGGTCATCAACGATCCGTACCGCGGGGGTTGAACACAAAACGCAAAATGAAAAGAAAAACACTAAACCCTAAAACCCCATCCTCTGCCGCGCATGAAACCTTTAGTCCCGGTTCGTAACACGACCCGGGGCAATGTTCTGCCGTCCAGCGCGCCTAGCAAGCCATGTGGTTGGACCTCTAGCCCCGGTTCGTTGGCTAAAGCTTGGACCTTTAGTCCCGCTTTCGCAGCCCATGCTCGAAATCCGGGCTAAAGTCCCCTTACGAACCGGGGGCAAATTGCCGGTTTCTACTAGTAGGAGGACCGGTGCGGCGTCGTCCCTGCCTACGCGTTCGATATCGAGATGGTCCTCCAAGTAAGGTTGATCTACAGCGAGCCCAGGGCGCTTGTGCTCGCGTGCAAAGAGGCGAAGACCGAGGCCGAGGCTGCCGATGCTTTCGTCGCAGGCGGACGGAAATGCCGCCGTGAGTCGTCCGGTGGTCGGCAGTGTGCTATCTGTTTGGCGGGCGAGGGTAAGAAAGACGAGGAGAGGACCGTCAGGCTGCCGTGCTCGCACGCTTTCCAGGAGCGGTGCATCGAGCCGTGGTTCCACCGCGTGTCAACATGCCCGACTTGTCGGCATGACGCTATGGGGCACTTTGATTTTGTCAGATCGGCGTCCGCCTGGGATAATTTCAGGTCTAGTACAACGGATACCTCGACCACAATAGAGGACCCACTGCCCGACAACGGTCCAGACGGCCCAACCCAAGATACCGATGAGCCCAAGGCTTGCTAGAAGGAAAACGGCAGACGCACGCTACGCCAAGTAGCAGAGAGAATTCCTATACTGCGTGCTCTCAAGTATATATTTTCCTTATATAACACTGAGAAATTTTGACATCCTTATTTAATACTTGGAGTAAATTATGATACCATACATGACACTCTAGTGCATTCTGAGAGTTAGTGGTGTTAAGAATATAATACATGCGTAGCTCTTTTCGTCGGTTCGGATTTTTGATTGTGTTGGCTAATGCATACAATTTAATATAGTATCAGAGTCGAGAGGTCTCAAGTTCAATATCTTGCTCACGCAGTAAAAAAAAATTTGCGACCTGCACCAAACCCACGCTAAGGACTAAAATAGCCTAGACCTGACAAGTCATGCTTGAGCAAATAGCACAAGGTACGCCCAAAAAGAAAGCAAGAAGAAAACAAATAGAAAATAAAGCCAACACCGATGGTTCGACGAAAACGGGGTAAGCCGCAACCATTGCGCCCTCCAACTAAGTACCACCACACGCCTAGCACTTTGAATCACCGCGCACCAAGCAACACCACCAAGAAGGAACGTTGCTGCCTGGACAGGTCATAGGGTTTCTCCCGGTATGCTCCTGTAGGTGGGAAAGAGGTACACCCGGCGCCCTTTAGGACGGACGGTGACACCCGCAGACGTCACCTCGTTTGTGTCAAGACGACAAGAATTTCTCCTGACCCCTCAAAAAAACCACGCTCACGGACGCTTTGTAATGCTCCACCAAGCTCGCCGTTCGCCAACGCACGCCACCACGGTCTTCCAGCCACCACCGTCGTCTCACCGTGACACATGAAGCAAGGCCGATAGGTGGAAAAAAGGAAGCTTTGGCGATATTCGTCAGAGCCAAACTTCTCATTCACCATTGTCATCAGCTCCGGCCAGGTGTTGATCTCGTGACGGAGGCGATACGCTTTGAGCCACAGAGCAGCGTTGCCATCCATATGCAATGTTGCAGACACTAGATACAGTGATGGATGCACATTGAACAACCTGAAATAGTCAAGGCACTTGTCCTTCTAGATTCTGGGTTGATCTCCATCAAAACGAGGAAAGGACATCTTCAAATTGTGATTAAGCGAGGCCTCATCGTGACTGCCATGTCTACTGCCGCCTACTCTGCCACATCCACCGCCGCCAGCGCCGCCCAGAACACCGCCTCCTGCACCACCAATTATATAGCCACCAACGCCGCCGCTTACCCTACCGCCAACGCCTCCATTCCCTCCTGCTGCTGGGTTTGATGCAGAGGCATCAGGAGTGTCGCCCGTCCACACCGGTGTAGCCGATTGCAGCGAGGTCTTACCACCGTGCCGCCCCGCCTCTGGATCTAGATCATCCTCATTCGGCGATGGGTACCTTGAGTGTCGGCGCTCCAATCGCTCGATGGTGGCCGAGATTTTGTCATCAAATTCAGCCAATTGGCGAGCTCCATCAGCTTGCGCCTTCGAGCTTGCCTGCACCGCCTCCGAGATGAGTCCGATCTAGACAAAGAGCCCCTGTTGCGTGGTGTTTATGACAGCCACGCGCCCGTGCAGAAGGTCGGCGGCCTTCCTGCACTCGGTGGGTGATGCTTCCGCCGACGCCGCCATCTCACCCATCGCCTCCAGTACGATCAACGTCTGTGGGGACGGCTTAGGGGGCGCCATGTTACTTCCTCACCAGCCGGTGCCAACCACACCGCTCAAAGCTTAGTGGGATTTTACAACGGATCAGGGCACAGCGAATTGGAAGGAACCGCACACCACAGCTCCCTGGATCGAACGAATCTGATACCACTTGTTCCACCGTTGCTAGTATGATTGCTAGCAAGGGTTCAGATGATCTTCGTGGGGAAGAAGTAAGAACGAGAGGGGAAAAGGAAAGACAGAGATGTTCTCAGGTTTCTTCTCATTTAGATCATAGTGATTACAATTGCAGCACCCGTTTAAATAGCTGTCATGGCGGCTCGCAGGCCCACCTATCACCCTCTCTTACACTCTACTCTTGCGCCACTTCTCTTCCAGCCTAGCGTGTGGCGCACCCGTACATCTACGGCGCGGTGTCGTGCGTGACAATCGGGTTCGGCCTAGGAATCCCGGATGTAAAGTGGGTCAAATCCAACAAAAAATGGGCACCTGGGAACGCGACTGGCCTATTTTTCGCTGCCCGGGCGAAAAAAGGCCATGCCTGGAAATGCTAGTGGAGATGCTCTTATACCAATCTCAATTTTCGGGGATTTCAAAACACCCAGAACGTCGACTTAGACATAGCAAAATCTCAGACGGCTATATATATATAGCAAAAACATGTGTGCTGCAAGTACCTGTTCTGCACGTTGTCTCTTTTGAAAAATGAAAGAATTTCATTATCTCTCGACTTCTTTGTCTAGAGGTTGTACACAAGAAAACTGCTTTACAAATGCATAACTTTACAGAAAAACTCCCAATCGTGGCAGCGGATCATGACGTGAACAACTGACTCCCGAGGGTGATGATGGCGGTTCCATCTCCCATGACAGTCGTCAGGGTCATCTCCTTCTCCAGGATCCGGTCCAGCTCCGTCGCCACCAGCCCCATCTTGGGCCGCCTCCTCGCCACCGACGGGCTCAGGCACCGGAAGGTCAGGCCGACCAGCTCCTTCATGCCCTCGGAGGTGAAGCTGCCGCCGAGCCTCGGGTCCGCCAGATCGCCTGAAGCGAAACGCGCCTCCATCTAATATAATGAACACCATCACACCGGGAATGTTAACTGATGTCGTCCATGAAATTTAGTTTTTTTCATGAAATTTGTTGAAATAGTACTAGTATTACTGGATGATAATACTAGAAAACATCACACTGGATGTGAGCATTACCCAGTGAGCGACAGATTCCGTTGATTCTGCACAGACCAAGCTCGCGGCTTCTCTGCCGGTGATCAGCTCCAGCAGAAAAACCCCAAAGCTGTACACGTCGCTGCTTGCAGAAAGCTGCGCCAAGGAGTGTACCCTGGGGACGAACACATACAGTACAGAGTCAGAGACACATGCATAACGGTTAGACAGAAGTACAGGAAGCCGCACCAAAAAGATTGTACTAGCTCCTACTTATATCTGTAAAAATTTCAAGGAAAAATGCAGGTAAAATTTGGCAACAATGTTCAGAGTTTCAGACACTTACTCTGGATCTTGGTAGAGACTTGTATGAAACCCGTTTACTGTATCGGCGTCTTCGAGCCCTCTGAGGAGCCGATCGACCCCGGCGTCGGACACCTTGGCGATGAAGTTCTCGTCGACGAGGACGTTGCTCGTCTTGAAGCCCTTGTGGATCAATGGAGGAACCATACTGTGCAGATGATCCAGACCTGCAATTCAGACACTCTCTGTTTCACACACTTTCTCACCATGAGAAAGAGGCACTGATGTACACATACATGATGTTCAAACACTTCAGTTATCACCTTTAGCCGCTCCGATGGCGATCGAGAGCCTCTGCTTGAATTCCAGCCTTGTCATCGACTCTTTGCCGCTATCTGGTAAATTTGATATAGCATGTCAGCATCATTCAGCGATTCAGTGTTCCTGACACGATCAGTTTTGACAAGAATTTTGATAGAAAATGAGGTGGTGCACATTACCGTAGAGGTGGCCGCAGACGCTGCCATTGGGCAGGTACTCGAAGACCAGCATCTGCAGACCTCCGTCCTGGCAGTAGCCGATGAGGGTGACGACGTTCCGGTGCCAGATCTCCGACTGCCTCCTCACCTGCAGCAACATTGCACATAGGAAGTGGATTCAGTCAAGTAGTACAATCCTGAATTATCACGCAAGTACAGACACATTTACGTGCTTGCCGCGTCAAAAATCCAGCGAAACTGAATGAGAACCGGCTACGGACGGTGCACTTGGATCGTCAGCGGACAGATTCAGAGTGGAGATTGTTTCTGAGGCCGTTGTTACCTCGTCGACGAAGTCCTGGCGCGGCGGGCCGGCGCGGCGCTTGACGGCGACGACGGTGCCGTCGAGAAGCAGGCCCATGTACACCTTCCCGAAGCTGCCGGCGCCGACGAGGTTGGCGTCGCTGAAGCTCTTGGTGGCGTGGGACATCTCCTCGAGCGTGAACTGTCTGGCGCCATGGTACTCGGGCGCCGACGAGGTCCGGCCGCACCTGCCCCACTCCGCCAGCGTGGGAGACGTGTCGGAGGAGCCGGTGTCGGAGGTCCGGCTACGGCGCGCGCCGAGCCGGCGCCAGCAGAGGACGGCCATGACGGCGGCGGCGGCTAATAACAGCGTGGCGACGGCCGCGGCGACTCCTGCTACCACCGCGGGCTGCAATGCCATGATCCGGGCGACCCGGGCATCGAACCTGGGAGCAGCGACGACCGTCGACCGAGGACCGCTACGGTTTCGGCATTCATCAATGCGGCGGCGACGGCGCTCGCTCCAGCTCCGGAGTCCGGACCGATCGATCGGAGGGACGAACGTACGGATATGGCTCGGCTGGACTGGCACTTTTAAAGAGGAGGAGAGCACGATCGGCGCAGCCCGACCTGGACTAGCTAGCTAGCCAGCTAGCTGGTACGCAATCAGAGGAGGAACAGAGCAGAGCAGAGCCAGGCCAAGAAGACGCAGGTGGGCGATTGAGCAATGAATGCGCGAGGCAGCCCCCACATGGCAACTGGACGCAGGCAGGGGGCCATGCCGCGCCGCGCGACGCACGTGCGAAAATATTTCACCGCCGCGGTGAAACGAACGCGCCGTCCGGTCGTCGTCCTCTTCACCGAGCGAGTTCTGGCATGGACGGGCAGCTGGGAGAGGGACCTGGTCGTGCGCGGGCCCATCCCGGCGGCTGTCCTCCGATTCTGTCGTGACCTGCGCCTGGCTGTCAACGTGGGGCCCTTTGACCCGGCTGGGTGGCAAACTTGGCATGTAGTGCGGCGGCCGGCCGGCCGGAGTGGCATGACGGCGGCGCAGGCATGTATAGTGCTGTTTCCAAATATTTCTCCTATACCTTAAACTAGTGCAAATTGTGTAATCTCGCGAGCCGTGACAGGCTGCTAATCTGTTTGGGGTGGCCTCGGTCACATGCCAACCGCTCGACCTTGAGGAAAAACGAGGTGGCCTGGCCGGTACTATATCAGCTAACTATTTTGGCCCTCTGTATTCGGATCATGGTGTTTCAACTTTCAGCACACAAGGAAGCATGATGAGGGTGATGCCAGTTGTGGACCGAATGAAAACATGTCAAAGACGAGGACAGAATTTGTGCACTCTCGACGGCTCATTCTCCAGCTATTTTTTTTTCTCTAAAATTCCACCAATATATTAATAATCATCAAAAAAAAGACATTGAAACACGACATAAAGGATCAAAAAAATGTTCTTTCACTAATGTTGTTGCCTAACGCACTTTTTTTCGCGAAAACACAAAAAGCTTTGCTATTCGATTCATTGATAGAAAAAGGAGTTTGATTTACAAGCCTAAGGAAAGGCCGAAATTCCCATATATACAACACACCCAACACTCAAAACAAGACTACGGCTAACATCGAAATCCGTCAAGTGCTTCTCCAGGATGCCAGAGAGCGAGCTCCTTCGCCGAACAGAACCCTTGCCGATGAAAGTCGCAGTGCTTGCGCATGGTCGATATATCTAGGAGCATGCCATTCGCAACCAATATGGGTCCCACCTGGATCCCGCTAGCCATCCAGGCTCAACCCAGATCCGGGGTACGCTGTCAGCGCAATGGCTACCTCCCTGCAACCTCAACAGACTTACTAGCATGCACTCTTCGCCGACCCGCCATCACACAGAGGCCAGCCCACCACTGGTCATCCGGAGGCTCGCTTGCATCGTCCGAGGAGGAGCCCCGTCGCGCAAGCCATCCGCAATACCACTCGAGAGGCTGACACTCCAACTGCACTAAGACGCCGCATGAGGCTAACACCGAAGACCATGACGATGAGCAGCGACTCGTACCAGGGAATCGGGATTCCAAGACGACGCCACCATGGAGGGTACGACGTCGAAGACACCGCCGTCGCCCGATCTGGCAATCCAAATCTGGGGTTTTCACCCGGAACCTGACACCCTAGGCGAGGGAGGGGCCGGAGCTCCTCGATGACGCCTCAACAGGACGCGACACCCACAGGCGTCGCCGTCACCAGCCCAAAGGCAGGGCTTTCGCCCAGGGCTTGGTACCTCGCCCCCGCACCGAGCACCATGTTCCTCACATGGAGCCCCCGCGCTAGCCCTAGGAGGAGTCACCGATAGGTTTGCGCACAACCACCTCAAAGAAACATCGCCGGCCACCCAACACCGCCACCCCCCGCCGCCGGCGTCAGAGATATCCTTGAGCCGCCACACCAAGAAGGCATTGGGCTCCACTCGACCCAGCCAAAGCAGCAGCATCCTTGCGCTCGGGGCCAGGGAGGATGACCAATGGGAAGTGGGGGGGGTCGCACCCGGCCGCCGGTGCCGTCACCGTTGCCAGCAACGTCGCCCAGGCGACCCAACCTGCGCGGAGCCTGCAGGCTAGGACCCGCACAACCCAGATCGAGCCCGAATGGGCCAAGATCTGGGCTGGCCGGCCCGTACCGCCCGCAGCTGCCTCCTCGCCCCGAGCTAACAGACCCATCTTGAGCCAGAGCTAGGGCGGACGAGCAGCCCCCCGTGCCACCGCGACCAACAACCGCCGCCTCCACGCTGCCCGCACGGCCTGGAGGAGGTAGAACGCACGCCACCCACCGCAGGGTCGGCGCCGTTCGCGCCGTCCGGGGCCGCCACCCCGGCGAACCAGATCCCGACCAGGGCCACGCAGGCCGCACCCCCGCCACCACCCACCACCACCCAACGTCGGCGAGACCGAGCTAGAGAAGGGCAAGGCGGGCGGAGGGCCGCCGAGCAGCACCGGAGAGGACCAGGCACCCCCAAGGCAGCCTGCCTCCATACCGTCTCGGAGGGGCTTCGCTAGCAGATCCCCGCCGCCCCCATCACCGGGGCTGCTGGACTTCGCCAGCAGCCGCCTCAGGGGACGGCGAAGGAGGGGGAGCAGGCAGGTGAGGCGGCGGCGGGGGAGGGTTAGGGTTGCGCCCCTCCCGTCGCCTTAGAGGAGACGACGCGAGGGGGTTTTCTCTCCCGTCAGCCGAACCCTTGTTGCCTAACACACAAAACATAAAGGATCAGAAAATGTTCTTTCAGCAGTGTTGCTAGCATTTTTGGCAATTGGCAACATGGAATTGATTACTTTGCTCGCCATGGTTACGTAGAAAATGACAAGATTTTTAAGGATAAATTCTTCTCTTATACAGGTTATTTACCAATGCACCGCTACGCTCCGTTTATAGCAAAGTTTAAAATAGCGGGCTATTTCATTTAGGGGCAACATTTTCAGAAGCTATATAAGGCTATAGCGGGGCTATAGCGGGCTATTCCATTTTAGCCTTTTTCAAAAATAAAGGAAATTTTAGTCATATCTTGCCAAAAAAGTGAAAAACTATGACAAAAAACATGATTTGAGCTACAACTCATTCAAATATTCGACGCAAATAAATATTTAACCATTCAACTCACAACATTTTATTGAATCAGATTGAACAGACTGAAACTAAAAGAAGAAAAGAGAACTATCCATAAAGCATGCCCTTTAGCGGCTAAATTGAAGGCTAATTTACGGCTAAATCGGGCTATAGCCAGCTATTAGCGGCTATTTTCCATTTAGCCTATAAACGTCATAGCCATAGCGGGGGGTCTCTCGAAAGGCTATAGCACGGCTATAGCGCGGCTATAGCCGGCTATTTAAAACTTTGGTTTATGGTCGCATCGCAACCTATTTAAGGAGGTCTAGACACGATTAGAGAAAACAACAAGGGTTTTTCTCGACATGGATGGTCGTGTGATCTAAGTATCGGCCCTCCATCTCCTTTGGCACGACATCATGTATTTCACATTTTTTATTTTTTTATTAGTTGGTGTAAGAAGTGTTCTCGGCTGTGCACCTTAGCTATGCAAAGACGGGTGTAATACTTATACTTTTTAATTAACAAAAGCATCTATTTCAACAAAAAAAATCACAGAATGTGCTGTAATTACTCGACGGAAGAATCAAAATGATTCGGACAGTTTGCAGGCTAGCAGCACGCAAGTTGCTCAAAGTTTAGACCAGGAAAGAGTTGTAACAGGCAGCGGGCGGGTCCAGTTCAGATACTCCCCGAGATCCAAAATCTGAACCCCGTACTTCTATAATCAGATTTGCTCGCCCATGCATACGCACGCGCTGCCTACAGATGGATAAATCGCAACACGCACCTGGACATTGTTTTGTTTAGTCAGAAATAAATCTACCTGCGGTGGCTTAGGGCTTCCTCCTGCGTCAGTGTGTTTTGATCTGGAAATGCAGTTAAAAAAGATGGTGTGGTTCCCTGAATCAGATCGACTTGTTTCGTGTGTTGTTCAGGCGTTCAGCGCACATAGTTTAACTACTTGCACTGTGGTCTGAGAAAAGAAACTAGTTAAACTGTGTTCAGTCTGACATTGCTAGCTCAGGTCAAACTGACTCAGGGCTGAGTTTTCTAGACATTTATATGTATGCAGACATTCATGTCCATCCACGAAACACAAAGTCAATTCTGACTTCCCCAACAATCTAAATCCCTACTAGCCTCCAGCAGTAGAATATAATATCAGTAGCAAATTATATATTATGTGCCTACATGAATAGAGCAGTTTAAGTGAACCTGGACTGCTCAAGGAAATGATCCCAGATGCACTGTTTCGACCCTTCTCCTGATAAGATATACTACTAGTATAAGCATTGATTAACACATATTCGGGGTGCCCTAGTTACTGCGCAAAAACCAAAGAGAACAAGATTGAAACAAAGAAGAGGGCACATGCCTTTCCGGAGATGAGAATCCAATGACTGTCACTAGAATCGAAGTACCTCATGGCAACTGGCCAACACCCCCAGCCTGGATCTTGCCAAATTCTGGGATATACTAGAGCCATATAGTATGTAGATAGAGCTAGTAAAATACTGTCGATATATTAGGCGCTGTGGTAGTACTTTAACAAGTGATGATGGGGAACTTGCTGGACTATATAGTAATTAGATAATTCCCAACTAGTAGTAGCTAGCGACTGAAAGTCTGCGCAGGAAACCTTAATGGCAGGTGTACTTCTTAGGAACCAACTTTAATAGGGTCGAAGATGATTCTTGCACGTTGAAGTTGGGTTACGTACGGTGTGCAGTGGATCTAGAGAGTTTCCAAAGTTTGAGTAGATTAGCTTGTGCCTGTGCTTGCAGCGCTTTGCTGAATCTGGTGCCTGTACTTCTTTCTAGTAAGATGCTAGCTTCGGAGAGTGAATTAAACATCACATGAAGCAGATGTAGTACTCGTTGCCAGTGGCCAAGAAAAGGCTTAAGAGACCCACTGCGAAAATGTACCCAGACTGTAAGTACACCAAGTATCGAAGGACACTAAAGGATCGAAAATGTGTCCAGATTCACAGTTTTTTTTTGGCTTCGAGTAAGAAATTGTTTAGTTTTATTAGGAGACCCTCATGATAAATGCAGCAGGTTAAAGAGGGGGAGGAGCAGACAGCATGCCAGCAGCACAGGTGAGCAGTCCAGAGATCATAGCCGTATCTGCTCTTCTCCTGCAGCTAGCTAGCTGGCAGGCCATTCACGACCATATGGTTTGTGCTGAATCCCTCGTCTGATGAATGAAGCTCTAGCGTTTCCAACGCACGCAGAGACAGACATGCACTGCTCCGGTGTGTGCATTGTTGTATCGTAGAGACAAACAAAAAGAAGCGTGATCTCTGGACAGGTGGGTTCACATCCTGTTCAGGCCACTTGCACTTACGTAATAAGCAGTGTGTGTGTGTCTGTCTGTCTGTCTGCTGTCCACGACCACGTCCATGTCTGGCCTGGCCATGTATGAACGAACAGCCGGTGGTTGTCGAGCATCTCGTCTGCAACTCAGACCTGGCAGATCTTCTTCATGTTCTGTACGGTGGTCTTACGAAGGCCAGCGCATCGGTTTCAACTGGTGGCACATCAGTGCAGTCACGCACCGGTTATCGATGGACACTCTTCAAATCGGCACTTGGAATTGATCACTCGAGAGGAGGAGCAGGAGAGCTCCTCTCTGTTACCTCAATCTGTTCATTTCCTTGCTGCGCCACCTCATGTCGGCTCCGCGGAACACCGCCGTCCTGAACAACCTCATCGGCCGGACGCCGACGCTGTGGTACCTAGGCGAGTCCCCCACGACCACCCGAAGGCCGCGCCAGCGGCAAGGCGCTACTGCACACGGTGCGCGCGGTGGCCATCGACCCGTACTACCCTGGCGACCGAGGCCTCGCGTTCGACGACGAGGGCAAGCTGAGGGAGCATTATGGGCTGGATGTCGAGCAGTGCATCGCTGCGCTCGGTGCGGCACGCGGCAACTTCCACACAGTACTGGAGTACGCCGGCGGCCGCCACGGATTTGCTCCTGGACGAGGAGAGGTTCGTGAAGATGACTGCCCGTCCGTGGACTGCCAGTTAGACTTGTCGTCTTTCCTACTTTTGCGACGATATTATGAGCATGCCCCTGGGGTACATTAGGAGAGAATCCGAGGCATCCGTAGAGGGGGGATGCCTTCTCTAAATCCTTCCTCCCGGAGGCAACCTGGTCGAGGTCCCGTCCTAGCTAAACGGGCCTCGCGAAGGGATAATCGTTCCTCCTCTAGCACTCGAACAGGCATGTCGAAAAGATGTGGCCTCGCGAGGCCGTCGCTGCTTCGGTAGTGGGCCTAGTGACCGTTGGGTCGGGTACCCCGGTTGTTAGTGACCCGACAGGAGGCGGCAGTGGCGATGGAGGTATTAGAAGGCGGTACGCAAAAGCGGAAAAGGGAAGGGAAAATTTCAGCGCGAGTACATGGCACACTCGGTTTGGCCGCTCAACCGACATATATAGGGGTCGGGCCACGAGCCCCCTCCCCCGCCATTTTTCACCCAAATATGTGAACTAGCAGTTATTTTAAGGTTCGCGCGGATTTACAGGATGTGCTAGATTTGCTCTTAGTTATTCACACACGACTAAGCAACGAGATGAGAGTGAGATGGCGTTCGCTCGGTTCTGTTCGTACCACCCGATTATAAACGATTTTTCAGAAATCTCTGGACTAAGATACCAACATCCGATGATTCTACGAGCGAAACTGAAAATGAAAAAATTCAGACTCGGGCCATGAGCTAATAATTAAAATAAGTATTTCACCACATTGTACAAGGATGTGACGGAGGCCCATGAAGCTGTGTAGCGTATCATGTCGTAGACGGTGATCTTGGGGACAAAGAGGTTGAAGGTAATGTCAGCGACAAAGAGTGCACCCACGTCGGCGTAGCAAAGCAGATAAGTAAGGCATGGATTGGCTGGGTTAGAGTGTGAGAGAAAAAACTACATGTAAACAGTCTCAAATAGTGTTCTGATTATTCTCAGTTGACATAGTGAAACGAGACTCCAATCAATGGAATATAACATCCATGTTTCTCAAGTGAACCTCGGTGGATACGTAGGGCTATCGTGTCACCTAGCTTGGTGTCTAATAATGCAAAACTATAAAAGACAACGGAGGGAGAGATCAAGATTTAGTATCTAGAATCTCACACCACACAGGATCATAGGAGGAAAATTAAAACCTACTAGTATATTTTTCTGTCACACTTAATTAAATTAACAGTATAACAACTTTACTCAATGTAAAGATACAATGTCATTCTTCTACAATCAAATGTCTATGGTCACACACGTACTTCAAAATTTTAACAATACTTTGCATAAACCTACCATGTCATTCTTTTGTTACATTATCTCCCAAGAAAACATTTTTTTTTAAATTCGAGTCTTTCAACAAAAATGTGTGCCTCCATTACAACATATGTGGCACAGATATGACATTTAGTAGATACATACATCTTTTTTTGTCATTTTTTCTTATCCATAAACTTCTTTGCAAGGAGCTTAAAGTATACCCTCTAATAAATACATCAAGATGTCTCTAGAGTATATGGTTGCGTCCGTTAGATGTAAGTAAATAGAAACTTACATGTATATGATTCCAGATATATTAATGTGTATAAATAGAATATTCTAGATTGTAGAAGGTGTTTGCAACAAGGACATATTTGCCAAACCTTTCGGGTAGTGTTGGGAACCAATTTTTAAAAAATAGTTCAGCCGTTAATGTTTAATTTGTAATCTAATATTGAATAATTGTCAAAACATTCACTACCAAAATCATATGTTTATGCACAAAGTTCAAGTTTTGGGGATTTACTAGTACTTACAGGTGTGATAAGTTTTTGTTTTGGCATGCATAGTTGTTTCTCCTATGATCAATGATGTGATCTGATCGGCTCTAGGTAAATCTTGTAGGAGTGGGGATGAGCTAGGGTAACTGACATGGAAATCGAGAAAAATATTTTCATGATCCCACGGAGATCTCACTTTCGAAAATCGAAATATAGTTCATTTATTCAGCAAACGACCCATGTCAGCAAGTTTGAATAAAAGAGACAAAGATTATAATAATGGAGCTCCCTTAGACCTTATACATAATGTGATCGGAAGATCGTATAAGTGGTTACAACATGGATCTCGGTAGATTTATAGAGACACTGGACGAGAGTATAACTAGAGACTAAAGTTAAAGTGTGTGTGTAGATGACGTGCTATCTTCAGGTGAATGATCTACAGTATATCACCGGTGGTCTAAGAGTCTTTGAAGGTCGTTAGATCTCTACCTTGTCTTGTACATCAAGTTGATCATTGATCTCCCGTCAATGTACGTTGGTTTTTGGGATCGTTTTGGGATCATCCAAGAAGTTTTCTTATAGCACGACAGGTCGGGTCGGTTTAGAGCTACTAGATATGGGCCTCCAGGTCACGGATGTTGAGGTTATTATTGGGGTTCGCCTAGGGGAAAAATCGAGGCCTATGAAACATATTGAAGATCGGTCTATGAAGAATAAGAGAGCGGTGTAGTTCTTCGATGACAATCACGTCGATCCCCGTAGCTAAGTGTATCCCTCTTATCCACAAGGAGAATCTCCCACTCGATGGAGGATTGGAGGTACGATCCCTTGGTAGATTAGTATCTAGAATCTGAACCCGGTATTTCTTTTATCAGATTTGCTTGCCCATGCATCTCACACGCTACATACATACAGATGTATAAAAATCACAACACACATGGACATTGTTTTGTTTAGTTAGAAATCCACGCGGGTTCATCCTGCATGAGTGTTTGGATCTAGAAATGCAGTTAAAATGATAATGTGGTTTCCAACCGGTACATGTTCCTGCCCACGAGGCTGAGAGGCGGCGGCTGCTCAGGACCCATCTAGGGTTCCCTTCCCTCCGCCCGCAACATCGTCGGTCCGTTCCGCCTACAGTGGCCTTAAGGCCATGGAGGTGTGGTGGACCACGACTCTCGCCGGCGGGAGATTTTTCGTTTTTTTGTTTAGACGATATTTTTGTGTCTTATTCGGGATGGTGAGGCGATGGCTACATCTTGAAGTCAGAATAAGATGCTCCCCGCCCTATCCTTGCTTTGATGGTGCGTCTAGCGCTGAGGGAGGGCGCGTGGAGTCGTGTGTCCGGCCGATCTCCTCGGATCTAGTCAGTTTTCGTGTTAGTTGGTGTAATTTCAAGTCAATCTCTTTCAATCTACGGATCTCATCATTGACGATATTTGCTGCTCTAGTGCGCTAGTTCTTTGAGGTCTTAGCACGATGACTTCCCGTCTGTCTACTACAACAATCTCTACTATGACAAGCTTTGCCCGGCTTCGGTGATGCAGGGACGAGGACGGCGGCGTGCCTTCGACTCGTGCTAGTATTTGTAGTCGTCGCAAGGTGGTCCATCAACTTACTTGTAATTTTTATTACCTTTTGACCTATTTGGACTACTGTTGATGATTATTAATAGATCGGTGGAATTTAGCAAAAAAAATAAAATAGATAATGTGGTTCCCTGAATCAGATCGACTTGTTTTGTGGTGTTGTTCAGCGCACAGAGGTGTGCTTGGTGTCCCCTCAAACTTAAGTTTGCATGGTATAGTTTTCTTTTGACCCGTTGAAACCCATATCTAGGCTATTTATATTTTCGTATAGGTGTACTTGGTCGACCTGGGTATACTCCACATTCTCACCGGCTGATCTCACCTCCCGTTATCGTGATCTACCTCTTCGCATGCCATGTTTTCAAATTTTGTTGCTACTGCTAAATATCTCCCGATTTCCGCCCCCGCAGGCACATGAGTATATGTGTACAGTCGTTATAGGTCTAAGAGGATCATACAGAATTTAAGGGAGTTCATACGGTCTTCGAAATGAATTGGTTTCGAGTTTTTGTTGTCAAAGGAGGGGGACACTGAAGAAAAAGTATAGCGCATACAGTTTAACCACTTGCACTGCCGACTGAAGAAAATAAATTAGTTTAAACTGTGTTCAGTCTGACATTGCTAGCTCAGGTCAAACTGACCCAAGGCTGAGTTTTCTAGACATTTATATGTAGACATTCCACGAAACACAAAGTCAATTCTGACTTCCCCAATAATCTAAATCCTCCCTACGACCCTAATTAGTTGACTTAAATTTATTAAGATATAGATATATCTAATACAAAATCATGGCTATATACAGTCGAATCTAGAGAAATCTAAGTCAACTAATTTGGCCTGAGGGAGTAGCAAATTATCACGAATAGATCAGCTTCAGTGAACCAGATGCACTGTTTCGGCCATTCTCCTGATAGCACACATCAACATTGATAGAAACATATTCAGGGTGCCCTAGCTAGTCACTGCACAAAAGCCAAAGAGAACGAAATCAAAACAAAGAAGAGGGTACATGCATCATTCATGCCCTTGCAGATGAGAATCCAATGACTGTCACTAGAATCGGAATACCTCATGGCAACTGGCCAACCCCCAGGCCCCCAGCCTGGATCTTGCGAAATCCTCAGATATACTAGTACATCCATATGTAGCTATAGTTAGTAGAATAATATTGCATATATATTAAGCGTGGTGATAGTACTTTAACAAGTGGTGATGGGGAAGTTGCTGGTAGTATTATAATTAGAGATATAAAGGATCCCGACTAGCTAGCGGCTGAAAGTCTGCGCAGGAAACCTTATTAATGGCAGGTGTACTTCTTAGGAACTTTAATACTACTAGGGTCGAAGATGATTCTTGCACGTTGAAGTTGGGTTATCGTATGGTGTGCAGTGGATCTAGAGACTGTCCAAAGTTTTACTAGTAGCTTGCATCGCTTTGCTGAATTATCTGGTGTCTTTTGCGGCATCTACTGAAACTACTACTGAATCTAGAATGTTAATATAAGAAAAAAGATACAGTAGGAAAAAGCGAAACCCCATCATCACGAAACTTTTTTTTTAAAACAAGGCAAAAGGCTTGCATTTTCATTGATTAAGGAGAAGGTTTTTAGATAGTGCTTACAAACCACATTTTGGCCAAAGCCAAGACCAAACAACAACAAAAAAAAAACGACTGCTCGCGCAAGATTAAACTACTAAGAGCTTTTGCCCCCGCAAAGCACCACAAGTGTGCTTTCTCTTTGATTTTTGTTACCATCATATCAACGGTGACGGCGTGGCCTCTAAAAACTCTTGCGTTCCTTTCCTTCCATATTTCCCATGAGACCAACATTGCGAGTGAAGCCAAAGCCTTCCTTTGCGGTCCTTCCTTGTGAATCGCCTTCTTCCACCACTCTTTGACGGAGTGGAATTGGTGCCAAGTAGACGTGTTGATTTGGTGGAGACCGAGCCAAGTCTTTAACTTGTTCCAAATCCTCATGGAGAATCGACACTTGAAAAGGAGGTGGGGGCCGACTCTTGTTTTTGATTGCATAGCTTACATAGTCCACAATTTGGCCATCCTCTTCGGGAATCCGCCGTCCACACTCTATTTTGTAGGATCAACCAAGCAAAGAACTTGCATTTAGGAGTTGTCCAAGGCTTCCAAACAAGGGGGACAGCGATGAGATGGTTAAGCCCAAGAATTGCATATTGTACGCCGATTTAGCCGAGTATTGTCCATCATTTGTGAGCTTCCAAGAGATAGCATCCGGCCTTTGGGATTGTAGAGTTACATTGGCAAGCTTCTCCCAAACCTTGTAGAATTGGTCAATATGCTCTAAGGACAATCCATTTTAGGTGTTGATTTGGGATACCCAAAGGTCATTATGCAAAGCATTTTGCACCAAACATTTCTTCTTCCTAGATATCTCAAAAATTAGAGGGACGATGTCTTTGGGCCTCATTCCATCTAGCCAACTCGCCTCCCAAAAGAGAACCTTTTTTTTCCATCTCCGATGATGACCATTGTGGCCGCCGCAAAGAGGTCATGATCCTTTGAGTAAGATGCTTGGGAGAGTGAACTAAACACGACATGCAGAAGATGTACTTGTTGCAAGTTGCCGATAAAAGGCGTAAAAGGTCCACTGCGAAAATGTAACCAGACCGTAAGTAGACCAAGTATCGAGGAAGGACTAGAGTTAGAGTATCGTAAATGTGCCCAGATTCACTTTTATTTTTCTGCTTCGAGTAAGAAATTGTTGAGATTTAGGAGACCGTCATGATAAATGCAGCAGGTTAGAGAGAGGGAGGAACATGACATGAGGACGAGCTGGGGAGAAGGTGAGCTGCATTTCAGGAGCAGACAGCGTGCCAGCATATATAGGTGAGCAGTCCAGAGATCACAGCCGTTAGCCGTATCTGCTCTTCTTCTCCTGTAGCTAGCTGCCAGCTCATTCACGACCATATATATGGTTTGTGCTGAATCCCTCATCTGATGAATGAATGAAGCTCTAGCGTTTCCAACACACGCAGAGACAAAAGAAGCGTGATGGACAGGTGGGTTCACATCCTGTTGAAGAGCCACTTGCACTTATTACAGTACGTAATAAGCAGTGTGTGTGTGTGTCTGCTGTCCAAGTCTGGTCATGTATGAACAGCCGGTGGTTGTCGAGAATCTCGTCTGCAACTCAGACCTGGCAGACCTTCATGTTCTGTAGTACGGTCTTACGATGGCCAGCGCATCGATGACTGAATGCGCATCAGCGCAGTCACGCATGCACCGGCGATCGATGGAAACTCTTTAACCCGGCACATGGAACTGATGATCATTCCAAAGTAGCGGAAGAGCTCCTCAGTTACCTGAATCTGTTGTTGTTCATTTCCTGGATCATGCATGAGAATGACAGACAGCCGCGTTCGTTGGGTTCACAGTCCAGCCACCGCCGCCGTCTGAAGCTCCGCTCCGCTCCGTCGAGGAGCTGGTGCTCGGCTGCTTCGACGGCATCTGCCCGAGGAGGGTCGCCGCCGAATCGTTGCCCCGGGAGACAACGGACGCGAGGTTCTACCACATCCTACACCTCTTCCACTGGTCGCGCGTCCCGGAGAACAAGTACAGCGTGCTCTCCATGCCACTGAAGCTTCACGAGCCGGAGCTCCGAGCGCCTCATCCCTTGCGCCAGGGAGCTGCAGAGGGCGACCTCGACATGGAGTTCTGGGGCGCCGCGGCGAACCCTGATGACCATCCCGAGCTTCCACATCCTCCCCTACACCGCGGCGTTGCTCCACAACATCGTGGCCTTCGAGAGGCGCTTCCACTGGGCGCACGGCGTCTGCGTGAGCATCACGGTGCACCTTGCGCGCATGGTGGGGCTCGTACGGTGCCCGCAGGACGCGTCGATGCTTCGCCGGCGGTGGGTTCTGGGCAGCGTAAAGTGCACCGACGAGGAGGTAGTGATCGAATTTCTTCCGCTATATAGGCGCGGACGAGGCTGCCGGCGTGCTCATGCCGGACGAGTAGGGCGAGATGCTCGGCGCGGTGGCACAGGAGGCGGCAGGCCAAAGCTCGCCGCAGTGGCGTCGCCCTGGGTGGCCGTCGTCTTGCTCGCCGCGGTGGCGATCTACACCATTCTGGGTTACCAAAAGTAGCACCCCATACTACTGTAGATGATATCAAATTGGGTCACCGTTTGGAAACTTACATGGATTGCAGAACAGATATATGTAAGTTGATGGATATTCATTATACAGGCAAGCAACAATTAAGGCATTTCATCCTTTACGCAAACAGAACAGTCCAAATCGACAATTCGTTTGATCATCAGACCGCAGGAGCATCAGAGTTACTTCGTTGCCTGAATCCGTTCAATCATTTTCAGGAGTGGATATTGGATAGTGCTGAACCAATCACACTACGTACATATATAGAGTGCACTTGAATGAGGGGAAATAAGCAAACCAATCATAAGGTTTTGCCCAGAGGGAAAGAACTTGACAATGAAACAGCAAAATAGATGGAACGAAACATGACTGACTGGAATTATTTGGAAGAGCAATAACTAAGCAGAACACCAGAGGTTAATATTTACCATTATTACAAAACTAATGCAAACTTGTCCCATAGAAACTGATATTTAATGAGCGACACCTGAACATTTCTTGAAGAAACACATTGCTTGGCACTTCGTTTGCCATTAATCAGCCACAGCCAAAACAGAGATAAAAAGGCAGCAAGTTGACACTGGAGAACATAAAAACTAGCAGTTGGGCATTTTGTCCACCGTAATGATTATTTTGTCAGTGTACAGATAGATTGGGTCCTGATGCATTTCTTGAGAAACTACCACGCCGGCTTAGAACAGGCCGAAGTTTACCATCGTGTCCTTGGCCAGGACCAGCAGGAGCAGCTTGAAGTATATCAGAGCCCACTTCCTGGTGATGTCGTGGTGGACGTAGTCCAGGATGATCTCCTTGTTGAACATGTAGATCTGATGGTATACCGAGGCGACCAGGACAGAAGCGCTCAAGCTGTTCCTTGACACGAGAAGCAGCATGGGGATCAATAAGTAGGAAACTTTCGTTCGGGTCTCCGACTGCCTCACTCTCCTGCTTATCTCTGTCAACGGACTGATCCTGTATTTGCCGATAGCAGCTTCCGATGGGCTGAATGCTGTCACCTTCGCTGGTGCTCCCTCCTGTGCTTTCACCGCATCAGATTGTACCATCCCAGCAACAGTCTTTGAGATCTACAAGAATAAGGAACTTTGAGTTACAGGCTTATGGCAATGAATGGTGGGAAGTGAAAAAACAAACTAGTGCACACAAGGCTTTATGAAATTGGCAGCAGGAACAGAACATCACCTGCTGGTCAGAAGATCCATTGGAGGCTCCAGTAGAAAACCAGCGAGGTAATACTTGTGCGCCACTGATTCGAGATGCCTGCTCATATCCTAGAATCTGTTGGCACCACAAAAAGTAATTTATTACAGGTACATGCAATGACTCATCCGTTGAACAGGAAGAGATATAATGATAGAAATACATATACATATGACCAGCAAGTACTTAAAAAATATACATTGTGTTGAGAAATGAAGTTTGCTAGATACAGTTATCACTGACCAGTCAAGAAAACCAAATACACTATGGGTATTTTGGTCTTCCAGTCTTTCATCAGTAAGATGCATAGATAACTAGATAGAGTAGACTCATAAACTAGCACCTACTGGATACCAGCTATCACTCATCAGTCAAGCAAATAAAATGCATTATTAGTTGGTCTTTTATCAGTAAGATACATAGATAACTACAATAGAGCAGCTCACAAACCATGCATATAGAATTCTACCCTCTCTTTGGGAAGCAGAAGTACAACTGTATTACACTGTTCCTTGTTTTTCATACAAGATGACAAGCTGCAGTTCCTCCTGTGTGTTTCAGTTATCCATGCACTAGGGAAGAACAACTACAATTCACCAGCGCGTATGAAGTTTGTGCAAAGCAAGATCAATGAATTTCACACCAAGTATGTCCTATCTCAAGTTGGCAGCATAGAGTGCATAAAAAAGTACAGAAAGACTACATGTGTGGCAATTAATCCTATCTAATTCAGTCTTTTTAATCTGCAATACAAAACACAATAAGCACCAGACGGATGGCACCACTTAAAACTATTGACTCCAACGTCAAAATATCATATGCATATTACAGAAATAATATATTATTAGCAGGAAACACCCTCATTGAACCTGTCAGGACAGTGATATCGGTGAAGGTACTGAGCATTGCTCTAGTCAACCACAAGCTCATGTTGAAATTTTAGCAAAAAATTGAACGAAAGAATACCCCTTTCTATGTAGCAAACACAATACTTTAAGCTTCGCTGTCTACATCCCTAACTCTCAACCTCATATATATATTCACTATTTTGCCACACTGCCACCTAGAATGCAAATCTCGATGACTGTTTGTCAATGCAAGTCACAGTTCTGTCCGATTGTCGTTCTCAAACTCGACGACTTTGGAGTTGCGACGAGTCAATGCGAACGCAAAGAGGCGGTGAGTTCACTTTACAAAGAGGACTACCGACTAAGAAATATTTCTTTCATTTTCTATCACTGTCCAACCAGAGTACGACGAACTAGATGCTACAGCACATACAAGCATAGCTAGAATTCCTAACTACAAAATTATTCAATCCTTCTGGGGGGATATGTGGCAAGTAATCCTAGATAATTCAGTCTTTTTAATCTGCAACGGAAAATAAAATAAGCAACATACGAACAACACCACTGAAGACTATTGACTCCATCAAAATATCATATGCATATAAAAGCAATATTATATTATTAGCAAGAATCGTCCTCACTGAAGCATGCCAGGACAGTGATATATGTGAAGGTACTGAGCATTGCCCTAGTTGACCAGCTCATGTTGAAATTAAGTGAAACACGCCGAGAAACCAAGCTGGATGAATGAAAGAATATCCCTTTTCTTAGTAAACATGATACTTTAAGCCTTGCTGTCTACATCCCTAACTCAATATCAAATATATTCCCACACAATCTCGATGACTGTTTGTCAACTGAACTCAGTAACTCACAGTTCTGTCCAATTTTTGTTCTCAAACTCGATGACTTTGGAGATGCGACGAGTCAGTGCGAACGCAAAGAGGCAGTGAGTTCAATTTATACCACCAACCAAACTCAATATGCTTGATGAGGTAGAACCACGCAGCGAGGAGTACCGACTAAAAAAAAATATTTCCTTCGTTTTCTCTCACTATCCAACCCAGAGTACAACGAACTAGACGCCACAACTCAATACAAGCATAACTAGAATTTCTAACTACAAAATTATTCCATCCTTCAGGGGCGAGTCCTTTGCTAATAATCTAATAACCCCGAAACTAGAATCGGCACAGCAGAACCACGTAACATAATGCAGAAACACCGCCCTTGCAGAGCGGAACAAGGCGATCGCACAAATCGATTAGATCGAGCACCGAGCGGGGAATCTCGCTTACAACCTCATCGGCACGGCAACAACATGCAGTACAATCTACATAAGCTAGTAGATATCACGAAGTGGATGAGGGAGTGGACCTTGGAGAGGCCGAGCGGTGAGCCCACCGACGGTTGCCGCGGCGACGGCGCGGGGGCTGTGGTCGGATCGCGGGGGAGGGTCGAGAGGGCGCGGAGCCCGCGGGCGCCGGAGAGCGGCGCGGGCAAGGCCGCGTCTGCGCGGGAGACGGCGAGCGCTAGGGCTGTGGATCGGGTCAGGAGTCGCGACGCCATTCTCTCCTTCTCTCTCGTCTCTCCTCCGGGAAGGGGAAAAAAACGAAGGGAAGGTGGTTGTAGGAGACGAGCGACGGAGCGAGTAGACGTAAAGCAGAAATGGCCTGGCCCAGTTTCCTGGACCACAAGTTCGAGCCCAATGCTCGTTTGCACTTGGGGCCACACTACGAGCTGCATGCTTCTGTAGTTTTGAGCACTTGGACCAACTGATTTGGGCCCCAAATTTCTTCTAGCCCATGAAAGATATGGACTTTCTCGTCACAAATGGTGTTGCGTAAGGAGTGTGTCTTTTTGTAGCTTGACCTACACATAGCTCATTCCTTTTTCAAAATTAGATTAAAAAAATTAAAGTTTCACACAAATATTTAAAAATAAATTATAGATACAGATAATGAAGTGTTCTAGAGTATAAATGTTGTTTTTTATTATTATTTTCAGAAAAGAGCCATGTGTAGCTCAGGCCAAACTTGTGGTTTTCATTTGTCGTAACCCAAAAAAAGTGGTGCGTGTATGCTGGTCCAAAATACTACTCTTCATAAAATTCTAAACAGAAAAATGTATGCTCTTTCCAAAGAAAAACCCATGAAGAGTACTCTTCACTATGGCCTAACAAACGGAATTGGTTATGTAGTTTCAAAAGGAATTCAACTAGTTTCACTAGATAGCAAGCCACCTAATGTATTCACTAGATAGCAATCTAGCAATTCGCGACCGTATCCATGTCACGAACGACACCTTAAAAGTAACTCACGTAATTGAGTTTTATTCCTTTTGAACTTGCTCCAAATATGTAGGTCAACCACACACTTTGAATGTACTGTACTACCTATATTCCATAACATAAGACTTTTTTTCAGAAGTCAAATCGCTTGAAGTTTAACCAAGCTTTTAGGAAAAAACTATCAACGATCGTCGAATTTGAAACTTACGTCACCATGGACATAACACCTACTGGCCAATTTACGATCTGTGAATACAATATTTAACCATCAAAGAAAAAAATAAAAACGGCTAAAGAAATTAGCTAGCATGAGATCTAGCTAAATCTCCCGGCAGACCACTGCACCACCTTGCACTCTAGATATCTCTTGGATATATGTGTTGGAATTGTACTTTATACTTCCTCCGTCTTAAAATGAATGTCACAGATTTATCAAAATTTGGATGAATCTAGATATTATTTAGTATGTAGGTTCATCAAATTTTGATAATCTGAGACATCTATTTTGAGACGGAGGGAGTAGTAAAATTATGATGATATTTAATGACACAAACATAGGCAGATGCACATGTAAATATACTATGTACATGGCATGTGCAATATATATGATTTTGAGCTTTTGCTAATATTTATAGAAATTTTAGTTCAGCAAGATGCCCTTAAGTAAAATTTGAAAATAGCATGTCTTTCTAACAAATGGAGTTGTATCCGATCTTTTTGTATTTTTAGCGGTAGAGGTTTGTATTGTACAACATTGAACTTTGAGTATTATATTAAACATTGCTAATGTTGCTAAATAAAATAACATAGTAATTAAGATTATAGTTTAATCAATTCACCGATAAGTCTATGAAAGAAGAGTTCTTAGATAAGCAAAAGAGTTTACTATAAATGGACAAAAAATTGCTTGTTAGTTATACATGCAGCGCACGACCAAACAACAAGATAGTGGGAAGCGTGAAGCTGGATATGAATATGGAGGGTATGCGGTCCATAGACTTCTCCTGAAAAGCTCTGGGCTGGTCGATGTGCAACAAGATACATAGATAGCAACACTGAGTGGCTCTACTAGTAGCAAATTGATCCTAAACTCGAAGAATGCATGTAGAGCCGGGTGTGCACAGAAATATCAACACATTGTACAAAGGTGCGGCGGAAGCGGCGCACGAAACGACACAACACACACACTGTCATAGACGGAGCTTTGCGGAACAAGAAGGCCAAAGTCGATGGCGTCCACGAAGAGCGTATCCCCATCCATCACAGGTGTACCCAAGCAGGTAAGTAAATGTGGATTTGCTAGGTCGGACAACCCAAGGAAAATCGACAAATACAATGTTGGTCATGCTCAGCCGACACCGCGGGACGAGACTCCAGTCGAGAGCATAGAACACCCATAGTCCTGAGGTGAGCGCTATCAAAGACTAGGTCGTACGTCCCACGTGCCACTGCCAGTAGTACATCCCTCAAGTCCATGCCATGTGTCGTTCATACAGTGTAGGATATATACACACCGTACAAAACTATTTAGCTAGTACATCAACTGAACATCAATTTATAATCAATAACCAAGATGACAACTAGTTGCAAGATGAATCTACGGATCCGGGCAAATTTCCACGTATAATATAATAATTATAAAAGACTAAAACATGAAACAAAACAAGTACTCCCTCCGTCCCAAAAAAGATGTCTCAAGTTTGCCTAAACTTGGATGTACCTAGACACTATTTAATATATAGATACATCCAAATTTAAACAAACTTGAGACATCCTTTTTGGGACGGAGGGAGTAGATCGGATGGATCGGTGCAATCAAAAAGGGGCTAGTCAACTTGCGGGGTCCAAGTTGTCATGCGAATGCATCGCGGGGTCCGAGTTGCTTGTAATTGCTGGGTTTCACAAAGTTGGGCTGCTAAAAACCGAGAGACCCATTTCGAGGCAAACTCATCCCACTATTGGGGCACGCAGAGATAAACAAAACTTTTTCCCTACGCGGTGATCCCAAGATCCAGCTCAGGTAGAAGGCCACGAGGGTTACCACTAGACGCGCAGTTGCGGAATCGATGAAGCACGTCGCTTGATGCAGGTCCTCACGATCTGTTCCGGTTCCACGCCTCACGATCCGTTCTGGTTCCACGATCGTCGAAGCGCTGAACGTACAGCACCTCTGCCAGTATCCACACGTCCGAGGAGGAGCGCCGGCGATGGACTGCTAGGTCTGGTACGGCGGCGACAGGACTGGACTGGGCTAGGGTTTCCAACACATGGAGTAACCTAACCTTGTGCTCTAAGCACCTGCGCCCCAGCTTATATCGGGAGTGAAAATGGGCTCCACTCACTTGTGGCCCATTCACTGAAAGGCCTATATTAGTCACTACGAGTCCAACTCACTTACTAAGTCCATGTCTCTATTTGGGTCCAACCCAAATAGATTTTCTGTTTGGGTCTAACCCAAACTTGCTCCCGCTCTTAAGTGTGTGACCCGACAGGCTCATGGCAACCCGGACACGATCCGAGTCTCACTCGTGACCGATCAGTCGGTAGCGGCTCCTAGCAGAACGTGCTGACTCCTAAGTACCAAAGAGTCATGACGACTTACCTTCCAATGCGACTTTTGTCTGAGTCCCTTCTGCCTCACGATATACCTTGTCGGACTATAGGCGAATGATCATCATCCCTTAAATAGTCCAACTCTCTTTGTCGATCCGAGATAAGTGATTCATCCGACTAACCTTTAGTCGATCGCCTTGGTAAATACTTAACCGAGTCGCGCATGGCCATGCTTTCCGAATCATATCTTCCGAGAGGGCTCAGAGAATATCTCTACAGATGGAGGGGCAAAATCCCGTCTTGGTTATTCACATCACGCAGCTTGATTCTCAGTCAACTCGAACTCTGCCTTTATAACTGCCCAATGACGGAACAACGTTTGACAGAACCTAAGTCAGTGATCCTCAACTCGGATTGTGCAATAACCTCAGGTCTAAGGATTACATTGATTGATTCATGCAAATGACGACTTGTTTGTTGCATCCCAATATGGGTCAGTCCGACTCGCTAAACTCTTTAGCCGAATCCGTGTAGGTCGGAATAGCATCTCCATGCCCATGACAAGTGGAACCGGGTCATCTGCCGACTTTCACATTAGTCTAAGTTGTGTGTCCAACACAATCTCAACGACCAAGGACAATTAGTATGAACAACATGAATATGCAGTTCCACAATCGAATCACATATTCAATGATACATATCAGTAGTTCATACATGGACAATAACCTTATGAATACAATGGGAATAACATCATATATGATTGCCTCTAGGGCATATTCCTAACAGTCTCCCACTTGCACTAGAGCCAATCATCCGACATCACATGTCTAGACATCTAATGCCCATAGCTCTCAGGTGCACCTCATGCTTCGGCTGTGGAAGTGGCTTTGTCAACGGATCCGCAATGTTTGCATACGTGTGTACCTTGCATAACTTGATATCACCTTGATCCACGAACTGGCGAATAAGGTGGTATCGCATGAGTATATGTTTGTTCTTCTGGTGTTGTCTAGGTTCCTTGGCTTGTGCAATAGCACCATTGTTGTCACAATACACGTCTAACGGATTGGACGAGCCTAAACCACACCAAGATCCATGAGGAAATTCCTCGTCCAAACTGCTTCTTTTGCCGTTTCTGAGGCAGCAATATACTTAGCCTCTGTCATAGACGCAGACACCGTCCCTTGCTTGGAACTCGTCCAGCTCACAGCCCCTCCGTTTATTACAAACACATATCCGGATTGCGAACGAGAATCATCCGAGTCAGTGAGATAACTCGCATCCGTGTAACCCCTTACACTGAGTTCATCCTCACCTCCATAAACCAGGAACATATCCTTAGTCCTTCTCAAGTACTTAAGGATATTTTTAGCTGTTGCCCAGTGGATTTCTCTAGGGTCAGCCTGGTACCTGCTCACAACACTTAGAGCATAGGAAACATCCGACCTAGTACAAATCATAGCATACATGATGGATCCGACTGCAGAAGCATACGGAATCGCACTCATCCGACTTCGCTCATCAGTTGTCGAAGGACACTGAGTCTTGCTAAGTTTTACGCCATAGGACATCGGTAAGAACCCCTTCTTAGACGATTCCATGTTGAACTTCTTCAACACTTTGTCCAAATATGTACTCTGACTCAATCCAATGAGCTGCCTTGATCTATATCTATAGATCCGGATTCCTAGTATGTAAGTCGCCTCACCCAAGTCTTTCATCGAAAAACTCTTTTCCAATGATTCCTTGGTTTCTTGCAACATCTGGACATCATTTACAATCAGTAATATGTCATCCACATATAAGATCAGAAAATTTACTTTGCTCCCACTAAACTTCTTGTATAAACAAGAATCATGATCACTTTTGATGAAGCCAAACGATTTGACTACCTCATCAAAACGAATGTTCCAACTCTGAGATGCTTGCTTCAACCCATAAATGGATTTCCGAAGTTTGCATACCTTGTTAGAATTAGCCGGATCGACAAAACCCTCGGGTTGTATCATATACACGTGCTCGGTTAAATTTCCATTAAGAAAAGTTGTCTTGACATCCATCTGCCATATCTCATAGTCGAAATAGGCTGCTATAGCTAACATGATCCGAACTGATTTAAGCATCGCCACGGTAGAGAAATTCTCATCGTAGTCAACTCCTTGAACTTGTCGGAACCCCTTCGCGACAAGCCGTGCCTTATAGATAGAAACCTTTCCATCCATATCAGTTTTCCTTTTAAAGACCCATTTGCACTCGACGGGTCTTGCACCGTCTGGCAGATCAACCAAGTTCCAAACTTGATTATCATCCATGGACTTTAACTCGGATCTCATGGATCCAAGCCATGACTCAGAATCAGAACCCACCATAGATTCTTAATAAGTTGCCGGCTCATCACTGTCTAACAGTAACACATCACGAACACTTCGCAATCTGGTCAATCTTCGCAGTGTTGGTGCTGTTTCCGGCTTAGGTACCACGACCGGCTCAACCTCCATGGCTTTTGCCGACTCTCTATTGGCCGGTACCTCTCGAATTTCTTCGAGTTGCACCGTGCTCCCACTGACTCCCCGACCGAGAAACTCTTTCTCAAGGAAGACACCATTCCGAGCGACAAACACTTTGCCCTCTTCTCGGTTGTAGAAGTAGTAACCCAAGGTTTCTCTCGGATATCCTACGAAAATACACTTATCCGACTTGGCTGTGAGCTTGTCCGACTAAAGTCGCTTGAAAAAAGCTTCACAATCCCAAATCTTAAGAAAAGACAAACTCGGCTTTTTGCCAGTCCACATCTCATGCGGTGTCTTCTCTACTGACTTTGATGGTACTCTGTTTAGTGTGAACGCTGCAATTTCTAGACAATAACCCCAAAATGATAAAGGAAGATCTGTCCGACTCATCATTGATCGTACCATGTCCAACAAGGTCCGATTTCTCCTTTCCGACACGCTATTTCTGTGCAGCGTTCCTGGAGGAGTGAGCTGGGGAACTATTCCACAACTCTTCAGATGGTCATCAAACTCATGGCTCATGTACTCGCCTCCTCGGTCCGACCAAAGAAACTTTATTTTCTTGCCGAGTTGATTGTGTACCTCATTCTGGAATTCTTTGAACTTTTCAAAGTCTTCCGACTTATGTTTCATCAAGTAGATATATCCATACCTACTCAAATCATCAGTGAAGGTAATGAAGTACTCATAACCACCTCTGGCTGTCGTGCTCATCGGGCCACATACATCACTATGTACTAGTCCCAATAAGTCGGACGCCCTTTCACAACTCTTTGCAAAAGGTGTCTTGGTCATCTTGCCGAGTAGGCAGGATTCGCATGTCTCAAACGACTCCAGGTCGAATGAAGTTAGGAGTCCATCATCATGGAGCTTCTTCATGCGTTTCCAACTTATATGACCAAGCCGACAATGCCAAAAGTAAGTCATATTCAGATCATTTGGTTTTAACCTTTTCACATTTATGTTATAGACAGATTCACTATCAAGATTCAAAATAAATAATCCATCCCAGACGGGTGCAAAGCCGTGAAATATATCATTCAAATATAAAGAACAACCATTATTCTTAATATTCTACTCATAGCCTTGTCTCATCAAACATGAGGCAGAAATAATGTTTCGACTAAGCACTGGAACATAATAACAATTATTTAGCTCCATTAAGAATCCAGAAGGTAAATGAAGTTGCATCGTGCCGACTTCCAACGCAACGACTATCTCTTTGTTGCTGACTCGAATGTCAACCTCGCCTCTTGCCACGCTCCTAGTTCTTACCAGTACCTGCAACGAGTTGCAGATGTGAATGACTGATCCGGTATCATATACCCAAGAACTACCAGGTGCATCAGCAAGATAAATGTCTATAACATTGCAAACAAGTGTACCTGAGCCGGAAGTCACACCTCCACTCTTAGCTTTGTCAGCCAGATACTTGCTGCAATTCCTCTTCTAGTGGCCATCCGACTTGCAGTAGAAGCAAGTGGATCCGGCTGCAGGAGATGGCTTAGTCCCTGAGGAAGCGCTTTGGACTGGGTCCTCAACCTTACCTCCTGACTTTGCCTTCTTCTTCTTAGTCCAAGAACTCTTATTGAACTTAGCCTTATTCTGTACCATCAACACTTGACTGGCACCTTTCTTGAGATCCGCCTCAGCCTGCTTTAGCATCCCATGTAATTCTGTGAGCTTCTTATCCATACCATGCATCTGGTAGTTCGATATGAACTGATCATATGCACTAGGAAGAGAGTTCAGAATTATGTCTGTGGAGAACTCTTTGCTAATGGGGTAGCCAAGCCTTTCCAGAGACTGCACGTAACCAACCATCTTGATCACACGCGGACTCAGTGGATCGCCATCCTTAAGCTTGCAACTCAACAAAGCCTGAGAGACTTGATACCTCTTAGTCTTTGCCTGAGCCTGGAACATACTTTTGAGGCTTTCGATCATATCATAGGCCTCAACATTCTCGAACTGCTGCTGCAAGTCCGGTTCCATGTGAGAAAACATAAGACATCTTATCTCTGTGGATTCATCACAAATCCGACGGTAGGCATTGGTGGCTGCGACAGTCGCATTCTCATCTGGCTCAGCTGGAAGTGGTTTGTCTAGGACACGGTCCCTTTTTTCTTGTTTGAGAACAATTCTCAGATTACGATACGAGTTGGTAAAATTAGTTCCATTCAGCTTATCTTTCTCTAAGATGGTTCTCAAAGCAAAACCGGAAATCTGAGGAAGACTGCTAGGTGCCATTAATCTACAACAGAAAATATGCAAAACACTTAATACATGTATCCATAAAGAGAAAGCATATTAAACACTTTAATATTTATGCTCCCACTAGAACCAACACCCCTCTGATGGTTACTTAGTGATTCAAGACCCTAAATAAGCAAGTTGATTAGTGAGCTTTAGCATCACTGCTAGCCGTCAAGTGATCTAGGTAGATAACTCCTTGTCAATCGTATCTCATATGACTCCTTTTGGATGGGTGGCATCACATGCCCCGGCTCCCATCCGACTTTTCTCTGAGTCCCACAACCATTGTGATAGACCCATCTAGATTACCGAGTGCTTCCGCTGTAAGAGTCCGACTCGAACCCACCTAGTCAGAAAGAATTGATAGTACCTCAATTTTATGAGCCCACTACCAAAAATGTCTGACTTGTGATGGTGCAGCACTGGCGGGGAAACCGACTAGACCTTCTTTGAGGAATTACTTTCTACCAACTATCTAATAGAGGTAAAACAGAGACATAACAATAACACAAAATAAAGAAATTATAATGTGAAATGGTATGGCTCTCTTCATGGTGATCTCCATCTCCACAAAGTCTGTAATCCGACTCGTGCCAACCCTTGTCACGTGTCGTCTTACTCCATGTAGCCGACTTGCACATCGACTTGCATGCCTTCCGGATTCTCCAACCAGCTACACTAGCTAGTAATGTAAATTACATAGAGAATCCGACACGCGGGTCGTTATACAATAAAATGACAGCACCTAGGCTCTAGCCGGCTGACAAAACCTGTGATACGCAGATCACATATGGATTACACACATCACATGCACATAAGCCAGACCATTCACAACATCATCCTGCAAAAAAACAAGTTATGCATAGATACGATATCTACCGGCGTTGTGAAACTCGCAACGACATCTAAGGCACTACGACAGAGCGAAGCCGACAGTCCCAAATCCGATCCGGGCTCCGACTCGACCAAGCCCTTTGATCTTCGATCACTACATCTGTGTTTACATGTCACAGTCTACCCCGATGGCGGAAGCCGACCGGTAGGGGTATGTCGTTCCACGACCTTAGTAGTATGATCACGGAAAGCGGATCATCCAATTCCCTGAGTATAGTTGATCCAATCAACTTTGTACAAAACCAATCTCTCATAGATCAACCACCAAAAATGCAATTAGATCCAATCTAACGCCAACCGCATATCACATATGCACGATCTCGAGCCTAAAACCAGAAGCTAACGCTTTGATACCACTGTTGGGCCACGCAGAGATAAACAAAACTTTTTCCCTACGCGGTGATCCCAAGATCCAGCTTAGGTAGAAGGCCACGAGGGTTACCACTAGACGCGTAGTTGCGGAATCGATGAAACAAGTCGCTTGATGCAGTGTAGTCCTCACGATCCGTTCCGGTTCCACGCCTCACGATTCGTTCCGGTTCCACGATCGTCGAAGCGCTGAACGTACAACACCTCTGCCAGTATCACACGTACGAGGAGGAGCACCGGCGATGGACTGCTAGGTCCGGTACGACGGCGACAGGACTGAACTGGGGCTAGGGTTTCCAACACATGGAGTGACCTAACCTTGTGCTCTAAGCACCTGCATCCCAGCTTATATAGGGAGTGAAAGTGGGCTCCACTCACTTGTGGCCCATTCACTAAAAGACCTATATTAGTCACTGCGAGTCCAACTCACTAAGTCCATGTCTCTATTTGGGTCCAACCCAAATAGATTTCCTGTTTGGGTCTAACCCAAACTTGCTCCCTCTCTTAAGTGTGTGACCCGACAGGCTCATGGTATCCCGGACACGATCCGAGTCTCACTCATGACCGATCAGTCGGTAGCGGCTCCTAGCAGAACGTGCCGACTCCCAAGTACCAAAGAGTCATGACGACTTACCTTCGAATGTGACTTTCGTCTGAGTCCCTTTTGCCTCACGATATACCTTGTCAGACTATAGGCGAATGATCGTCATCCCTTAAATAGTCCGACTCTCTTTCTCGATCCGAGATAAGTGATTCATCCGACTAACTCTTAGTCGATCGCCTCGGCTAACACTTAACCGAATCGCGCATGGCCATGCTTTCCGAATCATATCTTCCGAGAGGGTCCAGAGAATATCTCTCCAGATGGAGGGGCAAAATCCCGTCTTGGTTAGTCACATCACGCATCTTGATTCTCAGTCGACCCGAACTCCACCTTTATAACTGCCCAATGACGAAACAACGTTTGACAGAACCTAAGTCGGTGATCCCCAACTCAGATTGTGCAATGACCTCAGGTCTAAGGATTACATTGATTGAGACATGCAAATGACGACTTGTTCGTTGCATCCCAATATGGGTCAGTCCGACTCGCTAAACTCTTTAGCCAAATCCGTGTAGGTCGGAATAGCATCTCCATGCCCATGACAAGTGGAACCGAGTCATCTGCCAACTTTCACATTAGTCTAGGTTGTGTGTACAACACAACCTCAACGACCAAGGACAATTAGTATGAACAACATGAATATGCAGTTCCACAATCGAATCACATATTCAATGATACATATCAGTAGTTCATACATGGACAATAACCTTATGAATACAATGGGAATAACATCATACATGATTGCCTCTAGGGCATATTCCCAACACCCACCCCTACCAAATTCAAAAATTCTTTCACCTGCCCCGTGAAGGAGATGGTCGGGACCTCCATGTCACTACTCTGTCAGTGACGCAAGTGTCAACGCAGCAACCACATAGGAAAAACGAGGAACTAGACTCCTTAGTGCATTGATCAAATCCACAAATTCACTCCCTCCTTTGCATGAACCCTAGCCCCGACAGCGGTGAAATCCATCCTCCACCCAGAACAATCCCTTGGGACATTTTCCTTTCGGTGCCAAGTTGCTACGCCCACTCGCTGATCCCGATCTCCAATGCCGGATGATGTGCCCGCCTTTGCGAGGCTCTAGCCCGCCTCCGCCACCGGATGAGCTGAGCAACACAGAGGATGGCAGATCCTCGTACCCAGGAAGAAGTGTTGGATATATGCGGGTGAGATACTCTTGTATTTGATATTCACACTAACTATAACTGCTAGCTAGCTATTGATATTAAAAATATAGATCGAACCTAGAATTGTTTGCTAGTCAAACGCTGATAAATAATTCTTATTTTTTGTCCCCAAATTTCTGTCAAGTAGGATCTCCTTAGAGACCCCTTACCCGGTTTCGGTACTCGTCGGTAGCTACCTCTCTAAATTAGTAAATGAGAAGGTCAAGTGGATTCGTGGTACTTGTATTACGATTTAAGAAGCACCAGTGCAGATCTGCACTATCCCGGGTATGGTTACCGCTCTGCGTAAACATATAAAAAGAGGTTGGAGCAAACTGCATAGTTCAACTTCAAGGATGAACGAGGCATCAAGGTTCCTATAATGTGTGACAGTGAGATATCCGGGTTGGTTAAAAAGTGTCTGGTGGCTCACATGTTTCTCCTGAATTATAAAATACTGGATGTGGTAGTTGTTTCTACTGGTAGTCGCCCTGCTATTCTTGGTCAGGGTGGTCTAACTCGAAGCCCTGCTGCTATTAAGAAAAATGTGGTTCCTCGTCTGTGATACCCCCGGGATCAGGGTTAGAAAAATCTCAGACCTTAGTCTGACAAAAGCCTAATCTATAGCTCAAGCATATCTAGTGAAAGAATCTGTAACACAACTGTGATCCTACGACACAAAAAATTATTATAGCAAGCTCATATTTGAGTAGAGAACCAAATTGTTACAAGAAGAGGTCACTGACCATAAACACCAAACAACGGAAGACAAATTATGCTACTAAGTATAGCAAACTTAAAAAAATGTTCTAAGAGGCTTGAAGCATAACGATGACTTCCTAGACCATAGATGCCAGGCTACTGGCCGAGAACCCCAAACTACTAGCCGGTGTCAATGTCGTACAGAACTCATCTTCAGGTCAACACTTACTCTGCTACAAAAGTGTAAGAGTATAAGTTTGGCAGAATATGATGGATATATTATTGAGCCTCATGGACGGATATATATAGGCGTATAGGGGATTATCTTGTAGTACAAGTCAAGTTGGGATTGTATGTAAATAGATCCTAACTCTATCTAAACTATCATAACAACCGTATATACCTAATACTCTAACACTCCCCCGCAGTCATAGGGGTAGCGTCGTGAACAATTGTAACGTCTCGGACGGTCAGATTGGAGATAAACCGAAGTAGCATCCAGTAGGCTGACATCCCCCTACTATCTGAGCGGGAACGTCGTGGACGGTGTCGCGTCCTAGTAGATTGGACTGTAGAGGAAGCTGGTGAGATGATTAGGTGAGGTGATAGCCTTTGTGCCAATGTCGATGGAGCCGAGAGCTTGAGGCGGTGCCGAGGTCAGGTAGCCGTTGCGAGGGGTCGCTGTGGTCGATGTCGTGGTCGGGGATGCCAGTGTCGAGGTATCCGCATGTGAAGCCGCATGCGCATAGTGCGTGAGGAGGATGACAGAGACGCATTGAGGCAGTCGTTGTGGGGCCACGGAAGCTTGCCAAGGGGCCGCGGAGGCTTGCCGAGGGGTGTCAATACCGAGTCGATGCAATCTGAGCCGTCGAGGACGAGGTGCGGCCATAGTTTTGCCAGAACTAGGTGCACGTCAGGGAAGAACACACACTCTGGTTTTGCCAAATCCGAGTATGCAAAGAAGAGCTTGTCGGTGATGCGGTCGAGACAGTCATAGAGGAAGGTGTCGATGCTAAAGAATACTTTGTCGAAGCCGACGAAGACGAGGCGCCGATCCGAGATTGCCAGATTCGGGGACGCGTTGGGGACTAAGCCATGCACCGGTGTTGCCAATACCGCGCACGCAAGGGCAGGGACGAAGACGTAGAAGGCAGAAAAACCAACGGCAGCCTGGAGTGGTCATGTTGGATGTCTATATTGGCGCGGCGGCGGTACTCGATGTACCAACAAAGCAACAGTGAGTACATGGTGTACGCAGTAAGACTTATGGTTGGTGGAGCTATTTTGCATAAAGCTATCTTTGTTTGTAAAATAAGAGGGAGTAGAATCTCGTCTAATCACAATATTTTAAGAGGGAATAAGAGAGCGACATCTCCAACTTAAATCATCATTTTTTGATATCCACCAAATCATCATCATCTGAACCTCAACAAGGATCACCCCCTCGTACCCTTAGGAAGCATCCTTAAAAAACCTTAGTTGACAAGTTTAACAATTAGGTTATAGCTCTCTATGATCATAACGACCGTTCTCAGGTTGTTCATAAACATGAACATGGATTTTCGAAAAGATTTAACCACGCAGGGGGGTACAACTTTACCCACACGTACCAACCTTCTCTTAACGCCACTTGACACACTTCCTTGGTGTGCTGGCAGAGGGCGGTTGACCATGACCTTTACCTTGCTTTCGCCGAGACCATGAATCACACCCTAAGGAGGGTTCCGCCGTAACGGGTTAAATCCCGAAGTCGGTCCCTAAGGATGTGTGAAGAGGTTGGTTTACCAGGGGATCTATCCACCCCAAGTAACCCTGCCCATGCTTACCTACCTGTTATGATGCACCTCCTTCACCGACTTCGAGAATAATCAAAATGCATATGTTGAATGGAACGCCCGAGCTATGTGACTCATGGAACACCCGTTAATGTTATGTCGATGACTATAGTATATTAGCTACAATATGTAGTGGTATGCTGGGTACCACACTATCCCCGGCCTCGACTTCGACATCCACCTGCCCGAGTTGCGGGTGACCTTCGGCGAGCTGTGCACCATCTGTTTGTTGGAGTTGGACTCAGAAACTGAAGACGAGGATACCGTCACGATGCTTCCTTGCTCCCATGTCTTCCATCGTGCGTGCATCTCGACGTGGTTACACTAGGCGCCGACGTGCCCAACTTGCCGGCGTGAAATTGTCGGAGTTGAAGATGAATTGTTTGATGGGTGGCAAAGATGGTACACAGGGGGTCTCTAGAACATCCCGTTCCGGGGAACCTTTAGTGTCGTGAACGCCGTGGACTTTGCTAGACTACGGGACTCCCGCCCTACCTCCCTCTCAGAGGATAGGGACTCGCTTTCCTGGAGGCCCCCCCCAAGGAGGCTTCTCCGTGGGCTCGATGTATCGGTCCCTGTTCGGAGCTGGAGTGGACGACTCCAATTTGCAAATCCCCTTGCCCCCTTAGTCATAAGATTTTCGTCTGGCGGCTTCTCTGTGACTGCCTCCCTCCAGGGTTGGAGGTTTTTAAGGGAAATGGCCTGGGCAATGGCCTATGTCCCCTATGTGGGATGTTGGAAACATGCGCCCATATTATGTTTACTTTCCTTGACGCCCGATTTCTATGGAGCTTCATTCGGGAGGCCTTGGGGCCTACTTGGCACAATGAGGACCTAGGGGAGTTCCTGGAAGCAGAGGAAAACCATGCCGGAAGAAGGCGGCGCCTCTTTTGGCTAGTGTTTGTGGCCCTGACTTGGACCCTATGAAACATCCACAATAAGATGGTGATTGAGCACGTGTACCTACGACACGCTTCTGACTCCATTTTTTATTTTCTTGGTTTCCTTCAGCAGTAGTCCCCGCTAGCTAGGCGGAAGGACTAGGAGCACCTGGACAACACTCTTCAGTCGCTTCACGTTGACAGGCTAGTCTCTTCGCGTCCCTGCTCCTCCTTGATGGTGTGTGCTTTGTCCTGACCTCGGTCATGGTTGTTCCTTTTTTCGATTTTCTTGGACTATGTTGTGATAAGGCCCCAGCGATACCCTTTTTATTTTTCCTTTTGGCGCAGTTAGCTTCAGAACTGTTGTATGCCTCACTAATACCTAGATGTTGCTTTACTTATAAAATTGGGTGAATATCCTGTTTTTAAATTGAAGGCCTCGGCCCAGCTTTATATAATAAAGCACCAAAATAAGGTTTACAGGTACTAGCGTAAACAACCTAGCAACATCAACGGTACAAGCTCAGACAACAACCAACCGAAAATTATATAAATAAGCCTAGCCTAGAGCACTACGACCGGAGTCTAGCATATAGTCTCCTAAGTGCCGCCAGCACAGTCTCCAACGCTTGCCGATCTTGCCGCCTACTCAGCAACCTCCAGTCCTGCAGGTATATCACCATTTTAAAAATGCAATCACCCGGCTTGCTTATGATGGTGTTTTCAATAGTCATCTTATTGCGAATAGGCCAAAGGGTCCATGCCATCGCCACAAAGCACGTCCAGAAAATTCTACGAGGCTGGCCCGACAGTTGTTGCGCAATCTCAATGAAATCACCAGCCCCAGCTGGGTTCCAGGAGCAGGATAGAAGGTCACGTACACAAGCCCACATAAACTTGGCCAGGTGGCAATGGAAAAAAGATGTGGTTTGCATCCTCTAGTTCCCCACGGAGGGTGCACCTCCCATTAGAAGGGCCGTGGCAGATCCAAACTTGCTCGGAAAAAGGTAGCTGGTTTCTGATGAGCTGCCACAGGAAAATCTTGATCTTAAGGGGCAACCTGTTAGCCCACACATCCCTAAAGAAAAGAGTGTTGTCGCCCCGAGAGAGTTTAAGGTACAAGGAATTGATCGAGAAGCAACCCGATGCCTCAAGAGCCCAAGAAACCCCGTCATTACCTTCCGAGACTCACACGAGGTCAATTTCCCGAGACAAGTTATCCCATTCGATGGCCTCTGTAGTGCCAAAGTTACGCCTAAAACCTGGGTTCCAACCATCGTCATCCTAACCCTCTGCCACCATAATGGCAGGATTACTGCAGATTGCGAAAAGAAGGGGCACCTGTCCTGTAGTGGGCCCCTGCCCACCCACCAATCACCCTAGAAAAGAGTTGACTGGCCATTCCTAACTTCAAACTTTGCCCCAAGTTTGAAGATGTGTATGAACTTCAAGATATTGTTCTAGAACTGGGATCCTTTAGTCCTTGGGGTGGTAAAAACGTTTCCATCCCTGATATATTTAGCATGAATGATATCCGCCCACAGGCCCTGCTCATTCTGACTGATCTTCCAGATCCATTTGACAAAAAGCGCCACATTAAGCAACTTAGTGTTAGTGCTGCCCAGTCCTCCCAGGTCTTTAGGCTTGCAAAGGGTAGCCCAATTCACCAAGTGATATTTCCTCGCCTCCCCCACACCTTCCTAGAAGAACCTACACCTAGTTTTGTCCATGGCCTTATGTGTTCCGTCGTAGAGCATGTGTAGGCACATGGCGAAGGTTGGGAGGCTCGAAAGGCAGGAGTTGGTAAGGATCAATCTTGATGCAGCCACCAGGAACTTCCCCTGCCAGGGATCAACCCTGTGACCCACCTTCTCCGTCAAGAATTCCCAATCCTTAAGCGAGAGGCGCTTGTCTGAAATCAGCAGCACTAGGTACATGATAGGGAAGGTCGTCAGTTTACAGTTTAGTAGATTCGCAATACGGACTTTTTCTCCCTCGTTTACCCCCAGGACAACGACATCACTCTTGTTAAAATTGATCCTAAGTCCTGACATATTTTCAAAGCATAGGAGAATGAATCTGATATAGGCAATGGAGAGCTTGCCCGGTTCGAACATAACCATCGTGTCATCTACGTACTGCAGGTGTGACACCCCTGATGGTAAAAGGTGGGAAATTAGCCCTTTGATGTGTCCCGCGATTCTCTCTTTCTCCAGGATCATGGCCAGGGAGTCAACCATAAAATCAAAGAGCAGAGGGGAAAGAGGATCTCTCTGCCTCACCCATCGCTCATTCTTGAAGTATGGTCCAATTTCCCCGTTAATGTAGATGGCCGTGTGCCCCCGACACAAGTTGCATGATACGGTGGACTACCCTAGGCTCGAAACCCTTAAGGGATAGAACCGATATGAGAAACTCCAAGTTTACTCGATCATACGCCTTCTCAAAATCTAATTTCAGGAACACGCCCTTGTGTCCTTTGGTCTTGACCTCGTGGATGATTTCTTGCAGTGCCAGAGCTCCCTCGTGTAGGCCCCTACCCTTAATGAAGGCAGTCTGGCACTGGTCGATCGAGTGCCCCGCGGTAGGGGAGAGGCGTAAGGCGTAGGCCTTAGCAACAAATTTGAAAATTACGTTGATTAACGCGATATGCCTAAACAATTTAATGGTATCCGCCCCTACAACCTTTGGGATAAGAGTTAAATTACCATAGTTGAGTTTAGACACATCTATTCTACCCATGACGAACGAGTTGAGGATGTCTAGAATCGTGGCTTTAAGCGTTCCCCAGAACAGCTTGAAAAATGCCACAAGCAGCCCATCCGGCCTTGGGGCCGAGTTTCTTTGCATATCTGCAAGGACCGCATCCAGCTCCTCCAGCGTAAATGTGACAGCCAAGCGGTCATTCTCCTCCCCGGATATCTGCCTGTCCCTAGGCCAGAGGTCACGGGCCAGCGCTAGTAGGCCAACTCCCCTTTAGAGCCTAGAAGGTCCCTGTAGAAATGATAGATGTGACCTTGGAGGTCTCTCTATTCCGAGATCACCCCGTGATACGTGACAAGGGGGGAGATCACACACTTCCTTCTTCTGCCATTGGCGACAGCTTGAAAATATGCTGTGTTGGCATCACCTTTTAGTAGCCAATTGATTCTGCCCCTCTTCTCCAATACTCCTCGTCGTCCCTGGCCATCTCCATCATAGAGTCCTCAAGATGGTACCTCCATGTCCAACCTTCTTCATCCAGTCCCGTGGAGTCAGCCAGGTCATCAAGGGTCCTAATTTGCATAGGGATGGCTGTCCTCGCCTCCTTACGCTCCTTCCCAAGGTTAGCAGCCCAGCCACGAAGGAGCTGTCTAATCCCTTTAGACCAGGACTGCCAGAGGTCAATAGCATCACACATGTGCCCCCTGTAGAGCCACCTCCAAAAGTTTAACCCTCACCATATCTCTAAAGCCCGCCACCCCAGCCCACCACGTTTGGTAAAAGAAGCGGCTCGGCCTAATAGTTGTCCCTTCCCTAGAGGCAACAATAAATGGGGTATGGTCTGAACCAATACGCGTCTCAGCGGTTAGAGAACAGAGAGGGTACAGCGCCTCCCAGGCCGGTGAAACCAGGACACCGTCAAGGACCGACCTCACAGGGTTCGTCTGCTTTTTCGTCCATGTGAACCAAGCCCCGGAGCGATGGAATTCCCTGAGGGCCATGGTAGCAATCGAGTCATTGAATTGGTGAATCTTGGGCCAGTTTAGCCTTTGATTGTTCTTATCTGCCAGCTCACGAATCAGGTTGAAGTCACCCCCGACGACCACCGGGAACTGCGTCGTTGCGACCTCCCCTTCCAGCTCCAACAAGAACTCTCCGGTTTGACTGTGGTCCGGTGGGCCATAAACCAAAATAAACACCCATTTGGCCTTCTTTATTTTATGGTAGACGACAGCACTGATTAAGAACACACCCTTGTGCCATTCACCCACCTCAAATGATTCATCCTTGAATCCAAGCAAGACCCCACCGGATGGCCCGAGGCTGGGAGCCAATTCCAGACAAACGGGTGCCTCCCCTCCAGGCTTCTAAGTTCAAATAGAGAGAAGTCTTGTTTAATGGTTTCTTAGCCCGACAAAGTCCATCGAGCTGTCCCTCAGGTAGTCCTTAAGTTTACCCACTCTCCCTGAATGGCCAAACCCTCTTATATTCCAGATGAACCCTTTCATTTGGAGCTCTTGCGTTTGGTAGTACCCTTGCGCACCGACAAGGGGGGCACGTTTGGAGCCCTTCTTCCTGGGGCCCCGACTGCCACCACAACCCAGAAGTGGCTCAGACCCGACCGAGGCTCCCTTGAACCCGGACGCCACCAGATCATGGGCAGATGGCTCCCCTTCCCCCGAGGCAGGAACCATTGCCGCCTTCTTCTTCTGGAAAGCCTGTTCTGCCAGGGCCGCTTGGGCCAATTCCTTAGCCCGAATCAGCGATAGAGCCTCAACAAGTGAACCCGAGGACGGCACTGATACGTCCATTTTGCATCACTATTCTATGTCTTAATTCACTGTTATTCATTGATATATTTCGTATTGAGAGGTGATACTTATGTTATTTCATCTGTTTTTGCATGGTTGATGACTTTTGGAGCATGGACCGCTGCAGTCAGGATTCTGATGGAAAAGGTGTTGTTTGGAGGCAAAATTCACGAAGATCAGAAAATCTGGGAAAATATATGGAAAATCCTATTTTTCCAGAATACTAAGGATGCCAGAAGACGGAGTGGAGATGGGCCACAGGGGGCCCACACCACCCCCTGGCGCGGGCAACCCTAGGTCGCGCCAGCAGGTGGTGTGGCCACCCTGGCCCACTCCAGCCTCTCCCCTCTGGCGTATATCATCCTCCTGAAACCCTAAGACTCGGGGGCGACCACAGAAAGATTCCCCCTCCTCTGTGGGGCGGAAAACACAGAGAGAAAGATCTCTCCGGCAGACAGATTTCTATCGGGGGAATTCCTTCCCAGAGAGGGAAGATCGTCGCCATCAACACCACCATCAAGCTGGACTTCATCAAGATCATCATCATCATCATCACCACCATCATCACCATTAGCACCCTCACCACCATCTCCATATTGCTGTAACAATTGCGTTGAATCTTGCATTAGTTCTTAGGGGAAACTTTCTCGGTGTTGATAACTCTTTGTAGTTGATGCTATTGAGTGAACCATTGAATTATTGTGTATGTTCAGATTGTTATACATCATTATTCCATCTCTGATCATGATCCATATGATGTCTTGTGAGTAGTTCGTTTTGTTCTTGAGGACATGGGAGAAGTCATGTTGTTAGTAGTGGAGTTATGTTGAGAAAGATTCAATAGATTGTTATTTAAGTTGTGGTGTACTTCTTCTAGTGGTGTCATGTGAACGTAGACTACATGACACTTCACCTATATGGGCCTAGGGGAATGCAATGTGTATTTGGCTACTAATCGTAGGGGTTGCCGGAGTGATAGAAACCTGAACCCCCGTTAAGAAACCATTGCACAAGGGACGTAAGGGTCTTAGAGTTTAAAGCTGTGGTTAGGTTTCTGCCTTAATTACTTTCTTGTACTTACGGATGTTTGCAAGGGGTTTAATCACAAGTATGTATTAGTCCTAGATGGGGCGGTACATTAGCACAGGTTCACCCACACAACACTTAGCAAGCTAAAGAAGATTAATCAACTATACGAAGCGAAAGCACTTGACAGTCTTCCCATGTGTCCTCGAGAACGTTTGGTCATCTTAAGTAATACATCCGGCTTGTCCTTTGCTGCATTAAGGATTAGGCCACTTGCTGCATTTATTCCTACTGTCTTTCATTTACTCGTACTTTGTTTACTTGCTTTATCAAAACCCCCTAAAAATCCATTTGTTAAGTATTTGCAGAGAATTTGTGATCCATACCACTAGCCAGCACCTTCTGCTCCTCGTTGGGCTCGACACTCTTACTTATCGAAAATACTGTGATACACCCCCTATACTTGTGGGTCATCAGGCACAAACATAATCGAGATATCACGAGCTACTTGAATAAAGTGCGAGTCAGGAAGAGAGTCAAGAGCCGTGAATTTGTACTCACCAGGATCATTGTTCTTGTCCGCCTTCCTCTGCTAGGCCTTGGTCAGGACAGGGGTGGCCGCCTGCAACCCTTTGTTCCAGGCGCTATGCCTTGTCACGTACGTCACCACCTTGCTCCTCCTTGCCCTAGAAACCTTACTCGTGGCATTGGCCTCCTTCCTCAGTTTGATACCGTCCAGGTTGGTGTCATTAGCGCGGACAATCTGCGGGCCCAAGATTTCTTCCACCACCGCGCCCAGGGGACCAAGCACATGGCCTGGTGAATCCCCCCTCCCTTACCCTAGAATTGTTCTTATGGATCTTGAAGGGGGATAGGAGGGAGGAATCATCATCAGAATCCGACGAGTCCAACACCATTGATGTCTCCTGTGAGGCATTCCTTCTCTTCCACAACAGCCCTAGACCCCAATGGTTTTGGCAGAATTTTGAGTGAGGGCAGGATGTCCCCGTGGCCATGTAGGTTAGACCCGTATTGGTTAATGGCGGCCTCCCAGAAAGCTCCCTGTTCCTTGGCCCTAGTGGTCTTACATATAGAGGGGCGCTAAACGAGCCCACCTTCTTCTGCTGTGGGTTGTTGCCAGTTTCATTGTGGGAGGAAATTTCAGCCTCTTTGTTAGACCCCGACTTCTTGTGTTTCTAGTCCATATCCTCCAGGCTCCTCACATCAGAGTCTTCATTGCTTTCATCAGTTGGTGGCGGTGGTCGAGGTGGGCCCCCAGATCCACCCGCCCCAGAATGTCCCCGGCCCTCAGCCTTAACACCAATGTTGTACCCATCCCCATTAACAAACAACTGGATCGATCCCTTGATGCGATCAGGGTGTCGGCATTGGTACTGCATGCGAACCGGCCCTTTGTAAAGCGAGAGCTCATCAATAGCTAAGGGCCTGCCCACCATGATCATGCCATCCATGAGCTTGTTGACGAACTTCATGTCATTTGGCACCCCATCGAGTTGCACCCACACCTTTTCCAGTACCACCGAGGGTTTGGGGTTGAGGAAATCTTCGCGAATGATAGCATCAATCTCCTTGAGTGGCAGGTAAATCTTGACACTATGAGAGTACATCCTCAACGAGTCCCGGGAGGGGAGGTTGACCATGAACTCCTTCTTGGAGACGCGTGTGACCTCCCAGTCACAAGAACCATCGAGGATGTGTTGAAGCTCCGCCTCCAAATCCTTGTCCAACAGAGGTTCCCCCTGGAGCACGATGATAGCAGCATGGTTCTCGGTCTATATCGGCTGAGCCTCTATCTCCTCAACCTCAAGGTAGTAGAATCCACAGCCCGGGAAAGCAAAGCACATATGAAGCAGCTTGAGTTCCTTCCCACGTGTTGGACAATTAGCAGAGGCATGGCCCTCCTGCTTGCTGATGACACGGAGGGGTTTGAATTTACACTCCGCCTAGAAGTGGCATGTACGTTCGCACTTGAAGCACTCTACCCCATTATCCTGTGCCGCCGCAGAGCCTGCCCCTACCCAGAGAGGCGCTGCTTGGCCGGGAGCTTCCCAGACTCTAGCGGCTCCTTGCCCTTCCCAGACTTGTGATGACCTCCCTTGCCTCCCTGGCGACGGTCATGGAATCCACCCTCGCCTCCCTGGCAACGGTCCTGATGGTGTTGATTAGGCCGCTGATCATGGTGTTGCCTCCGCTTCCACTCCTTCTCATTCCACCATGGGGGAGGAGTACCCCAGTCCTGCCTCCCAAAGTTCTTTGCATGTTGCTCGTCTGGCTGATGGTGGCGCCTCTCTGTTGGAAATATGACCTAGAGACAAATAGTAGTAAGGACTATTATCATATTTCATATAGTTTATGATTAAGTTTTATATCATGCTATAACTGTATTGAATGGAAACATCAATACACGTGTGATATACAAACAACTAGGGGTTCCCAGTGAAACTCTAGTCACTGGTTCATTGGTCAACAGATGATCATGTTTCCTGATCATGTGGCATTTATGCCAGTTGGAAATGAGGTCATCTCATTCTGAGAATGAGATGATGAACCAATACCCAAGCTAAACATCATGATTCGATCATGTCACAAAGTTCGAGTTACGATGATTAGAAAAGGACCCTCGTAGACTATTCCTTAGACCGTGAGGCTATATCAATCAATGTCTCCCGAGAGTAGTCAGATAGCATCAAATGCCATCTGGTAAAACGGTGGTTATAAAGGTGTGTTCAGGTATTCGGAGGAAACCGTAGAGGCAATATATGTCAAGAGCAGGATTTGTCCGTCCATGTGACGGGAAGATACTCAAGGGCCCACTCGGAGAAATTATATCCAATAGCTGCGCAGCATGTGATTTGATCACGGGGATATCACTTGTCGGAACGAGTCAAGTAGCGTTGTTCAGTAACAAGATTGAACACGACATGGTGATGTCATTGATCAGATCTCGGGCAATGCAAGTATCGAGTGACAAAGGGAATAAGACACGACTGTCCCGGTTCAAACGACAAAAGATCTTCGTGGAACGCACAGGGGTCACATGGCCATCTAGGTCCCTCTATCGATCATTGGTGCGGGAGTGTCCCGACCATGTCTGGAGTGTTCCCAAACCGTGGGGTATCACGCTTAAGGGCTTGATGATGCTTAGAGAGTGTTAATAGGATCGGTAGAATCGCTGAAGAAGAGAAGGGAGAAAACCGGAAGGGTTTCGGTAAGTCCGGAGGATGTCTGGAGTGGAGGTGGAAGGTGTTCCATAGCCACGGAGGTTGAATAATATGTGAATGAATGTTAAATATTGATTTAATCATTTATTCATAATTATTTAATAAAGAGAAAATTCAATTAAAGGTCAAAAAGGCTTAATGGGCCAATTTCCGGAGGGAGAGGGCCCATTAGGGAAAGGAGAGAGGGAGAGGGGCCAAGGGGGCTGGCCGGCTGGGCCTAGCCCCCACCGCGGGGCCCACTAGGGGCTGGCCGGCGGCCACCCCACCCCTCCTCTCCTTTAGTCCCACCCCGGGACTTTGAGGGAGGTAGTACCTCCCCTCCCCTATATATAGTGGGGTATTTGGCCTAGAAAATACACCAATAATCAATAAAGGTCTCCCCACTTTTGGGAGGACCTCTAATTGATATTTTTTCTCTCCCCCTCTCTCTCGTAACCATGGTCCCAAGTCTGGATTGCGCGAGCGAGAGACATCTTCACCACGGAGCACCGTCGCACTGCGGGATTCGGATTCGGGAGCTCTACTTCCGCAACTTCTGCTGGATCGGGGAAGCGGGAGTCATCGTCAGGCACCGGACGTGTGTAACTCCCCACGAGGTGTCGCACTTGAGGCACTCAAGTCGTTGGAGCTAGAAGGAGCGCAAGGACTTCATCACAACCTTGAGGTCGGCTTCGGCTCGTCTACATCAACCACGCTCTCCTGAGCGTTGACAACGCTTTTCGGTCTTCAAGGGTAAGTTCGCGAAAAGCCCCTCCCGTTACTGTATTACAAATAGATAGGTCCTGGCAGCTTCAGGGGTTCAGGGGCGTAGGATAAAATTTATTGTTTTCATACGCGAAACCCCTACAGTGGTATCAGAGCTAGATCTATGCGTAGTAATGCTAGTACGGGTAGAACACACGAGATGTAGCGTGTGGGCGTTGATCTTTTAGTTGTTACCCTCCCACGTGTACTTGTGCATACCGCAGTAATGCTTGATGAAGCGGCCCCAAACTGACTTTACGCGTTCATTTGCGAGACTAGTCTACGCTTGACATATGGCTTGTACCGTATAAAGTGGCTCAGGGGGGTGTTTGTCTCTCTTGCATTAGTTGGTATGCCATTTGCAACGGAGGTCCCCGAAAGGGGTGTAGTAGATACAACTACTTGATCAACGTTGTGCTGAAAGTTCGTAGGTAAGAACGGTTCTTGTGCGAAAGCCCATTCAGCCACGTAAAACATGCAAAGATAAAGTAGAAGCGTCTAACTTTGTTTTGCAGGGGGGCGTGATGGCTCTGTGTATGGCGCCCAGAAAAGTGCTGGTGCATGGTTGATGTAGAGCTCGTTGGGAACCCCAAGAGGAAGGTATGATGAGCACAACAACAAGTTTCCCTCAGTAATGAAACCAAGGTTTAATCGAACCAGTAGGAGCAAGGAAAGACCTCAAAGGTGTTACTAGCTGAGCTTTGGCAGGGCGCACTACCGGTGCTAGTAGCAACGTGGAGACCTGCACAACACAACCACAGAACTTTGTCCCCAACTTGCGATGAGGTTGTCAATCTCACCGTGTTTTGCGGAAAACAAAGGATTAAACGTATCGAATGGAAAGAAGTAAAAGTTTGCAGAAAGTAAACACAAAACAGTAAAAGATTGTAGATTGTATGTAAAGAAAAAGGACCAGAATCCATAGTTCACTAGAGGTGGCTCTCCTTAGATAGATAACATGTTGGGTGAACAAATTACAGCGGGGCAATTGACAAACACCGAGAAAGCAATACATGCATATACTAATCATCTTGACTCCTCTAAGACTTGATTGGGCATTACAACATAATACATAGACCGCCATCCAACTGCATCTATGACTAATAATCCACCTTCAGGTTATCATCCGAACCCCCTCCAGTATTAAGTTGCAAGCAACAGATTATTGCTTTACGAACTGCGTGTAAAGTAAACAATACGATTGTTCTATGAACAAAGGATTGTTGTTTTCTCCCTAGTAGCAACAGCACATATAGTACCTTAGAGATTTCTATCACGTCCCCAGATTACCAGAGGCATGAACCCACTATCGAGCATAAATACTAACTCTTGGAGTTGCTAGCATCTACTTGGCCAAGATAGCTACTAACAACGGAAAGCATGCAAGATCTCAAATAACAAAGACATGATACAATCAATAATCAATCTAAAATAGCATCTCAATATCCATTGGATCCCCGCAAACACAACATGTATGAATTACAAATAGATGATCTTGATCATGAACGGAGCTCACAAGATCTAAACATGAAAGCACAAAGGAGGAGAAACCATCCATCTAGCTACTACATGGATCCATAGTCCAAGGATGAACTACTCACGCATCACACCGGAGGCTTGCATGGTGATGAAGAAGGCCTCCAGGGTGAATTCCCCTCTCCGGCAGGGTGCCGGGAAGAGCTTCAGATCCCTCTCAATCTAGGGATGGAGATGACGGCGGCTACATACTCTTTCGTGGATTTTTGATCGGGTACTTAGGGTTTTCGTCCCGAGGGCAACTTATAAGCGGAAGGAGAGGCCGAGGGGGTTCCTGGGCTGGCCACACCACCCCCTGGCACGGGCCAGGCCTGGCCGCGTGGCCAGGTTGTGTGGCTGCCCTCTGGCCCCTCTCCGTCTCATATTCTGGCACTTGATCACTTTCGGAAAAATAGGCACTTTGGCTTTTGTCCCGTCCAATTCCGAGAATATTCATTTTCTGACTTTCCTGAAACCAAAAACAGCAGAAAACAGGCAGCTGTCACTGTGGCTCTTGTTAATAGGTTAGTCCAAGAAATCATATGAAAAGTACTCTAAAGTTGGAACAAAACACAAGAAAGTGGATAAAACCAAGCATGGAACATCAAAAATTATAGATACATTTGCAATGTATCAGGGCGTTGCTTTGTGATATGGTTGTGGCAAAGGTAAAGTAATTACCTTTTCTTACGTAGTAGTAGATAGTCACAGAGGTGACAGACTACCACACCGGAATGACACTGGTACCCTGGTGTCTACGGCGTCGGAACCCGGTGACGGGGATGGAGATCACGACGTGAAGGACCATATCACATAGCATTTACATTCAATGTTATTGTTTGTATGTCTTATTGTGTGCTAGTATTAGATACTCGACGGTAGCCTAATAAGATGATCCCTGTTAAAATTACCAACGATTGTGTTCCCCCTTAGTGTGCACCACCAACAAATTTTTCGGTATGAGGCGATCCAGGGTTACAGGCCTAGGTGTCATACATATTTACGTTCACATACAGTGGGTGTAAGCCATGTTGCACAACAAATACACTAAGGTTGAGTTGGCGAGCCTAGCACGCTAGAGAAGCGTGACCTCGGAACACGGATGGCTGAAAGATCGAGCACGAGTCGCATAAATGATGTGACTGACGTTTAGCGTCCACCCTTGAACCCACATTGATGATCGTGACGATCGGGGGAGATGTGGCTGATAGGGGTCGTGTTATCACTAGGAACCCTCACTGGGGATAGGTGTTTCTGAGTGGAGTTATTATTAACTCATTTAATTATAAACTTAGTCTAAATTCTTTTTGCAAATTATAAATGTAGAAAATGGTTCTTCCCGAGATTACCTTTCCTATCATCGATTGGTTAAAAGGAGAAAAGCTCAAGTTAGATGGATCCAACCTTTCTACATGGGTCATACGCCTGTTTGATCTCCTTGGGGAGAACAATGTAGCTGACTACATGACCTGCGAGATGTATTTGGAGCCATCCTATTCCCATGAGACCCAGGAGCAGCGGGATCTGCGTTATCGTCGTCGTGTGATGGCCACATTCATATCAGAGACCATGCGCCTCGGAATGGAGGATGGGCTATGGCCAATGGTGGGGAGTCTCAAGCCCCGGATGGTCATGGCACATCTAAGAGCACATTTCATGGAACAAGTGCGCATGTGGGAGTATGAGCTAATGGGGGACTTCCTCTCCATAAAGATGGAGGAGGGCTCCTCACTGGATGAGCACTTATTGCGCCTCTACGATGCGTACATGAGTCTAGCATACTACCTGGAAAACTGGTTCTCAAGCTCATTTGCGATGCGAGTTGTGCTACGGTCGCTTCCTCCAAGCTTCCAAGCACAAGTCAGGATCTGCATTATGAGAGGCGACACGGAAATACTGGATTTCCTTGAGTTCATATCACATTTCAGAAATGTGGTAGATGAACCCAACGTCGCTGGAGTCATCAACGACCAAGGTATATATTTGATATATAGTTTTATAAATGTTATAATCTTGCAAACACAATGCAGTGTTAAGTATATCTGATACTTGTTTTGTTTTACTGAAAACAGGTCCTTTTGCATGAGAGGTGCTTGCTAGAGAGGAGGTGATGTTGCGTTGATGGCGAGCATGATGATGATGGCCAACGACACTCTCCCTCGACATTTATCATTTAGTTTGTGTTTTAGGATGATTAATGTAATCAAGTTGTGAACTTCTTTAGTGTGTCTCACACTTCGTGAGACGGTTGTTCATATGAGTTTGTAACAAACCGTTGTTCTACTTTTATGAATGATTTCTATTTGTGTTCATATCTTGTTTGATTACTTGTGAATTATCCTTGTTGTTTGAAACTAATTGATAATGTATGAACATTTGTAAAACATTAAAATGCCTTGTTTAAAATACCCAAGTTAATGATATGTTCATTGATGAATGAAACCATTGTTTTAATTCAAAGTTATGTGATAATATGTGGAAGTTATTCGATTTCTTCTCACATACATATCGTTCCTAAGTTCGGCAAAATAACTTGAACACCGTGTATTACTTGAATACAAAGTGTTTAATGAATTGTTAAAAGTAAATACATATTCGATGTATTGGGTTTTAGCAAAAATGGTAATTATCATTATATGATTGTTTAAATGTGTATAGTAGTTTACCAAAGGAAACATGAATATGAAACTATTTGATTTGATCAAAGTGTTTCATCAATAAAAGGGTATAAATATAAAAGAGAATTAAATTGCTATGATTTGATCAATAGTAAAGAAATTCAACTTTATAAGAATGGCATAAAAGAAATTGTGGAATGCAAAGTGTTTTGAAACGTCAAAATACAGAGCATCACAATGTGATATTAGATATCAAAGGGGTTAAATAGAAGGCACCAAATAAATCGTTGTAGTGTAGATGTAGAGACCATTAGTTAGAAATAGTTAGCACTCAATTAGAATTGGTAAACCATTTGAATTCGTGAAAGTTTTGGGGTTATTCGATATAACCAAAACAATAGCGAATAAGTCCTTGTAGTGTATTCATTGGAAACTTTGAATACGAAATCCATAGCTGAGACTAAAAGAAAAGCAAGATTCGTATTGCTGAGATTTTGGTGCATTCTTGAAAAAGCTCACTTTAGTGATGTTTCTCAACTATGAAGCAAATGGGAAATAGTGTAAAACACGATGAGGATTCAAAACCCTGCATCAAAGTGTTGAGAAGCGCAACGGACAATGTTCCTGAACGATTCTCTTCACGGAAGGAAAGAATCAATGATTTTGATTATTGTGTTTTTCCCTCCACTAGTGTTTTTCACTACATGAAGTAGGATTCAAAATGTAGATCCATATCTTGTATGGAGACATTTGTGAATCATTTGTCATGACTCTTGGAATATGACATACCTACGAACTACAAAGGAAATAATGGTAAACTAAACTATGAGAAATCCTAGAAGCAAAATTCTCTTGAGATTAGAAAGCAATTAGTTGCTGAATCTCACAAGTAAAAGGAGTTACTTGGAAGTTTCCCAAATGACTGCAAATCCATAGTAGGAAAAAGGGGGTAAATGACAAAAGCACAATTTGTCAAGTATTGGATGAATTCAAATGAATTTGATTCAAGTGTGCTAAATGTCTAGTGGATTTAAAACTAGTAAAGTACTAGTATCTCATAGTAAATCTCCAAGTTTGATATTTGATCAAAGGATTTTGAAGTTATTCAAAAATAGTGAGTGCATATGCAATTTGCATAAAATTGATGGGAGCTATGAAAGTCTTCCTAAAACAATATGTGATTGACATGTTTTAAGCGGGAGCAATATAAGTCTCAAATTCAAATATGTAGGAACATATCTTGAGTGGGAGCTTATAGGAGTAATTCTTAAGTATGTTAAGGATGAAAGCGCAAATACTTATAAATAATGATTTATAAGATGTAGAAGTTGATAATAACCGTATTATGATATTATGTAGTATTCCTTAAGGGATTCTGAAAGGGGGTTTCAGAATAGAAGTTAACTAAGGAACCAGTCCTTAATAACTCGAATTAGGAATAGCATTAAGTTTAGCATCAATGGTTGAAAGAAAAGAAAAGGATGATCGTCATCCACTATATTGAGACATAGGTTCTATCTTAGTAAACCATGATGATAAATTAGCATAATATGTGATCCAAATTAGTAATGTTTGAAAGTGATTAAGTTCGAATCACAGAATGTTGAGCTAAGTTTTGTCCGCGGTGTCTAATAGAGAACTGTAGACATATTTTCCAAATCCATAAAGGATAACGTATCTTAAAGCATAAAGAGTTATGTTATAACGGAACTTGTTGGAAACTCTTGTAGATACCAATCAAAGTTAAATAGGAAGCGAGGTGAACAAAACATCGAAAGTTGCACAGAGTGCACTAGTGTTTCAATGAATACATTTATAATAATAGATAAGGGTACCATCTAAAGTGTTGTATAATGTTATGGCGGGGCTAGTTCGCTTTTAACGTAGAAAGATGTGTCCCAGGGCATAGTGCCCATGAGAAATCCCTCGAGGTTGATCTAACGTCACTGTAGGCTCCTGGAATCAGGCCTCGTTCTGCTGCCATAGCGACGATGCATACACACAGATGCTATCATGTGATGATAGCGTATTAATGTCAATCAAGGAGACATTACTAAGTTGCAAAGGATCTGGGACTGTAAAAGTACAGACCCAAGACCCAACCTTTTCCATGAGCAAGCATGTTCAAGGTACCGGTTATATGGTGCCGATGATTAAGAACAAATGCAGCTAGTGTATTTGTACTCTAGTGCAAGTGGGAGACTGTTGCAAATATGCCCTAGAGACAAATAGTAGTAAGGACTATTATCATATTTCATATAGTTTATGATTAAGTTTTATATCATGCTATAACTATATTGAATGGAAACATCAATACACGTGTGATATACAAACAACCAGGGGTTCCCAGTGAAACTCTAGTCACTGGTTCATTGGTCAACAAATGATCATGTTTCCTGATCATGTGGCATTTATGCCAGTTGGAAATGAGGTCATCTCATTCTGAGAATGAGATGATGAACCAATACCCAAGCTAAACATCGTGATTCGATCATGTCACGAAGTTCAAGTTACGATGATTAGAAAAGGACCCTCGTAGACTATTCCTTAGACCGTGAGGCTATATCAATCACTGTCTCCCGAGAGTACTTAGATAGCATCAAACGCCATCTGGTAAAACGGTGGTTATAAAGGTGTGTTCAAGTATTCGGAGGAAACCGTAGAGGCAATATATGTCAAGAGCGGGATTTGTCCGTCCATGTGACAGGAAGATACTCAAGGGCCCACTTGGAGAAGTTATATCCAATAGCTGCGCAGCATGTGATTTGATCACGGGGATATCACTTGTCAGAACGAGTCAAGTAGCGTTGTTCAGTAACGAGATTGAACACGACATGGTGATGTCATTAATCGGATCTCGGGCAATGCAAGTATCGAGTGACAAAGGGAATAAGACACGACTGTCCCGGTTCAAACGACGAAAGATCTTCGTGGAACGCACACCGGTCACATGGCCATCCAGGTCCCTCTATCGATCATTGGTACGGGAGTGTCCCGACCATGTCTGGAGTGTTCCCGAACCATGGGGTATCACGCTTAAGGGCTTGATGATGCTTAGAGAGTGTTAATAGGATCGGTAGAATCGTAGAAGAAGAGAAGGAAGAAAACCGGAAGGGTTTCTGTAATTCCGGAGGATGTCCAGAGTGGAGGTGGAAGGTGTTCCATAGCCACGGAAGTTGAAGAATATGTGACTGAATGTTAAATATTGATTTAATCATTTATTCATAATTATTTAATAAAGAGAAAATTCAATTAAAGGTCAAAAAGGCTTAATGGGCCAATTTCCGGAGGGAGAGGGCCCATTAGGGAAAGGAGAGAGGGAGAGGGGCCAAGGGGGCTGGCCGGCTGGGCCTAGCCCCCCTTTGGGGCCCACTAGGGGCTGGCCGGCGGCCACCCCACCCTCTCCTCTCCTTTAGTCCCACCCCGGGAATTTGAGGGAGGTAGTACCTCCTCTCCCCCTATATATAGTGGGGTATTTGGCCTAGAAAAATACACCGATAATCAATAAAGGTCTCCCGACTTTTGGGAGGACCTCTAATTGATATTTTCTCTCCCCTCTCTCTCTCTTGTAACCGTGGTCCCATGTTTGGACTGCGCGAGCGAGAGACATCTTCACCGCGGAGCGCCGTCGCGCTGCGGGATTCGGATCCGGGAGCTCTACTTCCGCAACTGCTGCTGGATCGGGGAAGCGGGAGTCATCGTCAGGCACCGGACATGTGTAACTCCCCACGAGGTGTCGCACTTGAGGCACTCAAGTCGTTGGAGCCAGAAGGAGCGCTAGGACTTCATCACGACCTTGAGGTCGGCTTCTACTCGTCTACATCAACCACGCTCTCCTGAGCGTTGACAACGCTTTTCAGTCTTCAAGGGTAAGTTCACAAAAAGCCTCTCCTGTTACTGTATTACTAATAGATAGGTCTTGGCAGCTTCAGGGGTTCAGGGGCGTAGGATAAAATTTATTGTTTTCATATGTGGAACCCTTACGCTCTCCTCTTCCTGCCTCCGGCCCTCTCCAGCACGCTTGTAGTCCTCATAGTTGAGCTTCGTAGCTCGCCTGTCGCCGCCCCCGCGCTCCATTCTCACCACCTCGGCGAAAGAACGGGAGAGGGGTGGGGATCACGAACTCTAACCAGGAAACGACCCTCCCCTTTTTTCTGCCGCCGCCGCACCTCCAGAGCAGTGGCTGGGAAACCTAGGTCAGGATTTAGGGTTCCGACCGGTATCCACATCCAAGTACTTATCCCTCTTTTCTTCTCCTTTAGTTGGGACGCTACCGGGCCTAGAGTCTCATCCGATGCCACCCCCGAAGAAACCACCAAGTCAAGTGGATCGGCCGACCTCGCCACTGGCCCAGGAGATGGGCCCTGTACATCCGGAACTGGCCCACCAGGGCAAGCCGACCCATCCAATGGAAGCCCTTTCTCCCCATCCCAAGGGTCCGATACCGGAGATCCCATCGACAGGTCCACCGCCACCGCCACCATCGACCCAGCGGGTTGCCAGCAGGCCGCCGTCTGGTGACCGGCCATGCGCAGATCCTCCCTGGATGAAGCGCGCCCGCCCTTGGAAGCCGGCTGGCCGCAGCCCGCCCTGCTCCCGCAAGGGCCCTCCGCCATCCCGGATCTGAAACACAAAACCCTACCGCCCGGTGCAAAAGCAGCCCGTCTCCGGCGCCGGTGGTTAGGACCCCCTAGTCTCATGGCCCGCTCGACAAAATCGGCCAACGTAGGTGACAAGGGGCCCTTTCGCGTCGAAGAGCCACAACCAGCAGGATCCTCACGGTCAGAATAACCATCCTCGAAGCTGCCCCACCCCTAGGGAGGGCGCCGCCCAGAACTTTCCACCCAGTGAGCCAAGCTCCGGTGCATCCCCCGCTACCCGCGGCGGGCGGGAGTCCCTACTCCCCGCCGGCGGGGTCACCAGCCCCAACAACACCGAGGAACCACCCGAGTCGCCACCCGAGTCGCCTTCCAAGTGGCCCATCCTTTTTTTTCACCCTGCCAGACTCGTCAATACACTAGTAGAAACCGGGCAATTTGCCCCGGTTCTTCAGGGCCTTTAGCCCCGGATTTCGAACCGGGGCTGCAGAAGCGGGACTAAAGGTCCAAGCTTTAGCCCCGGTTTAGTTACGAACCGGGGCTAGAGGTCCAACCACGTGGCTTGCTAGGCGCGCTAGGCGGCAGGACATTTAGCCCCGGGTCGTGTTACGAACCGGGACTAAAGGTTCCCTGCCGCGGACATTTTGGGCCATTTGGCTGCCGCGGCAGGGGATGGGGTTTTAGGGTTTTGTGTTTTTCTTTTCATTTTGTGTTTTGTGTTCAATTATTTTTCATTCTGTGTTTTCATTAGAAACAAGTTTTCGTATACATACAGAACTCTACTACACAGTACTTGGCCACATTGACGCAATATATAATATAATTACTCTTACAAGCATATATGGAGTCCCAACAAGGTCCAGAGCATGTCTATTTGATTACATGGAGATCATTACATGGATGCTTTAGGGTCTACTTATACAGTATTCTCCGCGTGGGTCTATGACCTCGTCGAGAAAAAATGCAACAAATTCCTCTTGGCATGCTATTAGGCGGTCCTCTGGTAGGAGCTTGTCCCGCATCGCGTCCAACTATGTAAAAAGGAGATCGTATGGATTAGACTCAATACGGTTTTTTGTAATAAAAATAAAGGGTGAATATATTGTTTACTTAGTCGAACATTTTCCGAGGGCTTCTCAATACTGATGCGAATGAACTCGCACACGTAGAATCCACATAGATTAGTTCCCTATGGCTGCCTCGCGCACTTTACAAGAATAGAATTCAATCAAATAATAACGCTAGCATGATAAATGCACATAAACTAGAATTAAATAGATGCGCGGACTTAGCTCGTACTACTTACCGAGAGTGATTTAAAAAATAGCTCATCGCGCCATTGACCGCGGACATGTTTCTTGAACTGTGTCCAAACCCTACCCGACAAAGAAAATTAATGTATGAGTTAATAACTACTTGATATCCCAGAAAATGAACGAAAGAAACCGATATAGTGCGATAATGGTTGAAATTACCTCTGGAGCGCATCGATAATGATGCGGTAGTTTTCAATGTCTTTGTTTAGTGAGTCCATGATGTGAACTCTTCCCATGTCAAGTGAAATGCTTAGAAGAATCCAGTGGTACCTACGCAAGGTTTACATACGTCAATAACTCATCATTTATACTGAACATCGAGTAAGCAAAAGTTAATGTGTACAAAAACTCACTTGCCGTCGTGGTAAGGAAATAATATTTCGTTACAGAAATGTTGTTTCGTGAGAAACCGCAACAAGTTGTGCTCGGTCTCCAATGGTTTATCCTTTAGTATAGACCCATGAACTCGATGTGGGTCAATGTACCCAAATCCATTGATAGCCTTTCTTTTACAATCGAGCATCTTCATTCTGCATCATTATATATATCGTACAAAAGAATATAGTGAGTATACTTACCGGCAATGAATTGAAAAAGCTGAGATAGAGACCTAATTACATAAATAAAGTAATCACTTACAAACAATACGAACTGAGGATAGTTTTGTCGAGTTCCTTTAGATTGAATAACTGAAATAATTCTGTAAATTCAATAGGGACCTCGTCTTCAATGAAGTAATGTGATTTTCGAACTTTCAGTATGAGCCAATTTCGCTGTTCTTTTGATGCTTTCATGTATCATTCATGGAATCGTCGCATTTGTGTTGGCATATCCCGAAGCCTCTCAGAACTGACCAGAGGCTCCCCGTTAACAAATTTGGGTGCTACCTCAGCCTTGGGCATAACGCCGTGCATAATTTTATGAATAGGCATACCACATTGCTCGGCCAATATCCTAGCCGTTTCCGGATCCATAGGTTCTTCCTCATATAGTTGAGGTTTGGGTATGTTCACCTGGAGTGGGGGGAGCGATTGGTTTGCTTGTTTCCCCAGCTGGGGAACATCTCTTTTGGTTCTTCGGCTACCACTCGATTGTTTTGCTTGTTTCCCCAGCTGAGGGACGTCTGTTCTGATGCTTCCGCTACCACTCGATTGTTTTGCTTGTTCCCCCTGCCGGGGAACCTCTTTTTTGCTGCTTCCTCTACCGCATGATCTCTTTTGTTTCAATGTCTTCTGAAGACATCATGTATAGTCATCTGGCGCATTTAACTGAGCTTGGGATGGCTGTGTCAGTAATTTCCTAAAGTGCTCCTTGGTTTCCGGTTTTATTTGGACCTCTGGCTCAGGTTGTTTCTTTTTAAAATGAGCATCCACTTCGGCACGTACGACCGCATCGGTCTCCTCATCGGTCAGGTCGTAAGCCCTCTTGGGAGGAACCGGCGGTACTCTTGGGAGGGGCGACAACTGTCGCTTCGGGCGTTGGTTATCGCTCGACGGAGCGGTGGTATTCTTCCGCTTTTGCCCCTTAGTAGGTGGAGGCGGCTGCGTAGATTGAGATGGACTCGTGTTGGGGTCATGGATTGGACTATTACTAGGAGGAGACGGTGCACTTGGAGGTGGACTTGGAGGAGACGGTGCACTGGGAGGAGACGGTTGCCTTGGTGTCGAGCCTGGAAACTTGATGTATTCTTTTTCCAAAGAATGAAGCCACTCGTGACTTCTCCCAGTGTCGTCTCCCCTTCACCTCCAGGGATGTCAAGCTGTAGTGACTGACACATAGGTAGAATTTCATCCACACCGACACGAGCATAGCCAGCTGGAATCGGATTGCAATGGTAGGTCGCTCCCGGTGCAGAAGGTAAAGCAAAGCCGACCGCCACCTTCATGGATATATTCTTCAGCTCAACATGCAGCTCACAACTAGTCTTCTCCTTAATTGCATCCATGGGGTACACATCCATCGTTGCATCATTACCGTGGCCATCCGTGGAAGCCACGCTGCTTTTCCGTTGCGATGGGCCGACCGTACTGTCCGGTGTAGGATCTTGCTATCGGAGTCCTTTAAGTTCATTAAGCTCTTGGCGATACTCCTGCAGCGCGGCTTCAAACCTCGCGAACCGCTCTATATCCTCCCCTTTTTGCCGCTTTGTTCTTCTCGATCGGCTTCTATACGTGTCACGGTGCTCGGGAAACCCGATAACCCATGGATAAGAAGGTCCGAACCCTCTTGTTCGTCCAGCCTTTTCAGGATTCCCGAGAGCCTTTGTCAGCTCATCATTCTCTCTGTCGGGAACAAATGTTCCCTCTTCAACCTCTTTGATCACTTTAACAAGTTCTTTCTTGGGTGTAGAAATTTCTTCGGCTGCAACAATCTCGCCTGTTTCTGGGTCTAATGATGCCCCATGCCCGAATACCCAATTTCTTGACCTCAAGGGCCAACTAGACGTAGCTGGAGTGACCCCTTTAGCCTCTAGGTCAGCCTCAGCTTTATCCCACTTAGGCATGGCACTCCTGTAGCCACCTGTGCCCATATGATGGTGATATTTCTTTTTGGCTGCATTTTCCTTATTTTTTGCTGATATTGCCTTAGCTGGTGCTGAGGTCTTGTATTCCACAAATGCGGCCCAGTTATCCTGCTGCAACTCTAGTGGGCCAACGAATGGAGGAGTTGTTTCCTTCAAGACATACTTGTGGTACAATCTTTTTTTCCATTCCTTGAATTGTTCAGCCATCTTCTTAAGAGCAAAGTGCTTGACTTTCCTCGTCATTTGCTGTGTGAGCTCATCAGTCTCCAAGACAGGTAGGGTGAAATGTGTCATGAGAGAATTCCACATTGTATATTTCGCTCTGTCATCTACAAAACTAGCCCCAGCTAGATCCTTTTTCTTTCCTGGCTTGTTCTAGTTTCGCGTGGTGATCGGGACTTTGTCTCTAACAATCACTCCGCATTGACTTGCAAATGCATTCGCAGCTTCTTTGGGCTCCAGCAGTTGACCATGCGGAGAGACTAAGTCAATGCTGAAACGGACATCAGCGGGCAACTTGTGTGTCGGGCCTCTTGTATTTGTAGAAGATTGGCCGGAAGCGGAGGTCTAAGAGAAGAAACATTCGTCAGTACATATATACGAATCAATTAGTGCATCTATACTAGTGAACCATCGATAGAGGCTTTATATACCTTGACGGAGTTTGTCATTATTATGGTGTCTTCACCATGGTCTCCACGATGGTCAGCACCATCGTCTCCACTATTTGGTCCACCATCGTCTCCTCCAGACAAATTAAGATATTCAGAGCCATCATAATAAGACCCCCCTAGTACCCTCATCTATCATGTTGAGAAGGTCCTCTTCATTCTGTCTGCCGTCCATAGCTTAACTAATACAGAAAAAGAATATTGCATTAAGTAAAAGAATATTACAACTGCGACAACTCGGATACAGTACTTAGTGATTAAGATAAATTACAATAATATAAGATAAAGTACATTATTAATACATCACCGGAGAATAGCTCGGGTGCATTATAGGATAAAGTATAAGGTAAAGTACATTATTAATACATCACCGGAGAATAACTCGGGTGCATTATAGGATAAAGTATAAGATAAAGTACATTATTAATACATCACCGGAGAATAGCTCGGGTGCATTATAGGATAAAGTATAAGATAAAGTACATTATTAAGATAAACTAGCGAACGCTGCTGCCGCGTTCTGTGCTACGGGAGCTCTGCAGCCACAGAAGAGGAACCATCACCGGAGAATAGCTCGGGTGAGATCCATGAACCTGCCATATATTGGAGAACCTAGTCTCCAAAAGATACATGTATCGCCGTACATGCTCGTCCTCCCTGATACGATGACGTACCACCTCCTCGGGGGTTGGTTCCCTCTGTACCGCTCCTGGACCTCGTGGACGCCACCAAAGAAGATTCGGGTCGATGATGATACCCGGATTCCTCACCAAGGTACGAGTCCCGACAGGTAGCACCTCCCAGTGCCAACCCGGCGGAGCCCAGACTCGGACATCCCCGACGGAGTCCAGTAGGCTCGGACGAGATGGACGCGGCATAACTAAATAATAGCAATAAACAATCATAAAACATAAACAGTAACTAAATCACTAAGTATATATTGCCCTAATAACAATAACCCTAAAACTATCACTAACTAAACTAAACCTCATTAACTAAGTATTCTAACTAAACCTAATCCCTAATAAACCCTAATCCCTAATAAAACCCTAAGACCTAATAATAAACTAACTAAAATCGCTAACTAAAATCCCTAACTAAATCACTACTAAAATCCATAACTAAATCAGTACTAAAATCCCTATCTAAAATCTCTAACTAAAATCCCTAACTAAATCACTACTAAAATCCCTAACTAAATCACTAACTAAATCACTACTAAAATCCCTAACTAAATCACTACTAAAATCCGTAACTAAAATCCCTAACAAAAATCCCTAACTAAATCACTACTAAAATCCCTAACTAAATCACTACTAAAATCCCTAATTAACTAAATCCCTAATCAAATAAAATCCCTAACTAAATCACTACTAATTCCCTAATTAACTAACAAAATCACACTAATTAACTAAATCCCTAACTAAATAAAATCCCCAATTAACTAACAAAATCACACTAATTAACTAAATCCCTAACTAAATAAATCCCTAATTAACTAACAAAATCACACTAATAATATCCCTATAATTAACTACACCTATGTATACTTCGGGGGCGGCGGGAGCGACGACGGCGAGCGACGGCGCGGGACGGGCGAGGGCGGAGATGGTGCGATGGGACGAGCGGCGCGGAGACGGGCGGGATAGGCGGCGCGTTCGGCGGCGCGGCGGACGGCGTGGAGACGGTGCGGCGGGGCGGCGCGGGGTGGAGACGGGCGGCGCGTTCGACGGCGCGGCAGACGGCGTGGGCGCGTTCGTCTCTGCTGGGGAAGAAACTGGCGATCCCCGGGCCCCTTTAGCCCCGGGTGGTAATACGAACCGGGGCTAAAGGCCTTTAGCCCCGGTTCGTATCCTTTAGCCCCGGTTCGTATTACCACCTGGGGCTAAAGGTGTTTTCGGCCCGCCGCACTTCCCGCGCGCCGAAACCCTTTAGCCCTAAAGGTTATTTTTGGCGCCAAACCCAAAAATGGTTTATAGTTTTCAGAAAATTATGTATTATATATCAAAATTTTCAGAAAAAGAAGATCTATAATTTAAATCCATTATCATACTTTATTATACAACTTAAATGAAATTATCTATTATCTAACAAGTATTATATTTAGTAGAAATGTTCACAAAAAATAATAAAAATATAATTTATTATTTAAAAATGGAAAAATACATATAATATAGCAAACTATTCACAAAAATATAGTAGAAATGTTCTCCCGCCATTTCCCCCGCTTCCCGCCATGTTCTCCCGCCATTTCTCCTGCTTCCCGCCATGTTTCTCCCGTCATTTCCCCCGCTTTCCGCCATGTTCTCCCGCCATGTCCCTCTATATCTAGGCCGACCGCCATTTCCATCGACACATCCACACCTTCTCTCTCACAACAATGGACACCATTTACTGGGCTTTTCTGACGCTCGAGGAGACCGAGGCGCTATGCGCCTCCAGCTACCCATGCCCGCAGGAGTACCGGCTGCCCGCTGGCTGGATGCTGAGCGCTGGAGGGGTTTCTGTTCCTCCTATGTCTCAAGATTCGGCCCGCCAGGCGGCCATCACGAACCGCTTCTAGCTCGAGCTCACGCCGGAGCAGCGGATGGATCCCCATTGGGATCCTGACAACCTCGACACCTGGAATGCCTTCTTCGCAAACCGGCGGGAAAGGGAGCTCGCCAGGTACGAGGGTGACGGCCCGCCCCCAGTGAACCACAACGAGGCTGGTCGCCACCTGTGGTGGGCGAACCGGACTATTGCCGGTGTGATGCGCTACATCGCCATGGGAGACCATCCTCGCCTGAGGTACCCGCACTTTCACCAGTAGCATAGCCACAAGAATGGTGGTGGTGGTGAAGGCCTAGGATGTACTGGGGTCGTCATCCGGGAGCCCCCTCCCCCGCGCGTCGTGAATCTGAGGCCGGAGGATCCATCTGCGTGCTACGAGGAAGGGCTGAGGATCCATCCGCGTGCTACGAGCGACGACGATGACGATGATGATTCCGAAGACGACCTAGAAGCTGTGTATTACAGGGCTAGATATGATTATGACTAATTTTTACGTTTTAATATCAATAAATGTCTGGCCACAACAAGTTGCAATACTACCTATTGAGATCGAGAAAGTTCATATCCATATACATATAAGAAGATCATTAAAAATAAAGGTTTAATAATATTGTACATCACCAACATCCACACATGTTAGGGTTTTCTTCTAATCCGTAACCATGGAGCATCTTCCTTATTTAACGGGATGCTTGGGTCATCCTTCACAGCGAAGGGCGGAATTTCATGAAACTTATCATAATCGTTTGACATGTCTGTCTTATCCTCCACCCCCACGATGTTTCTTTTTCCTGAAAGAACTATGTGGCGCTTTGGCTCATCGGATGCTGTATTCTTTTACTTATCTTTCATTTTTCTCGGTTTGGTAGACATGTCCTTCACATAAAAAACCTGAGCCACATCATTGGCTAGGACAAATGGTTCATCTCCATACGTAAGGTTGTTGAGATCCACTGTTGTCATTCCGTATTTCTTGTCTACCTCAACCCCGCCTCCTGTCAGTTTGACCCATTTGCACCGAAACAAAGGAACCTTAAAAAAGGTCCATAGTCAAGTTCCCATATCTCTGATGGGTTCGTAGCATGGAAAACAAAAAAATTCTACCGCAAGAACGAACAAAACCCAGATCTAATCTAGATAAAATCCAAGATCTAATCTATTAGACATGAGCAACGAGATAGATGGGAACTAACCCTTGTAGATCCGAAAGCGTTAACGAGATTAGATCTCATGGTTGATGTAGTCGATCACTTGCCGATCTCAAGATCGTGTGGACGATCCTTCCGGCGTCGCGTTACGGCAGCGCTTCCGCTTTCGGTCAAGTGTACGATCCTTCCGGCGCCGCGTTTCGGCAGCGCTTCCGCGGTCGGTCACACGTGCGGAGTCGAAGCAGACCTTCCTCTCCCCGTTCCAGCGAGCAGCGGAGGTAGTAGATCTTCTCCACGGAATCCCAGCAGCACGACGGCGTGGTGGTGCTGCAGGGCTTCGGCTATGCCTGTGCAGAACAAAGGTGGAGGAGAGAGGCGGCAGAGATTGGCTGTTATAGAGGAGGGGTGGAGGGGGCGCCCCTGCCCCTCTATTTAAAGAGGGTGAGGCGCCATGGGAGGGGGAGTCCTTGTAGGATTCCCCTTCCTCTAGGCCGGCGGATTGGGGAGTGGGGGGAGGAGTCCTCCTCCCCCACGACTCCTAGTCTTGACCCACCAGGACTCCTTGATCCCTTCCTTGGTTTTCAAGCAAACTCCAAGAAACCTTCCAGAACCTTCCGGAACATTCCGAAACCTTCTAGAACCCTCATACAAATACTCCGAAACATTTCCTAACTTAGAAAATGATCCCCAATATATGAATCTTATTCTCCAGACCATTCCGGATCTCCTCGTGATGTCCCGAATCCAATCCGAGACTCCGAACAACATTCGGTCTCCAACGCATATTCCATATCTACTTAAAACAACTTCGAACCTTAAGTGTGTCACCCTACGGTTCGTGAATATGCAGACATGACAGAGACACATCTCCTATCAATAACCATCAGCGGGACCTGGAGATCCATAATGGCTCCCACATACTCAACGATGACTTCGCGATCGATTGAACCACTTACATACGAAACCAATTCCCTTTGTCACGCGATACTATACTTATCCGAAGTTTGATCGTCAGCATCTCCATACCTAGTTCTACCTTGTTACTGATAAGTACTCTTTACTCGTTCCGTGATATGTCATCCCTTGTGACCCAGTCACATGCTTGCAAGCTAACTAGATGACATTCCACCGAGAGGGCCCAGAGCATATCTATCCGTCATATGGATGGACAAATCCCAATCTTGGTCTATGCGCTTCAACACATACTTTCAGAATACCCAATGACACCTTTATGACCACCCAGTCACGAAGCGGTGTTTGATGTCATCAAAGTACCCATCCGGTGATGGTGATTAACATAACCTCATGGTCGAAGGATTAGGTTACTATGCATTTAAAAGCTTACAGCAAACGAACTTAATGACTTGATCTTATGCTATGCTTACTACGGGTGTGTGTCCATCACATCATTCTCCTAATGATATGATCTTGTCATTAACGACATCCAGTGTCCATGATCAGGAAACCATGATCATCCATTAATCTACAAGCTAGTTTAACAAGAGGCTTACTAGGGACTCTTTTATGTTTACAAAACACACAAGTATTAATGTTTCCGGTTAATGAAATTATAGCATGGGATGTAAACATTTATCATAAACATAAAGATATAATAATAACCACTTTATTATTGCCTCTTGGGCATATCTCCAACAGTCTCCTCTATGTAACCATAATATGTATCTTTTTGCCCATTCTCGTCTGTTGCATCAAATCAGACACCACTGTTTTGATTGGTGCTCTTTTTATCTTGGGCGATCGTGTAAAATGTATTCCCATTTATCTCGTACCCTTGGAAAGTCAATATAGTCGAAGATGGTGACCTGGCCAACAAGTACAACTTCTCTCCAACATTTATGTCATTCATGAGATGTGACTGCAACCGACCGTCGAAAGTCCTCATATGTTCATCTCTAATCCAGGAGCCAGGCTTCCCCGGGTTGTTGGAGTGTACAATATTCTTGTGTTTCTCGATATACGGAGCCACCAAGGTGGAACTTTGCAGAACTGTGTAGTGTGCTTTAGTGAGAGAATGTCCGTCCATACATATCTTTGCTTTCTTTCCTAGCGTGCCTTTTCCATTAATTCTACCCTCATGCCGTGATTCAGGAACACCGATGGGCTTAAGGTCAGGAATAAATTCAACACAAAACTCAATGACCTCCTCTGTTCCATATCCCTTTGAGATGCTTCCTTCTGGCCTAGCACGGTTATGAACATATTTCTTTAACACTCCCATGAACCTCTCAAAGGGGAACATATTGTGTAGAAATATAGGACCAAAAATGTTAATCTCATCGACTAGGTGAACTAGGAGGTGAGTCATAATATTGAAGAAGGATGGTGGGAACACCAACTCGAAGCTGACAAGACATTGGACCACATCTTTCTAGAACCTTAGTAGACTATCTAGACTGATTACCATCTGAGAAATTGCATTGAGAAACGCACATAGCTTCACAATGGGTACTCAAACATTTTCCGGCAGGAGTCCCCTCAATGCAATCGGAAGCAGCTGGGTCATAAGCACGTGGCAGTCATGAGACTTTAGGTTTTGAAATTTTTTCTCTGCCATATTTATCATTCCCTTTATGTTTGACGAGAAACCAGACGAGACCTTGATACTGTAAAGGACTTCAAAAAAGATTTCCTTCTCTTCTTTGGTAAGAGCGTAGCTAGCTGTACCTTCAAACAACTCTGAATGCATGCCGTCTCGGTCTTTTATACGTTGTTGGTCCTGCCGTGCTTCAGGTGTATCTTTGCTCTTCCCATACATGCCCAAGAAGCCTAGCAGCGTCACGCAAAGATTCTTCGTCAGGTGCATCACGTTAATTGCAGAGCGGACCTCTAGGACTTTCCAATAGTGTAGCTACCAAAATATAGATTTACTTTTCCACATGGGTGCATGTCCGACATCGTCCTTCGGAACAGATTGTCTACCAGGACCCTTTCCAAAGATTACTTTTAAATCCTTCACCATGTCAAATACATCATCACAAGTACGGCGGAAAGGCTTACACCGGCTGTCTGCCTCACCATTGAAATGTTTACCTTTCTTTCTTAGGATGTGCGAGGGTGGAAGAAAACGATGATTCCCCGGGTACACATTCTTCTTACATTTATCCAAATATATACTTTCAGTATCGTTTAAACAGTGTGTGCATGCATTGTATCCCTTATTTGTCTGTCCTGAAATGTTACTAAGAGCAGGCCAATCATTGATTGTTATGAACAACAACGCGCGTATGTCAAATTCCTCCTGTTTGTTCTCATCCCACACACATACACCTTGTCTGTGCCACAACTGTAAGAGTTCTTCAACTAATGGCCTTAGGTACACATCAATGTCGTTGCCGGGTTGCTTCGGGCCTTGGATGAGCACTGGCATCATAATAAACTTCCGCTTCATGCACAACCAAGGAGGAAGGTTATAAATACACAGAGTCATAGGCCAGGTGCTATGACTGCAGCTCTGCTCCCCAAAAGGATTCATGCCATCTGTACTTAGACCAAACCATAAGTTCCTCGCATCACCTGCAAAGTCCGGAAACTCTCTCTCGATTTTTCTCCACTGCGACCCATCAGCGGGGTGTCTCAACATCTCGTCTTTCTTACGGTCTTCCATGTGCCATCGCAACAACTTGGCATGCTCTTTGTTCCTGAATTAACGTTTCAACCGTGGTATTATAGGAGCATACCACATCACCTTGGCAGGAACCCTCTTCATGCGGCGCTTGCCCTCAACATCACCAGGGTCATCTCGTCTTATCTTATACCGCAGTGCAGTGCATACTGGGCATGCATCCAAATTCTCGTACTCGCCGCAGTAGAGGATGCAGTCATTAATGCATGCATGTATCTTCTGCACCTCTAATCCTAGAGGGCAGACAACCTTCTTTGCTTCATAGGTACTGGCGGGCAGTTCGTTATCCTTTGAAAGCAACTTCTTCATTATTCTCAGCAACTTTTCAAATCCTTTGTCAGTCACACTGTTCTCTGCCTTCCATTGCAGCAATTCCAGTGTGCTACCCAGTTTTTTGTGCCCATCTTCACAATTTGGGTACAACAATTTTTTGTGATCCTCTAACATCTTCTTGAACTTCAACCTCTCCCTTTCCGTTACGCATTCTTCCTGGGCATCAGCAATAGCCCGACTAAGATCATCATCGGGCAGATCTGATGCCTGTTCTTCATCTTTTTCTTCATCAATGTCTTCCATTGTAGTATTGTATTCAGGGTAGTCGTTGTCATTCTCTTCTTCTTCATTGTCTTCCATCATAATCCCTCTTTCTCCGTGCTTGGTCCAACAATTATAGCCGGTCATGAAACCGGACCGAAACAGGTGGCTGTGAAGGACTCTTGAGGAAGAGTATTCTTTATGATTCCGACAGACACCACATGGACAAGACATAAAACCACTCCGCTTGTTTGCCTCGGGCACAAGAAGAAAAGAATGCACGCCTTTAATGAACTCGTTAGAGAGTCGGTCAGCGTACATCCATTGCTGGCTCATCTGCAATATATAATTAATTAAGTACATCAAACATAATCATAATCAATTAGTACTAATCTAAAACCAGCAACCGGGACTAAAGATATGATGAACCTTTAGTCCCGGTTGGAGGCACCAACCGGGACTAAATGTGGATGTGGAGACAACATGTCGACACTATGTCCTCAGTGGGCAGCACTAAGCCAGTAAATTAAATGCCGACACTATTTTGGGTGAGTGACAGCACTATGCCAGCGTGAGTGTGTCGACATTATGTCATCAGTGCCCGACACTATGTTGTGCTACTTAATCTATAAATAGGTATGCATTCTTGTGAAGAACTACAAGATGGTGTGTGAGACCAGGGACACCACTACGGCGGAGCTTCTTGAAGATGTCTTAGGACCTCATCCTCAGACATCTTCGAGGAGCTCGCCGTAGAGGCACTCTCTAATATGTGAAATTAGTTAGCTCCACCAGCATACTGATTTAGCTAGAGAAGATATAAACCGAAAGATGGTGTGGGAGAGCAGGGACACCACTACGGCAGAGCTTCTCGAAGATGTCTTAGGATCCTGTCCTCCGACATCTTCGAGGAGCTCGCCATAGAGGCACTCCCTAATATGTGAATTGTGATGTCTTCTTATCAAGCTTTTATGATTAACCCTATCTTTGTTACAAAATTTTCAGTTTGTTGAACGCAGGTAGACGAAGAAGGATATTTTGCCCAGCTAGCTAGTTGGTTAGAATGATGAACTCACGCATGTGTGTGCTTCTAAAATCAATTTTCGAGACTCTATGTACCAAAACAAAATATATATTGATAGAATAATCCACATATTGTGATATTTACCTTAGAATTTCTTACATTAATACAAGATAGATAGAATCTAAACATTGATATCATGCTATCACTGCAAAAATTACTACCAAACTAAATCCACAAATCCATCTATAAGATAAAGCATGAAATGAGCTAATATAGCAATGAGAGTTCAAAGGATGAAGTTGCTCACCTTTTAAAACCTTTGGATAGATGGGGCACCACAAAATCTAGACAAATCTTGAGGAAAAAAAGGGCATGAACTCGAGCTTTAAGCAAGAAAGAGAGAGAGAGAGGAGAGCCACCAGCTTGAATGGTGGCTCGGGCAGGGGAAGAAGATATAGCCAGACCTTTAGCCCCGGTTCGTGTCTAGAACCGGGGCTAAAGGTCCACCTTTAGCCCCGGGTCGTGTAACAAACCGAGGCTAAAGGGTCTGACGCCCGACCCGGCCTGCCTGAAACCCTTTAGCCCCGGTTTATTACACGACCCGGGGCTAAAGGTCCCGTTCGAACCGGGGCTAGTGTCTGCCATCCCCCCGGGCCAGTTCTAGTCGTTGGACCGGGGCATTAGTCCCAGTTTGTAGCCAAACCAGGGCTAATACCCCTGGACCAAAGGTCTGTTTTCTACTAGCGGTAGGCTGTTTTGAGAGAATTGTTTGATGATGTATCTGAAGATGAACTGTTCCTAGATGATGGTGTTGCCTGAGAAAATGAGAACGACATGGATTTCTTAGCCCAAGATGAGGAGCTCGTAGATTCGGTTGCTAAAGCTGAATGTTTTATGGATCATGAGATGGAATAGACTGGGTTGGCCCTTTCATGAAATTCGAATGGAGCAATGCAGTTGTAAAATTTATATGCAAATCGAGTGTAGAGACAGTGCCCACCACTATTCTTCACGATGATATGAACCCCCGGCTTGTTTGTGCTTCCCAGTTCACCACTGGCATCATGCCTGCTTTTAATTTAGATTTTATTAGTAAAATCTACTCCCTCGTTTCAAAATACTACCTTGCATTGCGACGCGCGATGCACTGAGCAGCTTGTGAGATCTGGCGACGGAGAGGGATCGGCTTGGTTCCTGCAGAAACCACCTCAACCAAGTCGTCGAATTTTCGATAATAAAAGAAAGTCGTCGAATTCAGTTGGCTATCAGCGTATATCTGACATGGACATGATCGTGTTGAAGTATGTCGTCACTGATTTCTTGAGCTTCTGCACTTGTGAGATCTGGCGACCGAGCTGCATCGAACGAGCACGAGAGTGCGAGGCAAAGTTTCCAGCGAGAGTGGTACACCAAAGTTTTAAATAGCCGGGTTATAACCGCGCTATAGCCTTTCGAGAGGCCTCTCGCTACGGCTATGACGTTCACAGGCTAAATGGAGAATAGCCGCTAATAGCTAGCTATAGTCCGATTTAGCAATAAATTAGACTCCAATTTAGCTGCTAAACGTCATGCTTTCTTTTTTTTAATCTCTGTTCAATATGATTCAATAAAATGTTACGAGTTGAATGGTTAAATACTTATTTGCGTTAAATACTTGAACGAGTTGTAGTTCGAATCATGTTTGTATCATAGTTTTTTGCCTTTTTAGCAAGATATGACTAAAATTTCCTCACTTTTTGAAAAAGGCTAAGATGGAATAGCCTGCTATAGCGTCGCTATAGTCTTGTATAGCTACCGAAAATGTTGCCGCTAAATAAAATAGTCGACTAATTTAAACTTACACGCCGTCCTGCGCGGAGGCGCCAAAAAGAATCATACAAAGGACAGTTTCCGTGGAGGTGGAGATGATTGCGGACAGAATAGCTGCGTCATGCCCAGAGAAACTGTTACATAGTCTTTTTAAGCATTTCAGTTCTTATAACTATAAATGATTTTCCTTTTTTTTAGAGAATAAATGATTTTCCTTGTGTCAAAGGAAAACGATGCCATGAATTTATACGGCCTGCTTTTCTTGTGTCAAGTTTTCTGTCTTAACATAGATATTGATGGATGGAAACCGGTACCTAACGCAAAGGCAAGCATATGTGGCGGCGACCCCAAACCCATCAAGAGTTCCGTCCGCCGGTGATGCCGGCGATCCGCTTCACCTCTATTGGCCTTAGGGTCATGACGGGGTGGCAGACCACGGCACCTGGGACAGTTTTTTTTTATTTTTCTAGGTTTTTCGGTGTCTTCTTTGGGATGTAATTTGAAATCAGAATAATGTTTTCCGCGTCCTACCCTCGCTCCGTTGGTGCATCCAGTGCTAGCGGAGGGCGCGTAGAGTAGTGTGTCCGGCGGCTCTCTTGGATAGTCGTTTTTTGTATTCGTTTGTGTGGTTGGAGATCAGTCTTTTTAGATCTACGGTTATCATCTTCGGCGGTGGTTGCTCCTCTGACGCGCTGGTCCTCTGGGGCCTTAGCACGACAACTGTATGTCAAGTCTACTACAATAAGTTCTACTTCGACAAGCTTTGCCCGGCTCCAGCAAGAACGACGGCGCGCCTTCAGCTCGTGCTAGTGTCAGTAGTCTTTGCTAGGTGGTCCATTGGCCTATTTGTAATTTTCACTATTTTTGTGACACTTTGTACTGATGTTGATGATTATTAATAGATCCTGAAATTTTGTAAAAAAAATAGATATTGATGGATGGATTCCCGAAACAACCCCTCAATCCCTCATAGCGGTCTGGTGGACAACAACATACAAGAAATGGTCGGTGACATCAACAATTGTGGAGACAATAGTACCATAATGTTAAAATTAAAATGTTTTGGTAGGCTAAAATAGCCTACTAAAACATTTTACATTGTTAAAAAAAATTGAAACACTGTTAGGATGAACTAGACATTTTTTTATATAGTAAAAGCAGGTCGGCGTCAAAATTCCGGAAATATTTCATTCATGACAGAGATCAGACTCTAGCCATTGGATGCGCCAACTGCAACCCAATCACTATGTTATTGCCTCGTTCTTCAACATTTTACATTGTCGAAGAGAGAAGAGAGGTAATAGGTACAAATGAAACAATTCCTTAAAATAAACCCGATCGGACCGGATCAAGCCATCTATGAACCTCTGTCCTCCCACCGGAGTTCCCTGATACCACTCTTGCCAGGAGGACGATGAAGACGGCGGCTGACCAGCACGCTTGGAGGGAGGCCAAGATGACTAGGACGCCGGCGACTACGCCCAGCAGTTTCGACGTCCACGGTGTACAGGGACAAGAGGACGAACGCAACCGACATGATACCCATCGCGCATGTGTACATGCACCGGCAGCACTCGGTGGGCTCCGCCTCCACCGCGCCGCCGCCACCGCTGCCGTCGTCGGGGCTCTCGATGTCGGCCATCCAACTGGGCGGCAGCCGCCGCGTTTGCTCTAGATAGATCGGTTTTCGTGATTTCGGCCGTGTGTAGAGCTACCGTATGTTACGGGCTTGTGGCGTGGCTTGGTATTTGTAGTGTTGTGTTGAGGTTTATTTGGTGCAGGCTTGGCAGCACCGACCGGTGACGTATCACGTATGTGTGTTCGTATAGGTTTTCCTTCACTGGTGCAACGCTAGCTAATAATTAAGAAGGTTAAGGAATTATTTTCTGTCAAAAGAAAAAGAAGAAGATCGTGGACCTAACTATAAATCCGACGATGATTTTTTCTGCAAATATCTTGCATTTATAAAAACATTGAACAATACAAAACAACTCAACAAAAATGAAAATTACATCGAAATCCTTAAGAAGCCCTTCATCTTCAACCTCCATATACCATGTTGACAGCGCGCCGCCGCTGCCGCTCCTCGCTGAGCTGGCCTGACATTGTTGGTTGCGGACCGAAAGTCGTTGAACCTCTCAAAAAGACCACATTCGTCCCAAAGACAAAGAAGAAAGATGAAATGCCGATAAAGCTTCTTGACGATCCGAATATCCCCACGGCCAGAAGAAGTCCTCGAGGACCATACCACTCCCACAAGCTCCTCGACTCGCCATCGAGATGGGGCTGAATCCGGGAGGCCTTTTTGAAAGAAACGCAGCCGCCACCACCTGAGCGTCGCTCCACCAAACTTGAACCCTAAAAACAGAAAAACGAAGACCTCTCGCCGGCGAGGGCCTAGATCCAACCCGTCTCCATGGCCCAAAGACCACATAAGTGAGGCAGATCGGCAACGGCGCCGAGGGGAGGCAATGAAACCTAGGACGCCTTTGCAAGGAGGAGGAGAGGGAGGAGAACGGTGACTTGATCTATCTCGTGCAACAGACATGCAACAAGCGCAAATCCTAGTGATCTTTTTTCAAATAATAGTGCAAGCCTCATGTTATCGAGTTTATTTCGCTATGCAAGCAAGTCCAGTAAATTTGGTTGGTTGGAACATCTTAAATAAAGCAAATGGAGATTAAGCACTAGTTATGGACCTAGACTCACTTCCCCTTGAGCCCCGGGTGCGGTACATTGAAAGTCTTTGACGACAGGGTCGAACGTCGTGTAGGCGATTCGTCGAGAAAAATCAACTAAACAAAAGAAACAATTGGACCACGGTCTGTCAGGTATGTTCTCCACGTCTTTCCGAAAAGTGTGTCGTGTGATACTGAGTTCGGTAGGACACGAATATATCATCAAGACAATGGCCTCGTCTCCTGGAACCCGCGTGGCTCCGCCACATGCTACCCCGAGTTAATTGCCCAAAACTCCTACAACAAGCTGTTGAAAATATAAACAATAAATCATATGATTTAATTCGAATATAACAAACTGATAAAGCATGATCATACAAACAGTACCAAAATTAATCATTCAGATTAATAAAATAGATGAACATATTACATCTAAATAAGATAAACCTATCGCATCTACACCAAACGCTAGAACTAGAAATTCTAGCATAATATGACAGAGATAGATTTAGATCACGTACAGTGCAGGCTGTATAGCAATATTATCGCCCACGTTGAGGTTACCGAATAGGTCGGCAACGTTCGGGAACTCATCGTCGAACGTTGTGATTGCCGTTAGTTGTGCTTGAGCGCTCCCCAAAAACCTACTCGCCCATCACTCGTATAGGTTCACAAGATGCGGCTAGGCGAGATTCCCGCAACTCGCGACACGCGCGCGACGTGACGAGGCGAGGCGAGCGGCGTCGGAGGAGGAGTGCACGAGAGCTACTCTTTTTCTCACACCTTAGTGAGTGGTAAAACAGCCTAATATATAAGGAGGTGCAACTCTCACTCAACTAGCAATGTGGACGTAAATTTTAGCACCACTAGCACAACCATATGCTGCCATACATAAATGGCCAAAGAGATTTTCAGAATTTTGTCTTATGGGCCGGCAGCCCAATACTCATCAAATTCTAACAATTCCTAACAAATTCTCATTGGCACATCACATCACTTTTGTTTTAAAATATTGTTTTATATACCGATGTGTAGTGGAGACTGTTAAGTTGAACTTTCATGTTAACCTTCATGCTACACTAGCTAGCATCTTGAATAGTAGAGTAAGCCTTGAACTACAAATTTTCTGCACACTAGTTTCACACAAAATCTACACCAATACAAAGCTGCCGCAAGGACTTACTCATGGTTTGGAGCTTATGCGTCATACTCCAGAGTCTTTCATAAGTTTATTAGAGAGCACCTGACTCTCACGGACATGGATGTTTGACAATCAGACTCATGTAGGTGTGTTCTTTAAAAGATGTTTTGCAAGACAATATCTCTGTTTAGATAAGCCACTTAGAAAACATTAAGATAAATATCAACCTACCATACAGAATAGGAGAGTATAGCATCTTTATGAAGAGGTAAATTTAATATAGGGATACTCTCCTCCTAGATGTCCAACAGCTTATCTTTCAACTCTAATTCACGGGATCTTTGATCACATAGAGTGATTTACTAGTGAGTACAACTCATAGTGTGGGTCTCAAGCGTCCATCTCACTCGATGCATTATCTATCACATTACGCTATAAACCTTTTTTGAAGGGATCTGCCAAATTCTTAGATGTTTGGATATAATACAATGATATAGCTCTGAAGTTTCTTAGTTTTTTGATAGATTTTAATCTCCTCTTCATATGCCTTGATGACTTATTATTATCCTTAGAACTGTTTACTTTGACGATAACAGTTTGATTATCACAGTTCATCGGGATGGCGGGTATTGATTTTTCAACCACAGGTAAGTCCATCAAGAGCTCACGAAGTCACTCTTCTTCAAAGGTGGTCGTGTCTATGTTGTGGGTTCTGCTTCCATTGTTTACCTTGTTAAGATGGCCTGCTTGCAAGACTTTCAGGAAACAACATCACCATCAAGTGTAAACAAATAACCACGCGTGGCCTTAATCTCATCAGCATCAAATATCTAGTTTGAATCATTATAACCCTCAAGTACCCGTGGATATCCAGTATAGTGAATACCATAACTCGCAGTGCCGCAAAACTCTCTCAAAAGCATGCCAATAGTCATCTCTGGGATTTGACACAAATCGATTCAGTTTGCTTACATCTCAAAAATTTCAGAGGTTTTATATGTAAAATGAATAATGATGATTGATTTGGCTTGCCTTTCTTGAAATTATTGAGAAAATATACCGATTGGGAATGTTTACGTGACTGGGGCAACGTTCACAATGTGATGCAATCCTGATCCTCGTACGAATACAAAAAGACCAGAGTTTTCGGTGATACGTTACCTAGAGAACGTCGTCCGACCGTGGTGGTGCATGACTGTTCTTAGTTGGTGCGATTTGTCTGATTAATTCTGTTAACGAACGAGACCTCGACCTGCTAACTAGCTATGCGGAGCCATCCCTCCGCAGGTAGCTTCTTAGAGGGACTACCGCCGTTTAGGCTAGAGAAGTTTGAGGCATAACATTTCTGTGATGCCCTTAGATGTTCCGGGACGCACACGCGCTATACCGATGTATTCAACAAGTATATAGCCTTGGCCGACAGGTCCGAGTAATATTGGGAAATTTCATCATAATGGGAATTGATCATTGCAATTGTTGGTCTTGGACGAGGAATGCCTACTAAGCGCGAGTCATCAGCTCGCGTTTACTATGTCCCTTCCCTTTATACACACCGTCCGATATAAAGTAAATAGCAATTCCAGACATATTGCTAGACATAGTATATGAAGAATAATTTACAAACAAATGATATGAACTAGATGGAGGGATTTATCATATGACGCAGAAGATGAACCGCTCGTGTTGACGTTGGCATTGGGATCGGTCATGTCGTCGAAGAGGTTGTCGGTGTTGGTGAAGAAGTCATTGTTGGAGAAGATGTCGTCTCTGCCCGTGAAGGAGTCTGTGATGAAGCCAGTAGTCACAAGTGAGCTCTCCCCAAATACATTGTCGCCCTTCTCCCGTATAGGACTCAGAGCACAGGGGTCTCGGATGCCTACTATCCCAGCTCGCGTGCATGCCACAAGATAGGATGGGGAGGATCGGTGACTGCTCAAAGCTATGGAACCGGAGGCGTTAGGTGTTGGTGTGTCTAAGAGGAGGAGCGGCCTCTCTTTTATAGGCACAGAATGAGTAGGCGGACAGGCTGCACTGGGAGATGAAACGAAAAGACGAAAGGTGAAATGAACAGTCAATGAATGAAAACGAGTAGCCTCCACTCAGTGAGTTCATATTAAAACCCACTCGCACATACTATTAAGGTTCTATTCCTATCTAGTAAAATAAAACTCGGCTCGTCGAGATTCCCGCAACACCGCGCGCGTCGTGCCGAGGCGGGTGGCGGCGGAGGAGCGCGCATGTATGTCTATCTCCTTCTCATGCTCTTACAAGTGGTGTAGCAGCCTCCCTTATAAAGAGATCAAACTTCCATTCAATTAGCACTATGGAACTATACTTTTTTTCTATATATTGCCATGCATGAACTGGCAAGTAGCCCTTAAGAATTTCAGAAATTATTGAATAATATAAATCGGCTGAGCCTTTATATTAGGCAAAATTCCAACACTATTTCCTAACCAAACAATAGTTTTCTGTAAACCTGTTCTTAACTAAAAAGTCTGTAAAACTAGTTTTCGTAAAAACCAGCATAAAACCCGTTTTATAAAAAAAACTGATCACTAATACTCCAGATCCAAACAACTGCATAAGAAATCATCAGTGACATCAACAATTATGGAGACAATTACGGACTACACTACAATGTTAACGATTGATTGTCTGTAATGACGAAAAGAGGCACGGGCTATGCATTGTCATGCATAATGACGCGACGTGAGATGAAACGATTCCCGAAGAAACCCCCGATCGGACTGGATCAATGCGTCTACGAACCTCTGCCCTCCCCATCCCTGCGGATTTCCCTGATACCACTCCTCCACGAGGATCCCGCAGACGGCGGCGAACCAGCAGGCGAGGAGGGAGACCAACAGCACTAGGACCTCCGCCACGAAGCCCACCAGTTTCGACGCCGGACTGAAATTCTCCACGGTGTAGAGGCACAAGACGATGAGCGCGAAGAAGATGAAACCCACCGCGCACGTGTGCATGCACCGGTACCACTCGTCGGCCATCGTATCCAACTGGGCGGCTGCCGCCGCGCGCGTTCGCTCCAGAGAGATCGGTTTATTTTGTTTTTATTTAAGGCGTGTGTCCAGCTAAAGTACGTTACGGCCGGGCTTGTGGTGTGGCTTGGTATTTGTAGTCGTGCGTTGACGTAACACGTATGTGTGTTCGGATGCTGCAAGACGAATTAAGAAGATCGAGGAACTTTTCTGTCAAGAGAAAAAGAAGAAGATCGAGGAACTAAATGTAATTCTAACAGTGGTTATTGCACTCGTCTGGTGATCATTTTCACCAAGTGGAAAGATACATGCAACAAGTGCAAATCCTTTCTCAAATAAAAATGCAAGCCTGGTGTAATCGAGCTTATTTCTCTTTGCAACAGGTGCAAATCCTGGTGATTTTTTTTCAAATAATAGTGCAAGCTTGATGTTATCGAGTTTCTTTCTCCATGCAACCAGGTACAGTAAGTTTAGCTCGCTGAAACCTCTTATATCAAGAATGTGGAGAATTTACACTTCAGTTTTGGACCTGGAGTCACTTCCATTACCAATAGGAAAATGATGGAGATCCTCCGGGGGATCCCATTGTCTGAGTTGGACGGGCTCTCCTTTTACGCACGAAATAGAATTAGTCAAACACGGGTTCACCACCTACCCTTATCCCTTTACCCTCTCTATTTCAATCGTCCTCAACCACGAGTCCATCCCGCGGCCGCGCGTCTGTGCCTCTTGGTTTCTGCCACCGCGCTATGGCGGACTTCCTCCGACGCGTCTGATGTGAGCCGTCGCCCTGCCTCCCCGCATTCTCTTCTCAGAAGGCATCGTCCCGTTGCTCCGCCTCCACCATGCACCAGCGCCGCACCGCACGCGCCGCCGGAGATGGAGCCCCCCCCCCCCCCCGCCACTCCTCCCTTGCAGCCGCTTCGCTCGCTCGAGCTCCGCCTCGCCCGCCCCGCGTCCAGCTCTGTGCTCGGCACGCCAGCAAGGTCCTCCCACGCGCTGACCGATCTCCGTCGCCGCGCCACTCCCTCGTGCGTCACCGGCCCTCCAACCACCGCCACGCTGGGCCTCCGTAGCACCAGCGCCGGCGACAGCCTCGTCGCGCCCTCCATCTCTCCAGCCAGTCAAGCTCCCTACGGCGGCCGGGGTTGGTCCCTGCGGCAGCCGAAGTTGCTTCCTGCGGGTGTGCTCGCTGCTGCCGACGTTAGGCGCTCGTGCTACAAGGGGCGGGAGGGGCTGCTACCATCGGTGGCCGTTGATGCTACATAGGGCTGCTACCATCGTGGAGGCGACTTGCTACAACGGCACGTCGGGGCAAAATTTCTTTGCTACAATGGCATAATATCTTTGCTACATATGTTATGTGCTTTTTCTACAATTATACAAAATGTTTGCTTTAATATTTTTCGGTGAGATCTCCCGACGAAAGTCTTCGGCGAAGTCGGTTTTTTGCTACATTAGCATATTTTATTTGCTACCACCGTTTTGTGGGTTTGCTACAATTGCGCAAAGTTTTTGCTACGATGTCTCCTGCGAGGTCTCCTGCGAGGTCTCCGGCGAGATTTTTCCGACGAAGTCGGTTTTGCTACATTAGCATATTTCTTTTGCTGCATGGTCTCCGGCGAGGTCTCCGACAAGGTCTTCGGCGGGACATTCTATTTTCTGGAACGAACCTTTTTTTGCTTCGGAAGCAAAAGCGGGGACATTTGTAGCAAAAAATGATGTTTTGCAGCAAAACCGGGATTTTGGGGTATTTTGGGGGACACGTGGCACGTGGGGGAGCAGGACGATTGTTAGATTTGCGACAAGTAAATAACGAAGAACGAAAACAAAATCACAGCAAGGGGACACAGATTTAACGTGGAAAACCCTCTCCAACAAAGAGAGGGGAAAAACCACGGGCGCCAGCCAGCGAAACTTCACTATAACGGAGAGTGTTTACACAACGCCGGGGATTTCACAGATGCAACTTATCCCAGCCGGCGGCTTACAAGAAGTGTATATAGCGGTGGTAACCTAGGTCATCAACGATCCGTACCGCCTCACTCCGCTCCGTCAGAAGTTGGCCTCTACTTTGTAGAATTTGGATCAACATATAACAACGATGGGAAGCCCCCATCGTCCGGGGGACGCCTAGCGCGATCCTTACCAATAAGATAACCTGGACACCCCTTGAGCCCCGGGGCACGGCACATTGCAAGTCTTGATCCGCTATGCCTCAGCAACAATTTCGATGCCCTTGATCCAATTTCCCACGACAACAAAATGTACATGTGCTGAATCTTTAATTGCACAGCCATGGAGCCAAGCGTCGTCACAGAAGAGCGTCATTGTGCCATCACCAACAATGACTCGGAGAGATGCCTCGAAGATCACCTATACCTACGGGCTCTGGCTCAACCTGCAATTGTAGCCCGGGCCAACAGCCTTAGCGTTTCTTCTCAAGCCAGATCCATCGAGCTCGCAACGCAAACCTCGAGGATCTTTTGATTCAGAATGCCTAGTGCTCTGTACTCGATAGGGCGGCAAACATTGTCCCAGGCTTCAAGGCAGTCCCCATCTTGTAAAGCTGCAATATCCTTCCAGAAGAAAGCCCGGATATGCTTTTCCAGGAACTGCAGCAACCATGTTGGAAGGTTCAATGTGATTGAGATGTAGATCGGGGTCGACGCGATGACTTGTCTGATCACCACCAAACAGCCAGCTGATGTGTAGAACTACACCATCTCTAGCGCTAGTCGTCGGCACACGGTGTCCACTATGGGTTGTAGGCTTGCTTTGGGCAATATCTTATATGATAGAGGTAGCCCTAAGTAGGTGCAAGAGAACAACTTGAAGGTACAGGAAAACCATTGTGCATTGATGGATAAGTGTTCGTAGTTGCACCTGATGGACGAAACCGAGCATTTATCAAAATTCATGCGAAGACAACATCACACCTACAAAACGCTCCAAAATAAACCGAACGAACCCCAAACCATTCTCAGTTTGCGAGACAAATACTACCTAGGGGCGGACCCACAGGGTATGCCAGGTATGCCACGACATACCCTGTGCCCAGCATAGGGTAATTTAAAAATTACTAAAAATTATTCAACTATACACATATTAGTCGTGGGACATCTGCAACTATGTATGAAGAAGCTCTAGTCTACTGGTTATTACCTTTGTTGATTAGTTGCAGGTATTATGTTCAAATCTCAGAGTTTTACCATTTATTATACCACTATTTTGTCTTTCACCTTACTAGTATGTTTTGTTACTCTGTATTATAAGCTGCGCATGGTTTTTTCTTCTACCTTACATTTTCTTAAGAGTGAGCAGTAAAGCTGCATTGTATTTACTATAGATATTACATTTATACTTTTGTTGCTTATGCCAATAAATATGAAGATAGGTGTCCAGATAGGTAGATATAATATTACCCAGATAGGAAACAACACTTGTTTATAATGTAGACAGAGAAAATGCACCAATATATCTTTCACTTGTTATGTACTTACGGAAAAGTTGTAATTTTCTTTGGTATATATAAATTCCAACTGTTTTCAACAAGCCTGGTGTTACACATTTTTGCAAAGTGCTACAAAAACTTAAATGTATATCTTCTTTATTATAATTTTCATATATTTGGACATAGCCATGTTGTGGTGCCAAATACACTCTTTGTTAGCTTACATTATTCCGAACATGTAGTTTGCATATATTGAAATACATTTAATTTTGTTTGTTTGACATAGATTATTTAATGGCAAAATAGATGTTTTCTCGAGATTAAAAAATAGATGTCATCGAATTACACATGAAAAAATTATGTGCATACCCTTTCGTGAACTCTTGGATCTGCCACTGACTACCTGATCATCAGCGTAAGCAGATGTGTGGAAGCGCACACCTCAACATGGTAGGGGCGAAAGCACCCCAATTTTCTCTGCTACAAACAAAACAACATCTAGCACCTCCATGAAAAGAGGAACAACGTAGGTGACAGCGGATTTCCATTGTGTATCCCTCGACGGTGATGAATTGCCAACCCCATCGGGTAATGATATTTCATGATGTTGTGGTGAGGAGGATACATATCCATTCAATGAGGAGGATACATATCCATTTGATGAAGCGGCAGCCAAAACCCATGTGCTGCAAATCGATCAGGCACTTGCCATCTATCTTCATTGTTCAACTCTTTGATGAAAAGATGAAAAAAGCCAAAAAAAAGTTATGCCCTTCCATCTCTTGGATAGATGGAGAGGGAAGGAACAACTAGGCCACCGAATCAAAAGCTTTGGTGATATGAACCTTGATAAGTTGGGAGGGGATTCACATAGTGTTTAGCGCTCTCGTGGTGAGTTGGACCTTCTTGAAATTTCCATGCATCAACCGACCCTTAACGAATGCCAATTGATTCTCTTGTACTAGCTCTGAAAACTTGCGGCGCGAGGCGTATGAAAAGGACCTTGGAGAATAATTTTCCCAAGCTATGTGTTAGGATGATTAGAATTTGACATCAAACTACATCTCTTTTTCTAGAAACAACACGATTAGGGCATCATTAAGCTGTCTCATGTCGTTCGATGGAAGGGAGTGCAGATGCGATCATGGCTCTAAGGATGTCATCCTTGATGATGGGCCATGCAGTCTGGTATATAGAACTTGTGTGATAACCCATCAGGGCATTGGGGTCTTATTAGATGGTAGCTCCTTGACCATGGACCACAACTCCTTCACCGAGAACGGCGCATCAAGATCTTGAAGATCAAGTGATGGTAAAACCATAAACTAGAGGTCAATGTCATGATCTAGAAAACAAATATGGGCCAATCAACCGGGAGTGGTAGCTATACAACATATCTTCCTTGTCATCATGTTTAACGGCCGTATTTCCATGATGTGGGAGAGCCACAATGTGATTGTTGCGATGGTGTTGCCGGGCTCCAATATCGAAGTATTTTGTGTTAGCATCGCCTTCAGCAAGCCATACCACCCCACGACTTGTGCCTGACAATGGTGCATTCTAGAGATGCATGGCCAAACATCTTTATATTTTGCTCGTTGCGAAAGGTGTGATCAACATCATTTAGCTGTCATGTCTCCTTTCCAACATCGAGGTAGTAGACAATCTCCTTCACGAGTAACATATGTCGGTGAACGCTGGCAATATCTCTATCATTCTAGGACTAAAACACACGAGCAGTGCTAGATAATAGTTGGGACATCCGTCATAACGGATCCAAATACAAATCCCTAGAAGCTACCCATGCCGCTATAAAGATTTGCAAGTACCCGTCAAACTTCATCGAGATAGGCTCAAAGTGAATGTGAAAGCATGGGGCTTGGATGTTTGTATGGAGGATAATTTGGCAGCGATCCGACACTTTCGACGATGCCGCCCAAAGCAGCCAACTCGGGTACCTGTTTTCCCAATCTACGGAGTAGAACCAATGATCTAGATGTACCAGGGTGGGTTGTCGATGAGTGCATTTTGGCAGCATGTTTACCTTGCGTTTTTTCATGAGTAGTGACAGAATTTTTCCATTTTACCGCGCTCGCTCTCCCCTTAATGCTTGTTTCACCAGGATCCCGGAATTGAAGGTGTGAATGAATAAGTATGTTGGAGAAGTCAACTATGAGCATAAATATGATATTTGGAGACCATTAAAGGCTCCAAAACAAATATTCATGCACTTAGGGAGAAATGGGAGCAAAACCCCTCGCACACTAGGAGACAAAGGCTTTAACGAGCATCGGTACAGGCAGTACCCGCTCGTACAGCGTGCCCTACAACCTGGCGTTGAAGCCGCCTCGTCAAGTAGTCTCACCTCGTGCAAACAGATCTGAGATCCAACATTCGGAGAGACCATAGTTCATAGAAACCTCACCTCCAGAAGGGATCTAGAGTGGAATTCGCATTGGAATTTCGATTCTCACCGCTACGAAGATCCTTGGAGGCGTGTGCATCATCATCATCACCAACAATCGTTGTAACTCTACCATCACTATCGATCCTCTCATCTCCATTACATTCATCTTGTTGTATTTTCTAGACTTTGTTGTGGATTTGCTCGAGTATTTACCGGTCCATTGGTATTCCATCCATATTACTATGATGATGTTGAGTGCCTCCATGTGTGAGTAGTTTACCTTGTTCTTGGGGAGATGGATAAACCCTAGCATGGTTATGAGTTGAAATAAAGCTAATCCATAACCATGGGGTCAAGCCTCAATAGCAGGGGATCACGGGTGACTTGTTTAAGATTACTGTTGTGGTTATGGGAGGTGAATATAAGATGGTTAGTCTTTGATCATATACTTTGGAGCTTCTCCCATACATATACATGCATGACAACATAGATATATCCTAACCATGACTAAACATAATTTCTATTGGTGGATCCAACACTCACTAAGAACGTTTTAATCCTATTGCAGTTCCAATTACCTTACATCGCGAACCCCTCTATGTTTACTTGTATTACCACTACTAGGGAAAACCTTACCCGAGGCGCACCAAAAACCTATCCGAGGCGCATATGATATGCGCCTCTAGCGTCGCGCCTCTAGTATTTATTATTGATCCGAATGCGCCTCCTATATTCTGCATATGTGAGGCGCATATTGATCCGAATGCGCCTCGAATATTATTTTTGAATTTCAAAAAAAATGGCGGCCAGATCTGGATCTGGCTAGAATTTCGTCGGAGGCCGTGCCCGTGGCCACAACCTACCACCGCAGGCAAGTGTGGGAGGCCATGGCCATGGGGGTCGTCGGAGATGGTGGAGTAGGATGAGGCCGCCAGAGGTTTTTTATTTTTTTTACAGTAAAAAATCTTCTTTCGGCCATAACATTTTACTCTTTTCGAATTTGGGAATTCTATAAAATTCAGAACGACCATAGGTCATTGAAATCAAGTAGGAAATTTCGAGACGATCATTTTGATAGATTAAAGAGTTTTTCCGATATCGTATATAAAAGTTATGGCCGTTTACCGTGCCATGACCTATTTTTTGCAAAATACATCGAAATTCATGTTTTTTAATTTTGTCTAGATCTATACCCAAAATCTAACTACAACTCAAAAGAATTATTTTTTTGAAGTTTCTATCATTTTTGTTTATTTTTTACAATACTTAAAAGGCGTTCTAGGGGGTGGGATCTGCCAGGTTATAGGAGGCGCATATGGGAATATGTGCCTAGCATATTATCAAGTATAGGAGGCGCATACTGCCATATGCGCCTCGCATATTGGACCACCGATCTCCATCCGGGCCCACCCAACATATGCGAGGCGCATTTGTCATATATACGCCTCACCTGTCTAACATGTTGGAGGCGCATATTACTAGGTGTTGGAGATATGCCCAAGAGGCAATAATAAAAGTGGTTATTATTATATCTTTGTGTTTATGATGATTGTTTACATACCATGCTATAATTGTATTATTAGGAAACACTAATACATGTGTGTTTTGTAAACATAAAAGAGTCCCTAGTAAGCCTCTTGTTGAACTAGCTTGTTGATTAATTGATGATCATGGTTTCCTGATCATGGACATTGGATGTGATTAATAACAAGGTTATATCATTAGGAGAATGATGTGATGGATACACACCCATAGTAAGCGTAGCATAAGATCAAGTCATTAAGTTCGTATTTCTATAAGCTTTTAAATGCATAGTAACCTAATCCTTCGACCATGAGGTTGTGTTAATCACCATCACCGGATGGGTACTTTGATAACATCAAACACCACTTCGTAACTGGGTGGTTATAAAGGTGTCATTGGGTATTCTAAAAGTATGTGTTGAAGCGCATGGACCAAGATTGGGATTTGTCCATCCATATGACGGATAGATATGCTCTGGGCCCTCTCGGTGGAATGTCATCTAGTTAGCTTGCAAGCATGTGACTGGGTCACAAGGGATGACATAACATGGAACGAGTAAAGAGTACTTATCAGTAACGAGGTAGAACTAGGTATGGAGATACCGACGATCAAACCTCGGATAAGTAGAGTATCGCGTGACAAAGGGAATTGGTTTCATATGTTAATGGTTCTATCGATCACAAAGTCATCATTGAGTATGTGGGAACCGTTATGGATCTCCAGATCCCGCTGATGGTTATTGATCGGAGAGGTGTCTCCATCATGTCTGCATATTCACGAACCGTAGGGTGACACACTTAAGGTTCGAAGTTGTTTTAAGTAGATATGGAATGTGCGTTGGAGACCGAATGTTGTTCGGAGTCTTGGATTGGATCCGGGACATCACGAAGAGATCCGGAATTGTCCGGAGAATAAGATTCATATATTGGGGATCATTTTCTAAGTTAGGAAATGTTCCGGAGTATTTGTATGAGGATTCTAGAAGGTTTCGGAATGTTCCGGAAGGTTCTCGAAGATTTCTTGGAGTTTGCTTGAAAACCAAGAAAGGATCAAGGAATCCTTGTGGGGCAAGACAAGGAGTAGTGGGGGAGGAGGACTCCTCCCCCCTTTCCCAATCCGCCGGCCAAGGGAGAGGGGAGTCCTACAAGGACTCCACCTCCCCATGGCGCCTCCCTCCTTTAAATAGAGGGGTGGAGGCACCACCCCCTGGCCTCCTCCGACTCTTACCCTAGCCGCCTCTCTCCTCCTCCTTTCTTCTGCTCAGACTTAGGCGAAGCCCTGCAGAATTCTCTACTCCACCACCACGACCATGCCGTTGTGCTGCTGGGATTCCGTTGAGAAGATCTACTACCGCCGCTGCTTGCTGGAACGGGGAGAGGAAGGTCTGCTTCGACTCCGCACGTGTGACCGACTGCGGAAGCGCTGCCGGAACGCGGCGCCGGAAGGATCGTCCACTCGATCTTGAGATCGGCAAGTGATCGACTACATCAACCACGAGATCCAATCTCGTAACGCTTTCGGATCTACAAGGGTTAGTATAGATCTATCTCATTGCACATGTCTAATAGATTAGATCTTGGCTTTTATCTAGATTAGATCTGGGTTTTGTTCGTTCTTGCGGTAGAAATTTTTTGTTGTCCATGCTACGAACCCATCAGTGGTATTAGAGCCGTGTCTATGCGTAGATCTGTTGCACGAGTAGAACACAATGGTTTTGTGGGCGTTGGTGCTCGTGCCGTCTTTTGCTTTGTGTACTTTGCATCTTGCGGTATGGTGGGATGAAGCGGCTCGGGCTAACCTTACATGTCATCGCACATGAGACTTGCTGCACGCTTGACGTGTAACTTGCTTTGCACAAGTGGCTTTGCGGGTGTCTGTCTCTCTCACCACAGTACAGATCCAATTTACACTTTGCACTTAATAGCACTTGTATCAACGTTGTGGTTCAGTTTCGTAGGTAAGATCCGTTCTTATTCGAAAGCCCCAAACCACGTAAAACATGCAAAGAAAATTAGAGGCGTCTAACTTGTTTTTGCAGGGGTTTTGTGATGTGATATGGCCATCATGTGATTGTGATTATATTTGATGTATGCAATGATCCTTGTTGTAATATGGCAACCGGCAGGAGCCTAATGGTTGTCTTTAATTCTGTAGACATGCGTGTCTATTCATCTTGTAATAGCTTTATTCCAAGTAGTTGTAATAGTTGCTAGTGATGATGGACAACCATGAAGCGGCGCCACTGACCTTGACGCAATGCTGGTGATGATGGAGATCATGTCCGTGCTTTGGAGATGGAGATCAAAGGCGCAAGAAGAAAGGGCCATATCATATCACACTAATTATGAATTGCCTATGATGTTAATCCTTTATGCATCTTGTATTGCTTAGATCGCGACGGTAGCATTATAAGATGATCCCTCTCACTAAATATCAAGTAATAAAGTGTTCACCCTTAGTTGGCACCGTTGCTAAGACTCGTCGTTTCGAAGCATCTGGTGATGATCGGATGTGATAGATTCTACGTGTGCATACAACGGGTGCAAGCCAGATTTGCACATGCGGAAACTAAGGTTAATATTGACGAGCCTAGCATGTACAGACATGGTCTCGGAACACGGAATACCGAAAGGTAGAGCATGAGTCATATAAATGATATGATGAACATGAAGATTGTTCGCCGATGAAACTACATCTTCTCTCGTGAAGATCGGACTTGGTGTAGTGGACTTGGTTCGTGTAATCACTAAGACAATGTGAGGGATGTTGTTTTGAGTGGGAGTTCACCTAGTTAATTTAAGAATTAAATTTGAACTCAATTTATCATAAACTTAGTCTAAACTACTTGCAAATTTGTTGTAGATTATGGCGACCCCCTCCATCAATTTCAATGCGTTCCTAGAGAAAGAAAAGCTTAAGAACAATGGAAGCAATTTCATGGACTGGTTCCGTGGACTGAAGATCGTCCTCAGGGCTGGTCAGTTGACCTATGTGCTCGAAGCACCGCTAGGTGACCCACCTGCAGAAGATGCCATCGATGACGTAAAGAATGTTTACGCCACTCGGAAAAATCATTACTCCACAGTTCAGTGTGTCATCCTGTACGGTTTAGAAGCGGAGCTTCAGAAGCGTTTTGAGCACCACGACCTGTTCGAGATCATTAAGGAGCTCAGGCTGATTTTTGAGACTCGCGCGGCCATGGAGAGCTATGAGGCCTCCGAAAAGTTCTTTAACTATAAGATGGAAGAGGGTAGCTCCGTTAGCTAGCACGTGCTCACCATGTCTGGGTACGCAAACAAGCTCCAAGAGTTGGGGATATCGATTCCTAATGAGTTAGGGATTCACCGTCTCCTCCAATCACTGCACCGAGTTATAAGAACTTTGTGATGAACTACAATATGCACTGCATGAACAAGACGTTGCCTGAACTATCGTCCATGCTGAAAACTGCTGAAGTGGAGATCAAGAATGAGCACCAAGTGTTGATGGTCAATAAGACCACCAATTTCAAGAGACAGGGCAAGCCTAAGAACAACTTCAAGAAGGACGGCAAGAAAGCTACCGCACCTGCAAAGAAGCCCAAGGCTGGTCCCAAGCCTGAAACTGAATGCTTCTACTGCAAGGGTGCTGGTCACTGGAAGCGTAACTGCCCCAAGTACCTGGCGGATCTGAAGAATGGCAACATCAAGAAGAAAGGTATATTTGATATATATATGTTATTGATGTGTATCTTACTAGTAATCGTAGTAGTGCCTGGGTATTTGATACTGGTTCGGTTGCTCATATTTGTAACTCAAAACAGGAGCTGCGGAATAAGCGAAGACTGGCGAGATACGAGGTGACGATGCGCGTTGGAAATGGCTCCAAGGTTGATGTGATCGCCATCGGCACGCTCCCTCTACATCTACCTTCGGGATTAGTTTTAAGTTTGAATAATTGTTATTTGGTGCCTGCGTTAAGCATGAACATTATATCTAGATCTTGTTTATTGCGAGACGGTTACTCTTTTAAGTCCGAGAATAAAGGTTGTTCGATTTATATGAGTAATATCTTTTATGGTAATGCACCTGAGATGAATGGTTTATTCTTACTGAATCTCGATAGTTGTGATACACATGTTCACAACATAGAAGCTAAACGAACAAAATTGAATGATAATTCTACATACATGTGGCACTGTCGTCTTGGTCACATTGGAGTGAAGCGTATGAAGAAACTCCATTCTGATGGACTTCTTGAATCACTTGATTTTGAATCACTTGAAAGATGCAAAGCATGTCTAATGGGAAAAATGACTAAGACTCTATTCTCTGGTACAATGGAGCGAGCTATAGACTTATTGGAAATAATACATACCGATGTGTGCGGTCCAATGAGTGTAGCATCGCGTGGTGGATATCGTTATGTTCTCACTTTCACGGATGACTTAAGTAGATATGGGTATGTCTACTTTATGAAACATAAGTCCGAAACTTACGAGAAGTATAAGGAATTTCGTGAAGTGGAAAATCATCGTAACAAGAAGACTAAATTTCTGTGTTCTGACCGCGGAGGTGAATATCTAAGTTATGAGTTTGGCATGCATTTAAAGAAATGTGGAATACTTTCGTAGTTGACACCGCCGGGAACAGCACAGCGTAATGGTGTGTCCGAAGATCGTAATCGAACTCTCTTAGATATGGTTCGGTCTATGATGTCTCTTACAGATTTACCGCTATCGTTTTGGGGCTATGCATTAGAGACAGCCGCATTCACTTTAAATAGGGCACCATCTAAATCCGTTGAAACGACACCGTACGAATTGTGGTTTGGAAATAAACCTAAGTTGTCGTTCCTTAAAGTTTGGGGTTGCGAAGCATATGTAAAGAAGTTACAACCTGATAAGCTTGAACCCAAAGCGGAGAAATGCGTCTTCATAGGATACCCTAAAGAAACAATTGGGTATACCTTCTATCATAGATCCGAAGGCAAAGTTTTCGTTGCCAAGAATGGATCCTTTCTTGAGAAGGAGTTTCTCTCGAAGAAGGTGACTGGAAGGAAAGTAGAACTCGATGAGATTATTGAACCTTCTCTCGGATTTGAGAGTAGCGCAGCACCGGAAGATGTTTTTGTGCCGCCTACACCAATTGGAGAGGAAGCTAATGATGATGATCATGAAACTTCAAACGAAGTTACTGCTGAACCTCGCAGGTCAACGAGGGTTCGTACCACTCCTGATTGGTATGACTCTGCCTTGAACGTCATGTTGGTGGACAACGCAGATGACCCTGCGACGTATGAAGAAGCTATGGTGAGCCTAGATTTCGACAAATGGCTAGAAGCCATGAAATCCGAAATGGGATCCATGTACAAAAACAGGTGCTGATGGTAATGTTACCGTCTATAAAGCTCGACTTGTCGCGAAAGGGTTCCGACAAATTCAAGGAGTTGACTATGATGAGACATTCTCACCAGTAGCGAAGCTAAAGTCTGTGAGGATTTTGTTAGCAATTGCTGCACATTTCGATTATGAGATTTGGCAGATGGATGTCAAAGCGGCGTTCCTTAATGGTGACATTGAGGAAGAGTTGTATATGGTACAACCCAAGGGTTTTGTCGATCCTAAAGATGCTGACAAGGTATGCAAACTTCAGCGCTCCATTTATGGACTGAAGCAAGCATCCCAGAGTTGGAATCAACGTTTTGATAAAGTAATCAAAAACTTTGGATTTATACAAACTTATGGAGAAGCTTGTATTTACAAGAAAGTGAGTGGGAGCTCTGTAGCATTCCTAGTACTATATGTAGATGACATATTATTGATTGGGAATGATATAGAACTTCTTAGTAGTGTCAAAGCCTATTTGAATAATAGTTTTTCAATGAAGGATCTTGGCGAAGCGGCATATATTCTAGGCATCAAGATTTATAGAGATAGATCGAGACGCCTAATAGCGCTTTCACAAAGTACATACATAGACAAAGTTCTAAAGAAGTTTAGAATGGAAGATAGCAAGAAAGGGTTCATGCCCATGTTGTCAGGTAAGACCTTGAGTAAGACTTAAGGTCCAGCTACGGCAGAAGATAGAGAGAAAATGAATAATATTCCCTATGCCTCGGCCATAGGTTCTATCATGTATGGCATGCTGTGTACAAGACCGGATATAGCACATGTTGTTAGTTTGACTAGCAGATATCAAAGTGATCCTGGAATGGAACACCGGACAGCAGTCAAGAATATCCTGAAATACCTAAAGAGGACTAAGGATATGGTTCTTTCTTATGGAGGTGATGAACAGCTTGTTGTAAACGGTTACACCGATGCTAGTTGGAACACCGATCCGGATGACTCGAAGTCACAGTCGGGATACGTATTTATTTTGAATGGTGCTGCAGTGAGCTGGAGGAGTGCCAAGCAAAGCGTTGTGGCGAAATCTTCAACTGAATCGAAATACATAGCTGCTTCGGAGGCTGCACAAGAAGCCATATGGATGAAGGAATTCATTACTGAACTTGGTGTGGTTCCCAGTGCGTTGGACCCGATGGCTATCTACTGTGACAATACAGGTGCCATAGCTAATGCACAGGAGCCAAGGTCACATAGCAAGCTGACGCACATCAAGCTACGTTTCCATGCTATTCGCGAGTATGTCCAAGATGGCGACATAAAGATTTGCAAAGTACACACTGATCTGAATGTGGCAGATCCGTTGACTAAACCTCTCCCTAGGGCAAAGCATGACCAACACCAGAATGCCATGGGTGTTAGGTATATTACCATGTAATCTAGATTATTGACTCTAGTGCAAGTGGGAGACTGTTGGAGATATGCCCAAGAGGCAATAATAAAAGTGGTTATTATTATATCTTTGTGTTTATGATGATTGTTTACATCCCATGCTATAATTGTATTATTAGGAAACACTAATACATGTGTGTTTTGTAAACATAAAAGAGTCCCTAGTAAGCCTCTTGTTGAACTAGCTTGTTGATTAATTGATGATCATGGTTTCCTGATCATGGACATTGGATGTGATTAATAACAAGGTTATATCATTAGGAGAATGATGTGATGGACACACACCCATAGTAAGCGTAGCATAAGATCAAGTCATTAAGTCCGTATTGCTATAAGCTTTTAAATGCATAGTAACCTAATCCTTCGACCATGAGGTTGTGTTAATCACCATCACCGGATGGGTACTTTGATAACATCAAACACCACTTCGTAACTGGGTGGTTATAAAGGTGTCATTGGGTATTCTAAAAGTATGTGTTGAAGCGCATGGACCAAGATTGGGATTTGTCCATCCATATAACGGATAGATATGCTCTGGGCCCTCTCGGTGGAATGTCATCTAGTTAGCTTGCAAGCATGTGACGGGGTCACAAGGGATGACATAACATGGAACGAGTAAAGAGTACTTATCAATAACGAGGTAGAACTAGGTATGGAAATACCGACGATCAAACCTCGGATAAGTAGAGTATCGCGTGACAAAGGGAATTGGTTTCGTATGTTAATGGTTCTATCGATCACAAAGTCATCGTTGAGTATGTGGGAACCGTTATGGATCTCCAGATCCCGCTGATGGTTATTGATCGGAGAGGTGTCTCCATCATGTCTGCATATTCACGAACCGTAGGTTGACACACTTAAGGTTCGAAGTTGTTTTAAGTAGATATGGAATGTGCGTTGGAGACCGAATGTTGTTCGGAGTCTCGGATTGGATCCGGGACATCACGAGGAGATCCGGAATTGTCCGGAGAATAAGATTCATATATTGGGGATCATTTTCTAAGTTAGGAAATGTTCCGGAGTATTTGTATGAGGATTCTAGAAGGTTTCAGAATGTTCCGGAAGGTTCTAGAAGATTTCTTGGAGTTTGCTTGAAAACCAAGAAAGTATCAAGGAATCCTTGTGGGGCAAGACAAGGAGTAGTGGGGGAGGAGGACTCCTCCCCCCCTCCCAATCCGCCGGCCAAGGGAGAGGGGAGTCCTACAAGGACTCCACCTCCCCATGGCGCCTCCCTCCTTTAAATAGAGGGGTGGAGGCGCCACCCCCTGGCCTCCTCCGACTCTTACCCTAGCCGCCTCTCTCCTCCTCCTTTCTTCTGCTCAGGCTTAGGCAAAGCCCTGCAGAATTCTCTACTCCACCACCACCACCACGCCGTCGTGCTGCTGGGATTTCGTGGAGAAGATCTAGTACCTCCGATGCTCGCTGGAACGGGGAGAGGAAGGTCTGCTTCGACTCTGCACGTATGACCGACTGCGGAAGCGCTGCCGGAACGCGGCGCCGGAAGGATCGTCCACTCGATCTTGAGATCGGCAAGTGATCGACTACATCAACCACGAGATCCAATCTCGTAACGCTTTCGGATCTACAAGGGTTAGTATAGATCTATCTCGTTGCACATATCTAATAGATTAGATCTTGGCTTTTATCTAGATTAGATCTGAGTTTTGTTCGTTCTTGCGGTAGAAATTTTTTGTTTTCCATGCTACGAACTCATCACCAGGATGCGCCTCGCATAATATGGGGGTGCCAGATTTCATCCGTACAGATGCTAGAGGAGGCGCATCCTATAGATATGTGCCTCGCCTATTTAAGTACTAGAGGCGCATGACTGGTTGGTGCGCCTCACCTATTTTATCAGAGGCGCATGTGCATGTCTCCTATAGCATTTTCTCTAGTAGTGTACGTGTTATTGCTTTGTTCACACACTCAAACACTCTTAACTACCCCCTACTTGAAATCAAAGACAAATTCCAAGCACTCTTTTGTAAATAGTGGCGAGGCACCTTAAAACCTTTACTAGTAGCTCTTCGTAGTTCGATACTCTTATTTCTAAAATAGCTAGAAACGATCTATGCGCTTTCAATCATCAGTTTTCATCGCTCATTACTACAGGTGTCATAATGGTTGTGCAGGTTTAGTTTAGAGAGTTCAAGATTGTCGAGGAAGCGCCTGAACCGAGCATCCAACGCCTATCCAGATTTGCGTTGTTTTTGTCTTCTGCTTGAAAATGAGATTAAAATCTCTCGTCAAAGCACATGGGGCAGGCAAGCCAGTTCCATACCCAGTCCCATCTGAGGCGCCCCGGTGACAAGAGCTCTTGTAATTGGTGTTGTAACCTCTGTCTTCAAGGGAAGATGACCTAGGTCCCTTGACTTGATGAAGCTTGATGCCCAAGACATACTAGAGGAAGTGTCATGCATCCACCCTAGAAAAGCTCAAATCAGGGAATCAATATCTTACATGGATCGCTGCTAGTGGAGTAGAGGGCCATTGCCCTTACATCCTAGGGAAGCTCTACACTTTAAACAAGGGGTCCTTGGTGTTGTGTTTTCCTAGGACCTCCAAAATCTGTAGACGAGTTCTGCATTGACTAGTGTTGTGGGAACAAATATTAATTGATGAAGGTATGTAGATAACCATGAAGAGAGGTGAATATCACAACCATGAGAGTGAAATATACAAAGATTTTTTGTTAAAACAACTTCATGGACCAGTTGGACCCCAACTTAAGACCCACTCGACAAGTTGTTGTATGTCTGGTGTTATAACCTCTTACAAAGATATTATTAGTCACTGATTGATAAAAGAGTATCCACCAAATTAAACAGTGATGTATTTGTGTTTCTTCTTCAAGATTTTCCATCATATATCTTATTTTTCTTGGTTAACAAGCCATTTGATTTGTGTTGCATGATTTCCATAGTAGTTTTTTTGAGGTTTCGATTATTATGACATTTTCTTCTATATGTGTTTTTCTTTTACCAAAGGAACGAGGCCACCAAATCTCTACGGCATTCTTTTGTTATATCATTGCTTACATAGTAGTGTACTACTCTAATTTATTTTTTACACTCGTACACATAAGGTTGTGATACTTTCTCATGTGTTCCAGATTCAAACCCAAAAACATTTAACGTGTTTTGCAATTCTCGGTTTCACACTTGTATTCATGTCAAAATCTTGTTCTACTGTATATGTTTTCGTTCTTGTATATCGATAGAGACTTCCCAAAAATAACATCGTGTCTGATCTAAAGAACTCGTATTTTCCTCGAAAAAATCGTATCAATACACAGTAATGAAAAATAGGCCCACTGGCGCCGCAGACGGTCCTGCGCGCGGGCATGCTGATCCGTTGACGGGCCTTCGATTTGGAAACTTCCGCCGCCCGACTACGAATCAGATCCGGTCTCCCCCTGTGCCGCGCTTTCATAAACTCAGGCGCGTAGATCGTAACCCGTCCACGCGCGTGTTCTTCCATAAGCCGGCGAAGACAGACACCGCTGCGGCGCCCATGGCAGAAGCACATCCACCGTGGCCGCGCACGGCGGCGGAGCCGACCGAGACCCGCGTCCGTATCCTTGGGAGAGAGACCATCCACGTCCACCACAAGCCGCGTGACAGCCCGTGCTCCGTGCGTCTCCACGGCAACCTGATCCTGCGCCACGGTTCACGCAGGGACGTCAGGGAGCTCGACCACCGTGTCGAGGTCGCCCAGGTCGCCGCCTTCACCTGCGTCGAGGCCTGCAGCGAGCTCATCCACGGCATTCTCGCCAAGGCGCCGGCGACCAGCGGGTACGACCTCGCCGCCGAAAACTGGGTGGGTTCGAGCCACACGCCCCTCGACATAGCCACTGCGATTGCCAGGTACATCGCCGACGAGTTCGACGACGAGATGGGGGTCCCTGTCCCTAGCCTCGAGTTCGACATCCACCTGCCCGAGCTACGGGTGACCTTCGGCGAGCTGTGCACCATCTGTCTGTTGGAGTTGGACTCGGAAACTGAAGACGACGAGGATACCGTGGCGCTGCGGCCGTGCTACCATCTCTTCCACCGTACGTGCATCACCACGTGGTTGCACCAGGCGCCGACGTGCCCGACTTGCCGGCGCGAAATTGTCGGAGCCGAAGATGATTTACTTGATGATGTATCTGAAGATGAGTTATTCTTGGACGACGTTGCCGGAGAAGATGAGAACTGCTGTACATAGATTACTTGGCCCAAGATGCATGAGTAGTTCATAGATTCGATTGCCGAAGACGAACGGCTTAATGCGCCAATGATTGGAGGATGGATTTTTTGAAGCTTAATGATTTGACTTTGCAATGGATGGAAACGTCGCCTACCCGTTGAGAGAATAATTAGTCTTGGTGAGACATAAGATAAAATGCCAAACATAGCATTTGATATGATGATATCCCGTCGTATGTGGCTTGTAGAAGTGAGGGCAAGAGTAATAAAATTCTATTATATTTTGCATTATAACAAAAATGAAGTTTTTTTTTTTGCAAAGTATGGATTTTACAACAAAATGGATGATGATGCGGAAGGCACATGGGTAGTAATGTGGCCGACTTGTGTGAGTGTGTCAACGTCATTCAAAACCACTTTATACAGTGGATAGAAACAGTTTGATGGATGATTTTTTTTGATCAAAAGAGATTTTACTCCCCTGTCCCTTTCCATAGAAAAGAAGCAAACAGTTCACGGTATCCAGACTATAGATAATGGTTCAAAAGACAGCAACATAAGCGACTAGAGCTATTACAATTTCAAAAGCCTACCAAAAGACCAAGGCATAAACAACTGCTAGATCTGCAATTACAGTAACTTTGGAGGAGAGGTTTTTTGATGGAAAGTCGAAGGAGAAACAACAAAGAACCAGCGCTTCAGGTCACCACATGAATGGAGTCATCTTCGCTTCGATGGTTCTGCAGGTACCCCAATGACACCCTCCCGCCATGCACTTTACTCACAGCAGTGGTCTTCCAAGATGAAACCTAGCCAAAGTCAGAGCAGATCAGCTTGACGTCAGTCTTAGAGGTCTTTTGAGTTTTTGGAGAAGGCGATCCATGAATTGGCCAGTTTTTCCTCCTTCTAGTTCTTTGGAGGGTACCTTCCAATTCCTTAGATAGGACAACACCAGATGCAAACCTGTTTTATATTAATCCATGTAGCTTTATTAAAAACTAGTCTATTTCTAGAATTCCACAAACCCCAGAGAACAGTTGCAGTTTCAACATTTAAATGCAGGGTTTGATGGATGATTTGCACCGTACCTGTTGCTGACTTTTGGTGATTAGAACTAGGCTTTGGACGTGAGCCGATCCAAGCTCGGACTAAGGCTGCCAAAAGCTAGCTGTTCTCGTGGTGAACCTGGTTGGTCTCGTTGCACTAGCAAATATATAAACATGGACCGTTCCGATCTTTTTGCCAGCTCAAAGAATCTTGGGAGGCGTTTGGTAGCATGCATACCCTCGGGGCAGGCTGGCGGACGATGAAAACGGTTCGATTGGATGCCTGCACCACCCCAACATGTGGCCCACGCGTGTCTCTAAGCAGGCCATCGTCAGGCCTAGTGACAATGCTCGATTCAGCCGTTTTTCTGTGGCCTGCCTCGGGCGAGTGAAAAAGAGCCGAAGCGGTACACGGGTAGGGGACAGGAGGGAGACACCAGGTCGCTTCGAGGCCAACCGCCATAAATCCCCACACTATCCGCTCTTCTCTCTCACTCTCCACTCTACGCTGCGGTGACGCTCCCCCCCCCCTCGACGGTTCCGTTCCCGGCCACGAATGTAGGTGTTGAAGGGCTTAGTGGGAGACTCTGGTAACGAGTCTGTCGCTCACCATTGACGCTGGCGGGCTTGGTTTGAGACTCCGACGATGAATCCTAACAATGGCGGTAAGCTCTTCCCCTTTTTTCCGAGCCATCTAGACGGTAGATATGCACATAAAAGATCATGGTTAGGGTTCTAAATGGCATGCGTTGTATATCTGGATGGATATCGCATGGTCTATGGGTTTTTCAATTTGGGGGTTTTCTGTTTCACCAGGATGTGTTCATGTGATTTGTTCTTCCTTTCTTCGGTAATATGCACCACTGATTTGTGTTTCTTGTAAGGTAGATCTAACAACGGTTCATGGATAACCATTTGCAGATGATTACACTGGCCAAGCGCACATTTAGGACGAGGTAAATGAACCAGGATGTATGTTCAATGTTTTGTGCATTCGGCCAAGTTCGCTTACACCGTCTCTGAATCAAGTGTCCGTCCATTGCTGTATGCATTAATTATGAAAACTGCAAACCATGCGCTATATGAGGCAACATTTTCACCTATACGAACTTGCAATATACACATTTGTCGATGATTAGACTAACCAAGTGCACTTTCCGGATGGAGTTATCGAGCAACTGGCATATTCATTACTTGAGTATTCGACTAGGTTCGCTAACTCCATCTCTGAAAATGTAGTGTGTCAAGTGCCACATGCAGTAAGAATCTAAAACTACAAAAAGACGCTATATGAGGCAATGTTTTCACCTTTACAAACTGACAATGATTAGGAGAGTTTCACATGAAGCAACTTTATATAGATGGGATTTAGTACCTAGTATTTTTGCCAAAAAGAAAATTTGTGCAGGATCCTTGGTACTAAGGCATCATCTAGATATATGTTTAATTGTTCTACTCTTAGAGCATCTCTAGCATATACGTATCCCGTGATACTGCAAAACGCGGATGCGGTGTACTACAAAGCTTTTTTTGTCCGAAAAACGTCGGCATGGAACAAATACCACATATGCATACCGCAAAAAGAATATACTCTCAAATATTTGGTCGTCTTCTTCCTCTCGCCCGCAAAACGGTCAATGTAGCTCGTCACGGCGGGCGCGGGAGGAGGCGCATGGACCATCAGCGCGGGAGGAGGTGTGCGAACCACCGGAGCCACGCAAGCGAGGTCGTACGGGTGCAGGAGAGCGTGTCGCGTGCGTGTGGCTGCTTGGAGCAACGACCGTGCGCGAGATCGCGACCCGGAGCTCCCGCCGTAGCGCGGAGAAATGCTAGCTAGGCATGGAATCAAACAGACTCGTCATGAATAGAAGATTGATGCTAGAATCGAGGCTCCTTGCCATAAAATCGAGCTCGGAGGGCAGTGGCAGTGGCGCCGTCGGAGGTAGACGGGAGCAGTTGGTGGTGTATTTTTGGTGGATGGAAGCATTGATCGCTTTGTACTTTACTATAAAATAGACTCCAAAACTGGATATATGGGATACATGCGAGTTGATATCCGGAAAAATGCCAAGAAATTGCGGTTTTGGCCAGTTTTGCGATATCTGTTCTGGTCAAATTTTTTGCCATTTTTGGACCAAAACTGCATATTTTGCGGGTTTGACCAGATACGCGGTATCTGCTAAAGATAATCTTATGTCCCTGATATGAGGCACTGTGATCTGCGTGTTGCTACTTTGCATTTCTTCGATTGTTTGTTTGCTACGCCGATGATTACAAATGTCACACAATATAACTTTAGGGACGAACCTTGTTGTGTGTACAAACCATGTATTTCTGCATCTGATTTGGTTCGCTCAATCCTTCCCAAAAAGTGATATACATTGCCACATTATGTGAGTGCAACATTGCCAAATATGAGGCAACAGAAGTACCCTTTTCGAACTCTTTGTGTGTTCTGCAACTGATGGCCGTGTGTAATGTGTTTGTGTTCATTGCTTTGCTTTCTGAGAGTACTAATATATGGCATTGCAGGCTGTGTAGATCGATGGCCGGGGAAAAGAGCCTGACAATGGCTCGAACAAGAGGGCCAAAAATATGGAATGCCTCCTAATGTTGGCAGCTAGGATGAGGCAGTGACCCCTACCCAGTTCTGCAAGGTGATGATAGCACCTATCCTGGGGTTGCTTCCTATCCCAGACGCATTCATGCCATATTTTGACACCGTCCTAGACACAATCACTCTAAAGCTGATGGCTCACTAGCAATAGGACATCACGATCATAGATGTCAATGGTAAAGCTTGCTTTGATCAAGGTTGGGCACCTTTTGCAGTAGCTCATGAACTGAAGATCAATTACTTGCTGACCTTCAAGAAGATCTTCACAAAGATTTACAAGGTGGTCATCAATGACTACACTCAAGACGAGATTGTCAAGAGGTGCCCTCGCAGCCTAAAGCATTGGATCGTGGAGCAGGAGTGAGTTCTATCTAGATGCTAATAGTCAATAAAGTTTTATGTGATTTGTGCATGTGGCGTGAACTCCAGTACTTTTTCATGCCCTATCGTCGATCCACATTTGTGTTTCTGTTCACTATTACTGTCTTCCTCTTAAGTGGTGTCCTTACCTCTCTCCAAAAGAGGTGACAACAACAGCAATGGTGCAGGAAACCAAACGCATTGCTTCCTATCATATGCTTGTATTCATATATGCATCGAGGCAACCAAACAACCACATTTCTGTATTTTTTATGTAAAAAAGATATGCAGGCTATCAAACGAGGTGCAATACATGGCCCAAAGCCTTTATTCGGTTAGCAGTGTGATGTCTACGCACTTCTATTCTTGTAGATAGTTGTTGGGCCTCCAAGTGCAGAGGTTTGTAGAACATCAGCAAGTTTTCCCTTAAGTGGATCACCCAAGGTTTATCGAACTCAGGGAGGAAGTGGTCAAAGGTATCCCTCTCAAGCAACCCTGCAATCAAGATACTAGAAGTCTCTTGTGTCCCCAACACACCCAATACACTTGTCAGGTGTATAGGTGCACTAGTTCGGCGAAGAGATAGTGAAATACAAGTGGTATAGATAATTATAAGTGGTAACGGTGATAGAAAATAGCTTGATGGCATGGAAAAGACTAAAGTAAAACTGAAATAAAGATAGAAGCAAGCAAACAAGTAATAGATCTAATAGAAAACGGTGTTTCAGTGCTTAGAAACAAGGCCTAGGGATCATACTTTCGCTAGTGAACACTCTCATATAAATATCTTCTCTTTATGATACTACTCTAAACTACTCTTCGGTTGAACACTCTAATCGATGGTAGGGCTATAACAGCACACCTCAAAGTTCGCCTTCCGCATCTAGATAACCCCACACTGTCACCTTGAGTACTAGATGGTTCAAACAAATACCACAATTTCATAGAAACATCCAACTCCAAATATAACTCATAACAAGTATTTGTAATCTCTAGCCTAAGTGCCACCATGGTGTGCACACTGTCAACTTCACACACATGGGGAGAGCAGAGATCTATTAAAGCACATGAGTAGCAAGGTAGATCTACTTGATTATAAAGCTCATGATCACAATATGATCATACATAGAGAGAGAGAGAGATGAACACATAGCTACCGGTAGAACCCTTAGCCTCGAGAGAGAACTACTCCCTCATCATCATGGGAATCAGCAATGGTGATGGAGATGGTGGTGGAGATCGATGGAGATGGCTCCGGGGGCACTTCCCCGTCCCGGGAGGGTGCCGGAATAGAGACTTTTTGTCCCCCGAATCTCCCCTTCGGTGGTGGTGGCGCTGCGGAACTTTTAGTGGCTGGAGGCTTGATACATTGCAAATGTATCTATAATTTTTTATGTTCCATGCTTGGTTTTATCCACTTTCTTGTGTTTTGTTCCAACTTTGGAGTACTTTTATTATGATTTCTTGGACTAACCTATTAACAAGAGCCATAGTGCCAGCTGCCTGTTTTCTGCTGTTTTTGGTTCCAGGAAAGTCAGAAAATGAATATTCTCGGAATTGAACGGGACAAAAGCCAAAGTGCCTATTTTTTCCGGAAGGGATCAAGTGCCAGAATACGAGACGGAGAAGGGATGGGGGCCGGCCACACCACCTGGCCGCGCGGCTAGGCCTGGCCCGCGCCAGGGGGTGGTCTGGCCGACCACAGCACCCCCTCAGCCTCTCCTTCCGCCTATAAGTTGCCCTCGGGACGAAAACCCTAAGTACCCGATCAAAAATCCACGAAAGAGTCTGTAGCCGCCGTCATCTCTGTCCCTAGATCGGGGGGATCTGAAGCTCTTCCCAGCACCCTGCCGGAGAGGGGAATTCACCCTGGAGGCCTTCTTCATCACCATGCAAGCCTCCGGTGTGATGCGTGAGTAGTTCATCCTTGGACTACGGATCCATGTAGTAGCTAGATGGCTGGTTTCTCCTCCTTTGTGCTTTCATGTTTAGATCTTGTGAGCTCCGTTCATGATCAAGATCATCTATTTGTAATTCATACATGTTGTGTTTGCGGGGATCCGATGGATATTGAGATGCTATTTCAGATTGATTATTGATTCTATCATGTCTTTGTTATTTGAGATCTTGCATGCTTTCCGTTATTAGGAGCTATCTTGGCCAAGTAGATGCTAGCAACTGCAAGAGTTAGTATTTATGCTCGATAGTGGGTTCATGCCTCTAGTAATCTGGGGAAGTGACAGAAATCTCTAAGGTACTAGATGTGTTGTTGCTACTAGGGAGAAAACAACAATCCTTTGTTCATAGAACAATCGTATTGTTTACTTTACACGCAGTTCGTAAAGCAATAATCTGTTGCTTGCAACTTAATACTGGAGGGGGTTCGGATGATAACCTGAAGGTGGATTATTAGTCATAGATGCAGTTGGATGGCGGTCTATGTATTATGTTGTAATGCCCAATCAAGTCTCAGAGGAGTCAAGATGATTAGTATATGCATGTATTGCTTTCTCGGTGTTTGTCAATTGCCCCGCTGTAATTTGTTCACCCAACATGTTATCTATCTAAGGAGAGCCACCTCTAGTGAACTATGGATTCTGGTCCTTTTTCTTTACATACAATCTACAATCTTTTACTGTTTTGTGTTTACTTTCTGCAAACTTTTACTTCTTTCCATTCGATACGTTTAATCCTTTGTTTTCCGCAAAACACGGTGAGATTGACAACCTCATCGCAAGTTGGGGACAAAGTTCTGTGGTTGTGTTGTGCAGGTATGCACGTTGCTACTAGCACCGGTAGTGCGCCCTGCCAAAGCTCAGCTAGTAACACCTTTGGGGTGTTTCCTTGCTCCTACTGGTTCGATTAAACCTTGGTTTCATAACTGAGGGAAGACTTGCTCCTGTATTCATCGTACCTTCCTCTTGGGGTTCCCAACGAGCTCTACGTCGAAATTCGACCGCATCAAGGCTGGACGATTTACGGTTTTTGCATCGGGAGACATCTTATAGGCGAAGAGGTAAGGTAGGTGGGTGGCCAGGGGTCCCACACCACCTGGTGGCACGGACAGGGCTAGCCCGCGCCACCACATGGTGTGGCCGCCCTGTGGCCCCTCTCCGTCTCGTTTTCTGGCTCCGTGAGTGTTCCGATAAAATATCGACTTTGGCTTTTGTCTGGTCCAATTCCGAGAATATTCATTTTCTGACTTTTTGGAACCAAAAAATGCAGAAAACAGGCAATTGGCACTGTGGCTCTTGTTAATAGGTTAGTCCAAGAAATTATATAAAAAGTACTCCAAAGTGTGGACAAAACATAAGACGGTAGATAAAACCAAGCATGGAACATCAAAAATTATGGATACGTTAGCAACGTATCAACATCCCCAAGCTTAACTCCTGCTCGTCCTCGAGTAGGTAAGTGATAAAAAGAAAGAATAATTTTTGAGGTGACATGCACCATCATAAACTTGATCAAAGTATTTGTAAAACATTCAAAGCTGAGATCATAGTACTTCAATCATAACATGAAAGACAAAGTTCTAGTAATAAGACAAAGAAACTATGTTGCAACATGAAAAGGCACAAACAAAAGATTCATGAATAACAATTCTTGCAAGACGTTTGTTTGTTTCACATAAAGAAAACATAGCATAGTGGCATTCATCTTGTCCCTCATAGAGTAGCAAACATAAATGCATAGGACACCTTCAAAGTTCATAAGAGTGACTAGATACAAATAGTTTAAAACAAGCAATATCAAAGCTATGCATCAATCAACAAGTCTTGGGACAATGCACATAGAACTAAGAATGGCCACTATGCTCTCAAAGTAGGTGCATAAAGGTAGAAGGTGGAGACTGATGACCCACAAGTATAGGGGGTGTATCGCAGTATTTTCGATAAGTAAGAGTGTCGAACCCAACGAGGAGCAGAAGGTGCTGGCTAGTGGTATGGATCAGGAATTCTCTGCAAATACTTAGCAAACGGATTTTTAGGGGTTTTTGATATAGCAAGTAAACAAAGTACGAGTAAATAAAAGATAGTAGGAATAAATGCAGCAAGTGACCCAATCCATTATGCAGCAAAGGACAAGCCGGTTGTATTACTTAAGATGACCAAACGTTCTCGAGGACACATGGGAAGACTGTCAAGTGCTTTCGCTTCATATAGTTGATTAATCTTCTTTAGCTTGCTAAGTGTTGTGTGGGTGAACCTGTGCTAATGTACCGCCCCATCCAAGACTAATACATACTTGTGATTATACCCCTTGCAAACATCCGTAAGTACAAGAAAATAATTAAGGTAGAAACCTAACCACGGCTTTAAACTCTAAGACCCTTACGTCCCTTGTGCAATGGTTTCCTAACGGGGGTTTAGGTTTCTGTCACTCTGGCAACCCCTATGATTAGTAGCCAAATACACAATGCATTCCTCTAGGCCCATATAGGTGAAGTGTCATGTAGTCGACGTTCACATGACACCACTAGAAGAAGTACACCACAACTTAAATAACAATCTATTGAATCTTTCTCAACGCAACTCCACTACTAACAACAAGACTTCTCCCATGTCGTCAAGAACAAAACAAACTACTCACAAGAAATCATATGGATCATGATCAGAGATGGAATAATGATGTATAACAATCTGAACATAAACAATAATTCAATGGTTCACTCAATAGCATCAACTACAAAGAGTAATCAACGCCGGGAAAGTTTCCCCTATAAACTATGCAAGATTCAATGCAATTGTCACAGCAATATGGAGATGGTGATGAGGGTGCTGATGGTGATGATGGTGGTGGTGGTGATGATGATGATACCGATGAAGTCCAGCTTGATGGTGGTGTTGATGGCGACGATCTCCCCTCTCTGGGAAGGAATTCCCTCGGCAGAATTCTGTCTGCCGGAGAGATCTTTCTCTCTTGGTGTTTTCCGCCCCGCAGAGGCGGCGGAATCTTTCTGTGGTCACTCCCCGAGTCTTAGGGTTTCGGGGGGATGATATACGCCAGAGGGGAGAGGCTAGAGTGGGCCAGGGTGGCCACACCACCTCCTGGCGCGGCCTAGGGCTACCCGCGCCATGGGTGGTGTGGGCCCCCTGTGGCCCATCTCCACTCCGTCTTCTGGCATCCTTAGTCTTCTAGAAAAATAGGATTTTCCGTATATTTTCCCGGATTTTCTGATCTTCTCGAATTTTGCCTCCAAACAGCACATTTTCCATCAGAATCCTGACTACAGCGTGATGTCTACGCACTTCTATTCTTCTAGACAGTTGTTGGGCCTCCAAGTGTAGAGGTTTGTAGAACAGCAACAAGTTTTCCATTAAGTGGATTACCCAAGGTTTATCGAACTCAGGGAGGAAGTGGTCAAAGGTATTCCCTCTCAAGCAACCTTGCAATCAAGATACAAGAAGTCTCTTATGTCCCCAACACACCCAATACACTTGTCAGGTGTATAGGTGCACTAGTTCGGCGAAGAGATAGTAAAATACTAGTGGTATGGATAATTATAAGTGATAACGGTGATAGAAGATAACTTGATAGCATGGAAAAGACTAAAGTAAAACTGAAATAAAGATGGAAGCAAGCAAACATGTAACAGATCTAGTAGCAAACAAAGTATCAATGCTTAGAAACAAGGCCTAGGGATCATACTTTCACTAGTGAACACTCTCATATAAATATATCATCTTCATGGTACTACTCTCCGGTTGGACACTCTAATCGTTGGTAGGGCTATAACATCACTCCTCAAAGTAAGCATTTCCCATCTAGATAACCCCACACTATCACCTTGACTACTAGATGAGTCCAACAAACACCACAATTTTATAAAGACATCCAACTCCAAATATAAATCATAACAAGTATATGTAATCTCTAGCCTAAGTGCCACCATGGTGAGCACGCTGTCACTTCCACACACATGGGGAGAGCAGAGATTTATTAAAGCACTTGAGTAGCAGAATATATCTATAGGTTACAAGCTCATGATCACAATATGATCATGCATACAAAGAGATATGAACACATAGCTACCGATAGAACCCTTAGCCTCAAGAGAGAACTACTCCCTCCTCATCATGGGAATCAGAAACGGTGATGGAGATGGCAGTGGAGATCGATGGAGATGGCTCCGGGTTCGTAGCATGGAAACCAAAAAAATTCTACCGCAAGAACGAACAAAACCTAGATCTAATCTAGATAAAAGCCAAGACCTAATCTATTAGACATGAGCAACGAGATAGATAGGAACTAACCCTCATAGATCCGAAAGCGTTAACGAGATTAGATCTCGTGGTTGATGTAGTCGATCACTTGCCGATCTCAAGATCGTGTGGACGATCCTTCCGGCGTCGCGTTCCAGCAGCGCTTCCGCCGTTGGTCAAGTAGACGATCCTTCCGACGCCACGTTTCAGCAGCGCTTCCGCAGTCGGTCACACGTGCGGAGTCGAAGCAGACCTTCCTCTCCCCGTTCCAGCGAGTAGCGGAGGTAGTAGATCTTCTCCACGGAATCCCAACAGCACGACGGCGTGGTGGTGGTGGTGGAGTAGAGAATTCTGCAGGGCTTCGCCTATGCCTGTGCAGAAGAAAGGTGGAGGAGAGAGGCGGCAGAGATTGGGAGTTATGAGAGCAGGGGAGGAGGGGGGCGCCCCTGCCCCTCTATTTAAAGAAGGGAGGCGCCTAGGGAGGGGGAGTCCTTGTAGGACTCTCCTCCCTTGTAGGCCGGCGGATTGGAGGTGGGGGGAGGAGTCCTCCTTCCCCACGACTCCGTATCTTGACCCACCAGGACTCCTTGATCCCTATCTTGATTTTCAAGCAAACTCCAAGATATCTTCCAGAACCTTCCGGAACATTCCGAAACCTTCTAGAATCCTCATACAAACACTCCGGAACATTTCCTAACTCAGAAAATGATCCCCTATATATGAATCTTATTCTCCGGACCATTCTGGATCTCCTCGTGATGTCCCGAATCCAATCCGAGACTCCGAACAACATTCGGTCTCCAACGCACATTCCATATCTACTTAAAACAACTTCGAACCTTAAGTGTGTCACCCTACGGTTCGTGAATATGTAGACATGACGGAGACACCTCTCCGATCAATAACCCTACGGTTCGTGAAACTAATTCCCTTTGTCGCGCGACACTATACTTATCCGAGGTTAGATCATCGGTATCTCCATACCTAGTTCTACCTCGTTACTGATAAGTACTCTTTACTCGTTCCGTGATATGTCATCCCTTGTGACCTAGTCACATGCTTGCAAGATAACTAGATGACATTCCACCGAGAGGGCCCAGAGCATATCTATCCGTCATATGGATGGACAAATCCCAATCTTGGTTCATGCGCTTCAACACATACTTTTAGAATACCAATTGACACTTTTATAACCACCCAGTTATGAAGTGGCGTTTGATATCATCAAAGTATCCATCCGGTGATGGTGATTAACATAACCTCATGGTCGAAGGAATAGGTTACTATGTATTTGAAAGCTTACAGCAATACGAACTTAATGACTTGATCTTATGCTACGCTTACTATGGGTGTGTGTCCATCACATCATTCTCCTAATGACATAACCTTGTTATTAATCACATCCAATGTCCATGATCAGGAAACCATGATCATCAATTAATCAACAAGCTAGTTCAACAAGAGGCTTACTAGGGACTCTTATATGTTTACAAAACACACATGTATTAGTGTTTCCTAATAATACAATTATAGCATGGGATGTAAAAATTCATCATAAACACAAAGATATTAATAATAATCACTTTTATTATTGCCTCTTGGGCATATCTCCAACAGTCTCCCACTTGCACTAGAGTCAATAATCTAGATTACATGGTAATATACCGAACACCCATGGCGTTCTGGTGTTGGTCATGCTTTGTCCTAGGGAGAGGTTTAGTCAACGGATCTGCCACATTCAGATCAGTGTGTACTTTGCAAATCTTTATGTCACCTTCTCGGACATACTCGCGAATAGCGTGGAAACGTAGCTTGATGTGCTTCAGCTTGCTATGTGACCTTGGCTCCTGTGCATTAGCTATGGCACCTGTGTTGTCACAGTAGATGGCCATCGGGTCCAACGCACTGGGAACCACGCCGAGTTCAGTAATGAATTCCTTCATCCAAACGGCTTCTTGTGCAGCCTCTGAAGCAGCTATGTATTCCGATTCAGTTGAAGATTTCGCCACAACGCTTTGCTTCGCACTCCTCCAGCTCACTGCAGCACCATTCAAAATAAATACGTATCCTGATTGTGACTTCGAGTCATCCGGATCGGTGCTCCAACTAGCATCGGTGTAACCGTTTACAACAAGTTGTTCATCACCTCCATAAGAAAGAACCATATCCTTAGTCATATTTAGGTACTTTAGGATATTTTTGACCATTGTCCAGTGCTCCATTCCAGGATCACTTTGATATCTGCTAGTCAAACTAACAGCATGTGCTATATCCGGTCTTGTACACAGCATGGCATACATGATAGAACCTATGGCTGAGGCATAGGGAATATTACTCATTTTCTCTCTATCTTCTGCCGTAGCTGGACTTTGAGTCTTACTCAAGGTTTTACCTGACAACATGGGCACAAACCCTTTCTTGCTATCTTCCATTCTAAACTTCTTTAGAACTTTGTCCAAGTATGCACTTTGTGAAATCCCTATTAGGCGTCTTGATCTATCTCTATAAATCTTGATGCCTAGAATGTATGCCGCTTCGCCAAGATCCTTCATTGAAAAACTATTATTCAAATAGGTTTTGACGCTATTAAGAAGTTCTATATCATTCCCAATCAACAATATGTCATCTACATATAGTACTAGGAATGCTACAGAGCTCCCACTCACTTTCTTGTAAATACAAGCTTCTCCATAAGTTTGTATAAATCCAAAGTTTTTGATTACTTTATCAAAACGTTGATTCCAACTCCGGGATGCTTGCTTCAGCCCATAAATGGAGCGCTGAAGCTTGCATACCTTGTCAGCATCTTTAGGATCGACAAAACCCTTGGGTTGTACCATATACAACTCTTCCTCAATGTCACCATTAAGGAACGCCGTTTTGACATCCATCTGCCAAATCTCATAATCGAAATGTGCAGCAATTGCTAACAAAATCCTCATAGACTTTAGCTTCGCTACTGGTGAGAAAGTCTCATCATAGTCAATTCCTTGAATTTGTCGGAACCCTTTCGCGACAAGTCGAGCTTTATAGACGGTAACATTACCATCAGCATCTGTTTTTCTCTTGAAAATCCATTTGTTCTCGACAACCTTATGGCCATCCGGTAAGTCCACCAAAGTCCACACTTGGTTTTCGTACATGGATCCCATTTCGGATTTCATGGCTTCTAGCCATTTGTCGGAATCTGGGCTCACCATAGCTTCTTCATACGTCGCAGGGTCATCAGTGTTGTCCACCAACATGACGTTCAAGGCAGAGTCATACCAATCAGGAGTGGTACGAACCCTCGTTGACCTATGAGGTTCGGTAGTAACTTCGTTTGAAGTTTCATGATCATTATCATTAGCTTCCTCTCTAATTGGTGCAGGCGGCACAAAAACATCTTCTGGTGCTGCGCTACTCTCAAATCCGAGAGAAGGTTCAATAATCTCATCGAGTTCTACTTTCCTTCCAGTCACCTCCTTCGAGAGAAACTCCTTCTCAAGAAAGGATCCATTCTTGGCAACGAAAACTTTGCCTTCGGATCTATGATAGAAGGTATACCCAATTGTTTCTTTAGGGTATCCTATGAAGACGCATTTCTCCGCTTTGGGTTCTAGCTTATCAGGTTGTAACTTCTTTACATATGCCTCGCAACCCCAAACTTTAAGGAACGACAACTTAGGTTTCTTACCAAACCATAATTCGTACGGTGTCGTTTCAACGGATTTAGATGGTGCCCTATTTAAAGTGAATGCGGTTGTCTCTAATGCATAGCCCCAAAATGATAACGGTAAATCTGTAAGAGACATCATAGACCGAACCATATCTAAGAGAGTTCGATTACGACGTACGGACACACCATTACGCTGTGGTGTTCCCGGCGGTGTCAACTGTGAAAGTATTCCACATTTCTTTAAATGCATGCCAAATTCATAACTCAGATATTCACCTCCGCGATCAGAACGCATAAACTTAATCTTCTTGTTACGATGATTTTCCACTTCACTTTGAAATTCCTTAAACTTCTCGAAAGTTTCGGACTTATGTTTCATAAAGTACACATACCCATATCTACTCAAGTCATCTGTGAAAGTGAGAACATAACGAAATCCACCACGCGATGCTACACTCATTGGACCGCACACATCGGTATGTATTATTTCCAATAAGTCTGTAGCTCGCTCCATTGTACCAGAGAATGGAGTCTTAGTCATTTTTCCCATTAGACATGCTTCGCATCTTTCAAGTGATTCAAAATCAAGTGATTCAAGAAGTCCATCTGAATGGAGTTTCTTCATACGCTTCACTCCAATGTGACCAAGACGACAGTGCCACATGTATGTAGAATTATCATTCAATTTTATTCGTTTAGCATCTATGTTGTGAACATGTGTATCACTACTATCGAGATTCAGTAAGAATAAACCATTCATCTCAGGTGCCTTACCATAAAAGATATTACTCATATAAATCGAACAACCTTTATTCTCAGACTTAAAAGAGTAACCGTCTCGCAATAAACAGGATCCAGATATAATGTTCATGCTTAACGCAGGCACCAAATAACAATTATTTAAATTTAAAACTAATCCCGAAGGTAGATGTAGAGGGAGCGTGCCGACGGCGATCACATCAACCTTGGAGCCATTTCCAACACGCATCGTCACCTCGTCTCTTGCCAGTCTTCGTTTATTCCGCAGCTCCTGTTTCGAGTTACAAATATGAGCAACCGAACCAGTATCAAATACCCAGGCACTACTACGATTACTAGTAAGATACACATCTATAACACATATATCAAATATACCTTTCTTCTTGATGTTGCCGTTCTTCAGATCCGCCAGGTACTTGGGGCAGTTACGCTTCCAGTGACCAGCACCCTTGCAGTAGAAGCACTCAGTTTCAGGATTAGGACCAGCCTTGGGCTTCTTAGCAGGTGCGGCAGCTTTCTTGCCGTCCTTCTTGAAGTTGCCCTTGTTTTTAGGCTTGCCCCGTTTCTTGAAATTGGTGGTCTTATTGACCATCAACACTTGTTGCTCCTTCTTGATCTCCACTTCAACAGTTTTCAGCATGGACGACAGTTCAGGCAACGTCTTGTTCATGCAGTGCATGTTGTAGTTCATCACAAAGTTCTTGTAACTTGGTGGCAGTGATTGAAGGAGACGGTGAATCCCCAATTCATTAGGAATCGATATTCCCAACTCTTGGAGCTTCTTAGCGTACCCAGGCATGGTGAGCACGTGCTCGCTAACGGAGCTTCCCTCTTCCATCTTACAGTTAAAGAATTTCTCGGAGGCCTCATAGCTCTCCATGGCTGCGCGAGTCTCAAAAATTAGCCTGAGCTCCTTAATGATCTCGAACGGGTCGTGGTGCTCAAAACGCTGTTGGAGCTCCGCTTCTAAACCATACAGGATGGCACACTGAACTGTGGAGTAATGATTCTTCCGAGTGGCGAAAACATTCTTTTCGTCATCGGTGGCATTATCTGCAGGTGGGTCACCTAGCGGTGCATCGAGCACATAGGTCAACTGACCAGCCCTGAGGACGATCTTCAGTCCACGGAACCAGTCCGTGAAATTGCTTCCATTGTTCTTAAGTTTTTCTTTCTCTAGGAACGCATTGAAATTGATGGAGGGGGTCGCCATAATCTACAACAATTTGCAAGTAGTTTAGACTAAGTTTATGAAAAATTGAGTTCAAATATAATTATTAAACTAACTAGGTGAACTCCCACTCAAAACAACATCCCTCACATTGTCTTAGTGATTACACGAACCAAGTCCACTACACCAAGTCCGATCTTCACGAGAGAAGATGTAGTTTCATCGGCGAACAATCTTCATGTTCATCATATCAATTATATGACTCATGCTCTACCTTTCGGTATTCCGTGTTCCGAGACCATGTCTGTACATGCTAGGCTCGTCAAGAAAACCTTAGTTTCCGCATGTGCAAATCTAGCTTGCACCCGTTGTATGCACACGTAGAATCTATCACATCCGATCATCACGAGATGCTTCGAAACGACGAGTCTTAGCAACGGTGCCAACTAAGGGTGAACACTTTATTACTTGATATTTAGTGAGAGGGATCATCTTATAATGCTACCGTCGCGATCTAAGCAATACAAGATGCATAAAGGATTAACATCACAGGCAATTCACAATTAGTGTGATATGATATGGCCTTTTCTTCTTGCGCCTTTGATCTCCATCTCCAAAGCACGAACATGATCTCCATCATCACCAGCATTGCGTCAAGGTCAGTGGCGCCGCTTCATGGTTGTCCATCATCACTAGCAACTATTACAACTACTTGGAACAAAGCTATTACAAGATGAATAGACACGCAGGTCTTAACAGAATTAAAGACAACCATTAGGCTCCTGTCGGTTGCCATATTACAACAAGGATCATTGCATACATCAAATACAATCACAATCACATGTTGGCCATATCACATCACAAAACCCCTGCAAAAACAAGTTAGACGCCTCTAATTTTCTTTGCATGTTTTACGTGGTTTGGGGCTTTCGCATAAGACCGATCTTACCTATGAACAACGACCACAACGTTGATACAATTTGTCAAGATGCTCATTGTAAATTGAATCTTAACTATGGTGGGAGAGACAGACAACCGCAAAGCCACTTGTGCAAAGCAAGTTGCACGTCAAGCGTGGAGCAAGTCTCATGTGCGATGACATGTAATGTTAGCCCGAGCCGCTTCATCCCACCATGCCGCAAGATGCAAAGTACACGCTAAGACACCAACAACAAAAGCATCAACGCCCACAAAAACATTGTGTTCTACTCGTGCAACAGATCTACGCATAGATACGGCTCTGATACCACTGATGGGTTCGTAGCATGGAAACCAAAAAATTTCTACCGCAAGAACGAACAAAACCTAGATCTAATCTAGATAAAAGCGAAGACCTAATCTATTAGACATGAGCAACGAGATAGATAGGAACTAACCCTCGTAGATCCGAAAGCGTTAACGAGATTAGATCTCGTGGTTGATGTAGTCGATCACTTGCCGATCTCAAGATCGTGTGGACGATCCTTCCGGCGTCGCGTTCCAGCAACGCTTCCGCCGTTGGTCAAGTACACGATCCTTCTGGCGCCGCGTTTCGGCAGCGCTTCCGCAGTCGGTCACATGTGCGGAATCGAAGCAGACCTTCCTCTCCCCGTTCCAGTGAGCAGCGGAGGTAGTAGATCTTCTCCACGGAATCCCAACAGCACGACGGCGTGGTGGTGGTGGTGGAGTAGAGAATTCTGCAGGGCTTCGCCTATGCCTGTGCAGAAGAAAGGTGGAGGAGAGAGGCGGCAGAGATTGGGAGTTATGAGAGCAGGGGAGGAGGGGGGGCGCCCCTGCCCCTCTATTTAAAGAAGGGAGGCGCCTAGGGAGGGGGAGTCCTTGTAGGACTCTCCTCCCTTGTAGGCCGGCGGATTGGAGGTGGGGGGAGGAGGACTCCTCCCCCACGACTCCGTATCTTGACCCACCAGGACTCCTTGATCCCTATCTTTATTTTCAAGCAAACTCCAAGATATCTTCCAGAACCTTCCGGAACATTCCGAAACCTTCTAGAATCCTCATACAAACACTCCGGAACATTTCCTAACTCAGAAAATGATCCCCTATATATGAATCTTATTCTCCGGACCGTTCCGGATCTCCTCGTGATGTCCCGAATCCAATCCGAGATTCCGAATAACATTCGGTATCCAACGCACATTCCATATCTACTTAAAACAACTTCGGACCTTAAGTGTGTCACCCTACGGTTCGTGAATATGTAGACATGATAGAGACACATCTCCTATCAATAACCATCAGCGGGACCTGGAGATCCATAATGGCTCCCACATACTCAACGATGACTTCGCGATCGATTGAACCACTTACATATGAAACTAATTCCCTTTGTCTCGCGACACTATACTTATCCGAGGTTTGATCATCGGTATCTCCATACCTAGTTCTACCTCGTTACTGATAAGTACTCTTTACTCGTTCCGTGATATGTCATCCCTTGTGACCTAGTCACATGCTTGCAAGCTAACTAGATGACATTCCACCGAGAGGGCCCAGAGCATATCTATCCGTCATATGGATGGACAAATCCCAATCTTGGTTCATGCGCTTCAACACATACTTTCAGAATACCCAATGACACTTTTATAACCACCCAGTTATGAAGTGGCGTTTGATGTCATCAAAGTATCCATCCGGTGATGGTGATTAACATAACCTCATGGTCGAAGGAATAGGTTACTATGTATTTGAAAGCTTACAGCAATACGAACTTAATGACTTGATCTTATGCTACGCTTACTATGGGTATGTGTCCATCACATCATTCTCCTAATGACATAACCTTGTTATTAATCACATCCAATGTCCATGATCAGGAAACCATGATCATCAATTAATCAACAAGCTAGTTCAACAAGAGGCTTACTAGGGACTCTTATATGTTTACAAAACACACATGTATTAGTGTTTCCTAATAATACAATTATAGCATGGGATGTAAACATTCATCATAAACACAAAGATATTAATAATAATCACTTTTATTATTGCCTCTTGGGCATATCTCCAACAATATACAGGCGGAAGGAGAGGCCGAGGCGGTGCCGGGAACCACCACACCACCCCTTGGCGCGGGCCCAACCTGGCCGCACGGCCAGGTCGTGTGGCCGGCCCCTGGCCCTTCTCCGTCTCGTATTCTGGCACTTGATCACTTCCGGAAAAATAGGCATTTTGTCTTTTGTCCCGTCCAATTCCGAGAATATTCATTTTCTGACTTTCCTGGAACCAAAAACAGCAGAAAACAGGCAGCTGGCACTGTGGCTCTTGTTAATAGTTTAGTCCAAGAAATCATATGAAAAGTACTCCAAAGTTGGAACAAAACACAAGAAAGTGGATAAAACCAAGCATGGAACATCAAAAATTATAGATACATTTGCAATGTATCACAGCGGTCCATGCTCCAAAAGTCATCAACCATGCAAAAATAGATGAAATAACATAAGTATCACCTCTCAATATGAAATATATCAATGAATAATAGTGAATTAAGACATAGAATAGTGATGCAAAATGGGCGTATCAACTCGCCCCAAGCTTAGACTTTGCTTGTCCCCAAGCGAAACTGAGCTCAATAAACATGGCCTCGGGTTTATGGAGTAAAGAGTCGATAAAAGAATATGGACAGGAAGCATCACATTCATCAAATACATAGATCATAATAGAAGACAACTCACTATTATATAACTCAACTTGTAATAAGTAAAGGAAACACAATAAAGATACATAAAGTGAATCATAATTGGTAATGGCAAACTGAGCTCTTGGTCGAAGAATAGTTGATAATTTGCTGGAGTTCACAAATAGCTGGTTTTTCAATGATAGCTTTCAAAGTAGTAAACATCAAGATAAGAGCAATGTGCAAAACAAGGAACATAAGAAACATGAATGAATAAATCAACATATGAATGAATGAAACACAACAACTCAAAATACTTGCTGAGAGTAGGCTTACTGACTCAACTACAGAGTAAAAGAAAGGCCCTTCAAAGAGGGAAGCAGGGATTGCAAGTCTCATAAAGAGCTCTCAAAAATTATGATACTTACTAGCTTTTAGCTCTCATTGCCCCTATCATAGGCATCTTTAGGTGATTAAGGTTAAAGTGACACAACTAAGAGGATATGCTTGACAAGTTATAAGTTGAAATCTCATGCCCCTTACTTATGAGTACCGATCCTCATGCTACTCAACTTTAGTCACGAGCAAGCTCTTGTCATTGTAAATACATGCGTATCATTGAGAACCGCCAACGGGGTACCCCTTGCACATGACACAGGAGCTATCCCATAATCAAAATGACAAGGCAAGCAGACAGTGAGCATCTCAGTGATCTTTTTATTTGCTATTTGCATAGGTTTTTATTGAGGATGCTTCATAGAATGCTCACTATAGTTATGCTGCAAGTTTCCACCATGATTAGGCATGGCTTAGGCTAGCGGCCCAGGCATTTCTCTAACACACATATAAACTCCATGATCTTACAAGTTCCACTTTTATTTCACACCGTCGGGATCCATAAGCAAAAGAACATGATATCAACTAGGTACAAAGTACCAAATGAAGTATTAAAAGCGGTCCCCATGATACATGGTTCGGCTAACATCAACTCATAAAGCGCAAGCATATACGCAACAAAGAAGGACCCAATGGTTCAAGTTTATTAAATGCAAGAAAGTAAAGTGTGCCATCAAGTTCGTGAGAGCTTTAATCACTAATTTTCACATAACAAGTTTAATTTGGGAGGTAGATAAAACAAGAATTTACTTGGAATAGCAATAATGCTACTAGGTAGGTATGGTGGACACAAATGGCAAAGGTTTTGGTTTAAAGGAGGTGGATGCATGAGAAGAATACCCTCTCAGTACAGGTTTTTGGCTAGCAAGGCTGGGTAGCAAGTATAAGAGTTGAAGGAAACAAACAAACATACAAGTGATAAAGACAAACATGCAATCTTCCTTGGAAGCACAAGAGATCTTAACTAGAGAATACTAAACTTATTAGCAAATCAAGAAAGAAAGATGATGAAATTATTTTTCTTTAAAGGTACTTTTATCTTTTCTTTCAACTCTCAAAAATAGTGTTGCTACTGACCGAGCCAGGTTTGCCAAAACCAACTAAATTAACTCAATGATCCCAAAGTGATACCAATACTAACAACAAGATCAATCATATAACCACGAATCGAAAACTAATATAAGCTATGCAAAAGAGTGGATGATAGAACTTCTCATTAATATTCCATATCGGCAACTCACACCAAGGGATACATATCTAACGAGAGAGGGGACACTTCTATAATGCAAACCATCCTACATAATAATTCCTCTATTCATGATATGACTCTACTAATAAGGTAAAAAGATAGAAGATAGTGATGTGATACCGCGACACTCCCCCAAGCTTGGAACAAACCCAGGGGATGCCAAACCTGATGACGAATTACTCCTTCGGTGGTGGTGGTATCCTCTCGATGAGCTCTCTAATCAAGTTCCCCAAGTCCCCAATCTCAAAGGTGAGATTACGAATCAGCTGTGAGTTTTGCTCAATGCGGCTCATGATCATGTCGTATTAAGAATTCCAGCTCTTGCTATTCTTTCCCCACTCTTCCTCCTTGAAGTCTTCTTTTCCTGCGTAGCTAGAACGAGGCAAATCCCAATTGGAGGGTAATTTCCCCTTGGGCATATTTTGGTATTGATGCTCATGGATAAGGGTATGGAAGGGATTCTTGGTGCGTGGAGGAAGTGACCAGGGATCTGAACGGTGATGAGGAAGCTTCCCTCCAATTGACGTAGTCCTGGCAGGGTTTGCCACCACTCCAATGCGTGTAATGGTAGTGTCTGTGTGCATTGCCTCTTCTTCATCTTCACTTTTGATCTCATTCTCCTTCCCGGAGTCTTGGAGGTCTTCCTCCATAGGCTCCTTCACTTTATCCTTGGCGGACACCATTGTGCTTCTAAGATTTCAAAGAGTATGTCCTGATAGAAATAGATCGAAACAAAAACACGATATACGGACCTCGAGGGATCCGGGGGTTATATATTACGAAGTTTCATATCAAAAGGAAGGTACTGGGAGAAAACGAGTCGGAGGCGGAGTCCGGGGCAGACTCACCACCTGGTGGCGTGACCAGGGGTGGGCCCGCGCCACAGGGTGGTGTGAGCCACCCTGGCTCCGTTTCCATCCCTTTTTCGCTTCGTAGCTTTCTTTATCGACCGAAAACTGCAAAAATATAGTTGGATTGTATTTTCGCGGAACTTTTCTTACCAGAACTGTTACCTATTTGAAAACAGACTCTGTAGGTCTCTAAATTTGGTATCTAGTAGATTCTTCCGGAGTCATCTCTTGAATATCATAGATATATTCATCTTCATACACTTATTACTTGAGTTATAAAACCTTTCTCTTCCTTATTACACCAACATCTCCACTACCTGGAAATTTCTTTCACACAAAACTTCACACGGTTCTTATTAGCAACATTAGTATAAGTGAAGTGATAAAACCTTTTGAGTCCAACTTCATCTGAAAACCATCAAAACAAAAGCTACTGAAGCAACTCCTTCCGAAAACCCAAAAATAATTCAAAAAGGAAATCAAATAAAGAAGCAAATGCAAGATTGGCAAAATCTGTCAAAACAGACCAGCAGGTAAAGATCAATTTTTTAGAAAATCTTTTGTTGCTCAAATCAAAAAGTTCAAAACTAAATAAAGTTAAATAACAACCTGGGGCATAAGCACAAAAACTTACAGGTCAATCCGACATACAGAGATCTCTCACGAATTTTTATGGTGAAGCACAAAAATCTGTTTCGGGACAGCAACTTCCCCAAATCTTACTTCTCTCTCATTAGAGGTTGATCTTGACACAAAAACAAAACAAAACAGATAAGGAGCGGTTATTACTGAAGTAATAACTTCCAAGACTCAAAGAAACAAAAACAAACTAAAAGCAAAAACAAATTGGGTTGTCTCCCATAAAGCTCTTTCTTTATAGCCATTAAGATGGGCATGATAATTTTGAAGAAGCTCTCATAGGGATATGGATTGAAGTGAAAGAGAGCATTAAGAAGCAAAAACACACACACATTTAAGTCTAACCCACTTCCTATGCAAGGGGATTTTGTAAACAAACAAGTTGTTGAAACCAGAGGCTTCTTGCATAAGAAGGCAAAAGAAGTGCAACATAAAAGCTTTCAGCATAAAACAAGGAAACTTGATATTATTGAGATACATAAGAACACTTTTCCCTCTCTCATAGTAGCTTTCAGTATCATGCATAAACTTAACAGTATAGCTATTACAAGGACCATCATAGCAATGATCACTTATTCTAACAAAAAACACGGGAATACTAGCTCTCATAACACTACTTTGTGAAACAATATTAAAAGTATCCTTACAAAGGATAGGGTGTCCCTCTTTTTCATATTTAGTAACAAAGTCTTTCACATTTGCTATTATAGGTTCATCAACCATTTGTTTATCAGGTTCAATAGTTTTATTTGTACTTTCATTAACCATACTAGCTATCATAGAATGTTCCTTTACCTTAACTGGAAAAGGCATTTTCTCAATATAAGGTTTAGGTAAAACATGATTAGCAGTATAAACTTCCGTATTTCTTGTAGGAACACTCTTAGCAATATCTTTATAAGGTTCATGATACTTATTCCACTTCTTTTTAGGCACTTCAATGTAGGAAGCAAAAGCCTTAAAATAAGAAGTAATAGCTTGAGAGTTTAGACCATAAGCATTTTTTAATATTTTGAAAGTCATCAGTTCCCATAAAAGATTCAATGCATTCATAATCATAATTTATACCTGACTTTCTACCTTTGTCATTCTCCCAAGCTTCAACATTGTCTTGAATACGGTCTAGAAGGTCCCATTTAGCTTCTTCTTCCATGCGAGTGAATGATCCAGCACAAGAAGCATCCAATAAATCTTTATCATGTAGAGGGAGCCTTGCATAAAAGTTATTGATAATAATATTGTTGGGGAGCTCATGAATGGAACATTTGAGCATTAGTAACTTCAATATCCCCCAAGCTTGAGCTGTACTCTCTCCATCAAGAGGCCAAAAGTTGTATATTTGATTCCGATCTTTATGAATCTCACTAGGAGGATAAAACTTTGAATAAAAGAGAGGCACTATTTCCTCCCATTCCAGGGCTTGACCATTCTTCAGCAGCTTATACCATTCCTCAGCTCTTCCTTTCAGTGATAATGAGAATAACTTCTTCTTAACTTGATCTGTAGTAATACCTGCACACTTGAACAACCCGCATAATTCGTGTATAAAGAGTAAATGATCACCGGGATGGACAGTTCCATCCCCAACATAGTAGTTACCCATAACACGATAAATAATTCTTGTAGGTATTTTGAAAACATCATTCTCAGCAGGTGGTGGCTTATCTACTACCTTAGCAGTGGTAGTAGCATTACCAAATAAGAAACTCAGCGAATTATCCATAACGAAAATAAAGCAACTAGCAGAAGTAAACAATACTCACAGTAGAAGTTTCTTTACCAGTTCCACTCTCCAATAGCGCTTCACTCCCCGGAAACGGCGCCAGAAAACAGTCTTGATGACCCACACATATAGGGGGAGTATCGCAGTATTTTTGATAAGTAAGAGTGTCGAACCCAACGAGGACAGAAGGTGCTAGCTAGTGGTATGGATCAGGAATTCTCTGAAAATACTTAGCAAACAGATTTTTAGGGGTTTTTGATATAGCAAGTAAACAAAGTACGAGTAAATAAAAGATAGTAGGAATAAATGCAGCAAGTGGCCCAATCCTTTATGCAGCAAAGGACATGCCGGTTGTATTACTTAAGTTGACCAAATGTTCTCGAGGACACATGGGAAGACTGTCAAGTGCTTTCGCTTCATATAGTTGATTAATCTTCTTTAGCTTGCTAAGTGTTGTGTGGGTGAACCTGTGCTAATGTACCGCCCATCCAAGACTAATACATACTTGTGATTAAACCCCCTTGCAAACATCCATAAGTACAAGAAAGTAATTAAGGTAGAAACCTAACCACAACTTTAAACTCTAAGACCCTTACGTCCCTTGTGCAATGGTTTCCTAACGGGGGTTTAGGTTTCTGTCACTCCGGCAACCCCTAAGGTTAGTAGCCAAATACACAATGCATTCCCCTAGGCCCATATAGGTGAAGTGTCATGTAGTCGACGTTCACATGACACCACTAGAAGAAGTACACCACAACTTAAATAACAATCTATTGAATCTTTCTCAACGCAACTCCACTACTAACAACAAGACTTCTCCCATGTCCTCAAGAACAAAACGAACTACTCACAAGACATCATATGGATCATGATCAGAGATGGAATAATGATGTATAACAATTTGAACATAAAAAATAATTCAATGGTTCACTCAATAGCATCAACTACAAAGAGTAATCAACATCGGGAAAGTTTCCCCTATGAACTATGCAAGATTCAACGCAATTGTTACAGCAATATGGAGATGGTGATGAGGGTGCTGATGGTGATGATGATGATGCTCCCGATGAAGTCCAGCTTGATGTGGTGTTGATGGCGACGATCTCCCCTCTCCGGGAAGGAATTCCCCCGGCAGAAATCTGTCTGCCCGAGAGATCTTTCTCTCTCGGTGTTTTCCGCCCCGTAGAGGCGGCGAAATCTTTCTGTGGTCACTCCCCGAGTCTTAGGGTTTCGAGAGGATGATATACGCCAGAGGGGAGAGGCTGGAGTGGGCCAGGGCAGCCACACCACTCCCAAGCATGGCCTAGGCCTGCCCGCGCCATGGGGTGGTGTGGGCCCCCTGTGGCCCACCTCCACTCCATCTTCTTGCATCATGAGTCTTCTAGAAAAATAGAATTTTCCGTATATTTTCCCGGATCTTCGCGAATTTTGCCTCCAAACAGCACATTTTCCATCAGAATCCTGACTGCAGCGGTCCATGCTCCAAAAGTCATCAACCATGCAAAAATAGATGAAATAACATAAGTATCACCTCTCAATATGAAATATATCAATGAATAATAGTGAATTAAGACATAGAATAGTGATGCAAAATGGACGTATCAGAGACTTAACAAAAAAGTAAAAGAAAGGCCTTCATAGAAGGAAGCAGAGATTTAAGTTTCATAAAGAGCTTCCAAAAATTATGGTACTTAATAGCTTTCAGCTCTCATTGCCCCTATCATAAGCATCTTGAAGGTGATTAAGGTTAAAGTGAACAAACTATGGTGTATATGCTTGACGAAGTATAAGTTGGAAATCTCATGTCCCTTGAATACGAGGGCCGCTCCTCATGCTACTTAAGTTTAGTCACCGGTAAGTTCTTGTCGTCGTAAGTACATGTGTATCATAGAGAACCGCCAACGGGGTACCCCTTGCCCGATGATACAGAAGAATCCCCATATCAAAATGACAAGGAAAGCAGACAACGAGCATCTCAACAATCTTCTTATTTACCATGGGAATATGGTGCTTTTTTTTTCTCTTTCCTATTTTCATAGATCTTTTTTTTTCTTTTCTCTTTTTCTCAATATCTGACTCTTTTTTTATAAGAAGAATGCTTCATAGATATCTCATTATGGTTGCGCTGCAGGTTTCCACCATGATAGCATGGATTAGACCAGTGGCCCAGGCGTTTCTCTAACACACATACATAACTCTATGGACTTACAAGCTCCCCTTTCATTTCACACAGACGATATCCATAGACAAAAGAGCATGATATCAACTAGTACAATGTACAAGTGCAATGTTGAAAGCGTTCCCCATGACAGCATGGTTCTGCTAATCACCAACATATAAGTGCAAGGATATACAACATAGATGACACAATGGTTCAAGTTTATTAGGGGCAAGAAAAGTAAAGTGTGCCATCAAGTTCGTGAGAGCTTTAATCACTAGTTTTCTCATAACAAGTTTAATTCGGAAGGTAGATAAAAGCATGAATATACTTGCAATAGCAAATGCTAATAGGTAGGTATGGTGGACTCTTTGGGATAACTTGGTTTTATTTGGATTTGGATGCATGGGTGGAACTCATACTTGGTTATGGAGCGCTAGCAAAAGACTGGGAGCGACCAACTAAAAGAGCAATAATGGCCATAATCATGCAAAGCGACAAAACATCATTAATTAAAGCATAAAGTGATATTACAACTCGAAAACTAAAGGATCATAAAGGCTATGGTGACTTGGGATAGTCATAACATGGTGTGAGCATGCGCCTAGTCAACCCAAATAAAGCATCAAAAGAGAATACCACAATACTATGCTTTAATATGCTAAAACAACGCATGATTCTTTCAAGGCACATTAAGAAATCTCAATTGTTTATAACATGTCATGCTACAGCAAAAACCACTAAGCATAAATCCAAAACAATATCAAGCGTGACATGACAAAGCACAGGCCACTGTAAAAAACGAGCTCCTTTTACCACTTAAGCATGAACTTTTCCTACTGTTTTCCAATCCAAACCACACTTATTTGAAAACTAATGTATGAAAGAGGGGGTCCAACCAATTTATTCAAGCAAACTAAGAAAACCAAGCAAACGAAAACCAAAAACGAAAACGAAGACGCTCCAAGAACAACACAATTGTGCATGAAACAATAAAAATGAAGTGTTTGGAAGAACCTGAGATTTTTATTGATGAAGAAGGGGATGCCTTGGGCATCCTTAAGATTTGACGCTTCTACTTCTTTGATATTTCCTGGGGTGACACGGGGTGGCATCCCCAAGCTTGAGATTTAGCCCATTCGTCATCTCATTACTCATTCCTTCCATACACCTGAAATTTTTTCTTCATACAAAACTTCACACAATCTTTATTAGCAACATTAGTGCACTCAAGATAATAAGTCTTTGGGTTCAGTTTCAACGCCAATAAAACTTCCATTAAAACAAAAGTTACTGTAGCACTTCCCTCAAAAAGCTCAATTCACCAAAAGAACTCAAAAAGGAACCAACAAGAAACAAATGCAAACAATGGAAGAAATCTGTCAAAACAGACCAGCGGGTAAAGAAGAATTTTTTCGAAGACCTTCTGTTGCTCAAATCGAAAAGTGTTGAACCAACAAAAGTTAGATAACAACCTGGGGCAGAAGCACAAAAATTCACGCCTCAAAAAGACGTACAGAGATTTTACACGAATTTTTATGGTGAAGCACAAAAATCTGTTTCGGGACAGCAACTTTCCCAAGTATTACTTCTCTCTCATTAGAGGTTACTCTTGACACAAAAAGTAAATAAAAAGGATAAGGAGCGGTTATTACAGAGGTAATAACTTCCAAGACTCATCTAAAACTTTTGGGTTATCTCCCAATAAGTACTTTTCTTTAACGCCTTTAAGTTAGGCATGATAGTTTGAGAAGATGCTCACATAAAAAAATATGAATTGAAGTAAAAGAGAGCATCAAGAAGCAAATTAAAATCACATATAAGTCTAACCCACTTCCTATGCATAGGAATCTTGTAAAGAAACAAGTCATGAAAGCACAAAGAAACAAGCATAGTAAAGCAAAAAAATGCAACTTCAAAAATTTCAACATAAAGAGGGGAAACTTAATATTGTTGAGATAAATAAAACCATGTTTCCCTCTCTCATAATAACTTTCAGTAGCATCATGAATAAAATTAACAATATAACTATCACATAAAACATTCTTACCATGAGCAACATGCATATAATCATTATTACTTTCCACATAAGCATAGTCATTTTTATTAATTGTAGTGGGAGCAAATTCAACAAAATAGCTATCATTATTATTCTCATCACCATAATCATCAAATATAGGAGGCATATTGTAATCATAATTAATTTTCTCCTCAATAGTAGGTGGAATGAAAATATCATACTCATCATTGTAATCATCATATATTGGAGGTTTGGTATCATCATAAGCAATAGAATAACTATCTTCCAAACGTGGGAAAATAAAAAGATCATTTTCATAAAAACAAGCTTCCCCAAGCTTAGACTTTTCCATAGCATTAGCAATAATGGTGTCCAAAGAATTCATACTAACAACATTGCTATTAGCATGCAAATAAAGTTCCATAGGTTTTTTAATTTTCTCTTCAAACACTTCATGTCCTAACTCAAGATAAATACTATAAAGCTCTCTCATTTTGTTGTTGTTTTCCATTAAGCCTAACTAGTGAAAACAAGAAACAAAAAGAAAAAAATTAGAACCTAAAGGAAATAACTTCGAGCACTCACACCGGAGGATGTGAGTACCTTTTACCTTACCTCCCCGTCAACGGCGCCAGAAAATAGCTTGATGTCTACGCAGTTCTATTCTTGTAGACAGTCGTTGGGCCTCCAAGTATAGAGGTTTGTAGAATAGCAGCAAGTTTTCCCTTAAGTGGATCACCCAAGATTTATCGAACTCAGGGAGGAAGTGGTCAAAGGTATCCCTCTCAAGCAACCCTGCAATCAAGATACTAGAAGTCTCTTATGTCCCCAACACACCCAATACACTTGTCAGGTGTATAGGTGCACTAGTTCAGCGAAGAGATAGTGAAATACAAGTGGTATAGATAATTACAAGTGGTAACGGTGATAGAAAATAGCTTGATGGCGTGGAAAAGACTAAAGTAAAACTGAAATAAAGATAGAAGCAAGCAAACAGTGTTTTAGTGCTTAGAAACAAGGCCTAGGGATCATACTTTTGCTAGTGAACACTCTCATATAAATATCTTCTCTTTATGATACTACTCTAAACTACTCTCCGGTTGAACACTCTAATCGATGGTAGGGCTATAACAACACACCTCAAAGTTCGCTTTCCGCATCTAGATAACCCCATACTGTCACCTTGAGCACTAGATGGTTCAAACAAACACCACAATTTCATAGAAACATCCAACTCCAAATATAACTCATAACAAGTATTTGTAATCTCTAGCCTAAGTGCCACCATGGTGTGCACACTGTCAACTTCACATACATGGGGAGAGCAGAGATCTATTAAAGCACTTGAGTAGAAAGGTAGATCTACTTGATTACAAAGCTCATGATCACAATATGATCATGCATAGAGAGAGATGAACACATAGCTACCGGTAGAACCCTTAGCCTCGAGAAAGAACTACTCCCTCATCATCATGGGAATCAGTAATGGGGATAGAGATGGTGGTGGAGATCGATGGAGATGGCTCCGAGGGCACTTCCCCGTCCCAGCAGGGTACCGGAACAGAGACTTTTTGTCCCCCAAATCTCCCCTTCGGTGGCGGTGGCGCCGCGGAACTTTTCGTGGCTAGAGGATGGACGATTTAGGGTTTTTGCATCGGGAGGCATCTTATAGGCGAAGAGGCAAAGTCAGTGGGCGGCCAGGGGGCCCACACCACCTGGTGGCACGACTAGGGCTAGCCCGCGCCACCACATAGTGTGGATGCCCTGTGGCCCCTCTCCGTCTCGTCTTTTGGCTCCGTGAGTCTTCCGGTAAAATATCGACTTTGGCTTTTGTACGGTCCAATTCCGAGAATAATCATTTTCTGACTTTCGAGAACCAAAAACAGCAGAAAACAGGCAACTGACACTTTGGCTCTTATTAGTAGGTTAGTCCAAGAGATCATATGAAAAGTACTCCAAAGTGTGGACAAAACATAAGAAAGTAGATAAAACCAAGCATGGAACATCAAAAATTATTAATACGTTAGCAATGTATCACAGTGCCATCCATAGTACTTCTGGACCAGGCAAAGATTTAGGTGCAGGCTACCAAACACGCTCTTGGAGAAGCTCATGAGTCGATGACAGCGGGGCATTGACCCGTGAATGTAAAAGAAAGGACCGGGATCCATAGTTCACTAGAGGTGGCTCTCCTTAAGATAGATAACATGCTGGGTGAACAAATTACAGGGGGGCAATTGACAAACATCGAGAAAGCAATACATGCATATACTAATCATCTCGACTCCTTTGAGATTCGATTGGGCATCACAACATTATACATAGACCGCCATCCAACTACATCTATGCCTAATAATCCACCTTCAGGTTATCATCTGAACCCCCTCCAGTATTAAGTTGCAAGCAACAGATTATTGCTTTACGACTTGCGTGTAAAGTAAACAATACGATTGTTCTATGAACAAAGGATTGTTGTTTTCTCCCTAGTAGCAACATCACATCTAGTACCTTAGAGATTTCTGTCACTTCCCCAGATTACTAGAGGCGCGAACCCACTATCGAGCATAAATACTAACTCTTGGAGTTGCTAGCATCTACTTGGCCAAGATAGCTACTAACAACGGAAAGCATGCAAGATCACAAATAACAAAGACATGATAGAATTAATAATCATTCTGAAATAGCATCTCAATATCCATCGGATCCCCGCAAATACAACATACAGAATTACAAATAGATGATCTTGATCATGAACGGAGCTCACAAGATCTAAACATGAAAGCACAAAGGAGGAGAACCAGCCATCTAGCTACTACATGGATCCGTAGTCCAAGGATGAACTACTCACGCATCACACCGGAGGCTTGCATGGTGATGAAGAAGGCCTCCAGGGTGAATTCCCCTCTCCGGCAGGGTGCCGGGAAGAGCTTCAGATCCCTCCCGATCTAGGGATGGAGATGACGGCGGCTACAAACTCTTTCGTGGATTTTTTATCGGGTACTTAGGGTTTTCCTCCCGAGGGCATCTTATAGGCGGAAGGGGAGACCGAGGGGGTGCCAAGGCTGGCCTCACCACCCCCTGGAGCGGGCCAGGCTAGGCCGCGCGGCCAGGTGGTGTGGTGGCCCCCTAGCCCCTATCCGTCTCGTACTCTGGCATCTGATGACTTCTAGAAAAATAGGCACTTTGGCTTTTGTCCCGTCCAATTCCGAGAATATTCATTTTCTGACTTTCCTGGAATCAAAAACAGCAGAAAACAGGCAGCTGGCACTATGGCTCTTGTTAATAGGTTAGTCCAAGAAATCATATGAAAAGTACTCCAAAGTGTGGACAAAACACAATAAAGTGGATAAAACCAAGCATGGAACATCAAAAATTATAGATACATTTGCAATGTATCAACATCCCCAAGCTTAACTCCTGCTCGTCCTCGAGTAGGTAAGTGATAAAAAGAAAGAATAATTTTTGAGGTGACATGCACCATCAAAGAGTTGATCGAAGTATTTGTAAAACATTCAAAGTTAGGATCATAGTACTTCAATCATAACATGAAAGACAAAGTTCTAGCAATAAGATAAAGAAACTATGATGCAACATGAAAAGGCACAAACAAAAGATTCATGAATAACAATGCTTTGCAAGACGTTTGTTTGTTTCACATAAATAAAACATAGCATAATAGTATTCAGCTTGTCCCACATAGAGTAGCAAATATAAATGCATAGGACACCTTCAAAGTTCATAAGAGTGACTAGATACAATAGTTTAAAACAAGAAATAACAAGTTATGCATCAATCAACTAGTCTTGGGACAATGCACATAGAACTAAGAATGGCCACTATGCTCTCAAAGTAGGTGCATAAAGATAGAAGGTGGAGACTCAATGTAATGGTGGAAGAAAGGCCTTTGTAAAAGGAAGTAGGGATTCAAGTCTCATAAAGAGCTTCCAAAAATTATGGTACTTATAGCTTTTAGCTCTCATTGCCTGTATCATAAGCATCTTTAAGGTGATTAAGGTTAAAGTGACACAACTAAGAGGATATGCTTGACAAGTTATAAACCGAAATCTCATGCCCCTTACTTACGAAGACTGATCCTCATGCTACTCAACTTTAGTCATGAGTAAGCTCTTGTCATTGTAAGTACATGTGTATCATTAAGAACCGCGAACGGGGTACCCCTTACACATGATATGGGAGCTTTCCCATAATCAAAATGACAAGGCAAGCATACAATGAGCATCTCAGCGATCTTTTTATTTGCTATTTTCATAGGTTTTTATTGAGGATGCTTCATAGAGTGCTCATTATGGTTATGCTGCAAGTTTCCACCATGATTAGGCATGGCTTAGGCTAGTGGCCCAGGCGTTTCTCTAACACACATACAAACTCCATGATCTTACAAGTTCCACTTTTATTTCAGACCGCCGGGATCCGTAAGCAAAAGAACATGATATCAACGGGGTACAAAGTACAAGTGCAATGTTGAAAGTGTTCCCCATGAAACATGGTTCTGCTAATTTCAACTTATAAAGAGCAAGCATATACGCAACAAAGAAGGACCAAATGGTTCAAGTTTATTAGATGCAAAAAGTAAAGTGTGCCATCAAGTTCGTGAGAGCTTTAATCACTAGTTTTCTCATAACAAGTTTAATTTGGAAGGTAAACAAAAGCATGAATATACTTGGAATAGCATAAGCTAGTAGGTAGGTATGGTGGACTCTTTGGAATAACTTGGTTTTGGGAGTTGGATGCATGAGTGGAACTCATACTTGGTTGTGGAGGCTAGCAAAAGACTAGGAGCGACATACTAAGAGAGTAATAATGGCCATAATCATGCAGAGCGACAAAACATCATTGATCAAAGCATAAAGTGATACTACAAGTTGAAAACTAAAGGATCATAAAGGCTATGGTGACTTGAGATAGTCATAACATGGTGTGAGCATGTGCCAAGTCAACCCAAATAAAGCATCAAAGGAGAATACCACTATACTATGCTTTAATATGCTAAAACAACGCATGATTCATCCAAGGCACATTAAGCAATCTCAATTGTTTATAACAAGTCATGCTACAACAAAGAATACTAAGCATAAAGCTAAAACAATATCAAGCATGGCATGATAAAGCGTAGGCCACAGTCAAAAACGAGCTCTTTTTACCACATAAGTATGAACTTTCCTACTCTTTTCCAAACCAAACCAAACTATTTGCAAACCAATGTATGAAAGAGGGGGTCCAACCAATTTATTCAGAAAACTAAGCAAACTAAAAACCAAAACAAAAACGAAAAAGAAGATGCTCCAAGAACAACACAACTGTGCATTAAACAATAAAAATGAAGCGTTTGGAAAAAATCTAGGATTTTTATTGATGAAGGAGGGGATGCCTTGGGCATCCCCAAGCTTTGACGCTTGTACTTCTTGGATATTTCTTGGGGTGACACGCGTGGCATCCCCAAGCTTGAGATTTAGTCCATCCTTCATCTCATTACTCATTCCTTCCATACACCTGAAATTTTTCTTCATACAAAACTTCACACAATCTTTATTAGCAACATTAGTGCACTCAAGATAAAAGGTCTTAAGGTTCAGTTCTAGCACCAAATAAACTTCCATTAGAACACTAGATACTGTAGCACTTCCCTCAAAAAGCTCAATTCCCCAAAAGAACTCAAGAATGAATCAACAAGAAGCAAATGCAGAAAATGGCAGAAATTTGTCAAAACAGACCAGTGGGTAAAGACGATTTTTTTCGAAGACCTTCTGTTGCTCAAATCAAAAAGTGTTGAACTAACGAAAGTTAGATAACAACCTAGGGAAAAAGAACAAAAATGCACGCCTCAAAAAGACGTTCATAGATTTTACACGAATTGTTACGGTGAAGCTCAAAATTCTGTTTCGGGACAACAACTTTCCCAATCATTACTTCTCTCTCATTAGAGGTTACTCCTGGCACAAAAAGCAAATAAAAAGGATAAGGAGCGGTTATTACAGAGATAATAACTTCCAAGACTCATCTAAAACTTTTGGTTTATCTCCCAATAAGTACTTTTCTTTAACGCCTTTAAGTTAGGCATAAGAAGCAAGAAAGAATCAAGTGTTCTCAAATGAAAAAGCATTAAGACCAAATTTTTTGCCCTTACCTCTCTTACTTTTGTTCTTAACCTTGGGGAAAATATGATTATTTGGTGGAGAAGAAAGGTGCATGGTCCCCTTTCCCGCATCTATTATCGCTCCAAGGAGTTCTAATAGGGACCTTCCAAGTGTAATTTGTCCTTTTCCTGCACATTCAATAACAAGATAATCAGTAGAAATCATTTTCCCAAGGATCTTTGTAAACACTCCTTCAGCTATTCCAAGAGGTAATATGGTAGTATTATTAGCAAGAGATATTTCTTTTCCTCCTTCAGTAAGCCCCCAAGTATTCAGAGATTTATAAATATCTTTGGGCATAAGGCAAAATTCAGACATGATATCATAGCGAGCTTGAAAAGTTTCAGTGTTTATCTCAATCTTTACTGTAGGGAGCCACTTTGATGGTTCAGAATTTATTGGAACATAATTGTGATGCTCCCTAAGCATATTATAGCAATCTTTTAAGCTACCAGTGCTAGTCTCAAGAGTGTTCAATCTAGCAAATATTTTTGCAAAAGAAATATCAGTTTGGCTAGGCAAGTTGTAAGTGAGGATCAATTTCTTTATAGCATTAATAGCATCATCCTCATTACATTGGAGGAAATCTCCTCCCTCAATAGCATCTAAAGCATATCTATAGCAAAGAGCAATTCCAAGGTAAAAATTGCTAAGGAACAAGCTTTGAGTCATTTTAGGCTCTATTTTTTATGTAGATCAGAGATTCTAGACCAAGCTTCCTTAAAAAAATTCTCAAATCCTTGTTTAAAAGGAAAATCATTTCCTCGGGTGACATAGTGATTGGATCAAGGCTAGACATAATGGCAACTTAGGATAGGAACTATTTTTTTGTGTTTTTTAAATAAAAAAGCAAACTAGTAAAACTATTTTTTTTGTGTGTTTTTGATAAAGAAACAAGCAAACAAAACAAAAAGAAACTAAGCAAAACAAAAATAACAAAGTAAAGAGATTGGTTATGAGGGACTCCCCTTGTGAAGATGTCCTTGACTCCCCGGCAACGGCACCAGAAAAATGCTTGATGGCTCTGTAATGGTGCCAGGAAAATGTTGGAGTGATGATGATGTAGAGCTCGTTGGGAACCCCAAGTGGAAGGTATGATGAGCACATCAGCAAGTTTCCCTCAGTATGAAACCAAGGTTTAATCGAACCAGTAGGAGCAAGGAAACACCCCAAAGGTGTTACTAGCTGAGCTTTGGCAGGGCGCACTATCGGTGCTAGTAGCAACGTGAAGACCTGCACAACACAACCACCGAACTTTGTCCCCAACTTGCGATGAGGTTGTCAATCTCACCGTGTTTTGCAGAAAACAAAGGATTAAATGTATCGAATGGAAAGAAGTAAAAGTTTGCAGAAAGTAAACACAAAGCAGTAAACGATTGTAGATTGTAAAGAAAAGGACCGAGATCCATAGTTCACTAGAGGTGGCTCTCCTTAAGATAGATAACATGCTGGGTGAACAAATTACAGCGGGGCAATTGACAAACATCAAGAAAGCAATACATGCATATACTAATCATCTTGACTCCTTTGAGATTCGATTGGGCATTACAATATTATACATAGACCGCCATCCAACTGCATCTATGACTAATAATCCACCTTCAGGTTATCATCCGAACCCCCTCCAGTATTAAGTTGCAAGCAACAGATTATTGCTTTACGAACTGCGTGTAAAGTAAACAATACGATTGTTCTATGAACAAAGGATTGTTGTTTTCTCCCTAGTAGCAACAACACAGCTAGTACCTTAGAGATTTCTGTCACTTCCCCAGATTACTAGAGGCATGAACCCACTATCGAGCATAAATACTAACTCTTGGAGTTGCTAGCATCTACTTGGCCAAGATAGCTACTAACAACGGAAAGCATGCAAGATAAAAAATAACAAAGACATGATAGAATCAATAGTCAATCTGAAATAGCATCTCAATATCCATCGGATCCCCACAAACACAACATGCAGAATTACAAATAGATGATCTTGATCATGAATGGAGCTCACAAGATCTAAACATGAAAGCACAAAGGAGGAGAACTAGCCATCTAGCTACTACATGGATCCGTGGTCCAAGGATGAACTACTCACGCATTACACCGGAGGCTTGCATGGTGATGAGGAAGGCCTCCAGGGTGAATTCCCCTCTCCGGCAGGGTGCCGGGAAGAGCTTTAGATCCCTCCCGGTCTAGGGATGGAGATGACGACGACTACAGACTCTTTCGTGGATTTTTATCGGGTACTTAGGGTTTTCGTCCCGAGGGCATCTTATAGGCGGAAGGGGAGACCGAGGGGGTGCCAAGGCTGGCCTCACCACCCCCTGGCGCGGGCCAGGCTAGGCCGCGCGGCCAGGTGGTGTGGTGGCCCCCTGGCCCCTCTCTGTCTCGTACTCTGGCATCTGATGACTTCCGGAAAAATAGGCACTTTGGGTTTTGTCCCGTCCAATTCCGAGAATACTCATTTTCTGACTTTCCTGGAACCAAAAATAGGCAGTTGGCACTGTGGCTCTTGTTAATAGGTTAGTCCAAGAAATCATATGAAAAGTACTCCAAAGTTGGAACAAAACACAAGAAAGTGGATAAAACCAAGCATGGAACATCAAAAATTATAGATACATTTGCAATGTATCAAGAACAAATTGAAGAATTTATTGTTTGGAAGGGTGCATTCGAACTTGCTTATTTGATTGAAAATACTGATGATGCACCTTATAAATATGAGGTTTATGATATACTTAAGTTTTTGTTTGATAATTACAAGGAAGAAAATGGCTATATTCTTGAATATCTTAATAGATGCTCTCCACCAATGGAAGAGACTAATGCCTTGCAGGAGACTATGGAAGAAGAAATTGCTGAAACTGGAAGCTCATTGGATGAAAAAGAGGAGGAGAGTGATGATCTAGAGGAGGAAGAATGGATCTACCCACGCCTACCTTCTAATGAGAGTAACTCTTTACCCCTTACGTTATTTGATTGTCCTCCATGCTTACCAAAGGAGGATGAATGTTATGTTCCTGTGGATTCTTTTGAAAATATTTATAATAAAGTTCTAGAATATGGTCCTATATTGGTTGATAATATTAATTGTACTACTATAGAAAACGAGTTTGATCAGTCATCTTGTTATAAAATTGTTAAAAGTGGGTATGAAGGTTTTAATCCCACTATTTTTGAGCTTGATAAAAATTATGTGTTTGTAGATCATGAAAAGCATGCTTTATGTGATAGTTATATTCTTGAGTTTATTCATGAGGCTACTGAAAATTATTATGAGATAGGAAAACATGGTTGTAAAAGTTTTCATGGTACTGAAACACCTCTTTATGTGCTGAAAGTTTTGAAGTTACTCTCGTTTTATCTTCCTATGCCTGTTAATTTGTTCTTTGTGAATTTATTTGCATACAAGATTCCTATGCATAGGAAGTGGGTTAGACTTAAATGTGTTTTGAATTTGCTTCTTGATGCTCTCTTTTACTTCAATTCATATTTCTTATGTGAGCATCTTCTCAAACTACCATGCCTAACTTAAAGGCGTTAAAGAAAAGTACTTATTCGGAGATAACCCAAAAGTTTTAGATGAGTCTTGGAAGTTATTACCTCTGTAATAACCGCTCATTATCCTTTTTATTTGCTTTTTGTGCCAAGAATAACCTCTAATGAGAGAAAAGTAATGATTGGGAAAGTTGTTGTCCCGAAACAGATTTTTGTGCTTCACCGTAAAAATTCGTGTAAAATCTCTGTATGTACTTTTGAGGCTTGAATTTTTTTGCTTCTGCCCCAGGTTGTTATATAACTTTCGTTAGTTCAATACTTTTTGATTTGAGCAACATAAGGTCTTCGAAAAAATTGTATTTACCTGCTGGTATGTTTTGACAGATTTCTGCCATTTTCTGCATTTGCTTCTTGTTGGTTCCTTTTTGAGTTATTTTGGGGAATTGAGATTTTTGAGGGAAGTTCTACAGTAGCTAGTGTTTTAATGGAAGTTTTATTGCTGTTGGAACTGAACCTAAAGACCTATTATCTTGAGTGCACTAATGTTGCTAATAAAGATTGTGTGAAGTTTTGTATGAAGGAAAAATTCCAGGTGTATGGAAGGAATGAGTAATGAGATGAAGGATGGATTAAAGCTCAAGCTTGGGGATGCCACGCGTGTCACCCCAAGAAATATCCAAGAAGTACAAGCGTCAAAGCTTTGGTATGCCCAAGGCATCCCCCTCTTCATCAATAAAAATCCTAGGTTTCTTCCAAACACTTCATTTTTATTGTTTAATGCATAGTTATGATGTTCTTGGAGCGTCTTATTTTTAGTTTTGCTTTTTGTTTGCTTGGTTTTCTTAGTTTGCTGAATAAATTGGTTGGACCCCCTCTTTTATACATTGGTTTTCAAATAGTTTGGTTTGGATTGGAAAAGAGTAGGAAAGTTCATGCTTAAGTGGTAAACAGAGCTTATTTTGACTGTGGCCTATGCTTTGTCATGCCATGCTCGATATTGTTTTGGCTTTATGCTTAGTATTCTTTGCTGTAGCATGACTTGTTATAAACAATTGAGATTGCTTAATGTTCCTTGGAAGGATCATGCGCTGTTTTAGCATTTTAAAGCATAGTATTGTGGTATTCTCCTTTGATGCTTTATTTGGGTTGACTTGGCGCATGCTCACACCATTTTATGACTATCTCAAGTCACCATGGCCTTGATTATCCTTTAGTTTTCAACTTGTAGTATCACGTTATGCTTTGATCCATGATATTTTGTCGCTCTGCATGATTATGGCCATTATTGCTCTCTTAGTTTGTCGCTCCTAGTCTTTTGCTAGCCTCCAAAACCAAGTATGAGTTCCGCTCATGCATCCAACTCCTTAAACCAAGTTATTCCAAAGAGTCCACCATACCTACCTACTAGCATATGCTATTCCAAATATATTCTTGTTTTATCTACCTTCCAAATTAAACTTGTTATGAGAAAACTAGTGATTAAAGCTCTCACGAACTTGATGGCACACTTTACTTTTCTTGCATTTAATAACTTGAACCATTGGGTCCTTCTTTGTTGCGTATATTCTTGCGCTTTATAAGTTGAAATTAGCAGAACCATGTATCAGGGGGGACGCTTTCAACATTGCACTTGTAGTTTGTACCCCGTTGATATCGTGTTCTTTTGCTTATGGATCCCGGTGGTGTGAAATAAAAGTGGAACTTGTAAGATCATGGAGTTTGTATGTGTGTTAGAGAAACGTCTCGGTCGCTAGCCTAAGCATTGCCTAATCATGGTGGATACTTGCAGCATAACCATAATGAGCACTCAATGAAGCATCCTCACTAAAAACCTATGCAAATAGCAAATAAAAGATCGCTGAGATGCTCATTGTCTGCCTGCCTTGTCATTTTGATTATGGGATAGCTCCTGTATCATGTGCAAGGGGTACCCCGTTGGCGGTTCTTTATGATACATATGTACTTAAAATGACAAGAGCTTACTCGTGAGTAAATTTGAGTAGCATGAGGTTCGGTCTTCGTAAGTTAGGGGCATGAGATTTCAGCTTATAACTTGTCAAGCATATCCTCTTAGTTGTGTCACTTTAACCTTAATCACCTTAAAGATGCTTAAGATAGGGGCAATGAGAGATGAAAGCTATTAAGTACCATAATTTTTGGAAGCTCTTTATGAGACTTGAATCCCTACTTCCTTCTATGAAGGCCTTTCTTTTACTTTTATGTTGAGTCCCCACCTTCTATCTTTATGCACCTACTTTGAGAGAATAGTGGCCATTCTTAGTTCTATGTGCATTGTCCCAAGACTTGTTGATTGATGCATACTTTGATATTACTTGTTCTAAACTATTTGTATCTAGTCACTCTTATGAACTTTGAAGGTGTCATATGCATTTATGTTTGCTACTCTATGAGGGACAAGCTAAATACCACTATGCTATGTTTTCTTTATATGAAACAAACAAACGTCTTGCAAAGCATTGTTATGCATGAATCTTTTGTTCGTGCCTTTTCATGTTGCAACATAGTTTCTTTGTCTTATTGCTAGAACTTTGTCTTTCATGTTATGATTGAAGTACTATGATCCTAGCTTTGAATGTTTTACAAATACTTTGATCAAGTCTATGATGGTGCATGTCACCTCAAAAATTATTCTTTCTTTTTATCACTTACCTACTCGAGGACGAGCAGGAGTTAAGCTTGGGGATGTTGATACATTGCAAATGTATCTATAATTTTTGATGTTCCATGCTTGGTTTTATCTATTTTCTTGTGTTTTGTCCACAGTTTGGAGTACTTTTCATATGATTTCTTGGACTAACCTATTAACAAAGAGCCATAGTGCCAGCTGCCTGTTTTCTGCTGTTTTTGGTTCCAGGAAGTCAGAAAATGAATATTCTCGGAATTGGGCAGGACAAAAGCAAAAGTCAGTTTTTCACCAAGGGACACACGGAGCCAGAATACGAGACGGAGAGGGGCCAGAGGGCGGCCACACCACCTGGCCGCGCGGCCAGGCCTGGCCCACGCCAGGGGGTGGTGTGGCCAGCCCAGGCACCCCCTCGGCCTTCCCTTTCGACTATAAGATGCCTCCGATACAGAAACCCTAAGTATCCGATCAATATTCTACGAAAGTGTTTGTAGCCGCCGTCGTCTCCATCCCTAGACCGGGAGGGATCTAAAGCTCTTCTCGGCACCCTGCCAGAGAGGGGATTTCACCCTGGAGGCCTTCTTCATCATCATGCAAGCCTCCGGTGTGATGCATGAGTAGTTCATCTCTGGACTATGGGTCCATGTAGTAGCTAGATGGTTGGTTCTCCTCCTTTGTGCTATCATGTTTAGATCTTGTGAGCTCCGTTCATGATCAACATCATCTATTTGTAATTCTGCATGTTTTATTTGTAGGGATCTGATGGATATCGAGATGCTATTTTCAGATTGATTATTGATTCTATCATGTCTTTATTATTTGTGATCTTGCATGCTTTCCGTTGTTAGTAGCTATCTTGGCCAAGTAGATGCTAGCAACTCCAAGAGTTAGTATTTATGCTCGATAGTGGATTCATGCCTCTGGTAATCTGGGGAAGTGACAGAAATCTCTAAGGTACTAGATGTGCTGTTGCTACTAGGGAGAAAACAACAATCCTTTATTCATAGAACAATCATCTTGTTTACTTTACACGCAATTCGTAATGCAATTATCCGTTGCTTGCAACTTAATACTGGAGGGGGTTCGGATGATAACCTGAAGGTGGATTATTAGTCATAGATGCAGTTGGATGGCGGTCTATGTATAATGTTGTAATGCCCAATCGAATCTCAAAGGAGTCAAGATGAGTAGTATATGCTTGTATGCTTTCTCGATGTTTGTCAATTGCCCCGATGTAATTTGTTCACCCAACATGTTATCTATCTTAAGGAGAGCCACCTCTAGTGAACTATGGACCCCGGTCCTTTCTTTTACATTCAATCTACAATCAAACTGTTTATTGCTTTGTGTTTACTTTCTGCAAACTATTACTTCCTTTCATTTGATACATTTAATCCTTTGTTTTCAGCAAAACCAGTGAGATTTACAACCTCATCGCAAGTTGGGGACAGAGTTTTGTGGTTGTGTTGTGTAGGTCTCCATGTTGCTGCTGGCACCGGTAGTGCGCCTGCCAAAGTTCAGCTAGCTACACCTTTGGGGTGTTTCCTTGCTCCTACTGGATTGATAACCTTGGTTTCATAACTGAGGGAAAAGTTACTGTTGTGCTCATCATACCTTCCTCTTGGGGTTCCCCAACGAGCTCGTTAATACACGAGTCAGCAATGATCACCTCAAGATCCACCTTGAGTGATTAAGAAACATCGGCGGGACTCGAGGTAAGGAGAATAAAGTGGCATGTTGCTTCAGCTCCTAGTTGCTTGAATTAGGTTAAAGGTATTTTGGCGCAAATACGGAATCCAATATTCTGATCTATGGTTCACATAATTGGTGATGGTTGTTGTTCTCGTGTGATGTCTCTTAGCACGATGATTTCATGTCTGCCCATTATAATAGGCTCTACTACGACAAGTTTTGCCCGACTTCTGTGAAGGAGGGGCGATGACGGTGGCACGCCATTGGATTGCTCTAGTGGTTGTAGTCATCGCTAGGTGGTCCAAGAACATATTTATAATTTTTACTAATTTGGGATTTTTGTTACATGATTGATGATTATTAATATACTGGTGAATCTTTTTGCAAAATAAACAAACCAACACAAATTCCCTTGTGATTGTACAAAATAATCACATATATGGATATGTATTTATCTTCGAACGAGATAGTGGACCCTAGACTATGTGGTTGATTCACCTTAGATGGAGATGACATCGACACTACTAGAAAACCGTCTTCTGCCGAGTACTAATAATACCTAAAAACATATGAAAAGTTATATCGCCTACTTATGGATATATATTGAGAATGTAATTTCCCTATGGTAACTGTGTGTGCACTAGAACGTATTGAGCCTCTATCGGATCATGCCCCTATTCTTCTATCTACTAGCTTGCCAAGATCACAATGTAGACAATAGTTCAAATTTGAACTTGGATGTTGCACCATGATGGCTTCCATGAGATGATTAAGAATGTTTGGAAGAAACCAGTAAGGGGTTGAACCCAATCCATAGATGGAATAATAAGATGCATGCTACTCAAAAATTCCTCAATGCATGGGTCAGACACACTACTGATGTTCTCAAGAAAGAGAAGCTTTGACTTCCATCTATCATTGATCAATTAGAAGCTTACATGAAAGTTAGACCATTAACTGCACAAGAAATTGAGCTAAAATGCCAATCAAATGCAGAAAACTATTAGACTCCTGCGAGAAGAGGAACTCAAATAGTACAAACGATCTAAAGTGAAATTTATTCTAGAAGGAGATTCGAATTCAAGATACTTCCATAGTGTGGAAAGTGATAGACACCGGAATAAACTTATTCATTCTCTTGTACGGAATGATGGCACGATGAAGGGCCATGAGCAACTCAAGTCTTATATTACAAATTACTATAAGGGTCTGTTTGGAGCCCCTAGAAAAAGTAACTTCTTGATTGATGAGTCTTGAACGGAATACATACCCCAAGTTTCCGTTGAGGAGAATAACTTTCTGACTACGCCTTATAGTGAGGAGGAAGTCAAGAAGGTGTTTTTCCAAATGGAACACAAGGCCTTAGGTGCAGATGGCTTTCCAGATGAGTTCTTTCAAAACTTTTGAGATGTTATCAAGGTAGAGGTTCTAGATTTGTATGGCTTTTTTTCATGTTGGACAACTAGGATTGTTCCATCAGGATTTTGTTGAGATAATATTATTACCAAAGATTAATGAGGCAGAAAGGATACAACAATATAGACTTATATGCCTTCTTAACGTTAGTTTTAAGATCATATAGTTTGTCCAACACACACTGCTTTTATGCAAGGAAGAAATATCTTGGATGGTTTAGTAATTTTGCATGAAATAGTACATGATCTATGATGGTTGTAAAAATAGCCATCTTTCTCCGTGTTTAAATCACATTTTTAGTCAAACAATTGACCGAGAATCTCTCTAGCCTTGCTACTAATGATTAATTATTGCAATTAAGTGGAATCCTTTGTCTTGAAGTGTGTTGTATAGTACATCACACTTTTAAGGCAAAATCAGGAGCATTTACTAAAGGTTATGACGTTACCTACTCAGCAAAGCCAACTAGGGTCGAAAAATAACCTCTAGAAGGTTTAATGACCTGCGGTACGTGCAAGGCCCACCCATACCATCCACCCGTACCATGTGGCAGCGGCTCTGTTAGGTTAAAGTAGCAACTTTCATGAAGACACCTATTTATTTCGAGACTCCCGGTACCGCACAGAGAGCCGCCATTCTGATATTGCATCACAACACCACCATAGTTCATCCTCTCCATCCTCCATCCACTTTGTAGACATAGCCATCAACTTATACTTGAGATCTCCTTGTGAATTAGCGACCATTGTAAGAATATTTGATTTCAATCTAGTATTTTGCACAATATTTTCTATCACTAATCTTATTGTTATGAGTGAGTAGTCCTCACGGGCTGCGGGTTGGAGTGAAACCTTGCAAAGATTATGTCCATCTAATTCATGGGAGCATTGTGTGGTGATTAAATAGATATTTGTATCCTTGTCTCTTGTCTCGATCCATGGGCTTGTAGGTACGAAAAATCCCAAGGATTGATAAAGACTTAAGGTGATATGAGTGGTGAATGGCGATTTCACGTGAAACTCAGTGATAACAAGGGTAGTATGGTCTTCGTTTAGGGATCCATATGGGAGTAATTACAAGATCACTTCTTAAGGCTTTGGTCTGTATTTGACTTAATAATCATTATAGCCCGGTACTTCGTGGTGTAACGGTTGGATCAAAAGACTATTGTTATGCATGTGGCTCGTAGGGGTTTTAATATATCTGAATGTCTTGCCCACAACCTTTATCTTTGTTAAATCATTTCACATGAATATGCGTATTATTATCTTTATCCCATATGATGTGCAACTGCAGGTAAATCTTCAACCTGCCTATTTCTATCCATTGCAATAACCAACGATTCAAAGTAAACTCAAAAGGTCTAGTAAACATAAGGTAAAACAAACAAACAAGTCTTATAGATTTGTCTTGTTTAATTTCCATTTAGTAGTGTTTCCCAAGGTTTGTTTAAACCTAGATCTACTAGGAAAAATCTACTGTACTACATCCGCAAAAACGGATCGAAGGTATCAATCTACATAGGAGAAAGTTGAATGGGTGTTGTTTAAAATTGACTTTGAAATGGCCCATAATAAAGTTAAGTGGTGGTATTTTCTCCATCAAACTCTTAGAATGAGAGTTTTTTCTGTAGAGTGGCTAGAGGTAGTGTTTCCATCAAAATCAATGATAATATTGGCAGATACTTTTAGACAAGAAAAGGTTTGAGATAAGGTGACCCATTATCGTTGATACAATTTAATATAGTGGCAGATATATTGGCCATCAAGATTGAGGATGCAAAAGATGATGGACAAATTGAAGGACTGATCCCTCACATTGTTGATGGTGGACTACCTATCCTTCAATACGCCGATGATACAATTCTATTTATGGAACATGACCTTAAAAAAGCTAAAAATCTGAAATTAATATTATCAGCATTCGAACAACTTTCTGGTCTGAACTTAATTTCCATAGAATTGAATTGTTTTGTTTTGGCGAGGCTCAAGATGAGACCCACCTCTATGCCAGTCTATTTGGCTATGGTCAAGGGCAGTTTCCTATCAACTATTTGGATATCAATTCATTACTAGAGACACAAATGCTGAGACAAAACAAGTCGATCAAATATTACAATTAAGATTAAGTAGTTGGAAAGGAAAATTACTATCTCTTGGTTAAAGATTAATGCTCATAAATTCTGTACTAAGAAATATGGTACTATATATGATACAAAATATCATTCTTTCAACTTCCAAAAAGAGTTTGGCATAGACTGGATTATTTCCGGACAAGATTCTTCTAGCAAGGAGATCACGAGAAAAAGAAATACCAACTAGACAAATTACGTGACCTGCACCGTGATGAAGAACTTGAGAAGTTGCGGAGCGGTTCCCAAAAACCTTATTCGCCCTCCCCGTACATGATCACAAAGGAGAGTGGTTCCGGAGACCCGCTCCCCCGTTTGTCGGTGCACGCCGGCACGTGGGATGGAGTAGACTACATTGGTGACACAAATAGAGAGGCTAGCAAAACCCTAGGTTGGTTTCGGTATATTTATGTGGTGGAAGCCACACATGCACTTATATAGAGCGGCTCATAAAACCATAAAGGGAACAACATGGACAACAACGTCGTCGTGCTGGCTCTCCGCTGTGATTCACTGCCACTAGTTTGACCTCCCCACGTCATCCTCTAAGCAAGCAGGAACTAGGGCTCTACCGCTGCCAACACCGCACGGGCTTTGCCTGACGGCCAACACTAGCGACGACGACATGGGAGGTTAGGGTTCACCCCTGGTCGCCCGTGGGGAGCGACCTAGGAGCGGGGGAGTAGCTCGTCTTGAGAGAAACAATTATGAACAACTGACACGATCCCCATCCTCTCCGACTGTACACATACAAGAGAGGCAGCCAGGGTTTGCTCGCGCTGCCAGTCTCTTCGGCCGCGCTGCCGGTTGGTGTTCACTTCCCCACCTCCCCCACGCCTCGCCCCCTTCCCTAGCCCTGTGCCACTGTTGTTCGAGGTTATATCCGACCCGTTGCCTCTACACGAGGACGTCTCCGACCTGTGCTGCAGTAGGACACCATCCTCGATCTGGTGCTGTTGTACGATGCCATGCGCGGCCAGAACGCCGTCCCTGTTCTGTTGTATAACGTCGACAACCTACCACATCGCCGACCTCCCTGGACCAGGAGCAAGGTGAGCCCCTCCCATGTTCCTATCTTTTCTTGATTACATGCGAATCTAGAAAACCCAAGTCACTTATTTTGAGGCGGAGGGAGTACATGTTTAGGATCTGTTCTGTATGTGTGATTTAAAACTGCATATGTAAATATGGACCGGTTCGTGTATATATATGATATATATATATAGTAGATACTTGGGTACATAACTGGGTTTTCATTTGTTTAGGGAAAGAAAACATAGCACCCAGGTAACCATCCGATCATCCCGCAAGACGTGTCGGACCTGGGCGGGAGTCGCCTGGACCGTTGGATGGAGCGCGTCCACTAGTACTAAACCACGCGTCGCCTCCTTCCCAAAATTTCCACCCACAAAACCCCCGAATCCCGCCTCTAAACCCTAGCCGCCAGCACTGCCTATATTCCCCTCCCCTCCCGCAGGGTCCAATCCCATTTGGTTCGGAGGCGGGCGAGCGAGCGAGCGAGCGCCGAAGCATCATCCCCCGGCCGATTCGTCCGTCCGGTAAGCTCTCCGTGTCCTGGATTTGTTTCGATTTGTGTTGTTTTGCTCTCTCAGTCTCCCGATCTCCCCCAGACTTGTCCCCAATCTCTAACCCTAGCCGCCTACCCAGCACCCCCTGTTGCATCCAATCCGGTCTCCCCCTCCCCACTTACTCTATATCCCTGTCTCACCGCCGTCCAAGCGCCCGGCGTCAACAGAAAGCAGCACGCGTCGGTGGCCCGGCGGCGGAACCGGCAGTATCAGCGTAGTCCCTTTTTTTTTACTGGAAACCGCCCCGATATGTGCCGGAGCTTTATCCCGGTGGTTGTACGCATTTGCCAGCGTGTAGATATGCATCAGAACCTGCGTTCAAGTTTGTTCGACCAGCCTATCTGTATAGCGTGACTTTCATATGTACCTACTCGCTTTTGGTCAGTATAAATTGCCCTCGAAATAGAGTGACTGGCATAAAATTAATAGTAATACAAGTATAATTTGACCTGGCGTGTTCTAGAACCTGCTAGTGCTGGCATATTACCCTGCTGTAATTTTGTTTTCTTATTTCCTTTTCGTCTGGTCATGTGGTAGTAGCCATGGTAATTTATCTGGTTGTACAAAGTTTCTTTATGTCATCTTATTGCTAATTTGCCATGGTAATCTAGTGGCGTCAGTTAGCTTAACACATGGCATGGGTAGGAGCTTTTATTACTGTTTATCCGAGAAATATGTCTGGCTGATTGAGATAAAAAGTATCTACTCAGCTAGCTAGCTTATGAATGTTTTGTTCCACTAGAGCTGGATGTTTTACATTTTATAACCATATTTTACCAAAAGCTTCTCTTGACTATCTTTTTAATTGTCCTTATGTGGTTCTCAACGGAAAAGCCTTCTAATGTGGCTTGTTAAAAAAGACTAAGCTAGTTGAAACTGGTCAAGTAGCCTGTAGGATTAGTAGGAGAGCTGATGGATGCTATTTTTTGTTAATTGGTACATAACTGTGTTTTCATAATATTTGCTAACTGACACAATCTGGTCCTTTTTTTTGATAGGGAAGTTTCAGTCATGGATATCACTCAGATTCTGTTAGCTGCTCAATCTCTGGATGGTAACCTCCGCGCAGCAGCCGAAGGCAACATTAAGCAGTTCCAGGAGCAGAATCTTCCCAACTTCCTCCTATCCTTGTCAGTTGAGTTATCCAGTGATGAAAGACCACCAGAGTCTAGAAGACTTGCTGGTATTATCCTTAAGAATTCATTGGATGCCAAAGATTCTGCAAAGAAGGAGCTACTGATTCAGCAATGGGTCAGCCTGGATCCATCAATCAAATTGAAGATTAAAGAATCATTGCTCATAACACTAGGATCTTCAGTTGCTGATGCAAGGCAGACGTCATCACAGGTCATTGCAAAGGTTGCATCCATTGAGATACCCCGTCGGGAATGGCAAGACCTCATTGCCAAATTATTGAGCTACATGACGCAGCCGGGTGCGTCTGCGCCACTAAAGCAAGCTACTCTAGAGGCACTGGGGTACGTGTGTGAGGAGATTCCTCCTGAGCACTTGGAGCAAGATCAAGTGAATGCTGTTCTGACTGCCGTTGTTCAGGGAATGAACCAGACAGAGCTAAGTTCTGAAGTCCGTCTTGCAGCAGTCAAAGCTCTGTATAATGCTCTTGATTTTGCTGAGAGCAACTTTGCAAATGAGATGGAGAGGACCTTTATAATGAAGGTAATTTGTGAAACAGCTGTGTCGAAAGAAGTGGAGATCAGGCAGGCAGCTTTTGAGTGCCTTGTTGCGATTGCATCCACATATTATGTGCACTTAGATCCTTATATGCAAACTATATTCAACCTGACAGCTAATGCTGTGAAAGGAGATGAGGAACAAGTTGCACTCCAAGCTATTGAGTTCTGGAGCACTATTTGTGAGGAAGAGATTGAACTCCAAGAAGAATATGAGGGATCTGATGATGCTAACTCAACTGTAAATTACCGCTTCATTGAAAAGGCCCTCCCTTCACTTGTTCCAATGCTGCTAGAAACTCTGTTGAAGCAAGAGGAAGATCAAGAGCAAGATGATAATGCTTGGAACATTTCCATGAGTGGTGGGACGTGCCTTGGACTCATTGCTAGAACCGTTGGCGATGCAATTGTCCCCCTTGTGATGCCATTTGTGGAGGCTAATATCACAAAGCCGGATTGGCGTTGTCGTGAGGCAGCAACTTTTGCATTTGGTTCTATCCTTGATGGCCCCTCCCTTGGGAAACTTGCTCCCCTGGTACAAGCTGGACTTGATTTCTTGCTCAACACAATGAATGATCCAAACAGTCAGGTAAAAGACACCACTGCATGGACTCTTGGGCGAGTATTTGAGCTTTTGCATTCTCCATGCAGTACAAATCCAATCATATCAAATGCGAACCTTCCTCGTATCATGACTGTGTTGCTAGAGAGTAGCAAAGATGTTCCAAATGTGGCCGAGAAAGTTTGTGGAGCCATATATTTCCTTGCCCAAGGTTATGAAGATGCAGAGCCGGTCTCATCTTTGCTTACACCTTATCTTCCTAATGTTATAGCTGCTCTCCTTACTGCTGCGGATCGTGGTGATGTGACCCATTTCAGGCTTCGTGCATCTGCTTATGAAGCGCTGAATGAGATTGTAAGAGTCAGCAACATACCTGAAACTTCAAGCATTATAGGACAGTTATTGCAGGAGATCATGAGAAGATTGAACCTTACATTTGATCAGCAAATATGTTCATCAGGTGACAAGGAGAAGCAAAGCGATCTGCAGGCTTTGCTGTGTGGTGTATTGCAGGTCATTATCCAGAAACTGAGCAGTTCAGATGCGAAGTCCATAATTTCCCAGACTGCTGATCAGTTGATGCTTCTATTCCTCCGTGTCTTTGCCTGCCACAGTGCTACTGTACATGAAGAAGCTATGCTTGCCATTGGTGCTCTTGCTTATGCCACTGGTCCAGATTTTGTGAAATATATGCCTGAGTTTTTCAAGTACCTTGAGGCAGGCTTGCAGAATTATGAGGAGTACCAAGTATGCTCCATCTCTGTAGGGGTGGTTGGTGATATTTGCCGTGCCTTGGAAGATAAAATTTTGCCATTCTGTGATGGGATTATGACCGTTCTTCTCAAGGACCTCTCAAACTCACAGCTAAACAGGTCTGTGAAACCTCCAATTTTCTCATGCTTTGGAGACATTGCTCTTGCCATTGGTGAGAATTTTGAGAAATACCTGCCGTATGCTATGCCAATGCTTCAAGGAGCGGCTGAGCTTCTTGTTGTTTTGGATCAAAATGATGAGGATATGGTTGATTATGGTAACCAGCTCAGACGTGGCATCTTTGAGGCATACTCTGGCATACTTCAGGGTATAAAGGGTGCGAAAGCCCAGCTGATGTTACCTTATGCAGGCCATCTATTGCAGTTCACGGAAGCTGTCTACAAGGATAGTAGCAGGTACTACATGTCATTTCTGTTCCCTTATTTGTTATTACATGGGCGATTGGTCTTGTTCCTTAACACCATATATACATGTTTTACTTTCAGGGATGAGAGCGTGACCAAGGCTGCGGTTGCTGTCCTGGGGGATCTTGCAGACACACTCGGCCCAATCTCCAAGGATCTGTTCAAGAGCCACCTCTTCCATGTTGAGTTGTTGAGGGAGTGCCTCGATTTGGATGATGAAGTCAGGGAGACGGCGTCATGGACCCAGGGAATGATAAACCAGGCAATAGTTTCTTAGTATGAGAAATTACCTTGCTTTGTCTGTTATGGCGGATGTTCTGTTTTGTTGCTGCGCCAAAGTCTGTTTGGCGCAGATGAACGGAAGGATACCAAAGTATATGTAGTGTCAGTGGTAGGAACCATGTCATAGGCGGTCTTGTGTGTGGTTTATTTCTCGGCCTGTCGAGTCGTTATGGGTCAGATTGTCAGTGTGTCGAGTTGGTGCGCGTCGCATTTGACGGCAGTGGGTTATGGCATTGGATGTCTTGGAACAGCTAAACTTGTTAATGTATTCTACTCTATGTTCATCCATGCAATATGCTGCTTGATGTTACTGCCTGGCAGTAGAATGCTGTTATCATGCTATCGTGGTACTATCTGTCTCATGAAATTGTGCTGAGCATATATCCATGTTTTGCTCTAGTATCTCTTGTGCAGGTGTTGTTTATGGGTTGCAGTACGCAGCTGCTGCATTCAGGTAAGCAAACTGGTGAGTACAAAATTTTGTGATTTATTTCGTCGTCTTAGCCACAGGCTACACCACATACACACCACACAGTGCAATTTGAAATGTTCCTACTGTATATACGTGTGGAGACGAACTCTTTTGGCAAACACCGAAGCAAGGTAACATTTATGTTGTGTAAGGCATCTCTGCCGTTCTGGTGTCATCTTCAGGTGGCCTCTGTGGAGAACTGGAGATGATGTCCAGCTCTGCCCACCACAGTGGCGATGCCTTGGGGGTGGCCGCGTCGGTTGGCATGTCGGTGATCTCCGTCAGCTGCCTCGTGAGTCGTGACCTCTGTCATCGTTGGTTGGCCTGGAGAGGCACATTGTCACTTTGTCAGCTACTAGGTCACGTATTTCCTATGGACGAAACTTTATCAGTTAATCACCATGGAGATGCTCGAAGAGCGTGCCGTTGGGAGCATATACTCGAACACCATCATCCTCGTGAAACGCTGCTCTTCCTGGCAGTAGCCGAGCAGGTTCACCAAGTTGCTGTGGTTCACTCTGGAGAGGCTTGTTATCTGAAATAATTAAGATTGTACAGTTTCATGTTAGTATTTTTTCAGAGCTCTGAAAAATATATATTGCACCTGTTCTTCAAATACTAATTGAGATTCTGGTCAATGTTACACCTGTTGTTCAAATTTGAAGATGTGTGTGATTCAGCTATGGGCGTTTGGGACTTGGTGATATGATCATCACGGCGTCAATTGTCGATTGCTCGAGCTAAAAAAAAAAGTTCCACAAGTAACTGTAACATATACGTGATAAAAAAATTATTATTGAATTGAAGAATATACCTTCAGATTTTCTCAAGACAGTGATCGTTAGACCCCAAGAGCCATACACCGTGTCACTTCGGCGCTCATAACAGCCTGAACATTCAACATGTCACGGCGCTTTCAGTTATTTCTTTTCAGAGTGGATACCATAACAGCCTGATTTTGTTTCCAAGGAAGAGCATGGATCAAGCCATAAGATAGGAAGAGTTGCCATGTATTTTGTTTTGCTGGTCAGTTGGTCATGCAATGTAGTACTAACTGAAAAGGTTTAACGAATTGAAAGAACCGAGTACCCTAATCTAAATAGTATCTCTACATAAAATGAATTGAGACCTAGTAAGCCGCAAGCACAAAAGCAGGTTACAACCAGGACCTCTCAGTTCTGTGTACTCTCGATTTGTTACGAGCAAGATACATGCAAATGATATACGTATGAAGCAAGATGATCTTGATTTGTGCCATCCTCTACAGTTTCTCCAACAGAAAGAAATGAAGGAACGGAGAAATCAGAAGGAGGCGACTGCACACTTATACTATATCCTAATCCTACATAAGTATTATTAATTCATTTGGCTGACAGCCACTAGCGAGATACTGGAGACAGTTATGGTGTATACCAGGATGCTTGAGCAGAATCATCACAGCATCAACCTAATATACAAACAGAACTACAAAAGTAAAGATTTCTATTGAAATTAACGTTTTCACTTAGGGGGGTGAGGGGGTATTGTACATTATAGCTGTACAGAACATCGCACTTAACACAAAATTCAGATAATTAACAGAACTAATTATTCAAATAAATAAAAAGTTTGAAAAGTCAATGGTGAGACCATAAAAAAAAGTCAATGGTGTAAACTGACCTCCCCCACAAGCCTCCATGGTAGCAAGCCATTCTTCCAAAAAATGGTACCAAAGAAAGCCGCATAGCAGCACACATCGATTTGACAATCATCGTTTAGTTTATTACAAACCAATCTGGGAGGTAAAACTTCCTCCACAGATAAAGCACTAGAGCTCTAAACAGTTCAGTAGCAACTAGCTAACACGAACGAGGGCCATAAACAATCTAAACTTTGTCCAAACTAGAAAATAAGATCAAGAGAAACCAGAGCCAAAGAGAACTCAATCTTCAAGATGTCTCACTCCCAGCATTCATCCTTTGCTTCGATATTTTTTTTCGTTTGCCACTTTAAGCAGTTTCACAACAACCCCTTCTTGCTGGTCATTTCGAAGATCCGTCTGCTGCAAACTAGCCCAGAAGTGAATGGCATGTAAAATCCGCGAAATCACACTAACAGGATCTACAGGTACAATATTCTTAAAACAGGCATCATTCCTAACTTTGCAATTAATCAAAAAAAAACCAGCAAGACCAACAACTACTAAAGCCTGAAAGCTATTCCTGTTAAACCCAAGTACCCAATTACAAACATCTTCCATCCTAGAAGGTAAATTACTAATATCTAGGGTACAAGCTACAACATCCCAAATATATCTAGCTGAATCACACTCAAAAAACAAATGGTTCAATGTTTCTTTGCAGTGGCATAATCTACAAGTTTCCACTCCAAGCCATCTCTCTAAACTAAAATATCCTTAGTAAGAATAGTTTTCTTAAAGCAAAGCCAAATAAACACTTTAAAGCAAAGTCAAGATCCATATTGTCTTCAGTATTGGGTTCGTCCAATAAAACTTGAGATAAGGGGGGAATTAGGGTGACAGAAGATTACTCACCAGTTATTTCCCGGCATCCTGTTTCACAAATGCATGTGGAAAACACTGACAGTAGCATTACATTACATGATTAAATAACCCTGACAATTAGAAGAGTGTATCATGTACAATTAGAACAACTACAATTACTATAGCTCCACGTGTACAATGTGATCAGGATTGAGAGATTAAGGCGTGTGCAGGGATAACAAGAAAGGTACAATCAGATAACTGTGCGAGGCACTTTGTCAATAGTAGGGTTTAACTCTGCTCTAGGAAACCAGAGACTCAAAGATGAAACAACACTTGGTCTTATAAATGAAAAACTCCAGGTTTTAGCCGTTGATATGTCATTAGGACACGTCAAGTTAAGAGCAAGAACAAGTTGTAGGTTATACATCCCTATAAATCCTAAATTTTCATTAGGATCATGAACAAAATCTCAATAAAATAGATTTGTATAACTATTAGTCCTCATTCCAGATTACAGACACATAATTTGTTCATACTAACATTAAGAAGTTGTTGATGTGCATTTCCACATGGTAATTATTGCATATGTGCCTTGTGTCTTGCAGTATCTGGTGCTGCAGAGATGACTTTATATCAAAGGAATTTAAGATATCTGCAGGAGAAGCTTTCAGGAGCTGATGCATATGGTCTATCAATTTCTACAGACGGAAGGTCACATTCATTCCTGCTGGATAATAGGTCAAGCATTTTACCTAACAGCAAGTGAGCTACTTGCCCCAGCTCAAGTTGCTCCAACATATATACAAACAACCTAAGTTTGTAAGAACAGAAGCATATTTCTTCTCCAACACATATCCCAAAGCTAGAAGACAAATCACTTTAGTAGCACGGTGGGAGTTGTGTCACTTTTGTGATCACATGGAAGAAGTATCTTGTTCTAAAATGACGCACAATTTTCTTCCATATGGTCACTTTAGCCAAGAAGCTACGAACTTAAGGATAACCTTGAGCATGGAAGAGATAAGTATTGACTAGTGATACACAAGCAATAAGGCAGATAAATCAGTTCCTTTATACATATAGAAAATTTGAACATGGATTGTGAGTGTTTTCTCAAAAAAAAACATGGATTGTGAACAATCAGATCACTACTTGTTCAATTTCTGAGACTAAGAACTAAGTGTTTGTGCCGTGGACAGTAGCTAACGGGCAGAAACTGCAGTGTTACCATCTAAGCATCTAGTACACGAAGGTACAAAAATTGTATGTTAAGATGTCAAAATTGAATTTGGGGGCACCACCGCAGCACAATGAGCATCATTTGTGTCAGTGAGCCCAGGGACACTGTCCTTGCAACAATCCAGGAACTTCGATTTGATAGTCTTCTCAGAACAAGCAACTGATGTGTAAAAACAAAAGTTGTTCAGCAATCCCTCTGCCAGCGGGACCTTCACGACACGATGCCGGGGAACTAGATGTGTCTCCACGCTCGACATGAATAGCGTACTGTGGCTCCAAAGCCAATCATGTATGGCCAAGCATCTCCATTATGCTTTCCCAAGACATGCAGATGCATAATCATCAGCAAGGCCTGGAAAGCTAGTCTTATAAGGATCCACAAACTTGTGCACGAACTTCTTCTCCCCCAGCGAGGCAGTGGTATAGAAGCCCCCCTCCACACGCAGTAATCCCTTCTGCCTGAGAACCTTGAGCAAGGAGTGCCGGGGAATCAACCGCTTCTCAAGGCTATACATGATCAGAGCTGGCCTTTGGGCAATGTACGGTGCCTGCAGACAGGCATCCCTCATCAAGAACTCCACAGATCGCTGGATCTTTTTCTCAGATAAAGCAAGGACATGTGGCGCCTTATTCACAATCATCAATAAATCATCCTGCGAAAACCCCAGCTTCCGCAACAGCTGTATTTTCCCGTTGAGAACGTCCTTGCTCAAGAAGGAGAGTGAGGCGAGGGCACGGTGGAACATGCTCGAGCCGCGCTCCACGCCTAACTCCTCCACTCGCGCGATGGCGCCGAGGAGAACCTCGTGTCTCATGGTGAACAGGCGAGTGGTGTACAGGCCCACACCTCCGATCTCGCAAGCACTTACCCCGCACTCGTGGAGGGTGCTGAGGTTTGGCTTGATCACCTTCTCAAGGTTGGCGCTGAGGAGATCGCGATTTGACTTGGCGAGACGGAGCATCTTGTGGTAGGTGCCAAGGGTTTGGAGCCAGAAGAGGATGTTCCCCCGAACAGAGCCTGTGCGGCGGATCGAGAGGATGTCCACGATCTGCGAAGGCGAGAGGCCGATCTCGGTGAGCTCGGCTAAGCGGGGGACAAGGAGCCTCTCCACGCTGGCGGAGAGGATCCGCGGGTCGGCCGCCACGGCGGCGGCGATGTCGGAACGGGGCACGCCGCGGGCCGAGAGGAAAGCAAGGGTGGCCGCAGGCCTGGAGAGAGACTTGAGGTAGGAGAATTTTTTGGAGGTCCTGAGTGCTTGCTCTTGGGTGAAGCCGCAGTCGGTGACGAGGAAGTCCTTGACGGAGAAGGGTTCGGGGGAAATGGATGCGGTCGTCGAGAGGAGGCGGTGCAGGGGGACGAGGTGGGCGGCAGGGAGATGGGACGGGAAGCGGAGGAGAGAGAGGACGCGCGTCCGGAGGCGGCGGATCATGGCGTCACGGCGGTGGCGGCGGCGGCCGGCGGGCAGAAAGGTTATGCGGCGAGCGGTGGAGTGGAAACGGCGGCTAGGAAATTTGGGTTTGGGGCTGCCAGTGTGCTGAAAGGCCGGCCCATATTTGCTACCGGATCTCTTCTTTTTTGGAAGTCTCCGTCTAAAGAGAAAGAGGCCCTGATCCACGGGCTGCATGTTGAATGTCTTCCCATAGAAAATGTTGCAAAAGCGTATTAATGCGTGACCGATGCTTCATCAATCAACAGCTTAATCTCTCGAAAAATCAACAGCTTAATTTTACGCTAGTAGTAACACCTTAACTGCAGTTGTCGTTTAACACCTTCACAAAATTCCAAACTACTCGTTCGGAAATATAAGACATTCTAGCTTTGTGAATTGAATGTATCTAGACATTTTTTAGTGTACAAGAACCTATAAATTAAAAGATGTCTAGATACATTCGACTCACAAAACTAAAACATCTTATATTTCCGAACGGAGGGAGTAAATCACAACATGTGTATATAAGGGGATAGTGATACACATGAATCTATAGTTTTTCATGAACACACGAAGGTTCAGTGGGAGAAATCGCGCGTCCCTCTCGTCGCTCCCGCGAGGTGACCGGAGGGAAATCCTAACCACCAGCCGCCAACACCCCCCATTGCCTTTCTCCCCCTCCCTCGCCGCCGCCAGTAGGGTGCGGCCACGCAAAGCCTAGTCGTCGCCAACGGCGGTGGGGCAACCCCGTCCCCTCACGAGTGTGGATCGACGCCTTCAAGCACGGGCGTGATGCGCCACCTAGTGCCATGGCGTAGCTGCTCCAATGTGTGGTACGACAGCCAGACTCCAGCCGTGGCGGCACGTTGATGCAGTTGTAGCGCGACATAGGGCATGGGGCCCATCTTCGGGCAGATCAGTGACAAGATGGCATGGGATGACCCTTTATCATGCGACTTGTCCTTTGGCCAGTGTGGGCATGGAGGCGGTTGTCGGTGAGAGCCAGGCTCCATTGCTATCGGAGCCGGCGATGTGGTGCCCGCAAACGTCGTTACCTTGCTGGAGGGGTCGTTACCTTATGGAGCCGACAACATGCCGCCCGCAAAAAAAGAACGAAATGACCGACAGGTAGCAGTGGGGCGTGATACGTCAATAACGCTATAATTTTTGATGGTTTTATGCTAATAATATACTTTTGACACTCCTTTTTTATAAAATTTATGATTTATTTGGACTAACCTAATAATAGTTGCAAAAGTGCATAATGTTCTTATTTTACACTTTGATGTGTAGGAATTACCAAGAATACAAGTGAAAACCTTGTTGGAGTCAAATTGGGATTTTTTCCAGAAATCTGTCTCAGAACTCTTTTTAAATATGGTCACGTTTCGGGTCGAAGATAGCGTCAAACGGAAAACTCTTCAACTACAAAGTTGTTGAAAATCTCGCGACAAACGTTTTGGATATAAAATTTAGCTGATTCCGAGTTCGTATGGGCTTTTTAGGCCCGATTTATTGTAGCCAAAGATGGGGTGACCGGAATCCGAGAAGCTATATAAAGGGAGGAAACCTAATTCGCCCAGGGCATCTCCACACATGAATTTGCAGCCACCAAAGCCACATTTTTGCCTACCCCATGGATCCCATCTCCATGGGGGAGGGCTCCCAAGAAGCCATGAAGGAAGGTGTTAACGGGCAGTGCTCCCCCATGATACCGGCGGCGGGGAAGGAGTCCCCCGTGCCGCCGCCCTCTTCACCATCTTCACCATCTTCATCGCTAATACATTGCAAATGTATCTATAATTTTTGACATTCCATGCTTGGTTTTATCCACTTTCTTGTGTTTTGTCCACACTTTGGACTACTTTTCACATGATTTCTTGAACTAACCTATTAACAAGAGCCACAGTGCCAGCTGCCTGTTTTCTGCAGTTTTTGGTTCTAGGAAAGTCAGAAAATGAATATTCTCGGAATTGGACGGGACAAAAGCCAGAGTGCCTATTTTTCCGGAAGTCATCAGATGCCAGAGTACGAGACGGAGAGGGGCCAGGGGGCCACCACACCACCTGGCCGCGCGGCCCAGCCTGGCCCGCTCCAGGGGGTGGTGAGGCCAGCCTTGGCACCCCCTCGGTCTCCCCTTCCGCCTATAAGATGCCCTCGGGACGAAAACCCTAAGTACCCGATAAAAAATCCACGAAAGAGTTTGTAGCCACCGTCATCTCCATCCCTAGATCGGGAGGGATCTGAAGCTCTTCCCGGCACCCTGCCGGAGAGGGGAATTCACCCTGGAGGCCTTCTTCATCACCATGCAAGCCTCCGGTGTGATGCGTGAGTAGTTCATCCTTGGACTACGAATCCATGTAGTAGCTAGATGGCTGGTTCTCCTCCTTTGTGCTTTCATGTTTAGATCTTGTGAGCTCCGTTCATGATCAAGATCATCTATTTGTAATTCTGCATGTTGTGTTTGCAGGGATCCGATGGATATTGAGATGCTATTTCAGATTGATTATTGATTCTATCATGTCTTTGTTATTTGTGATCTTGCATGATTTTCGTTGTTAGTAGCTATCTTGGCCAAGTAGATGCTAACAACTCCAAGAGTTAGTATTTATACTCGATAGTGGGTTCATGCCTCTGGTAATCTGGAGAAGTGACAGAAATCTCTAAGGTACTAGATGTGTTGTTGCTACTAGGGAGAAAACAACAATCCTTTGTTCATAGAACAATCGTATTGTTTACTTTACACGCAGTTCGTAAAGCAATAATCTGTTGCTTGCAACTTAATACTGGAGGGGGTTCGGATGATAACCTGAAGGTGGATTATTTGTTATAGATGCAGTTGGATGCCGGTCTATGTATAATGTTGTAATGCCCAATCGAATCTCAAAGGAGTCAAGATGATTAGTATATTCATGTATTGCTTTCTCGATGTTTGTCAATTGCCCCACTGTAATTTGTTCACCCAACATGTTATCTATCTTAAGGAGAGCCACCTCTAGTGAACTATGGATCCCGGTCCTTGTCTTTTACATACAATCTACAATCTTTTACTGCTTTGTGTTTACTTTCTGCAAACTCTTACTTCTTTCCATTCGATACGTTTAATCCTTTGTTTTCCGCAAAACACGGTGAGATTGACAACCTCATCGCAAGTTGGGGACAAAGTTTTGTGGTTGTGTTGTGTAGGTCTCCACGTTGCTACTAGCACCGGTAGTGCGCCCTGCCAAGGCTCAACTAGCAACACCTTTGGGGTGTTTCCTTGCTCCTGCTGGTTCGATTAAACCTTGGTTTCATAACTGAGGGAAACTTGCTACTGTGCTCATCATACCTTCCTCTTGGGGTTCCCAACGAGCTCTACATCAACATCGCACCAGCACTTTTCTGGCGCCGACACTGAGCCATCAAGCATTTTTCTGGCGCCGTTGCCGAGGAGTCAAGGACATATTCACAAGGAGAGTCCCTCATAACCAATATGTTTACTTTGTTATTTTTGTTTTGCTTAGTTTCTTTTTGCTTTGGTTGCTTGTTTCTTTATCAAAAACACACAAAAAAATAGTTTTACTAGTTTGCTTTCTTATTTGAAAACACACAAAAATGACTACTCTTGAAAACACTAAGTTGTGTGACTTCACTAGCACCAACAACAATGATTTTATGAGCACACATATTGCTCCACCTGTGCCTGAAGATACTTTCTTTGAGATAAAACCTGCTTTACTCAATCTTGTTATGAGAGAACAATTTTCTAGTATTGGTAATGAAGATGCTGCTTCCCATCTAAATAACTTTGTTGAACTTTGTGAGATGCAAAAGCATAGGGATATAGATGGTGATATTATTAAGTTGAAATTGTTTCCTTTCTCTTTGACAGGAAAAGCTAAAGAATGGTTGAATTCCTTAACTAGGAATAGTATTGATTCTTGGACTAAATGCAAAGATGCTTTCATTGGAAAATACTATCCTCCTGCTAAGATTATATCTATGAGAAGTGAAATAATGAAGTTTAAACAACTTGATAATGAGCATGTTGATCAAGCTTGGGAAAGAATGAAATCTTTGGTAAAGAATTGTCCCACTCATGGACTGACTGCTTGGATGATCATCCAAACTTTTTATGCAGGATTGAACTATTCTTCAAGGAACCTATTGGATTCTTCTACTAGAGGTACCTTTATGACCATTACTTTGGGTGCTGCAACAAAACTTCTAGACAATATGATGGTTAATTATTCTGAATGGCACACTAAGATATCTCCACAAGGTAGGAAGGTAAATTATGTTGAGCAAACCTCCTCCTTGAGTGATAAGATTGATATTATTATGTCTATGCTTGTTAATGGGAAAGCCTGTATTGATCCAAGTAATGTTCCTTTAGCTTCTTTGGTTGCTCAAGAAGAGCAAGTTGATGTGAACTTCATAAGAAATAACAACTTTGGTAATAATGCTTATAGGAGTAATTTTGGTAACAACAATTATAAGCCATATCCTCCCAACAATAGTAATGCTTATGGAAATTCTTACAACAATAATAGGAGTGCTCCCTCTGAACTTGAAGTTATGCTTAAAGAGTTTATTAGTAAACAAACTGCTTTCAATAAAACTATTGAGGAAAAACTCTCTAATGCTGAAAGAAATATAGCATCCTTGGCTGAAGCTCAATCTTCTTTGAATAAAATGGCTGCTAAACCTGAAACTAATGATAATCCCTTTGCAGCTACTAATGCCGTACAAGTAAGAATTAATGAAAATGTTAGACTATTAGCTGAATTACATGCTAAGTGGGAAAGAGGAGATGAAATTGCTAGAAACATTAGTGTTTCTACTATTACCACCACTAGTGTTGAGGCTAGTAATAGTTCTACTACTTTATATGATAAATTTGATTTTGATCTTGATGGTTGCAATATCTCTGAAGTTATTAAGTTCTTACAAAAGCTTGCTAAAAGTCCTAATGCTAGTGCTATGAACATGGCCTTTACAAAACACATTACTGATGCTCTCATAAAGATTAAAGAAGAAAAGATGAAACATAAAGCTTATATTCCTATAAAACAAGAAGATGGTTGGGAACCCATCATTAATATGAAAGTGAATGACTTTGATTTCAAATCTTTATGTGATCTTGATAGTAATTTTTCTATTATGCCTAGAAGGATTTATGATATGCTTGATTTGCCTCCTCTTGAAGATTGTTATTTGAATGTCCCACTTGATGATAATGCTAAAAAGAAACTCATGGGGAGTGTTAATGATGTTCTTATTATGGTTAACAATACCTATGTCCCCGTTGATTTCTATGTTTTGGATGTTGAATGCAATTCTTCTTGTCCTATTACTTTGGGAAGACCTTTTCTTAGAATTATTGGTGCCATTATTGATATGAAAGAAGGCACCATTAACTATCAACTCCCACTCAAGAAAGGTATAGAACACTTTCCTAAGAAGAGAGAGAAGATTTCTTTTGCTTCCCCTATGAAAACAAAATTTGGTCTTAATGCTTCTTCATTTGAGAACACTTGATTCTTTTTCTTGCTTCTTATGTCTAACTTAAAGGCGTTAAAAAAAGTACTTATTGGGAGGTAACCCAAAAGTTTTAGATGAGTCTTGTAAGTTATTACCTCTATAATAACCTCTCCTTATCTTTTTTATTTGCTTTTTGTGCCAAGAGTAACCTCTAATGAGAGAGAAGTAATGATTGGGAAAGTTGTTGTCCCGAAACAGATTTCTGTGCTTCACCGTAAAAAATCGTGTAAAATCTCTGATCGTCTTTTTGAGGCGTGAATTTTTGTGCTTATGCCCTAGGTTGTTATCTAACTTTAGTTAGTTCAACACTTTTTGATTTGAGAAACATAAAGTCTTCTAAAAAATTAGTATTTACCTGCTGGTCTGTTTTGACAGATCTCTGCCATTTTCTGCATTTGCTTCTTGTTGGTTCCTTTTTGAGTTCTTTTGGGGAATTGAGCTTTTTGAGGGAAGTGCTACAGTAGATAATGTTCTAATGTAAGTTTATTTTCTGTTAGAACTGAACCTTAAGACTTATTTATCTTGAGTGCACGAATGTTCCTAATAAAGATTGTGTGAAGTTTTGTATGAAGGAAAAATTTCAGGTGTATGAAAGGAATAAGTAATGAGATGAAGGATGGACTAAAGCTCAAGCTTGGGGATGCCACGCGTGTCACCCCAAGAAATATTCAAGAAGTAAAAGCGTCAAAGCTTGGGGATGCCCAAGGCATCCCCTTCTTCATCAATAAAAATCCCAGGTTTCTTCTAAACGCTTCATTTTTATTGTTTCATGCACAGTTGTGTTGTTCTTGGAGCGTCTTCTTTTTCGTTTTCGTTTTGGTTTTTCATTTGCTTTTGTTTGCTTAGTTTTCTGAATAAATTGGTTGGACCCCCTCTTTCATACATTGGTTTTCAAATAGTTTGGTTTGGTTTGGAAAAGAGAAGGAAAGCTCATACTTATGTGGTAAAAAGAGCTCATTTTTGACTGTGGACTATGCTTTGTCATGCCATGCTTGATATTGTTTTGGATTTATGCTTAGTATTCTTTGTTGTAGCATGACTTGTTATAAACAATTGAGATTTCTTAATGTGCCTTGGATGAATCATGCGTTGTTTTAGCATATTAAAGCATAATATAGTGGTATTCTTCTTTGATGCTTTATTTGGGTTGACTTGGCGCATGATCACACCATGTTATGACTATCTCAAGTCACCATAGCCTTTATAATCCTTTAGTTTTCAACTTGTAGTATCACTTTATGTTTTGATCAATGATGTTTTGTCGCTCTGTATGATTATGGCCATTATTGCTCTCTTAGTTTGTCGCTCCTAGTCTTTTGCTAGCCTCCACAACCAAGTATGAGTTCCACTCATGCATCCAACTCACTAAACCAAGTTATTCCAAAGAGTCCACCATACCTACCTACTATCTTATGCTATTCCAAGTATATTCATGCTTTTGTTTATCTTCCAAATTAAACTTGTTATGAGAAAACTAGTGATTAAAGCTCTTACGAACTTGATGGCACACTTTACTTTTCTTACCCTTAATAAACTTGAACCATTGTGTCGTCTATGTTGTATATGCTTGCACTTATGTGTTGAGAATTAGCAGAACCATGTTTTCATGGGGAATGCTTTCAACATTGCACTTGGTACTTTGTACCTAGTTGATATCATGCTCTTTTGTATATGGATGTCATCGGTGTGAAATGAAAGGGGAACTTGTAAGTCCATGGAGTTATGTATATGTGTTAGAGAAACGCCTGGGCCGCTGGTCTAATCCATGCTGACATGGTGGAAACCTGCAGCGTAACCATAATGAGCTGTCTATGAAGCATTCTTCTTATAAAAAAAAGGAGTCCTATTGAAAAAAAAGAGAAAAAAAGAGAAAAAAAGAGATTATGAAAAGAGGAAAGAGAGAAAAAAGCACCATATTCCCATGGTAAATAAGAAGATTTCTGAGATGCTCGTTGTCTTCTTGCCTTGTCATTTTGATATGGGGATTCTTCCGTATCATCGGGCAAGGGGTACCCCGTTGGCGGTTCTCTATGATACACATGTACTTACGACGACAAGAACTTACCGGTGACTAAACTTAAGTAGCATGAGGAGCGACCCTCGTATTCAAGGGACATGAGATTTCCAACTTATACTTCGTCAAGCATATACACCATAGTTTGTTCACTTTAACCTTAATCGCCTTCAAGATGCTTATGATAGGGGCAATGAGAGCTGAAAGCTATTAAGTACCATAATTCTTGGAAGCTCTTTATGAAACTTAAATCTCTGCTTCCTTCTATGAAGGCCTTTCTTTTACTTTTTTGTTAAGTCTCTGATACGTCCATTTTGCATCACTATTCTATGTCTTAATTCACTATTATTCATTGATATATTTCATATTGAGAGGTGATACTTATGTTATTTCATCTATTTTTGCATGGTTGATGACTTTTGGAGCATGGACCGCTGCAGTCAGGATTCTGATGGAAAATGTGCTGTTTGGAGGCAAAATTCGCGAAGATCCGGGAAAATATACGGAAAATTCTATTTTTCTAGAAGACTCATGATGCAAGAAGATGGAGTGGAGGTGGGCCACAGGGGGCCCACACCACCCCATGGCGCGGGCAGGCCTAGGCCACGCCTGGGAGTGGTGTGGCTGCCCTGGCCCACTCCAGCCTCTCCCCTCTGGCGTATATCATCCTCTCGAAACCCTAAGACTCGGGGAGTGACCACAGAAAGATACACATGTACTTACGATGACAAGAACTTACCGGTAACTAAACTTGAGTAGCATGAGGAGCGGCCCTCGTATACAAGGGACATGAGATTTCTAACTTATACTTCGTCAAGCATGTACACCATAGCTTGTTCACTTTCACCCTAATCACTTCAAGATGCTTATGATAGGGTCAATGAGAGTTGAAAGCTATAAGTACCATAATTTTAGGAAGCTCTTTATGAGACTTGAATCCCTACTTCCTTTTATAAAAAGGCCTTTCTTCCACCATATATATTGAGTCTCCATCTTCTACCTTTATGCACCTACTTTGAGAGCATAGTGGCCATTCTTAGTTCTATGTGCATTGTCCCAAGACTAGTTGATTGATGCATAACTTGATTTTGCTTGTTTTAAACTATTTGTATCTAGTCACTCTAATGAACTTTGAAGGTGTCCTATGCATTTATATTTGCTAATCTATGAGGGACAAGCTGAATACTATTATGCTATGTTTTATTTATGTGAAACAAACAAACATCTTGCAAAGCATTGTTATTCATGAATCTTTTGTTTGTGCCTTTTCATGTTGCATCATAGTTTCTTTATCTTATTGCTAGAACTTTGTCTTGCATGTTATGATTGAAGTACTATGATCCTAGCTTTGAATGTTTTACAAATACTTTGATCAACTCTTTGATGGTGCATGTCACCTAAAAAATTATTCTTTCTTTTTATCACTTACCTACTCGAGGACGAGCAGGAGTTAAGCTTGGGGATGTTGATACATTGCAAATGTATCTATAATTTTTGATGTTCCATGCTTGGTTTTATCCACTTTCTTGTGTTTTGTCCACACTTTGGAGTACTTTTCATATGATTTCTTGGACTAACCTATTAACAAGAGCCATAGTGCCAGCTGCCTGTTTTCTGCTGTTTTTGGTTCCAGGAAAGTCAGAAAATGAATATTCTTGGAATTGGACGGGACAAAAGCCAAAGTGCCTATTTTTCCGGAAGTCATCAGATGGCAGAATACGAGACGGAGAAGGGCTGGGGGGCGTCCACACCACCTGGCCCGCGCCAGGGGGTGGTCTGGCCGACCCCAGTGTTGGGTCCGCAACATAGAAAACAAAAAAATTCCTACGATGAGAACTACACGCCAAGATCTATCTACTAGGTACAGAGCAACGGGTGGACATACATCCAACGATAACTTACCCTCGAAGACAACGAGTTTTGTTAACGAGTAGGAACTCGTGGTTGATGTCGTCATACACTTGCCGATCTCAAGATCGTGAGGAAGTCCGAGCGCCACAACTCAGCAGTGCATCCGCACACGCACACACGTTCAAGCCACCGGACAACCTCCACCTCCTCGCTCTAGCGATCCAGCGGACGCAACAACTCCTTCCAGATGAAATGTCACCAGGAACATGTATCTCGCTAATCCGAGACCATGGGGGAATAATTCTAGAGGGGGAGAGAGATCCTTCACAAGGAGGTGTGGAGGTGGAAGGTGTTCCATAGCCACGGAGATTAGATAACGTGTGAATGAATGTTAAATATTGATTTAATCATTTATTCATAATTATTTAATAAAGAGAAAATAAATTAAAAGGTCAAAAGGCTTAATGGGCCAATTTCTGGAGGGAGAGGGCCCATTAGGGAAAGGAGAGAGGGAGAAGGGGCAAGGGGCTAGCCAGCTGGGCCTAGCCCCCCGCGTGGGGCCCACCTGGGGCTGGCCGGCAGCCTCCCCTCCCCCTCCTCTCCTTTAGTCCCACCCCGGGACTTGAGGGGAGGTAGTACCTCCCCTCCCCCTATATATAGTGGGGTATTTGGCCTAGAAAATACAACCCAATAATCAATAAAGGTCTCCCCACTTTTGGGAGGACCTCTAATTGATATTTTCTCTCTCTCCCTCTCTCTCTCGTGACCGTGGTCCCAAGTCTAGACTGCGCGAGTGAGAGACATCTTCACCGCGGAGCACCGTCACGCTGCGGGATTCAGATCCGGGAGCTCTACTTCCGCAACTGCTGCTGGAGTCATCGTCAGGCACCGGACGTGTGTAACTCCCACGAGGTGTCACACTTGAGGCACTCAAGTCGTTGGAGCCAGAAGGAGCGCAAGGACTTCATCACGACCTTGAGGTCGGCTTCGGCTCGTCTACATCAACCACGCTCTCCTGAGCGTTGCCAACGCTTTTCGGTCTTCGAGGGTAAGTTCGCGAAAAGCCCCTCCTGTTACTGTATTACTAATAGATAGGTCCTGGCAGCTTCAGGGGTTCAGGGGCATAGAGTAAAATTTATTGTTTTTATGCGCGGAACCCCTACAGTGGTATCAGAGCTAGATCTATGTGTAGTAATGCTAGTACGGGTAGAACACACGAGATGTAGCGTGTGGGCGTTGATCTTTTAGTTGTTACCCTCCCACGTGTACTTGTGTATACCATAGTAATGCTTGATGAAGCGGCCCCCAACCAACTTTACGTGTTCATTCGCGAGACTGGTCCACGCTTGACATACGGCTTGTACCGTATAAAGTGACTTAGGGGGGTGTCTGTCTCTCTCGCATTAGTTGGTATACCATTTGCAACGGAGGGCCCCGAAAGGGGTGTAGTATATACAACTACTTGATCAGCGTTGTGCTGAAAGTTCGTAGGTAAGAACGGGTCTCGTACGAAAGCCCATTCAACCACGTAAAACATGCAAAGATAAAGTAGAGGCGTCTAACTTTGTTTTGCAGGGGGGCGTTGCTTTGTGATATGGTTGTGGCAAAGGTAAAGTAATTACCTTTTGTTTCATAGTAGTAGATAGTCACGAAGGTGACGAACTACCACGCCGGAATGACACTGGTACCCTAGTTTCTACGGCACCGGAACCCTGGCGCCGGAACCCGGTGACGATGGATGGAGGTCACGACATGAAGGACCATATCACATAGCATTTACATTCAATGTTATTGTTTGTATGTCTTATTGTGTGCTAGTATTAGATACTCAACGGTAGCCTAATAAGATGATCCCTATTAAAATAACCAACGATTGTGTTCCCCCTTAGTGTGCACCACCAAGAAAATTCTTCGGTATGAGGCAGGCCGTGATGATCGGGTGTCAGACATATCTACGTTCGCATACAGTGGGTGCAAGCCATGTTGCACATCGAATACACTAAGGTTGAGTTGGTGAGCCTAGCACGCTAGAGAAGCGTGGCCTCGGAACGCGGATGGTCGAAAGATCGAGCACGAGTGGCATGAATGATGTGACCGACGTTTAGCGTCCACCCTTGAACCCACATTGATGGCTGTGATGATCGGGTGAGATGTGGCTGATAGGGGTCGTGTTATCACTAGGAACCCTCTTTGGGGATAGGTGTTTCTGAGTGGAGTTATTATTAACTCATTTAATTATAAACTTAGTCTAAATTCCTTTTGCAATTATAAATGTAGAAAATGGTTTCTGCCGAGATTACTTTTCCTATCGACGAATGGTTAAAAGGAGAAAAGCTCAAGTTAGATGGATCCAACTTTTCTGCATGGGTCGTACGCCTATTTGATATCCTTGGGGAGAACGATGTAGCTGACTACATGACCCACGAGATGTATCTGGAGCCACCCTATTCTCATGAGATCCAGGAGCAACACGATCTGCGTTGTTGGCATCGTGTGATGGCCACATTTATATCAGTGACCATGCGCCTCGGAATGGAGGATGGGATGTGGCCAATGGTGGGGAGTCTCAATCCCCGAATGGTCATGGCACATCTGAGAGCACATTTCGTGGAACAAGTGCGCATGTGGGAGTATGAGCTGATAGGAGACTTCCTCTCCATAAAGATGGAGGAGGGCACCTCACTGGATGAGCACTTATTGCGCCTCTACGATGTGTATATGAGTCTGGCATACTACCTGGACAACTGGTACTCAAGCTCATTTGCGATGGGAGTTGTGCTACGGTCGCTTTCTCCAAGCTTCCAAGCACAAGTCATGATCTGCGTTATGAGAGGTGACACGACAACACTGGATTTTCTTGAGTTCATATCACATTTCAGAAATGTGATAGATGAACCCAACATCGCTGGAGTCGTCAACGACAAAGGTATATATTTGATATACAGTTTTAAAATGTTATAATATTGCAAACACATTGCAGTGTTAAGTATATCTGATACTTGTTCTGTTTTACTGAAAACAGGTCCTTCTGCATAGAGGTGCTTGCTGGAGAGGAGGTGACGTTGCGTGTTGATGGCGAGCATGATGATGACAGCCGATGACACACTCCCTCGACATTTATCATTTAGTTTGTGTTTAGGATGATTTTTTGTAATCAAGACATTGTGAACTTCTTTAGTGTGTCTCACACTTCGTGAGACGGTTATTCATATAAGTTTGTAACAAACAATTGTTCTGCTTTTATGAATGATTTCTATTCGTGTTCATATCTTGTTTGATTACTTGTGAATTATCCTTATTGTTTGAAACTAATTGATAATGTAAAAACATTAAAATGCCTTGTTTAAAATACCCAACTTAATGATATTTCATTAATGAATGAAACCATTGTTTAAATTCAAAGTTATGTGATAATATGTGAAAGTCATTCGATTTCTTCTCACATATAAATCATGCCTAAGTTCGGCGAAATAACTTGAACACTGTGTATTACTTGAATACAAGGTGTTTAAAGAATTGTTAAAAGTAAATACATATTCGATGTATTGTGTTTTAACAAAAATGGTAATTATCATTAAATGATTGTTTAAATGTGTAAAGTAAGTTTACCAAAGGAAACATGAATATGAAACTATTTGATTTGATCAAAATGTTTCATCAACAAAGGGTATAAATATAAAAGAGAATCCAATTGCTATGATTTGATCAATAGTAATGAAATTCAACTTTATAAGAATGGCATGAAAGAAATTGTGGAATGCAAAGTGTTTTGAAACGTCAAAATACAAAGCATCACAATATGATATAAGATATCAAAAAGGGGTTGAATAGAAGGCACCAAACAAATCGTTGTAGAGTATATGTAGAGACCATTAGTTAGAAATAGTTAGCACTCAATTAGAATTAGTGAACCATTTGAATTCGTGAAAGTTTTGAGGTTATTCGACATAACCAAAACAATAGCGAATAAGTCCTTGTAGAGTATTCATTGGAAACTTTGAATACGAAACCCATAGCTCAAACCAAAAGAAAAGAAAAATTCGTATTGCTTGGATTTTGGTGCATTCTTGAGAAAGCTCACTTCTAGTGATGTTTCTCAATTATGGAGTGAATGGAAATTAGTATAAAACACGACGAGGATTCAAAACCCTGCATCAGAGTGTTTAGAAGCGCAACGGACAACGTTCCTGAACGATTCTCTTCACAGAAGGAAAGAATCAATGATTTTGATCATTGTGTTTTTCCCTCCACTATTGTTATTCACTATATGAAGTAGTATTCAAAATGTAAATCCATATCTGGTATGGAGACATTTGTGAATCACTTGTCATGATTTTTGGAATATGACATACCTACGGACTACAAAGGAAATAATGGTAAACTAAATTATGAGAAATCCTAATAACAAAATTCCCTTGAGATTAGAAAGCAATTCGTTGCTGAATCTCACAAGTAAAGGAGTTGCTTGGAATTTTCCCAAATGACTGCAAAGCCATAGTAGGAAAAGGGGGTAAATGACAAAAGCACAATTTATCAATAATAGGATGAATTCAAAATGAATTTTATTCATGTTTGCTAAAATGTCTAGTGGATTTAAAACTAGTAAAGTACTAGTATCTAATAGTAAATCTCCAAGTTTGATATTTGATCAAAAGATTTTGAAGTTATTCAAAATAGTAAAGGAGATATGCAATTTGCATAAAATTGAGTGGGAGCTATGAAAGTCTTCCTGAAACAATATGTGATTGACATATTTTTAAGTGGGAGCAACATAAGACTCAAATTCAAATATGTAGGAACATTGTTTGAGTAAGAGTACTGACTCATACCCAAATATGTTAGCAACATTGTTTGAGTGGGAGCTTATAGGAGTAATTCTTAAAGTAAGTTAAGGATGAAAGTGCAAATACTTATAAATGATGATTTATAAGATGTAGAAGTTTATAATAGGTGTATTATGATATTACGTAGTATTCCTTAAGGGATTCTGAAAAGTGTTTCAGAATAGAAGTTAATTAAGGAACTGGTCCTTAATAACTCAAATTAGGAATAGTATTACATCAATGGTTGAAAGAAAGAAAAGGATGATCGTCATCCACTATGTTAATACATAGTTTCTATCTTAGTAAACCATGATGATAACTTAGCATAATATGTGATCCAAAGTAAGAACGTTTGAAAGTGATTAAGTCTGAATCACAGAACGTTGAGCTAAGTTTGTCCGCAATGTCTAGTAGAGAATTGTTTTCAAAATCAATATAGGATAACATATCTTAAAACATAAAGGGTTATGTTATAAGGGAATATGTTGGAAACTCCTATAGATACCAATTAAACTCAAATAGGAAGCGAGGTGAACAAAACATCGAAAGTTGCACAGAGTGCACTAGTGTTTCGATGAATACATTTATAATAATAAATAAGGGTACCATCTAAAGTGTTGTATAATGTTATGGCGGGGATAATTTTCTTTTAACATAGAATGATGTGTCCCAGGGCACAGTGCCCATGAGAAAGCCCTCGAGCTTAATCTAACGTCACTGTAGGCTCCTGGAATCAGGCCTCGTTCTGCTGCCATAGCGATGATGCATACACACAGATGCTATCATGCGATGATAGAGTATTAATGTCAATCAAGGTGACATTAGTAAGTTGCAAAGGATTTGGGACTGTAAAGTACAGACCCAAGACTCAACCTCTTCCATGAGCAAGCATGTTCAGGGTACCGGATATATGGTGCCAATAATTGAGAGCAAATGCAGCTAGCGTATTTGTACTCTAGTGCAAGTGGGAGACTGTTGAAATATGCCCTAGAGACAAATAGTAGTAAGGACTATTATCATATTTCGTATAGTTTATGATTAAGTTTTATATCATGCTATAACTGTATTGAGTGGAAACATCAATACACGTGTGATATACAAACAACCAGGGGTTCCCAGTGAAACTCTAGTCACTGGTTCATTGGTCAACGGATGATCATGTTTCCTGATCATGTGGCATTTATGCCAGTTGGAAATGAGGTCATCTCATTCTGAGAATGAGATGATGAACCAATACCCAACCTAAACATCATGACCCGATCATGTCACGAAGTTCAAGTTACGATGATTAGAAATGGATCCTCGTAGACTATTCCTTAGACCGTGAGGCTATATCAATCACTGTCTCCCGAGGGTGCTTAGATATCATCAAACGCCATCTGGTAAAACGGTGGTTATAAAGGTGTGTTCAGGTATTCGGAGGAAACCGTAGAGGCAATATATGTCGAGAGCGGGATTTGTCCGTCCATGTGACGGGAAGATACTCAAGGGCCCACTCGGAGAAGTTATATCCAACAGATGCGCAGCGTGTGATTGGATCACGGGGATATCACTTGTCGGGACGAGTTAAGTAGCATTGTTCAGCAACGAGATTGAACCCGACATGGTGATGTCAATCATCAGATCTCGGGCAATGCAAGTATCGAATGACAAAGGGAATAAGACACGACTGTCCCGGTTCATACGACGAAAGATCTTCGTGGAGCGCATAGGGGTCACATGGCGATCTAGGTCCCTCTGTTGATCATTGGTGCGGGAGTGTCCCGACCATGTCTGGAGTGTTCCCGAACCGTAGGGTATCACGCTTAAGGGCTTGATGATGCTTAGAGAGTGTTTATAGGATCGGTAGAATCACCGAAGAAAAGAAGGGAGAAAACCGGAAGGGTTTCGGTAAGTCCGGAGGATGTCCGGAGTGGAGGTGGAAGGTGTTCCATGGCCACAGAGATTAGATAATGTGTGAATGAATGTTAAATATTGATTTAATCATTTATTCATAATTATTTAATAAAGAGAAAATAAATTAAAAGGTCAAAAGACTTAATGGCCCAATTTCCGGAGGGAGAGGGCCCATTAGGGAAAGGAGAGAGGGAGAAGGGGCAAGGGGGCTGGCCGGCTGGGCCTAGCCCCCGCACGGGGCCCACCAGGGGCTGGCCGGCGGCCTCCCCCCTCCTCTCCTTTAGTCCCACCCCAGGACTTGAGGGGAGGTAGTACCTCCCCTCCCCCTATATATAGTGGGGTATTTGGCCTAGAAAATACAACCCAATAATCTATAAAGGTATCCCCACTTTTGGGAGGACCTCTAAGTGATATTTTCTCTCTCCCCCTCTCTCTCTCTCTCTCGTGACCGTGGTCCCAAGCCTGGACTGCGCGAGCGAGAGACATCTTCACCGCGGAGCGCCGTCCCGCTGCGGGATTCGGATTCGGGAGCTCTACTTCCGCAACTGCTGCTGGATCGGGGAAGCGGGAGTCATCGTCAGGCACCGGATGTGTGTAACTCCCACGAGGTGTCACACTTGAGGCACTCAAGTCATTGGAGCCAGAAGGAGCGCAAGGACTTCATCATGACCTTGAGGTCGGCTTCGGCTCGTCTACATCAACCACGCTCTCCTGAGCGTTGCCAACGCTTTTCGGTCTTCGAGGGTAAGTTCACGAAAAGCCCCTCCCGTTACTGTATTACTAATAGATAGGTCCTGGCAGCTTCAGGGGTTCAGGGGCGTAGAGTAAAATTTATTGTTTTTATGCGCGGAACCCCTACAATCACTTGCTTGCAAGCTACCTTAATGTGATATCACCGAGAGGGCCCAGAGTATATCTATCCATCGTCAGGATTGACAAATTCCACTCTTGATCCATGAGCCTCAACATAACACCTTCGTAGCACTTAACCCATCTTTATAGTCACCCAGTTACGGTGTGACGTTTGATGTTATCAAGATACTCTTCCGGTGTTAGCAATTAACATGATCTCGTGGTCTAAGGATAAATATTACTTTGTATGATGTTATAGCAATGTAAACATAATGACTTGATCATAATGCTATACTTCGGATGAATGTTCATCACATCATTTCACAAATGGTGTGACCTTGTTATTAACAACATCCAATGTCCATGATCAGGAAACCTTGATCATCTTGTTAATCAACAAGCTAGTCTATAAGAGAGGCATAACTAGGAACCCTTTTTGTTTATTAAACACACATGTATTGACGTTTCCGATCAATACAATTATAGCATGCAAAATAAACATCTATCATATATAAGGAATACATAATAACAACTTTATTATTCCCTCTCAGGGCATATTTCCTTCAGTCTCCCACTTGCACTAGAGACAATAATCTAGTTCACATAGTGATAAATCTAACACCCATGGAGTTCTGGTGTTGATCATGTTTTGCCCTAGGGAGAGCTTTAGTCAACGGATCTGCTACATTTAGGTCCGTGTGTACTTTACAAATCTTTATATCTCCATCCTTGACATATTCGTGGATGGAGTGAAACCGGCGCTTAATATGCTTGGAATTCTTGTGAGAACTCGGTTCCTTGGCGTTGGCTATGGCTCCATTGTTGTCACAACAGATCACCATCGGGTCCAATGCACTAGGAACCACACCTAGTTCCGTAATGAACTCTTTCATCCAAACCGCTTCCTGCCCCGCTTCTGAAGCAGCAACATATTCTGCCTCCGTCGTTGATCCAGCCACCACAGGTTGTTTGGAACTCCTCCAACTAACTGCTGCTCCGTTCAAGAGAAATACATATCTGGATTGAGACTTAGAGTCATCCGGATCGGTGTCAAAGCTAGCATCGACATAACACTTAGCGACTAGCTCTTCTTCACCTCCGTATATAAGAAACATATCCCTAGTTCTTCTCAAGTACTTGAGGATGTTCTTGACCGCTATCCAGTGTTCCGAACCTGGATCAGATTGGTACCTACTAGTCAAACTAATAGCATGTGCCACATCCGGTATTGTACATAGCATGTCATAGATTATAGAGCCTATGGCCGAGGCATAGGGGATCTTATCCATTATCTCTCTTTCTTCAGCCGTAGCCGGACTTTGAGTCTTACTCAATGTCTTGCCTTGCAACATAGGTAAGAACCCCTTCTTACTTCCGTACATATTAAACTTCTTTAATATCTTATCAAGGTATGTACTCTGCGATAGCCCAATTAGGCGCCTTGATCTATCTCTATAGATTTTAATGCTTAATATATATGACGCTTCATCAAGGTCTTTCATCGAAAATTTGCTGTTAGATAACTTTTAACACTATTTAAAAGATCTATATCATTTCCAATCAATAATATGTCATCCACATATAATATCAGAAATTCCCAATTGCTCCCACTCACTTTCTTGTAAATACAAACCTCTCCATAAGTTTGGACAAATCCTAACTCTTTGATCACCTCATCAAAGCGGAGATTCCAACTCCGGGATGCTTGCTTCAGTCCATAGATGGATCGCTGAAGTTTGCATACCTTATTAGCATCCTTAGGATCGAAAAAACCCTTAGGTTGTATCATATACAACTCTTCTTCAATATTACCATTAAGGAATGCACTTTTGACATCCATCTGCGATATTTCATAATCGAAATATGCACCAATTGCTAACATAATCCTAACCGACTTAAGCATCACTACGGGAGAGAATGTATCATCGTAGTCAACTCCTTGAATTTGTCGAAACCCCTTTGCGACAAGTCGAGCCTTATAGATGGTCACATTACCATCATCATCAGTTTTTATTTTGAAAATCCATTTATTCTCAACGGCCTTTCGATCGTGAGGTAAGTCCACCAAGGTCCAAACCTGGTTCTTGTACATGGATTTCATCTCGGATTTCATGGCTTCTAGCCATTTGTTGGAATTCGGGCTTGTCATCGCTTCTTCATACGTTGCAGGGTCATCCATTTCATCAACCATGAAATTCACAACAGGATTACCGTACAGTTCAGGAGCTGCACGTGTTCTACTTGACCTGCGAGGTTCGGTAGTGTCCTCTTTCGGAGTTTCATGTTCAATATCATTAGCTCTCTCTTCATTAGGTGAAGTCAACTCCGAAACAGTTTCCGGTGCTGTGCTACTCGCCATTTCATGAAGAGAAGGTTCAATAACCTCTTCGAGTTCTACCTTCCGACTACTCACACCTTTCGCGAGAAACTCCTTCTCAAGAAAGGATCCATTCTTGGCAACAAAAACCTTGCCCTCAGATCTGTGATAGAAGGTATACCCAATCGTTTCCTTAGGGTATCCTATGAAGACGCATTTTTCCGCTTTGGGTTCGAGTTTATTTGACTAAAGTTTCTTCACATAAACATCGCATCCCCAAACTTTAAGAAATGACAACTTAGGTTTGTTTCCAAACCATAATTCATACGGTGTCGTTTCAACGGATTTAGATGGTGCCCGATTTAAAGTGAATGCAGTTGTTTCCAGTGCATAACCCCAAAATGACAGTGGCAAGTCAGTCAGAGACATCATAGATCGAACCATATCCAATAAAGTACGATTACGACGTTCTGACACACCATTACGTTGTGGTGTTCCTGCAGGCGTGAGTTGTGAAACTATTCCACACTCTTTCATGTGTGTGCTAAACTCGTAACTTAGATACTCACCTCCACGGTCAGACCGAAGAAATTTCATCTTTCTATTACGATGATTTTCCATTTTATTCTGAAATTCCTTGAACTTTTCAAAGGTTTCAGACTTGTGTTTCATCAAATATATATACCTGTATCTACTTAAATTATCTATGAAAGTAACAAAATAACGATATCCACCTCACGCCGACACACTCATTGGTCCACATACATCAGTATGTATGATTTCCAATAAATCTGTCGCCCATTCCATTGAACCGGAAAATGGCGTTCTAGTCATCTTGCCCATAAGGCATGGCTCACATGTATCAAATGATTCAAAATCAAGTGATTCCAAAAGTCCATCAGAATGGAGTTTCTTCATGCGTTTAACGCCAATATGACCTAGATGGCAGTGACACATATATGCAGATATATCATTATCAAGTTTAATCCTTTTAGCATCAACATTATGAATATGCGTAATACTACTATGGAGATCCAATAGAAATAAACCATTCAACACAGGTGCATGACCATAAAAGATATCATTCTTATAAATCGAACAACCATTGTTTTCAGATTTAAAGGAATAACCACTTTGCATCAAACACGATCGGATATAATGTTCATGCTCAGTGCAGGCACCAAATAACAATTATTTAGGTTTATAACTAATCTTGATGGCATATGGAGAGGTAGCGTCCCGATGGCGATCACATCAACTCTTGATCCATTGCCGACCCGCATCCTAACCTCATCCCTTGCTAGTTGTCGCTTGTTCCGCATCCCCTGAACCGAGTTACATATATTAGCAACCGATCCCGTATCAAATACCCAGGTGCTACTGCGAGTACTAGTCAAGTACACATCAATAACATGTATATCATATATACCTTTGTTTGCCTTGTCGGACTTCTTGTCCGCTAAATACTTGGGGCAATTGCGCTTCCAATGGCCAATCCCCTTGCAATAGTAACACTTGGTATCAAACTTAGGGCTAGCTCGGGGTTTCTTTTCAGGTGCGGCAACAGATTTGCCACCCTTCTTTCCCTTGTGCTTGACTTTCTTGTCCTTCTTGAAACCGGTGGTCCTATTGATCATCAACACTTGATGTTCTTTCCTAATCTCCACTTCTGCAGTCTTAAGCATTGATAGAAGCTCGGGAAGAGACTTCTTCATGCCCTGCATATTATAGTTCATCATGAAGCTCTTGTAGCTAGGTGGCAGATATTGGAGAACACGATGTATGCCTAAGTCAATGGGAATCGTTATTCCCAAGGACACGAGCTTATCGGCGTACCCAGACATTTTGAATACATGCTCACTAACGGAGCTGTTCTCCTCCATCATGCAGCTAAAGAACTTTTCAGTAGCATTATAACTCTCTACGGCAGCATGGGTATCAAAAATCATTTTCAATTCTCCCATGGTATCAAAGGCATTGCCATTTTCGAAACGCTTTCGAAGTTCTAGCTCTAGCCCATACAGTATGCCGCAATGAACTAAGTTGTGGTCCTCCTGACGAGTCACATAGACATTCTTTTCCTCGTCAGGGGCATCAAGAGCTGGTGGGGGGCCTAGCGACGCATCTAGCACATATTGCTTTTGTGCAGCAGTGAGGAGAATCCTCAAATTCATAGCCCAGTTGGTGAAGTTGCTACCATTCGTAACAAGTTTCTCTTTCTCCATGAACACATTGAAATTAAAAGCAGGTGGTGCCATCTACAACAGAATTTGTAAAGTTTATTTAGACTAAGTTTATGATAGAGTGAGTTCAACTAATCCAAATTACTAATGAACTCCCACTCAAAAACGACATCCCTTGTGTCCTTTTGGTGATTACATGAACCAAATCCACTACACCAAGTCCGATCATCACGTGAGTTGATGTAGCTTCAAAGGCGAGCATCTATATGGGCATGATATCAACTATATGACTCATGCTTAACCTTTCGGTCCGTGTTCCGAGGCCATGTCTGTACATGCTAGGCTCGCCAAGTAAGAACCTTAGGATTCGCATGTGTAAAACTGTCTTACACCCGTTCCTATGAAAGTGTAGATTCGAGTACACCCGATCATCACGTGAGTCTCGAAACACGATCCACAGAACAGTGCATACTCAAGGAAGAACACATTTTTATCTTGATATCTAAATGAGGGATCATCTTACAATGCTACAGAAAGCGCCAAACTAGCAATATAAGATGCTAACATCTAATGTGTAAAGTGAGATGATATGGTCCATGCATTTGATCTCTATCATTTCCATCGTGGTATGATCTCTATCATTTCTTTGTGTGTAAGGCCAAGATATATGGAACTTACACGTTGAATGTGTTGTAAGAGTATCTATCATACATCTACTTACAACAATACCATATCAATACACTAGCCCAACAACGACCTAAACTAGACGCCTCTAATTTATCAATTGCAATTTTTACGTGGCTTAGGGCTTTCGGAGATAGAACCGTTCTTACCTACGAACATGAACCACAACGAGGATAACCAAGTTATTAGCAACTCGTTGCAAATCAGATATTGACTATAGTAGGAGAGACAGACACCCGCCAGCCACTTAAGCAAAACTAGTTGCATGTTAGTCGTGGAACCGGTCTCATGTACGATGACATGTAAGGTTGGTCCGGGCTGCTTCATCCCACTATGCCACCAATATCCAAAATACATATAAGATGCAATAACATGATCATCATCGCCCACATATAAACATATGTGTACTACCCGTGCAAAGCACCTACGCATAGATCAGGCTCTGATACCACTATTGGGTCCGCAGCATAGAAAACAAAAAAATTCCTACGATGAGAACTACACGCCAAGATCTGTCTACTAGGTACAGAGCAATGGGTGGACATACATCCAACGAGAACTTACCCTCGAAGACAACGAGTTTTGTTAACGAGTAAGAACTCGTGGTTGATGTAGTCGTACACTTGCTGATCTCAAGATCGTGAGGAAGTCCGAGCGTCGCAACTCAGCAGCGCATCCGCACTCGCACACACGTTCAAGCCACCGGACAACCTCCACCTCCTCGCTCCAGTGATCCAGCGGAAGCAGAAACTCCTTCTAGACGAAATGCCACCGGGAACATGTATCTCGCTAATCCGAGACCATGGAGGAATAATTCTAGAGGGGGAGAGAGATCCTTCACAAGGAGGTGTAAGGAAGAAGGAGGAAGAGGGGGGCCTTTTATAGGAGGAGGGGGTGCCCCTCCCCATGGCCGGCGCATGGGGGAGGTGACCCTTCACCTCCTCCATTCATTTGGTGGTAACCCCTCCACATTAAAATGCCTCTTCACATTCCCCTTTAAAGTCCCTACTTTAAATGCATTAAAATTCTCCAAGTTTAATGCTCTCTCATTTAATAAAACTCTTTTATTAAATTTATTCAGAATTTTGTTAATTACTTTAATTAACAAACATTCACATATAACCCCTTGCAATATTTCAATATCACATGCAGAACCACTTTCTGCTATTTCACCCGAAACAATTTCCGGTTTCTATCGAAACAATTCCCATGCTTTGCAATTCTTTCGTCTGAAACATATGTGCTCCAAAATGGTGTCCGGTAACTCTTAAGTGTGTCACCCTATGGTTCACGAATAATGCAGACATGATTGAGACTCCTCTCAGATCAATAATCAGAAGCGGGACCTGGAGGTCCCTACTGACTCCTGCATATTCAACGATGACTTCTGTGATCGTGAGAACCTTTAACGCTTGTAATTTAATCCCTTTATCTCTTGATATAATACATGTCCGAGATTCAATCATCGGTATCCAAATACCTAGTTTGATCTCGTTACCGACATGCACTCTTTTCTCGTTCCCGTGATATAACATTCTAGTGATCACATCACTTGCTTGCAAGCTACCTTAATGTGATATCACCGAGAGGGCCCAGAGTATATCTATCCGTCATCGGGATTGACAAATTCCACTCTTGATCCATGAGCCTCAACATAACACCTTCGTAGCACTGAACCCATCTTTATAGTCACCCAGTTACGGTGTGATGTTTGATGTTATCAAGATACTCTTCCGGTGTTAGCAATTAACATGATCTCATGGTCTAAGGATAAAGATTACTTCGTATGATGTTATAGCAATGTAAACATAATGAATTGATCGTAATGCTATACTTCGGATGAATGTTCATCACATCATTTCACAAATGCCGTGACCTTGCTATTAACAACATCCAATGTCCATGATCAGGAAACCTTGATCATCTTGTGTAACACCCTTGAATCGGCCCTATGCAAGTTTTAGCCCTTTCCGCCAAACCCGCATAGAAACTATTCAAGGACGCCCACCAGGCACTTTCGTGCAGGTGGAAAAAGAAGTAATACCATTACACAACAGTCCTCGATGGGACCCACAGAACAGATATATATATATACAACACGACTCCAAGAGTCAAGAATACAGATATAATATACAAAGATCCAAATCACCTTGAAAACGATAGAGCGTCCGACTATGGACAAGATGCAAATGGGGCTAAGAGCCCTGAAGAATAACCAATGGCGTCCATAACCCTGCCTAGGCCAAGCCGGAAGGGTAACCCTGCTAACGACGTCGATCTCAAACCTGCTAAAACAAAAGGGGTGCCGACAAAGGGCAAAGGAAAAAGAGGAGCGTCAGTACTGAGGCCAGTATACGGTGAGGCTAGAATTCGGCGGCTCTCGCCTACATAGGTATGGTGGGCTGAAGCGGCAGCACAGCGGCACTAAACAACCTATAGAGACTCGATACAACTGGCGGTTATCAGAGAGGGATAAGAAAGACCTATTCGGATCCAACCTGAAGCTAACACCAAACAAACCCATCCTGGTATTCCCCCTTCGAGACCAAACGAGGAAGTTGGACCAAGGAACCCACACAGTTGGCAATTTTACTTATTCCATTATAGTTGCAGCCTTTACTAGTCAGATATATAGCATGAGTCATCCTGATAGCATAAGTAGTGGGCAGTTTTAGTTAACATTCCGTTGCAGTTGGAACATTTACTAGTCAGATGTAATTGTCCTGAGTAATCCCAAAACCCAGCACTTGTTGGCACTTTTATCACATTCCATTGGAGTTGCAACACTTACTAGGAAGGGACATCATGTCACGAAACAACCCAGATCCACCAGTTGTTGGCATTTTTAATATCCATTCCGTTATAGTTGCATCTGATTACTAGTCACATATTAAGTCAAATTTATAGCACTACTTTAGTTATGCTTGTCTATGATTGAGATATTGTGCTCCAAGTCGTCCATAACCGCGGACACAGCTTTCAGAAAGTTTTACCCTGCAGGGGTGCACAAATAGCAACACACACTCGATCAACCCCGGAAAAACCAACTCAAAACCCAACGAGGCATTCACGACAAAACGATCACAGGATTCATAAAATATTTCAGGGGGCCACCCCACTAAGCTACCCACAACGAAGTTGGCCGGCTCCGGAACAGACCCAGGGTTTGCTAGAACGGCTGTAAACGACTGGGAACCCGAAAGTGTGACTGGGCTTGTCGATACCGCGAAATCGTGCCGCGATCCAAAACAGTACAAGTGCTCCACGCACAATCTTAAATAAAGCAGTAAAGCATGGCATAAGTACAGGATAGTAATAAAGCCCCAAACTACTTTGTGGCCCCAAGAAATAGAAATGAATCAAGCTTTGGCTCAAGGGGGGGGGTCCATAAGGCCTCCCGGATGTGGATAGTGTGAATAGTCAAGGAACAGGTATCAAGTACTCGGGGTCCTACGGGACACAAGTGAGTGTGGAAGAACCAAATAACATCTATTGCCCACTGATGCCTCTGCATTAGTTATATCTAGCATTTTAATAGTTGTATTTAAAGTCATGATCATCTCCACCATAAACATCTGCCAGCATTCCAACAACTGTGGTACTTGACAACACGAGATCGCACCTGAGCAAGCAACTATGACTCGCAAGGCCAACTATCTACCAAACACAGGTAATAGGAGGTGTCCAAGGCAATATAGAGGCTGCACGGGATATAACTGGCACGGAACACTAAAGCATCGCGACACGGATAGCAATAGATCAACAGGAGGAAATAAAGACTATAAATGCAAAATAGGTAGAAGGGGGAGAGATGCTCGCCTGGGAAAACATAGCTGAAGGTTCATATCTGGAGAACTTGTCGATACTCGCATCCACTCATTGGCCTAATCCGTAAAGAAGCAAACACTAGAAGAAACACCGGATGCAATATTTAATACTACGGCAGAAGATCCGGCATGCTTATGATATGATGCATGACATGGCAAGATGCGGTGCAATTAGGCAATATTAAGCGGAACCGGGGTCCTGACAATTAATTACACGGTTCAGTGACTTAGCTACCCTGCAATTTAAATGTTGTCTTAACAAGGAAAAACAAGGCATCAGTTTGCTACACAAATTTAAATGAAGACAATATGAGACTAGAAAAGCCCGTATATGGTCTCCATATTTAATTATGATGTGATTCGACTATACAACCCAGACCCGCGAAGATATGTATGCAAGCATGCATAATTGATATGCAACAATTTATATAGATGTCAATTTATAAAATAGGGCTCGGAAAAAGGGGTCACACATCTCGGTCCAAAGATCTTGGGGACTCGAAGGGTTCGGGGATCGGTCTTCGGGATCAGGGCTTTAGGGTTTGAGATCAGAGAACTTGGCGCGGCGCCGGGTACAGGTGTCTCCGGTTCCATCTCGGCAATCTTGTCGTCCATGGTGGAGAACATTGGAACCAGGCTTCGGTTGTCGAGGGCAACTTGATTGCGGGACGAGAGACAACGTTTGTCGAGGAGGATCTTGAGAGACATTGTATTCTTCTCGATAGCTGGCAACATCATAGCCGTCTCAGGCCCTGAGTCATCTAGAACAAACGGAGTTTTGGGGCGGCAACATCTCTAGAGAGCGATACCACTAGCAAAAGGCCTCCACCGCATAACAAACTCTACAGGAGCAGTAGAGCTGCAGATTTGCAAAGGAAACACAGGTACCCGTCGGTAACAACTGCTGCAGGTAGATATGGCCGAGCCTGGTGACACAGAACTCCAGGGCGGCATAGTCCTTGGCCGGCTTACGGTCGGTGCAGCATCAGCAAAGAGGTGCAGAGGCCTCAGAGGCACACACACGCAGGGGATGGAGGCGAGGGCACTAGGGCGACGTGGCGGCGTCGTACTCGACGAGGCGAGGGCGGGGGAAGCGACTGGAGGCGGGGCAAGCGGCACGGCGGCTCGCGGGTGCGGCCTGCAGAGAAGCAGCTCAGCAGACAGAGAGGGTCCAGCTCGGCGGAGCGGCGCTTGGGCTCGAGGTGGCGGGGCCAACTCGGGACGACGGATCTCCTCGGCGGCGCGACCGACGCTAGCTACGGAGAGGGGGGTCAGCTCGCTGGAGTGAGCCCTGGTGGCGGCGGAGCCCACGCAGAGGGTCGTGCGAGGTGAGGAGATGGATGGCAGCGGGGAAGCTCTACGAGGGGCGGCAGGGCTCAGTCGCAGACGTGGCTCGCGGGCGCGGGAGGAGGAGGCCCGGCGGATAGGTAGCTCGCAGGGGGGCGAGCACCGGCAGGCAGACGCGCGACGGGACCCGCGGCGGTCGACCAGGGAGCAGAGGGGAGGCTGCCGGGGAAGGCTGTCGGCGCGATGAGGGTGAGCGCCGGCCCGGGGCGGCGACAAGGGTAAGATGGAGGCGGCGGGGTTAGAGGTGCAGACGCGGGGAGGACGGGCCGGCGAGGTCGCGTGGGAGGCAGGGGCGGCCACGCGGAGTCGAGGAGAGGACGAGGGACGGGGAGGGGAGACAGGCGGGCCAGGGGGCAGGGAGAGAAAGAAGGGTGGTTGGTGGCCGGTGTGGGCGGTTGAGTGGTGAGGGGGCCAGGGTGGCGTGCGTGTGTTGTGTGTGCGGGTTGGGGTGGGTAGTGTGTGTGTGTTGTGTGGAGAGGAGGTGGGGCCAGGAGGTGAGGTGGCGGCATGGGAGTGGAGGGGGTGAGGTGGAGGGGTGGAGGAAGGGGCTGGGTAGACTAGGATTGGGTAGAAAAGGGTTTGAGTGGTTCTGGTTTTTGTACTGGGGGTGGCCGACTGGTCGGATCGGCCCGGTTCGGCTGCCCCTAAAAATAAAATAAATATTTTATTATTTAAAACGGGGCTTTTGAAAACCGTTGGTAGACGAAACAAAATATTCCGGAGACCCGGGTTTTGATTTGAAATAAAGCGGGGTATATAGAAAAGAAAATATGCTTTTTCGAAAATAGTTTCAGACAAACAGATGCATGATGATGACGATGCTCAAATGCAATGTGGCATGATGACATGAGCATGCGGTCATGACGATGCAATGCGCAAAAACAACGCGATTTTCTAGTAGTGGTTTTGGCGGGATGCCACATCTTGTTAATCAACAAGCTAGTCTATAAGAGAGGCATAACTAGGAACCCTTTTTGTTTATTAAACACACATGTATTGATGTTTCCGATCAATACAATTATAGCATGCAAAATAAACATCTATCATATATAAGGAATACATAATAACAACTTTATTATTGCCTCTCAGGGCATATTTCCTTCACCCAACACCCCCTCGGCCTCTCCTTCTGCCTATAAGATGCCCTCGGGACGAAAACCCTAAGGACCCGATCAAAAATCCATGAAAGAGTCTGTAGCCGCCGTCATCTCCATCCCTAGATCCGGAGGGATCTGAAGTTCTTCCCGGCACCCTGCTAGAGAGGGGAATTCACCCTGGAGGCCTTCTTCATCACCATGAAAGCCTCCGGTGTGATGCGTGATTAGTTCATCCCTAGACTACGGATCCATGTAGTAGCTAGATGGCTAGTTCTCCTCCTTTGTGCTTTCATGTTTAGATCTTGTGAGCTCCGTTCATGATCAAGATCATCTATTTGTAATTCTGCATGTTGTGTTTGCGGGGATCCGGTGGATATTGACATGCTATTTCAGATTGATTATTGATTCTATCATGTCTTTGTTATTTGTGATCTTGCATGCTTTCCGTTGTTAGTAGCTATCTTGGCCAAGTAGATGCTAGCAACTCCAAGAGTTAGTATTTATGCTCGATAGTGGGTTCATGCCTCTGGTAATCTAGGGAAGTGACAGAATCTATAAGGTACTAGATGTGCTGTTGCTACTAGGGAGAAAACAACAATCCTTTGTTCATAGAACAATCATATTGTTTACTTTACACGCAGTTCGTAAAGCAATAATCTGTTGCTTGCAACTTAATGCTAGAGGGGGTTTGGATGATAACCTGAAGGTGGATTATTAGTCATAGATGCAATTGGATGGCGGTCTATGTATAATGTTGTAATTCCCAATCAAATCTCAAAGGAGTCAAGATGATTAGTATATGCATGTATTGCTTTCTCGATGTTTATCAATTGCCCCGCTGTAATTTGTTCACCTAGCATGTTATCTATCTTACGGAGAGCCACCTCCCTAGTGAACTATGTATCCCGGTCCTTGTCTTTTACATACAATCTACAAACTATTACTGCTTTGTTTTTACTTTCTGCAAACTATTACTTCTTTCCATTCGATACGTTTAATCCTTTGTTTTCCGCAAAACACGGTGAGATTGACAACCTTATCGCAAGTTGGGGACAAAGTTCTGTGGTTGTGTTGTGCAGGTCTCCACATTGCTACTAGCACTGGTAGTGCGCCCTGCCAAGGCTCAGCTAGCAACACCTTTGGGGTGTTTCCTTGCTCCTACTAGTTCGATTAAACCTTGGTTTCATAACTGAGGGAAACTTGCTGTTGTGCTCATCAGTTCTATCAACACTGAGCCAACCATCTCCATCACCTAATCCTCCTAGTATGCAGTGGTTCATCCTCCCACACACCTCTGTACCGTCTTCTGTAAACATGGTGTTTGATGCTATAAGTTATAATCCTATGATCTATGTCATGTTTCGTAGTTTCTTTGTTCTTAGATTGAATGGTTGAACGTTTTTGGTTCATTAGAGTTGTATATTGATATGGTATAGTCCTTTGGTGTCCATTATATTTGTGCGCACATGAATTAAACATATTAGGGTTTGTAGTATGTGTAAAAGGAAGGGGGAAGTTCTGCCGGAGTGACATAAACCTGAGGACGCGAACCGGAACGTTGCACGTATGGGAGTAAGAGGACCATTAAACTTAAGGCTATAGTTGGGGAAACCTTAATGCATTGATCAGTACTTACGGATGTTTGCTAACAATCCAATCATATAGTACATGTAATTCAAAGTAGTGAACCGCATGGATATTTAGTCTCTCCCACATAGAAAACTGCATCGAAGATAATGAACTTGATCTATTCGCTATTTAAACTTGGACAGAGCCACCACAATTACCACAACTATTCCACACTCATGGTTCCGTTAGTTTAGTGTATTTTATTGCTGTAGCAACTAGCTTTACTTTCTTGTTATTTATTATCATGCAAAGTTATCTCTATTACTCGTATTGTTGCTCTAATTTTATTTCCTAGATAATGCAAATGTTTAGTGTGCGTAGAGTTATATCGGTGGTTGATAGAACTTGAGAGAATATTTATCCTACATTTAGCTACTCGTTGGGTTCGACACTCTTACTTATCAAAAAGGCTACACATGATCCCCTATACTTGTGGGTTATCAAGACATTTTCTGGCGATGTTGCTGGGGAGCAATAACGTGTGGGTGAATATTCTTGTGTGCAGTTGTTTGCTTTATCTCTAAGTAGGTTTTACTTTCAGTTTTAAGTTGTTCTCTATCTTAGTATGGATAGGAATGCGAATTACAAAAAAAAATAGTTGTACTTGTTACCTAAAAACGTTTTCAAAAAGGAAAGTGATTGGAAAGATGAGTAATGGTTAAGTGGGGGTCGACCTTGAACACTTGTGTTTATGCCTATGAAACCAAAACAAATCTTTCCATGGAAGCTTTTCATTTAAAAACTTGTAGGAATGCATGAAGCCTTGAAAAAGAAAGATATTTCTGGTATTGATCTTAATGCTTATTCATTCGAAAATACTTGAATCTTGCTCCTATGCCTAACTTAAAGGCGTTAAAAAAAGTACTTATTGGGAGATAACCCAAAAGTTTTAGACGAGTCTTGGAATTTATTACCTCTGTAATAACCGCTCCTTATTCTTTTTATTTTCTTTTTGTGCCAAGAGTAACCTCTAATGAGAGAGTAGTAATGCTTGGGAAAGTTGTTGTCCCGAAACAGATTTTTGTGCTTCGCTGTAAAAAATCATGTAAAATCTCTGTACATCGGTTTGAGCTATGAATTTTTGTTGTTATCTAACTTTCGTTAGTTCAACACTTTTCGATTTGAGCAACAGAAGGTCTTCTAAAAAATTGGTATTTACCTGCTGGTCAGTTTTGACAGATTTCTGCCATTATTTGCATTTGCTTCTTATTGATTCCTTTTTGGGTTCTTTTTGGGGAATTGAGCTTTTTGAGGAAAGTGCTACAATAGCTTGTGTTCTAATGGAAGTTTTATTGGTGTTGGAACTGAACCCAAAGGCTTATTATCTTGAGTGCACTAATGTTGCTAATAAAGATTCTGTGAAGTTTTGTATAAAGGAAAAAATTCAGGTGTATGGAAAGAGTGATCTAATGAGATGAAGAATGGACTAAAGCTCAAGCTTGGGGATGCCACGTGTGTCACCCCAAGAAATATTCAAGAAGTACAAGCGTCAAAGCTTGGGGATGCGCAAGGCATCCCCTTCTTCATCAATAAAAATCTCAGGTTTCTTCCAAACACTTCATTTTTATTGTTTCATGCACAGTTGTGTTGTTCTTGGAGCGTCTTCGTTTTCATTTTCGTTTGCTTGGTTTTCTTAGTTTGCTTGAATAAATTGGTTGGACCCCCTCTTTCATACATTAGTTTTCAAATAAGTGTGGTTTGGATTGGAAAAGAGTAGGAAAAGTTCATGCTTAAGTGGTAAAAGGAGTTCGTTTTTTATGGTGGCCTATGCTTTGTCATGTCATGCTTGATATTTTTTTTGGCTTTATGCTTAGTGATTTTTGCTATAGCATGAAATGTTATAAACAATTGAGATTGCTTAATGTGCCTTAAAAGAATCATGCGTTGTTTTAGCATATTAAAGCATAGTATTGTGGTATTCTCCTTTGATGCTTTATTTGGGTTGACTTGGCGCATGCTCACACCATGTTATGTCTATTACAAGTCACCATATCCTTTATGATCTTTTAGTTTTCGACTTGTAATATCACTTTATGCTTTAATTAATGATGTTTTGTCGCTTTGCATGATTATGGCCATTATTGCTCTTTTAGTTGGTCGCTCTCAATCTTTTGCTAGCCTCCATAACCAAGTATGAGTTCCACTCATGCATACAGCTCCAAATAAAACCAAGTTATCCCAAAGAGTCCACCATACCTACCTATTAGCATTTTCTATTCCAAGTATATTCATGCTTTTATCTATCTTCCGAATTAAACTTGTTATGTCAAAATTAGTGATTAAAGCTCTTACGAACTTGATGGCACACTTTATTTTCTTGCACTTAATAAACCTGAACCATTGTGTCCATCTTTGATGCGTATATGCTTGCGCTTTATAAGTTGAAGTTAGCAGAACCATCTATCATGGGGAATGCTTTCAACATTGCACTTATATTCCATTGATATCATGATTCTTTTGCTTATGGATCCTGGCGGTGTGAAATAAAAGGGGAACTTGTAAGATCATTGAGTTTGTATGTGTGTTAGAGAAACGCCTAGGCCGCTAGCCTAAGCCATGCCTAATCATGGTGGAAACTTGCAGCATAACCATACTGAGCACTCTATAAAGCATCCTCAATAAAAACCTATGCAAATAGCAAATAAAAAGATCGCTGAGATGTTCATTGTCTGCTTGCCTTGGCATTTGATTATGGGATAGCTCCTGTATCATTTGCAAGGGGTACCCCGTTGGCGGTTCTCTATGATACATATGTACTTACAATGACAAGAGATTACTTGTGACTGAAAGTTGAGTAGCATGAGGTTCGGTACTCGTAAGTAAGGGGCATGAGATTTCAACTTATAACTTGTCAAGCATATCCTTTTAGTTGTGTCACTTTAACCTTAATCACCTAAAGATGCTTATGATAGGGGAAATGAGAGCTGAAAGCTAATAAGTACCATAATTTTTGGAAGCTCTTTATGAGACTTGAATCCCTGCTTTCTTCTAAGAAGGACTTTCTTTTACTTTTATATTGAGTCTCCATCTTCTATCCTTATGCACCTATTAAGAGAGCATAGTGTCAATTCTTAGTTTAATGTGCATTGTCCCAAGACTTGTTGATTGATGCATAACTTTGATATTGCTTGTTCTTAAACTATTTGTATCTAGTCACCCTTATAAACTTTGAAGGTGTCCTATGCATTTATGTTTTGCTACTCTATGAGGGACAAGCTGAATACCATTCTCATTATACTTTCTTTATGTGCAACAAACAAACGTCTTCCAAAGCATTGTTATTCATGAATCTTTTGTTTGTACCTTTTCATGTTACAACATAGTTGCTATGTCTTATTGTTAGAACTCTATCTTTCATGATTCATGTTTAGAGTACCTTAATCCCAGCTATCAATGCTTTTACAATAATGATGATCAAGATTGTGTTGTCTGCATGTCACCTCAAAAATTATATTGTTTTGATCATTTACCTACTCGAGGACGAGCAGGAACTAAGCTTGGGGATGTTGATATGTCCATAACGTATCTATAATTTTTGATGGTTTTATGCTAATAATATACTTTTGACACTCCTTTTGTATAAAATTTATGATTTATTTGGACTAACCTACTAATAGTTGCAAAAGTGCATAATGTTCTTATTTTATACTTTGATGTGTAGGAATTACCAAGAATACAAGTGGAAACCTTGTTGGAGTCAAATTGGGATTTTTCCAGAAATCTGTCTCAGAACTCTTTTTAAATATGGCCACGTTTCGGGTCGAATATAGCGTCAAACGGAAAACTCTTCAACTACAAAGTTGTTGAAAATCTCGCGACAAACGTTTTGGATATAAAATTTAGCTGATTCCGAGTTCGTATGGGCTTTTTAGGCCCGATTTATTGTAGCCAAAGATGGGGTGACCGGAATCCGAGAAGCTATATAAAGGGAGGAAACCTAATTCGCCCAGGGCATCTCCACACATGAATTTGCAGCCACCAAAGCCACATTTTTGCCTACCCCATGGATCCCATCTCCATGGGAGAGGGCTCCCAAGAAGCCATGAAGGAAGGGGGCTAAGGAGCGGTGCTCCCCATGATACCGGCGGCGGGGAAGGAGTCCCCCGTGCCGCTACCGACGCCACCGTCGCCGTCCTCTTCGCCATCTTCACCATCTTCACCGCCATATCCATCACCTAATCCTCCTACTATGCAGTGGTTCATCCTCCCACACACCTCTGTACCGTCCTATGTAAACATGGTGTTTGATGCTATAAGTTATAATCCTATGATCTATGTCATGTTTGCGTAGTTTCTTTGTTCTTAGATTGAATGGTTGAACGTCTTTGGTTCATTAGAGTTGTATGTTGATATGATACAATCCTTTGGTGTCCATTATATTTGTGCGCGTATGGATTAAATATCATAGGGTTTGCAGTATGTGTAAAAGGAAGGGGGGAGTTCTGCCGGAGTGACAGAAACCTGAGGACGCGAATCGGAACGTTGCACTTATGGGAGTAAGAGGACCATTAAACTTAAGGCTATGGTTGGGGAAACCTTAATGCATTGATTAGTACTTACGGATATTTGCTAACAATCCAATCATATAGTACATGTAATTCCAAGTAGTGAAGCGCATGTATATTTAGCCTCTCCCACATAGAAAACTGCATCGAAGACAATGAACCTGATCTATTTGCTATTTAAACTTGGACAAAGCCACCACAATTAACACCGCTATTCCACACTCATGGTTCCGTTAGTTTAGTGTATTTTATTGCTGCAGCAACTAGCTTTACTTTCTTGTTATTTATTATCATGCAAAACTATCTCTATTACTCGTATTGTTGCTCTAGTTTTATTTTCTAGATAATGCAAACGTTTAGTGTGTGTAGAGTTGTATCAGTGGTTGATAGAAATTAAGAGAATATTTATCCTACATTTAGCTCCTCGTTGGGTTCGACACTCTTATTTATCGAAAAGGCTACACACGACCCCCTATACTTGTGGGTTATCAGGGCGCTCGCTCACAGCGGCCTCTGATCTCCAAGCTGGCGGATCTGGCAGCGCAGGGGACCTCGGCCGGCGACGATGCCCCTCTCTCTTCGTGCACGCTGGTTCTTGGATGCTTGATTCCGGAGGACTCAATGGCGCTCGACGGTGACGATGGACCACTTAAGATCCGGAGAATGTGCTAGGGGGGACTCTAGGAAATGACAGGGGTGGCAGTGTAAGTAGGGATATAATAGACGAAGACCTAACGACAATCTTGCACCTTTATGTATGCATCATATACTTTCAAAAATAAATAAAGGAGCCCCTACCTTATTATGGGGGCTGAATTCTGAAATCACAAGTAAAAATATGTGTTCTTCGATTACTTTGAAGTCCTAGCCATTTTCTGTGTTTCACGCCTCGACTCACGCAACCTCCGTGACACCACTCTTCGTGCACCCTGCATAGGTCGTATCCGAATGGGGTTGCCACAAGTTGAGTGCCCAACAATGTAGCTATGACACTAGACGAGATATTTTCCAAACGTCCTATCTTGAGGAAGCCAGAATTTAATTGTAAAACATTTCCAGGAAGAAAGAAGATGAGGGTGAAAATCATGTTTAGTACTGTAATAATTATACATATCTTTTGCATCGGTACTACATTTATATAAAACTTTAACCACGATACCGTATTAGAGAAGTTTTATTTTCCGCATTATTTAACCAGTGTGAAAAGAGAAATAAATACATTGCTCACCAATTGTGCAGGCAATTAGACAGCTTCAAACAAAAGTACAACCACTAAGACTAATAGACATCAGCGGACATCGGTAGACAAATACATTCAGATCAGACACTCTCCCGTGAAATGAACTCCAAAACATTGTATTACAGAGGCTTTATTCTCCACATTATTTAACCAGTGTGAAAAGAGAAAACTGAAATTGATACATTGCTGGCCAATCACGCAGGCCAATAGACAGTATAAACCAAAAGTACAAGCACTTAAACATGAGCGGACACTGGTAGACAAACAGTACATTCAGAAATTCTCGCGTGAAGTAAAAAAAAAAAGCACAAAGGTAGATGTAAGCCACGATGGTCGGGTATAAAAACGCACGGTGGATGCTTCATGCCAAAAGCCGTCAAAGGGTGTCGGTTAAGCAAGTAAAACCGTTATGGTGCTTTCATCGGCCCCGTAGTAGCGTGATCTGCAAAAGAAGAAGCAACATAATCATTTTAGACGACATCTATCCCAGCAGAAAATAAATAGTACTGTGAGATTATAAATTTTCATGAACAATAATGTTGTGATGTGGAAAACAAAGATAAATTACGACCTTTCCTGGAAGTTGGGGCAGAGCTCAAGCTGCTCCCGTAAATTGCTCAGGAGAGAAGAGATGGGTGGTATATGGTTGATACCAACCCCAACATTGCTGTGGAACAGTTCAAATCTCTCGAGTTTTCCACTAGTCCTCGCCACTTCTTTCAGCTGCTCGTACACTCCACACTGCAGGAGTGTTTCCCTGTGCTTGTTGTCGATTCCTGCCATCCAGGTCATAAGTTCAAGCGTAGCTCGCCTTATGCTAGGAAAATCGGTAGTTGGATACTTGTACAAGTCCACTGTCTTCTTAAGATTCAGAATGAACGTGTCCACGGTTAGATTGGCAGCCACCAGTGCATTGGCAAAACCACTTGCACCCATGCAGTAGCAAATCTGCGCAGTGAGGCCTATGAAACTCTCCAACACCTTTCCTGCTTCAGTCCACAGGCCATCATCCTTTATCGACGTATATATGCAAAAAGAAACAAAATCAATTCAATCCAGCTGCAGGTGAAGAGAAATGAGAAAGGGGAAATACGTATTTTCTTACATTAGCAAAAATTTCATTCATAGATCCTCCTGGCTGCTCCAACTTGGCCACTTGGTCAACTATGGCTTTGAGCACCTGAACAATTTACACAAAAAATAATTATTATTCTTGTTTAATCGATGTACTGAAATTTTCAATGCAATCAGAACATGTAAACAAATTTAGGGACTGCAAAAAGAAAATTCATCAAAGTTACCTTTGGCAGTGCTTTATCTATTATTGGCATGTGCTGAATAAAATTCTCTGTCCCTCCGTGGGCGCGCAAGTTCTGTAGGAGCTTTGCATTCACACTTGTTGCGCGCACTCTATCCTGCTCAGCAGCACAGGTTATTTTCGCCACTACCCGGAACGTTTCTGGGTGTAAGCGGGAATGCATCCTCCTCCTGCTCTCATCATCTTCTAGGTCCTCGGGGAAGAGCATCTCCACCATCATCTTCATCTCTTCCAAGGTGATCTCTTGCAGGACGGCCGCGGCATTTTCATCGCATCCACTTGTTAGCACAACTAGTGCTTTGGCAGCTGCCTCACAGTGATTTACCCGTTCCGCCAAAAGTACATCCTCTAGGTCAAGATTTCGCACAGCGGTCGGCTGCTTCTGCATCCATGGTGGCAAGAGTTGATCCAGGTCAAGTGCTTCTATGAAGGCCGTCGTTGGTACAGAGAAGCGTTGATTTTCCCGCAGAATAATATTCTTCTCATGAATAGATGACTTAATCTGGCTTAGCTGCTCGCTGTTGGTGTACTCCAGAAGTAATAACTTGGCAGCCACCTTGGTGATATCTACATGTGCCGCCTTGGAGAGAAGACATTCCTTGAGCTTCTTTATGATATCGGCTGATTTCCCAGTTTCTTTCCTTTGCTTTTCATCCAGTGCTAAACATGCTATGACTCTTGCTGCTCCCACATGCTCCAAGATTATCCCAGTATCGGTCAGGAGGTGGAAATTTGCTGAGGCTTCTTCCCTCAGCTTCTTCCCTGCATCACCAGGTGTGGCAACCAACTTGCTCAGGATGTTGAGCGACATGCCAACGATAATTTCTTGGTCAATCTTCCGTATGGAGGTAGGAGGGATGTCCTCTTCTCTTTGAAGGAGAGGAATAATCTCTTGTTCAATCCAAGAGTCGGAGATTCTTCTGCTGCTTCCATGACAACGCCGGAGGTTAAGGTTGGTGAGGTCTATGATCTTGGGCAGTAGATCAATCAGGTTTTCTTCCTGCTGACAGTTTTGCTGGATGTTGGTGAGCTTGTCTAGGATTCGCAAGCCGAACCAGACGAAGTCCACATCCATGTTTCTTGCCGCCGTCGTCTGGAGCAGAGAAGAAGAGATGAGATGCATGGCCTGAGGAAAAGTGTCAACCACAATGTCTGGAGCGAGCTTGAGAAGTACTCTCGAAGCGTGGCCCCTCATGTCCTCCTCATCCAGTGTACCGACAAAGCCTAGCATGTTGATAAGCTTCCCCAATGCGTCGGCGTCGAGGGAAGCTCGAAGCCTCCCGAGGGCCGCACTGCTGTACTCCACTGATCGGAGGATGCGGTCCATGGCTCGGATCCCAACTAACTGGTCGTCAACAGAGATGTCGGACACCGCCAGCCGCTTGGCGAAGGTGATGAGGTTCATGTTGAGGGTGGCGCGCCAGCTCCCAGTGATGTACTCCAGGTAGTTGTCACTCCAGTAGCGGTGGACTATTTTCTTGCCGGAAGGCACATACAGTCTGTACTTGTGTACGGTGCTGCCCAACAGTGCCCAAATCACAGGGTTCCGCAGGACGATGAAGATGATGCCCTGGGTGAATACCAGCCCGTAGAAGATGTTGAGGGACCACCTGATGTTCCGGTGGTCTTCCGCGCCTTTGTGTTGGGGGTCCACGTAATCCTGCTTCTTGAGACGCTCAAAGGATAGGACGATGCATGTGGCCACGGCGGCAATCTGGGCCAGCCGCAGGATGCTAAAGATGGTTGCCCCGAGGCAGGCTCGACCGTCGCACTTCCTCTTCTGCTCGTCCTCTTGTTTTCCGACCTGCAGCCTAGCTCTCCTTTCGCCTCCAGATTGGTAGTGTTCTTGATTGATTCTCCTGCGTCTCCACCAGCTGATCTGTCGCTCCCACTCCGCAGCCTTCTTGCTCTTTATCAGCACTTCGGGTGCGCGCAAGAGAAGTTGCTGTGTGGGATCCTCGTAGCCACCCAGGATCCTGTCAATCCATTGTAACTCATTGAGAAGCTACTCTTACAGTTACGTCTACTATCTATCACTACCACGGAACCCGCCATCATTATCGGGTTTTCAGCTTCGGGCTATGACCCACAATGGCCTGTTTGTTATCGTTCAGAATCCATGTCATAGTGTAGTTTGGTTAGTCAAATGTTTATATATCTAGTTTGATTAGTTATGTGTAGCTATTTTGCTGGTACAGAAGTTTTTACAAATAGAAAATAATATGCAGAAATTTCAAAGAAATCTGAATTTGTTTGTGCATATATGTGAAGACGGTTTCTATGGAGATGTGAAATTTTGTTAAAAAAATACATCTATTTTGAGCTACACAAAAAAGGCTCTAAATGGGCATAAAAAAATCGATTTTGGTATTCACATTTGTCTATTTTTGTGTAGATCACGTCTGAAAAGATAATTCGATGAAACTTTAGATGAAAATTACTAGACATCTACATCTACTTGTATCTTTTTATCCGAATTTTTTGAAGTTCTCTAAAAATAAGTTTTTTACTTTTTTTTTAGAAAAAAACAGGGCTCCAATTGAGGTTTCCGATGCGCACGCCCATTTGACAAGTCCAAGAATAACACACTACCAAAGATGGAGCTCTTTCACAACATGGATTTTGATAGCAGGTGTGCGAGCATCGGGATTTAGGTTACCAGGCAGTAAATCTGATTACGGCTTGGTAACCAGGTTTCCTGGAACTCCACGGTAAATGGGCATACCGAGCAAAAAACAATTAAATTGTTTTAATTTAAACGTCCAAAACTAGATAAATAAGTTTATATCTTTGTTGTGGTGTTGTACAAAGACATGTCACACTGGTCATTATGTAGTCTGTATGAACTCCTACAGGTCACCGGTTCAAGTCCCATGCTTGTTTTAATTTTTGTTTTTAACGATTTGGTCTCCCTCCTGATAATAGTACACAAGACGATCCATAGGTCTCGAACCCGTGACATGATACTGCAGAGAACAATGCAATGAAGCATACCACTGCAGTTCAGACCTAGTCAGTTGTTCCTCGGAAATTTTGAATTCAAAATTCATTTGAAAATTTTGAGCGGTAACTGCACGTATTTTCCGGTAACCACGTTAACTGCAATCCCGAGTCCCCTCAATAAAATATTCTATTCGGTAGCCAAAACATTGGCGGCTATTGCATTGTGGACACAAGCGCATGTTTTCCAGTTTCCAGTGCAAGCTAAGGGAAAAGGACAACAAGCAGTGCAAGCTAAGGGGAAAGAACAAGCAGCATGCCACAAGAGGTTGGCAAAAAGTGAAGGGTTAGCCTAGGCTTAATCATCCAAAATTTTCCAGCTTAAATTCACAAGGATTTTGTGGGAAGGTTGGGGATGTTGGTCATGGCATTTTCTACCTCTTCTAGTTTATTAACTTAGATAATTTAAAGATTTTGGCTTGCTGTTTGTACTATGTAATCCAAATTTCATACAAATATGATGAATACAGATGATTTTTTGTTGTGCAACTTCTGTACCTATGTGTGTTTGCACAAAATACTGCTCTGCTTTGATGTAAGCATCAAGGTAGAGCACTATTTTTTATGCCAGAATTTTACTATCATCATTCCTCAGAAGAAAATTGACGAAAAATCTTCGTTACAGCCATATGTTATCGCCAACCCTTGGTAATTGTCAGGTCGTTTAACAAAAAAGATGGCTCTTACAACACCATGGTGATGGATTGGGGGGGGATGGAGAGTTAGACTGCAAGTTGAACTAATCTAAGTTTGAAGAGAAAAGGAAGCCAAAGAAGAACTAAGAATAAGAAAAAAAGAGAATAAAAGAAATGAAGACCTTTTTGGTTATGGATGAGGGAACAGATGGAAGGGCTGGCTAGCTGGCTTTGAAAACAGGATCCGGAAAATGCCAAAGCAACACTAAAGAACTAAGAATGCATAATTATTATGCATATATAGAACATATATTACACATGTGCAGGAATACTGGAATTAAGATTATTGTCAAATCTAAGAAAATGTGCTAAAAATACAAAATCAACTTCTAAAATATGAAAAAAATCAATATGCATGAATTAACATGAAAGTCTGTCAAGAAATTTCCAACCTATGTAGAGTTTCAACATTGAAGGTAAATATACTTGCTTTGAATGAGATGCGGAAAATGCCAAAGCAACACTAAAGAACTCAAGAATGCATAATTATTATGCATAATATATAAATATATAATATAAGTTATACATGTGCTAGAGTAGTGGAATTAAGATTATTGTCAAATATTGAAATATATGAAGAAGTGCTACAAATACCAAATCAACTCCTAAAAATATGAAAAAATCAATATGAAGGAATTAACATGAAAATTCTGTCAACAAATTTCCACCCTATGTAGAATCCAATTTCTAGGGTAAATATACTTGCTTTGAATTGAGATGAGGAAAATGCCAAAGCAACACTAAGAAACTCAAGAATGCATCATTATTATGCATAATACATAATACTCCCCCTGTCCCAAAATAAGTGACCCAGTTTTGTCTAGATACGGAGGTATCTAAACGCATTTTAGTTGTAGATACATCCGTATCTAGAAAAAGTTGAGTCACTTATTTTAGGACGGAGGGAGTATACGTTATACATGTGCTCGAGTACTGGAATTAAGATTATTATCAAAATATTGCTCCGCTTCGATGTCAACACCAAGATAGAAAAAAGAAAAGGTACCTTGTTGTCCATCTTTTACGGGACCAAACTATAACGGTCAAGATTTATTTGAGCTAGCAACAAATTTTTAGCCCCGGGGAGAGGGGAACTAATCTACATTTTAAGAGAAAGGAAAGTTGTCGAAGAATAAATAATAGGAAAATGAGAATAAACGAAATGAAGGACTTTTTGGTTATGGATGAGGTAACAGATGGAAAGGGCTGGCTTTGAAAACAAGATCTGGAAAATGCCAAAGCAACACTAAAGAACTCAAGAATGCATAGTATATAATATATCTTATACATGTGCTTGAATACCGGAATTAAGATTATTGTCAAATCTAGGAAAATGTGCTAGCAATACCAATGAACTCCTAGATTTTTTTAAAAAAAATGCATAAATTAACATGAAAATTCTTGTCAGCAGATTTTCAACCTATGTAGAGTTTCAATTTCCAAGGCTAATATACTTGTTGGATTTGGAGCCAGAAGTTGTACAAGTTAAGATGACTTCAAATATTAGAAATTATGAGAATGGCCTCTCCAAAATGCCAGCTCACCGACTCTCTAGCCTCTTATTGTCAAAATTTCCTCCAAACGACATGCCTTACCGCTAAACTATGCAGGAACTATAGTTTTGAGATTGCAAGTTTTTCTTGTAAATCGTTTCAAAAAGACTAGCTGTGGTGGTTGTCTATGCATGGCTAGTTAATCCTGCCAGCCTAACTTTATGATTTTGTGGAACTGGTAGCGATCAACTTAGTGAAATTGCAGATGTAAAAATTATGAAGAAGAAAAGGCCAGGCAAACATACCCGATTGACTCCACGAAGGCGACGATGGTGACGTACCAAAAATCCTGCCGTTTGATCAGGACCGAGAATCCGCCGAGGAGGACGACGGTGGCCCAGATGGTGGCCAGCGTCCCCAGGCCGTTCATCGCCTTGGAAACTATGGCCGTGCAGACAATAGCGAGGTTGAGCCTTTCTTCCGGCAGCGAGGCCGCGGCCTCCACAAGAGCACCAGAAGAAGGGTCCATGGTTTCTAGCTTGGGTCGGTGATCAGCAGCTCGCAGTTTGAACGTCTATATATACAAGGAATTTGCAGAGGTTTTGCACAAGGAGCTAGCTGTAAGGTGGATGGATCTTTTGTAGCTTACAATCTATTCTGGAACAAATACCAGAGATGGAAACACAAGCAAAGATTAAAAGGAGACTGCATGTGTGATAAAGAGCATGCGCTGCACTCCCTGGTCCCTAAATCGTGCATAACTGTACAGGGGAAACAGATCGAGAATGATCAAAGGCATTTAGCGGTTGATGGTACCGTGATATGTACAGATGCCTCCATGGACGGAAGGACGGCTTCATCCAACAAAAAGAGGAAGCAGCTTGTTCTCTACATGTCGTGTGCTGGATGGGTGCGGAGGTCCTACCGTGACAAAGGAAGCAGCTGCCAGCAGGGCCTTGTTGCGGTGAAGGAGCGTCGCAGGACACTGGGGTCAGTCGAGATGAGGAGTGCTCGAGTCTGCCGGTGTCGGGGTGCAAGGACATGTTGATTAGGCAGCTAGGGCTGCGGAGGCGGCGAGCTCGGCGCAGAAGCCGAGGGGTGGCGGTCGTGGAAGCGGCGGAGGAAGGGCCACTGCTTGGAGAAGAGGGCGGCGCTGGCGAGGTAATTGGGGAAGCCGAGGCAGAGGAGGTCGTCGCCGAGGAGCACCCCCCGCCACCGATGCGGCCGCCGGCGGCCGTCTGTCGTCGTCCATTTTTGGGGGATTTTGCAGAGCGAGCAAGGGCTTCGTTGCTGCGGGAGCAGAGCAAAAGGCGAGGAAATTTTACAGTGATGACGTGGCAAGCAGTACCTCTCACTCCTGCTGCATATTTGACTGATTACTTTATGGGAGGACAAGTGTTTAAGTAAGCAATCACTAATCAAAGTGGTAAAGCAAAGATTTGGTGAAGACCTTTGAAAACTTTCAAAGATCTTGAAATTGAGCATCAAACAGATTTTGGTGCACAAAGATTTGTTGTACATATTGAATTATAAAATAGACCCTGTTCAATTGTAAGATTTATTAATAATAAGAGAAATAAAAATTCAGTGCTATCACAAGAAATTACTAAAGTATTTTGATCCTGGTATATAGTTCATCATAGTGTAATCAAAAAAATTAGAAAATACAGCGTCCAATTTATAGGAAAAGATGTGGAATTATCAACCTACACAAATGATTTTAAATCTCCGTGTGATCTTTACTTACAAATATATTTTTCGAGAACGCGCAGGAGATCTGCGTGTCATTATATTAAGCAGGCAGAAGATAGAGATTACAGGAACGATCCGTACAACAAAACAACCCTTGCGACACGACCACGTGACCACGCTAGGCCGGGGCCGTCCCCTTTGGACACGGCCGCTCTATACAGAGGCCTCTGACTACGGAATACTCTCCTACAAGACAGCCACTCCTGCCATTCTTTGGTGAGGCGGGAGGCTACCGTTGCGGCGTCAGTCGCGTGGTGATCAAACACCCGGCCGTTCCGCTCGAGCCACAGCCCCCGAAGGACTAGCAAGAGGAGAGAAATCACTCTCCGCCGCGACGAGAAAGTGACCCGCCTAGCCACCGCCGGCCACCACTCCTTGATGATGGATGTAGTGGATCTCAAAATTCGGAACCAAACGGTCCGGGAGAACGGGCACTGTAGTAGCAGATGATTCAGGTTCTCATCCTGCGACTCACACAACGGGCACGTCCCTTGATTCGGCAGGCCTCTCCGCTGTAGCCGATCTGCCGTCCAGCTCCTCCCACGCACTGCTAACCACCTGAAAAACTTGAATTTACAATCATTTTTTTTAAAAAGTGCTCTCATATGTCGAGTCTTTGGTAGCACGGACAACGAACTGAAACCAAATCTTACATTTTCTGGACAAATAAAGCCATCTTCCAAAACTTCCTGCCTCCAACCAAGCCAACATTTACTCTGAAATCTGCCATCGCTAAGTTCTCAGCTGCAGGCATGCACTTTCAAGCTCTCGACCAGCTCCCTTGCCACCTGACCCCTTCCACTGTCGACCATCATCTCCTCTTGGAATATTTTATCTGGCTAAATAGCAGGACAGTGGAAGTCCCAATGTATGTTCTAGAAGATTTCGCAATCTGTAGAACAGATAAAGCAACAGTCAAATTTTAATGTCTACTTAAGCATCTCTAATCGACTTCCCGGATATATATATATATATATATCCTTTTGGACATCCCACTTGATTTTGACACCCTAAGATCTGCATAAAAAAGTCACAAGACAAGGACCAACATGGACTTCACTTTTGCGCAATTCCATTGAGGTCTCTTTTGATGTGAAATGTTGCAAGCCTGTAGTTGAGCAGAGACCTGGAGGAAGGAGGCAAGGACGTTTTTAATTTCTCATGGCACCTCTCGTGTAGAAATGGACTGTATAGCTGAAGCCTTGGCAAGTGGGCGATTGTCTGTCAGAAAAGTGGTAGTGCGCCACATTTGCCACGAGAAGAAGAGCCGAGGCTTCTGCCTGAAGTGGAGAGAAAAAATGCTCTGCAGAAGCTTGGATCATCACATTGGAACTGGAGGTAGAGACCAATGTCAGTCGCCCGTGAGCCTGTTCTTCCTTGTATCTTCTTGTTCTTCCAAGCGGCATCAGAGAAGATCTTGGCTCCGACAATTTGGAGAACCAACTCGAGTGTTAACACGAGAGGTGGCGGGGGATCAAAAGTTGAGCATGAGGACTGATGACATATCCATTCCTTGGATACTCTTGGACCTGCAAAGGATAAATAGCAGTGGGATCGAACATTTCCATGTTTTTCGAATTGCTCTTGCAGCTTGGTACAACTGAACAGGAACACCTGGTTTCCTGCCAACCAAGTTACCATTTCTACGTTTCCAAATGCACCACATAAATGTTAGAATTTTCACATAAATGCACCAGGGGAGTCCGGGGACTCGGAACCCTGGTGGGCTGGGCGTGCACCCGCTGCCACTGTCACTGCCAACTGGTCGACGCCCAGTTCTCAAAAGGACCTGAGAAAGAGAATTGCAATTGGCAACAAGCAGCTCAGACCTAATGAACCAAGGAAAACTAAACCATGCCACACGAGCAAAGTAGCACATAAAAAGAGATGGATGTCTGTTTCTTCCAAACCGCACCTGGAACAGTGTCCCCTTCTTAATTAAGTAAACTAATCTAACTGAAAATATCAGACTGGTTAAATTTGTTTAGTATGCAGGGGGTAAAAGGGGCTATCTTGTGTCCGGTTGCATAATTTTTCACATTAGTAGCTGCTGGTATTAATAACCCAAACACCAATCCAGCATATGATCCTAAACCCCTCCCATAATTAGGCAATATATGAAATATCAATGCATGTTCCCCCCTGCCGAACTAAAACTAACATAGATAAGCATTTGATATGTAGAAAAAAATACAAGTCTTGGTCTCCTGGTATCTTGTTGCAAAATACTAGGAAGAAATAGGGTGTCAATCATGTGATTTGATCCCTGATAGGCTCCTAGCGCTTCATGCCTGGTGTTGCAGAAAGTTTCATTTGGTCGTCTTTCAAAGTTTTTTTGCACTACTGATCATTACCAGAAAATCTTCATTACTGAAAAAATCTTCCATATATGCAATGTGTCTGATACAAACTAGTCAATCTTACAACATTCAGTGAAATTCTGATGAATGGCTTTCTATACGCTTGTGGAAACTTCAACCTTTTTTAGTGAAATCTACAAAGGTTCTATGACAGTGACACAATTGCATTCCTAAGCTAATAATCTGTTAACCAACTTGGTAGCAAGTGTGTGCCAACAGCCTACTATGTTGTGCACTATTAAAGTAGCATATAGGATAGGATTACAAATATTGTTTGGAGGTAATACCGAATACCCATCAGGATAATTTGATTTCTCATCCATTTCCATCACATCATGAGAGAAACATAGCTTCTGGTTAAATCCTCTTGATACACAATATTTATAGCTAGTTTCTCTGTCTAGGTGCATCATGAGAATAAATGAATAATACAAACTATCTGATAGTCAATTCAGCACGGTGTCCACCGGAAGAAAAAAGAATCAGCAGGGTGATCACATATATACAGAAATGGAAAAAATGGCCAATAGGACGGTTATTGCACAGCAAATTGGTTTTGGCTAACAAACCCCAGTGATCCTTCTACAAGCTTCTGAAAATTTCGAAAGAAAAATCATGTGTACATGAGGGGATACACATGAATCTGCAACCTTTTACGAGAAAATGATCAATTTGGGAGCTGCACAAAAATTATGTGGTGATTTGCAGTTGTAAATATTGTTAACAGTCTACTGTTTCATAACATACTGAACATCTAACATGTGTACCTTCTACAATCGTCTGAGAGATCCCTGTACAAAACATACAATAAGCTTCCTTGACGCAAGCAGTACTTTCAGCTATTTTTCTACCAGTAAAATTTCCGTCAGTTTGCTGTGCTTTATTTATATTCTTGGCACTACTGATTATTATCAGAAAATAGTCATTACTGAAAAAACTTTGTGTAAACAATGTCTTATGCACACTGTATTCGATCTTACAAGATTCAGTGCAGCTCAGCTGGATCTCTTGCTATACACCATCAGAAACTTTACCCTTGTTGGTGAAATGAATGGAGGTTTTAAAAATCCAAGTTACATGACTGCAGCATGTAGTGTTTTACGTCGTGGCACCATAATCTTACACTTTACATTCCTAAGCTTGTCATTTTATCAACAAAGTTGGTAACAGTTAACAAGTACATGCAAAGAACCCAATAGAAAATAGAATTACGTACACTGGTTGGGGCAGTTCACATACTAACACAATTCAAACTAATAAGAGGAGCACGCGGCCAAATAGCATAAGACACATTAGTTAGACAGAGAGCTGCAATCGAACCCCATCGGAATAATTTTAATTTCTCATCCATTTTCATCACCTCACCACAGAAACAAAGTTGGTAACAGTTAACAAGTACATGCAAAGAACCCAATAGAAAATAGAATTACGTACACTGTTGGGGCAGTTCACATACTAACACAATTCAAAGTTTCAAACTAATAAGAGGAGCACACAGCCAAATAGCATAAGACGCATTAGTTAGACAGAGAGCTGTAATCGAACCCAGTGTATATATTACGAAGATGGAGCACAGTGGGATCACTCCCCATGATCATGTCATCCGCTCAGTGCCGGAAGATGGGAGGCCAGATCATCACAAGGGGAATGATCTGACTGCTGCTGAAGGGTATATAATCAGAATCAAGTTGTCGATCAAACACCTTCTCAACCACCCTGCTCCTCAGATGAACATAAAGGACAATACCACTTGCTCTATGATCCAAAAATACAAACTCAGCATTGTCCCCAACTGCAGCAACGTCAATATAATCTCCATCCCGGGACACCCAATTGTGACCCGCGAGACGTGTGCATGCCTCGCGCACACAGAATGTGTCCACTGGCAGCCAGCCGCCTGCGCCGCCGTCGTGGCCCGTCGTCATACGATGGAGCCACACATTGAGCTGAAACCCATCAGTGCTGACAAGATAGATCCCAGAATCCTCCGCACATGAGAGCATGTAGCTGTTGTTCCCAACTCCAACTGGGAGCTCGAGGGCGAAGAAGCTGGCCGTGGCCAAATCTAGACCCAGGGTGTACCCAATGCTGGTCACCATGAAGACCTTGCCATGGACTGGTGGTAGCATTTTGTGAAAGAACGTTGTGGGATATGGGAACCCTAGCTCTGTTGCGGTGGTGGCAGGGACGCCCCATCCGCCGGGTCCGAGGACGTACACGTCCACAGAGATTTTTTGCCCGATCCTCCAGAGATCCACCCAGGTGATGCCGTCGCGGCCCCCATCCTCGGGGAGGAAAATCTCGGTAAATCTCTCCAGAGTGCCCTCCTCCAGTAACGGTCGTGGCGCCTGTGGAACGACGGCTGCTGGCTCCCCAGCGAGCAGAGGCGACAGGAGAGAGTGTCTGCCAGAGTACCAGAACATGGTGATGAGGCGGCCGTTCCGGCAGTGCATGATTTCCGTATCATTCAGGGCGAAGGAGCAGGCGTCGTCGAAGGAGGAGGCCGCGCGGCGTGAGAGGGCGGCGAGCTCCGGGGTCTGCGGGAGCGGAACGAACCGGTAATGGCTAGGATAACCGGCGCAGAAGCCGAGGAGGCGGGGCGGGTGGCGGTCGCGGAAGCGGCGGAGGAGGCCGGGTCAGAGGCGTGGAGGAGCCACCGCTTGGAGACGAGGGCGGCGCGGACGAGGTAGTTGGGGAAGCCGAGGCGGATGAGGATCTCTCGGAGGAGGTCGTCGTCCCTGAGCACCGCTGTCACCGATGCGGCCGCCGGCGCCTGTCGGTCGCCGTCCATTTTGGGGGGATTTTGCAGATTGAGGAAGGGTTTCGTTGCAGTTGCAGGGGGAACAGAGTAAAAAGGCAGGGAGATTTTACAGCGATGACTTGGGAAGCACTACCGAGCTGTACTTTGTTTTCTTTCTGCGTGCCCGTGCTACGGTACAATGTTATTTTCTAAAATTTGCGAAAACACACAGCCAATTATATATCTTTACCGGCTGTCATTGTACTCCCTCCGTTTTCAAAATATAAGATGTTTTACTTTATGAATAGTGTATCTAGAACCCTATTAATGCGTAGGTTCATCTTCTATTTTGAAACGGATTCGTCGGAGCACAACCAATGAACAAAATGGGACATTTAGCACACTCCACATTATTCCACGCTACCACTCCATCTATAAAACCCCTTCCGGCCTAACCAGTGAAGAACGGTAGTAGCAAAAAAAAGTTCCCTCTCATTAAGGTTTTTGACCTCTCGCGGCTCTGGGCGGCGTTGAGAACTTCTTCCCCGATCTCTCCGATCTGAGGTTGTCGTCGGGCTGGATCTCCTCGGGACGGTCTCTGATCGCCCTGGATCCATCCCCGGCGCGGTGTTAGCGGAAGGACCTGAGGAGTGGCTCGTTGTGGTTACTGTTGATCAGAACATGGCGACGGATCCAAGGTCTGCATCGGCGAGTGGAGCCGATGAAGGAATTGAAAGGATGATGAAGCAACTTGGTATATGTGAAGAGGATCTACATGACGTGGTTTTTGAGGAGCAAGGCCCGCCCCCGGCGGAAGCTACTCGTTGGCTCGCCATTGCTAGGGTTTATACCGAGGGAGAGTACTCAAAGTTTTGGTTCTTTAAAAACATGCGCTCTGGATGGGAGCTGGCGTAGGATGTTAAGACTAGAACGCTCGAGCCGAACCTACATACGTTCTAGTTTTCATGCCTTGGTGATTGGGAGAGGGTGATGCAAGGAGGGCCTTGCGCGTTTCGAGGAAATCTGGTAGTAATTGTACCGTACGATGGGTTCACTAAACCATCGACTATGGAGTTATTTCTGATAGACATCTAGATACAGATTCACGATCTTTCTTTGGGATATGCTCCAATGCTCGAAACCCTAGCCTCTAAGGTGGAAAATTTTATGTCATCTGAAGGTATGTCTAATGATTTTGAGGGGATTTTTTATCGAGTGAGAGTTCAACTAGATGTTAGGAAGCCCCTGAAACACTTTGTCTCGATGATCCGTGCTGGGAAGAGGGAGATCTTTCTCGTCAAATTTGAAAAGTTGCCAAATTGGTGCCAAGTGTGTGGTCATCTTGGACACGAGTATAAGGATCATGAGGACGATATGCATCCTCCCCATGCCCTAGTCTACAAGGATCTACGTGCTAATTGGAGTGTCCGTACCTGGGGTAGACCTAGACGTGGCAGGGGTATGGGCCATGGTGGCCGGAGTGGCAGGTTCCCAGGTAGAGATGGAAATGGCAGATCGTTTCATACCGAACAAGAGATAGTGTATGATGAAGTTACAGAGGCTAATAAAATGCAATCGGATGCTTTTATGAGTGAGGTTGATCTCAGTCAGAAGAGAGGGGCGAACGGTGGTTCATCTCATGTGCCACTTCTCCCCTGGTACTGTTGCCACTATGGCGGGCTCGCTCTCAGGAGGTGATGGTTTTGTAGTGCCAATACATCCTGCCAGTCCAAATCCTAAACATGTCTCGAAGCGATCGAAACATGGTGATGGAGATGAGGAAATTTCTGTAAACAACCAAATGATATCGGAGACTCTCGGGATGGGGGTTGTTCGGGAGCAATGAAAATATTAGGTGTGAACTGTCAGGGTTTAGGTAACGACCCGACAGTTCGAGCGCTTGCAGATCTCCGTAGGCGAAGTGACCCCGATGTGTTGTTTTTGTTGGATACGCACCTCGATGAATATCTGGCTGAGTGTTTGAGAAGGAGATTGAATATGGATATGAAAATTGTTAATCGGGGCAACGGTAGAAGTGGTGGTGTTATTCTTTTATGGAAGAGGGAGGTGGTGATTCAACAGATTTTCTCGGTCCCAAAGTATATTGATGTTAAAGTTTTAGAATCTTCTGAGAAGGTTTGAAGACTAACAGGTATCTATGGGGAACCGAGGTGGACAGAAAAGTATAAAACTTGGGATTTGATTCATGAGCTCAATAATAATGAGAACTTGCCTTGGATTCTTATTGGGAATTTCAATGAGATTTTATTTGCTCATGAGAAAGAAGGTGTGCGTACTAGACCTCCAGCTTATATGCAAGCTTTCCAAGAGGCTCTGACTGATTGTAACTTAGAGGATCTTGGATTCTCTGGTGAACCATTTACTTGGAAACGTGGCAGAATTAGAGAGAGGCTGGACCGTGCAGTGGCGAATGAAGACTGGATTAATATGCATCCAGGTGCAGTTGTTCAGCACCTAGACTACTTCCCTTTTGATCATAGGCCCATTTTAATTGATACATAGTTCCAGACAAACATTAATCAAAGGATAAAAGGACCTCGTCGTTTCGAGGCTAGGTGGTTGAAAGAATATGGCTTCCACCAGATAGTAGAAGATTAGGAGTATTACATCGACAAGTTTCAAAAGTGAGATGAAATATTTAAATATTCTTTGTGATGATCCGAATATTAAGATATGTAACGTCATACTAATTAATTACTACTTTATGTTGGTGACAGATTCAATTTGTATGGGGAGAGGTGGAATAAGTTTGCGGCAATGTATACCTATTTCCAATGTACGTTGTTGACATAATGGGCCCACAGGCGACGGTGTGACAAGGAAAGCATAACAGGAAGGAAAGAAAGCGCTACCCGGCCAACACTTGACATGTTGTTGCGTTATGCCGAGTATTTTGTATGGAGGTCTTAACCTGCTACTGCTAATCTATTTTGTAGTAATACATATGTATTGGTACTTGTTCAGATCGACCGATCGAGCGTTGAATATGGACTCTCTTTCCTTTTGAGTCATGGCCTTGCTATAACTATTGAATTTTAATGTCTGCGTTGCTGAATCTGTCATTTCTTTTGGCCATTGTATGTACTGCTAAATCAGTCACTTTAAAATGTTGTTGAATCTGTCAAGTGGTGCTGAATATGAACTGGGAATCTGCAGATATTTTTTCTGTCTTATTCTGTACTTCTCAATCTTCAAATGCTACTCAATCTATTAAGTGTTATGTCGTTACTATTACTAAGGTATTTTCTAGAACTAATACTGATGTACTGGTACTTGTCTAGATCAAGTGAAGTAGATGGTCTTGCTTTCCTTTTTAAACTTGGCTTTGTCACAATCTATACGAGGCTTGGGCATTTTTGGATGGAAATATGGGGGTCACACTGATATTGATGTGAAGAGGAGGTATGCACACAAAAGCATACTTGATCGTCAGTTTTGCTTTCTCCAATGATCGAGTGTGTTTGGAGAAAAGGTCAAACTGATCGTGTGACAGGGTTTTTAGAGTTGAAACATGAACGGGTTCTCTCTATACTGCTATTGAGTTTCAGCGTCTAGCTGAAACAGACACTTTGGAATGCTGAAGAATCGGTCAAGTGCTGCTAAATATGAACTAGGAATTTGTCAATATTTTTTCTGTCTTATTCTATACTACTAGATCTTTCAAATGCTACTAAATTTGTAAAAAAGTTATGTCACTGCTGCTGGGCTGTTTGCACTAGAGCTTTTTCCTGTGCGTCATCGGAACCATTGGATGTGTTTTGGACAGAAATGAGAGGGTACCAAGTGAAGTCATTGGATATTAGTCCAGTTTTCTCGCACGCGGTCTGTGTCCCTTGTTCTTTAGATATTTTTACACGAATATATGTCAAAAGAATTATCGCTTTTTTTTTCCGGTAGTGAGGTCTGTGTTACGAATCCGGCCGAGTGATACGTCCAAAACGTATCTACTTTCCTGAACACTTTTGCTATTGTTTGTCCTCTAAACTTGTGTGATTTGGATGCAACTAATGCGGACTGACGTTGTTTTCAGCAGAATTGTCTTGGTGTCTACTTTTTGTGCAGAAAATCAACTATCAAGAAAAATTCCGGAAAATATGCCAAAAATCCTATTTCACCAGAAGACTTCCGGAGTCAGAATATGAGACGGAGGGGGGCTGGGCCTAGGCCACACCACCTGGCCGCGCGGGCTAGCCCAGGCCACGCCAGGGGGTGGTCTGGCTGCCCCAGACTCCCCCTCGGTCTCTCTCTTCGCCTATAAGTTGCCTTCTGACCTAAAAACTCAGGGGGTTCGACGTTTTTCCATAAAGAGTTCCGCTCCGCCGCCACCACCAGATTCCACGAAACAGCACCAGAAACTCTGTTATGGCACCCTGCCGGGACGGGGGATTGGAGGAGATCATCGCCATCATCATCACCATCGCTTCTCCATCGACCATCCATGTTTCCCCCATCTATGAGTGAGTAATCCCCCGTTGTAGGCTATGGGGATGGTACGGATTGGATGAGATCGTTCATGTAATGGCATCAGATTGTTAGGGCATGGTGCCTAGTATATTTTATTAGTGATTTATGACTTTGTTGGAACTTGTTATGCTTAATGCTTGTCACTAGGGCCCGAGTGCCATGATTTCAGATCTGAACATGTTATTGATTCATTATGATAGTATTGTTTTTGGTCTTACCTGCAAGTTGTATACACACATTGTTGTCCGGAACCAATGGCCCCGAAGTGACAGAAATCGGGATAACCGAAGGGAATGGCTTTGATGTGAGGATCACATGTGTTCACAGAGTGTTAATGCTTTGCTCCGGTGCTCTATTAAAAGGAGCACCTTAATTTCCAGTAGTTCCCTTGAGGCCCCGCTGCAAACGGGCTAGCAGGACAAAAGATGTTGTGCAAGTTCTCATTGCGAGCACATATGACTATATATGGAACACATGCCTAGGATTATCTAGTACGTGGATGCTTTATCTTATTTATCTGCAATTGCCCTATGTTTTGATTTCTATGTGAATTGTCTTATCCATGCAACGCCCGTCCATCCATCCCTATGCCTACCGCACTCAAATCCTACTGTTTACTGCTATTGTTACTGCTGTTACTTTACTATTCCTACTACAAAACTGTTGCTACTGATAAACTACCGTGAGCAAGATTGTTTCCAAGTACAGCTGAATTGACAACTCAGTTGTTAAGGCTTATAAATATTCTTTGGCTCCCCTTGTGTCGAATCAATAAATTGGGTTTCACTTCCCTCGAAAATACTGCGATACACCCCCTATACTTGTGGGTCATCACCGAGCCACAACACAATGCAAATTTTACTAAAGAGGAGGTAAAATCTAGCCCATTCGGCCCCTCTTTAGGCCAGAACAATTTAATTCAGGCTTGTAGGGGTCAGGGGACTTGCTGACGACAATCCATTTAAATATTTATCAAGGAGCCCATGGAGAATAGCGTATGGAGTATAGCCCATTGAGTATAGTAGATGTAGAATAGCCCAAAATGTTTAATTCGGCGTTTTTAGAATTGCCCTTTAAAACAAAACAAAAAAACCGTCTACCCATGTTTTTAAGAAACTACTCCATTATCTGGAATTTAATAAATTGAGATGCCAGGATCGCTTCCCTTTTATTTTAATAAGAGAGATAACATGGACACATAAAATCTTTTTAAGAAGGCTAATATATAAGTTATAGGTACTATAAAGATTTTTAATGAGAATGTTCATATTATTTGTTTGTCATAGTGATAACACACATGGTTTATATGTGTTTTGAAGTCTTGAGTTCGATTCTCTATGCTTGACATAAAATTATCTTGGGTTTATATTTTCTTCTAGCAATATTGCTTTATGGAGAGGCTGACATCGCGGACCCACCAGCCTACAGCATCCCTCAAGTTTAATGGTCGGGTTTGAAAAAAAAGTTAAATACTTGTACAAAGAGGCTGGCATCGGGGATCTACCTGCCAGAACATACGAGGCTTCATCTGGGACCCACAAGCCAAAACATACCAGCGAGGCTGACATGGGGGCCTCAGCAGCAAGACCATACACGGCTACCTCATCGAGCAACGTTGCTAAGGTCAAAAAGCGGACGTGGCAGAAAAAAAGTCCATCATACGCATGTTTGATTTACAGAGAGACCAGCATGTGGGACCCAGTAGCGCGGCCTTATATAGGTTCTGCCTCGATCGACATTGCCAAATTTGAAACAAGGAGGCGCGAGCGAGAAAAAAGTCCAGCATGCACATGTTTCTTCTAATAAGAGGCTCACATGGGGATCCAGCAGCCTGAAAAAACAGCTGATGCATTGAGCAACGCTATCAAGTTTGAAACAAGGAGGCGCGACCGAGGGTAAAAACTCCATCATACACATTTCTTCTAATGAGTGGATGCCATGTGGGGCCCAACGGCATGATTAAACGGTAGATGCATGATAGCCCAAAATATATTCGAGCTCGTTGGGAACCCCAAGAGGAAGGTATGATGTGAACGAAATATGCCCTAAGAGGTAATAATAAAGTTGTTATTATGTATTCCTCGTATATGATAGATGTTTATTTTGCATGCTATAATTGTATTGATCGGAAACGTCAATACATGTATGTTTAATAAACAAAAAGGGTTCCTAGTTATGCCTCTCTTATAAACTAGCTTGTTGATTAACAAGATGATCAAGATTTCCTGATCATGGACATTAGATGTTGTTAATAACAAGGTCACAGCATTTGTGAAATGATGTGATGAACATTCATCCGAAGTATAGCATTACGATCAAGTCATTATGTTTACATTGCTATAACATCATACGAAGTAATCTTTATCCTTAGACCATGAGATCATGTTAATTGCTAACACCAAAAGAGTATCTTGATAACATCAAATGTCACACCGTAACAGGGTGACTATAAAGATGGGTTCAGTGCTACGAAGGTGTTATGTTGAGGCTCATGGATCAAGAGTGGAATATGTCAATACCGATGATGGATATATATACTCTGGGCCCTCTCGGTGATATCACATTAAGATAGCTTGCAAGCAAGTGATGTGATCACTAGAATGATATATCACGGGAACGAGAAAAGAGTGCATGTCGGTAACAAGATCAAACTAGGTATTTGGATACCGATGATCGAATATTGAACATGTATTATATCATGAGACAAAGGGATTAAGTTACTAGAGTTAAAGGTTCTCACGATCACAGAAGTCATCGTTGAATGTGAAGGAGTCAGTATGGATCTCCATGTCTCGCTTCTGATTATTGATCTGAGAGGAGTCTCAATCATGTCTGCATTATTTCCGAACCGTAGGGTGACACACTTAAGGGTTACCGGACACCATTTTGGAGCACATATGTTTCAGACAAAAGGATTGCAACGCGCAGGAATTGTTTCGATAGAAACCGGAATTATTTCGAGTGAAATTGCAGAAAGTGGTTCTGCATGTGATATTGAAATGTTGCAAGGGATTTTATGTGAATGTTTGTTAATTAAAGTAATTAACAAAATTCTGAATAAATTTAATAAAAGAGTTTTATTAAATGAGAGAGCATTAAACTTAGAGAATTTTAATGCATTTAAAGTGGAGACTTTAAAAGAGAATGTGAAGGGGCATTTTAATGTGGAGGAGTTACCACCACGTGAATGGGGAAGGTGAGGGGTCACCCCCCATGAGGCGCCGGCCATGGGGAGGGGTACCCCCCTCCTCCTATTAAAAGTCCCCCCTCTTCCTCCTTCTTCCTCACACCTCCTCGTGAAGGATCTCTCTCCTCCTCTAGAATTATTCCCCCATGGTGTCGGATTAGCGAGATACATATTCCTGGTGGCATTTCGTTTGGAAGGATTTGCTGCTTCCGCTGCATCGCTGGAGCGAGGAGGTGGAGGTTGTCCGGTGGCTTGAACGTGTGTGCGAGGACGGATGCGCTGCTGATTTGCGGCGCACGAACTTCCACACGATCTTGAGATCGGCAAGTGTACGACTACATCAACCACGAGTTCCTACTCGTTAACAAAACTCGTTGTCTTCGAGGGTAAGTTATCGATGGATGTATGTCCACCCGTTGCTCTGTATCTAGTAGATAGATCTTGGCGTATAGTTCTCATCGTAGGAAATTTTTTGTTTTCTATGCTGCGGACCCAACAATGGTATCAGAGCCTGATCTATGCGTAGGTGCTTTGCACGGGTAGTACACATATGTTTATATGTGGGCGATGATGATCATGTTATTGCATCTTATATGTATTTTGGATATTGGTGGCATAGTGGGATGAAGCGGCCTGGACCAACCTTACATGTCATCGTACATGAGACCGGTTCCACGACTGATATGCAACTTGTTTTCAATAAGTGGCTGGCGGGTGTCTGTCTCTCCTACTATAGTCAATATCTGATTTACAACGAGTTGCTAATAACTTGGTTATCCTCGTTGTGGTTCATGTTCGTAGGTAAGACCGGTTCTATCTCTGAAAGCCCTAAGCCACGTAAAACTTGCAATTGATAAATTAGAGGCGTCTAGTTTAGATCGTTGTTGTGCTAGTGTCTTGATATGGTATTGTTGTAAGTAGATGTATGATAGATACTCTTACAACACACTCAACGTGTAAGTTCCATAGACCTTGGCCTTACACACAAAGGAATGATAGATATCATACAACGATGCAAATGATAGAGATCAAATGCATGGACCATATCATCTCACTTTACACATTAGATGTTAGCATCTTATACTGCTAGTTTGGCGCTTTTTGTAGCATTGTAAGATGATCCCTCATTTAGATATCAAGATAAAATGTGTTCTTCCTTAAGTATGTACCGTTCTGTGGATCATGTTTCGAGACATCACGTGATGATCGGGTGTACTCGACTCTATGTTTTCATATAACGGGTGTAAGACAGTTTTACACACGCGAATACTAAGGTTCTTACTTGGCGAGCCTAGCATGTACAGACATGGCCTCAGAACACGGACCGAAAGGTTAAGCATGAGTCATATAGTTGATATGATGCCCATATAGATGCTCGCCTTTGAAGCTACACCGACTCACATGATGATCAGACTTGGTGTAGTGGATTTGGTTCATGTAATCACCAAAAGGACACGAGGGACGTCGTTTTTGAGTGGGAGTTCATTAGTAATTTGGATTAGTTAAACTCACTCTATCATAAACTTAGTCTAAATAAACTTTACAAATTATGTTGTAGATGGCACCACCTTGTTTTAATTTCAATGTGTTCATGGAGAAAGAGAAACTTGTTGCGGATGGTAGCAACTTCACCAACTGGGCTATGAATTTGAGGATTCTCCTCACTGCTGCACAAAAGCAATATGTGCTAGAGGTGCCACTAGGCCCCCACCAGCTCCTAATGCCCCTGACGAGGAAAAGAATGTATATATAACTCGTCAGGAGGATCACAACTTAGTTCATTGCGGCATACTGTATGGGCTAGAGCCAAAACTTCGAAAGCGTTTCGAAAATGGCAATGCCTTTGATACCATGGGAGAATTGAAAATGATTTTTGATACCCATGCTGCCGTAGAGAGTTATAATGCTTCTGAAAAGTTCTTTAGCTGCATGATGGAGGAGAACAACTTCGTTAGTGAGCACGTACTCAAAATGTCTGGGTACGCCGATAAGCTTGTGTCCTTGGGAATAATGATTCCCATTGACTTAGGCATACATCGTGTTCTCCAATCTCTACCACCTAGCTACAAGAGCTTCGTGATGAACTATAATATGCAGGGCATGAAGAAGTCTCTTCCCGAGCTTCTGTCAATGCTTAAGACTGCAGAAGTGGAGATTAGGAAAGAACATCAACTGTTGATGATCAATAAGACTACCGGTTTCAAGAAGGACAAGAAAGGCAAGCAGAAGGGAAAGAAGGGTGGCAAATTTGTTGCCTCGCCTGAAAAGAAATCCCGAGCTGGCCCTAAATCTGATACCGAGTGCTACTATTGCAAGGGAACTGACCATTGGAAGCGCAACTGCCCCAAGTATTTGGCAGACAAAAAGGCCGGCAAGGCAAACAAAGGTATATGTGATATACATGTTATTGACGTATACTTGACTAGTACTCACAATAGCACCTGGGTATTTGATACAGGATCGGTTGCTAATATATGTAACTCAATTCAGGGGCTGCGGAACAAGCGACCACTAGCAAGGGATGAGGTCAAGATGCGGGTCGACAATGGATCAAGAGTTGATGTGATCGCCATCGGGACGCTACCTCTCCATATGCCATCAAGATTAGTTATAAATCTGAATAATTGTTATTTGGTGCCTGCACTGAGCATGAACATTATATCCGTATCGTGTTTGATGCAAAGTGGTTATTCCTTTAAATCTGAAAACAATGGTTGTTCGATTTATAAGAATGATATCTTTTATGGTCATGCACCTGTGTTGAATGGTTTATTTCTATTGGATCTCCATAGTAGTATTACGCATATTCATAATGTTGATGCTAAAAGGATTAAACTTGATAATGATATATCTGCATATATGTGGCACTACCGTCTAGGTCATATTAGCATTAAACGCATGAAGAAACTCCATTCTGATGGACTTTTGGAATCACTTGATTTTGAATCATTTGATACATGTGAGCCATGCCTTATGGGCAAGATGACTAGAATGCTGTTTTCCGGTTCAATGGAACGGGCGACAGATTTATTAGAAATCATACATACTGATGTGTGTGGACCAATGAGTGTGTCGGCGCGAGGTGGATATCATTATTTTGTTACTTTCACGGATGATTTGAGTAGATACGGGTATATCTATTTGATGAAACACAAGTCTGAAACCTTTGAAAAGTTCAAGGAATTTCAGAATGAAGTGGAAAATCATAACAGAAAGATCAAATTTCTGCGGTCCGACCGTGGAGGTGAGTATCTAAGTTATGAGTTTAGCACACACATGAAAGAGTTTGGAATAGTTTCAGAACTCACGCCTGTCGGAACACCACAACTTAATGATGTGTCGGCACGTCGTAATCCTACTTTATTGGATATGGTTTGATCTATGATGTCTCTGACTGACTTGCCACTGTCATTTTGGGGTTATGCACTAGAAACCGCTGCATTCACTTTAAATCGGGAACCATCTAAATCCGTTTAAACGACACTGTATGAATTATGGTTTGGAAACAAACCTAAGCTGTCATTTCATAAAGTTTGGGGATGCGATGTTTATGTGAAGAAACTTCAGTCGAATAAACTCGAACCCAAAGCGGAAAAATGCGTCTTCATAGGATACCTAAGGAAACGATTGGGTATACCTTCTATCACAGATCTGAGGGCAAGGTTTTTGTTGCCAAGAATGGATCCTTTCTTGAGAAGGGTTTCTCGCGAAAGGTGTGAGTAGTCGGAAGGTAGAACTCGAAGAGGTTATTGAACCTTCTCTTCATGAAATGGCGAGTAGCGCAGCACCGGAAATTGTTTCGGAGTTGACTTCACCTAATAAAGAGAGAGCTAATGATATTGATCATGAAACTCCGAAAGAGGACACTACCGAACCTCGCAGGTCAAGTAGGACACGTGTAGCTCTTGAACTGTACGGCAATCCTGTTATGAATTTCATGATTGATGAAATAGATGACCCTGCGACGTATGAAGAAGCGACGATGAGCCCGGATTCCAACAAATGGCTAGAAGCCATGAAATCCGAGATGGAATCCATGTACGAAAACCAGGTTTGGACCTTGGTGGACTTACCTCACGATCTAAAGGCCGTTGAGAATAAATGGATTTTCAAAAGAAAAACTGATGTTGATGGTAATGTGACCATCTATAAGGCTCGACTTGTTGCAAAGGGGTTTCGACAAATTCAAGGAGTTGACTACGATGAGACATTCTCTCCCGTAGCGATGCTTAAGTCGGTTAGGATTATGTTAGCAATTGCTGCATATTTCGATTATGAAATATGGCAGATGGATGTCAAAATTGCGTTCCTCAATGGTAATATTGAAGAAGAGTTGTATATGATACAACCTAAGGGTTTTGTCAATCCTAAGGATGTTGATAAGGTATGCAAACTTCAGCGATCCATTTATGGACTGAAGCAAGCATCCCGGAGTTGGAATCTCCGCTTTGATGAGGTGATCAAAGAGTTTGGATTTGTCCAAACTTATGGAGAGGCATGTATTTACAAGAAAGTGAGTGGGAGAAATGTGGCATTTCTGATATTATATGTGGATGACATATTATTGATTGGAAATGATATAGATCTTTTAAACAGTGTTAAAAGTTATCTAAACAACAAATTTTCGATGAAAGACCTTGGTGAAGCGTCATATATATTAGGCATAAATCTATAGAGATAGATCAAGGCGCCTAATTGGCTATCGCAAAGTACATACCTTGATAAGATATTAAAGAAGTTTAATATGGACGGAAGTAAGAAGGGGTTCTTACCTATGTTGCAAGGCAAGACATTGAGCAAGACTCAAAGTCCGGCTACGACGGAAGAAAGAGAGATAATGGATAAGATCCCCTATGCCTCGGCCATAGGCTCTATAATGTATGCCATGCTATGTACAAGACCGAATGTGGCACATGCTATTAGTTTGACTAGTAGGTACCAATCTGATCCAAGTTCGAAACACTGGATAGCGGTCAAGAATATCCTTAAGTACTTGAGAAGAACTAGGGATATGTTTCTTGTATACGGAGGCGAAGAAGAGCTAGTCGCTAAGTGTTATGTCGATGTTAGCTTTGACACTGACCCAGATGACTCTAAGTCTCAATCCGGATACGTATTTCTCTTGAACAGAGAAGCAGTTAGTTGGAGGAGTTCCAAACAACCTGTGGTGGCTAGATCAACAATGGAGGCAGAATATGTTGTTGCTTCAGAAGCGGCGCAGGAAGCAGTTTGGATGAAGGAGTTCATAACGGAACTAGGTGTGGTTCCTAGTGCATTGGACCCAATGGTGATCTGTTGTGACAACAATGGAGCCACAGCCAATGCCAAGGAACCAAGGTCTCACAAGAATTCCAAGCAGATTAAGCGCCGGTTTCACTCCATCCACAAGCATGTCAAGGATGGAGATATAAAGTTTTGTAAAGTACACACGGACCTAAATGTAGCAGATCCGTTTACTAAAGTTCTCCCTAGGGCAAAACATGATCAATACCAGAACTCCATGGGTGTTAGATTTATCACTATGTAAACTAGATTATTGTCTCTAGTGCAAGTGGGAGACTGAAGGAAATATGCCCTGAGAGGCAATAATAAAGTTGTTATTATGTATTCCTCGTATATGATAGACGTTTATTTTGCATGCTATAATTGTATTGATCGGAAATGTCAATACATGTGTGTTTAATAAACAAAAAGGGTTCCTAGTTATGCCTCTCTTATAGACTAGCTAGTTGATTAACAAGATGATCAAGGTTTCCTGATCATGGACATTGGATGTTGTTAATAACAAGGTCACAACATTTGTGAAATGCTGTGATGAACATTCATCCGAAGTATAGCATTACGATCAAGTCATTATCTTTACATTGCTATAACATCATACAAAGTAATCTTTATCCTTAGACCATGAGATCATGTTAATTGCTAACACCAGAAGAGTATCTTGATAATATCAAATGTCACACCGTAACAGGGTGACTATAAATATGGGTTCAGTGCTACGAAGGTGTTATGTTGAGGCTCAGGGATCAAGAGTGTAATTTGTCACCCGATGACGGATATATATACTCTGGGGCCTCTCGGTGATATCACATTAAGATAGCTTGCAAGCAAGTGATGTGATCACTAGAATGATATATCACGGGAACGAGAAAAGAGTGCATGTCGGTAACGAGATCAAACTAGGTATTTTATACCGATGATCGAATCTCGGAAATGTATTATATCATGAACAAAGGGATTAAGTTACTAGCGTTAAAGGTTCTCACGATCACATAAGTCATCGTTGAATATGCAGGAGTCAGTATGGATCTCTAGGTCCCGCTTCTAATTATTGATCTGAGAGGAGTCTCAATCATGTCTGCATTATTCATGAACCGTAGGGTGACACACTTAAGGGTTACCAGACACCATTTTGGAGCACATATGTTTCAGACGAAAGGATTGCAGAGCGCATGAATTGTTTCGATAGAAACCGGAATTGTTTCGAGTGAAATTGCAGAAAGTGGTTCTGCATGTGATATTGAAATGTTGCAAGGGGTTTTATGTGAATGTTTGTTAATTAAAGTAATTAACAAAATTCTGAATAAATTTAATAAAAGAGTTTTATTAAATGAGAGAGCATTAAACTTAGAGAATTTTAATGCATTTAAAGTGAAGACTTTAAAAGAGAATGTGAAGGGGCATTTTAATGTGGAGGAGTTACCACCACATGAATGGGGGAGGTGAGGGGTCACCCCCCTGAGGCGCCGGCCATGGGGAGGGGTAACCCCTCCTCCTATAAAAGGCCCCCTCTTCCTCCTTCTTCCTCACACCTCCTCGTGAAGGATCTCTCTCCCCCTCTAGAATTATTCCCCCATGGTCTCGGATTAGCGAGATACATGTTCCCGGTGGCATTTCGTCTGGAAGGAGTTGCTGCTTCCGCTGCATCGCTGGAGTGAGGAGGTGGAGGTTGTTTGGTGGCTTGAACGTGTGTGCGAGGATGGATGCGATGCTGATTTGCGGCGCTCAGACTTCCACATGATCTTGAGATCAGCAAGTGTACGACTACATCAACCATGAGTTCCTACTCGTTAACAAAACTCGTTGTCTTCGAGGGTAAGTTCTCCATGGATGTATGTCCACCCGTTGCTCTGTATCTACTAGATAGATCTTGGCGTATAGTTCTCATCGTAGGAATTTTTTTGTTTTCTATGTTGCGGACCCAACATGATGAGCACAACAACAAGTTTTCCCTGAGTTATGAAACCAAGGTTATCAAACCAGTAGGAGCAAGGAAATACCTCCAAGGTGTTATTTCCAACTTGGAATCCTGCACAACACAACCACAGAACTTTGCCCCCAACTTAGAGTGAGGTTGTCAATCTCAATGGTTTTGCTGAAACAAAGGATTAAACGTATTGTGTGGAAGATAGTAATAACTTGCAGAAAGTAAACAGAAAGCAGTAAATAGTTGAAGATTGATGGTAAAAGAAAGGACCGGGGTCCATAGTTCACTAGTGGTGATTATCCTTAAGATAGATGACATGTTTGGTGAACAAATTACAATAGGGCAATTGACAAACATCAAGAAAGCATGCATGCATATACTAATCATCTTGACTCATATGAGATTTGATTGGGTATTACAACATTATACATAGACCGTAATCCAGCTGCATCTATGACTAATAATCCACCTTCAGGTTATCATCCGAACCCCTTCTAGTATTAAGTTGCAAGCAACAGATAATTGCACTAAGCATTGCGTGTAAAGTAAACAATACGATTTGTTCAATGAACAAAGGATTGTTGTTTTCTCCCTAGTAGCAACAACACATCTAGTACCTTACAGATTTCTGTCACTTCCCAGATTACTAGAGGCATGAACCCACTATCGAGCATAAATACACCCTCTTGGAGTTGCTAGCATCTACTCAGCCAAGATATCTACTAACAACGGAGAGCATGCAAGATCACAAATAACAAAGACATGATAGAATCAATAATCAATCTGAAATAGCATCTCAATATCCATCGGATCCCCACAAACACAACATGTAGGATTACAAATAGATGATCTTGATCATGAACGGAGCTCACAAGATCTAAACATGGTAGCACAAAGGAGAAGAACCAACCATCTAGATACTACATGGACCCGTAGTCCAAGGATGAACTACTCACGCATCACACCGAAGGCTTGCATGGTGATGAAGAAGGCCTCCAGGGTGAATGCTCCCCTCCGGCAGGGTGCCGGGAAGAGCTTCAGATCCCTCCCGATTTAGGGATGGAGATGTCGTTGCGAGGTTCACAACGCCGGTAGATATCGTATCTATGCATAACTTGTTTTTGCAGGAAGTTGTGAATGGTATGGCTTATGTGCATGTGATGTGCGTAATCCATACGTGATCTGTGTATCACGGGTTTGTCAGCCGGCTGGAGCCAAAGTGTTGTCACTGTTATTGTATAACGACCTGCGTGTCGGCATGAGATGCCATCTTCTTGTATATTCCTTAGTGCTAGAGTAGCATTTGGAGGACTTGAAGGACACTGCAGCCAAAGGCATGACGAACAGGTTCATGGCGATGGAGATCACCATGAAGAGAGCCATACCATTTCACATTATAATTGGATTATTTTGTGTGATTGTTATATCTCTAATTTTACCTCTATGAGATAGTTGTTAGAACTTTAGTCCCTCAAAGAAGGTCTAGTCGGTCTCCCCGCCGGTGCTGCACCATCACAAGTCGGACATTCTTGGTAGTGGGCTCATAAAATTGAGGTGCTACCAATTCTCTTCGACTAGATGGGTTTGAGTCGAACTCTTACAGCGGAAGCACTTGGTAAGCTAGACGGGTCTATCACAACGGTTGTGGGGCTCAGGGAGAGGGCGGTCGGGAGCCGGGGCATGAGATGCCACCTGACCAACAGGAGTCGCATGAGATGCGATTGGCAAGGAGTTGCCTACCTAGATCACTTGACGGCTAGCGGTGATGCTAAAGCTCACTAGTCGGCTTGCTTATTTAGGGTCTTGAATCACTAAGTAACCATCGGAGGGGTGTCGGTTCTAGTGGGAGAATAAGTATTAAAATGTTTAATACGCCTGCTCTTTTATGAATACTTGTCTTAAGTGTTTGCATATTTCTATTGTAGATAATGACACCTAGTAGCAGTCTCCCTCAGTTGTCTAGTTTTGCTTTGAGGACCATCCTAGAGAAAGATAAACTTAATGGAACAAACTTCACCAACTGGTATCGTAATCTGAGAATAGTTCTCAAACAAGAAAAGAGGGACCATGTTCTAGACAACCCACTTCCAGATGCGCCAGATGAGAATGCGAGTGTCGCAGCAACCAATGGCTATCGTAGAACATGTGATGAGTCTATAGAAATTAGCTGTATTATGCTTGCTCACATGGGACCGGACTTGCAGCAGCAGTTCGAGAATGTTGAGGCCTACGATGTGATCGAAAGCCTCAAAAGCATGTTCCAGGCTCAGGCAAAGACCGAGAGGTATCAAGTCTCTCAAGGTTTGCTGAGTTGTAAGCTTAAGGATGGTGATCCACTGAGTCCTTGTGTAATCAAGATGGTTGGTTATGTGCCGTCTCTGGAAAGGCTTGGCTACCCCATTAGCGAAGAGTTTGCTACGGATATAATTCTGAACTCTCTTCCTAGTGTGTATGGTCAGTTCATATCGAACTACCACATGCATGGTATGGATAAGAAGCTCACTGAATTACATGGGATGCTTAAGCAGGCAGAGGTTTATCTCAAGAAAGGTACTAGCCAAGTGTTGGTGGTACATAATAAGGCTAAGTTTAAGAAGAGTTCTTAGACTAAGAAGAAGAAGTCTAAGTCGGGAGGTAATGCTCAGGATGAGATCCCAAGTGTTTCCTCAGGGACTAAGTCATCTCCTTCAGCCAGATCCGCTTACTTCTATTGCCAGATGGATGGCCACTAGAAGAGGAATTGCAGCAAGTATTTGGCGGATAAAGCCAAGAGTGGAGGTGTGACTTCCAACTCAGGTACACTTGTTTGCAACGTTATAGACCTTTTATCTTGCTGATGCACCCGGTGGTTCTTGGGAATATGATACTAGATCAGTCATTCAGATCTGCAACTCGTTGCAGGGACTGGTAAGAACTAGGGGCATAGCAAGAGGTGAGGTTGACATTCGGGTCGGCAACAAAGCAAGAGTTGCTGCGTTGGAAGTCGGCACGATGCAACTTCATTTACCTCCAGGATTCTTAATGGAACTAAATAATTGTTATTATGTTCCAGTGCTTAGCGAAACATCATTTCTGCCTCATGTTTGATGAGACAAGGCTATGAGTATAATATTAAGAAAAATGGTTGTTCTTTATATTTGAATGATATGTTTCACGGCTTTGCACCCGTTCAGAACGGGTTATTTATTTTGAATCTTGATGGTGGGTCGGTCTATAACATAAGTGTGAAAAGGTTGAAACCAAATGATCTGAATATGACTTACTTTTGGCACTGTCGACTTGGTCATATAAGTTGGAAACGCATGAAGAAGCTCCATGATGATGGACTCCTAACTTCGTTCGACTTGGAGTCGTTCGAGACATGCGAATCCTGCCTTTTGGGCAAGATGACCAAGACACCTTTTGCAAGGAGTTGTGAAAGGGCATCTGACTTGTTGGGACTAGTACATAGTGATGATGTGGTCCAATGAGTGCGACAGCCAGGGGTGGTTATGAGTACTTCATTACCTTCACTAATGATTTGAGTAGATATGGATATGTTTACTTGATGAAACACAAGTCGGAAGCCTTTGAAAAGTTCAAAGAATTCCAGAATGAAGTACATAATCAACTCGGCAAGAAAATAAAGTTTCTTCGGTCGGACCGAGGAGGCGAGTACATGAGCCATGAGTTTGATGACCATCTGAAGAGTTGTGGAATAGTTCCTCAGCTCACTCCACCGGGTACACCGCAGAGGAACGGTGTGCTGGAACGGCGGAATCGGACCTTGTTGGACATGGTACGATCAATGATGAGTCGAACAAATCTACCTTTATCATTTTGGGGTTATTCTCTAGAAACGGCGGCATCCACACTAAAAAAAGTACCATCTAAATCGGTAGAGAAGACACCACATGAGATATGGACAGGCAAGAAGCCGAGTTTGTCTTTTCTTAAGATTTGGGGCTGTGAAGCATTTGTCAAGCAACTTCAGTCGGACAAGCTTGCAGCTAAGTCGGATAAGTGCATTTTCGTTGGGTATCCAAGGGAAACCTTGGGTTACTACTTCTACAACCGAGAAGAGGGCAAAGCGTTTGTCGCTCGGAATAGTGTCTTCCTTGAGAAAGAGTTTCTCAGTCGGGAAGTCAGTGGGAGTACGGTGCGGCTCGAAGAAGTTCGAGAGGAATCGGTCAGTAGCGATTTGGCAAAAACCTTGGAGGTTGAGCCAGTCGTTGTAGCTGAGCCGGCAGCTGCACCCCCACTATGAAGATCGGCAAGATTGCGAAGTGTTCGTGATGTATTACTATTAGACAGTGATGAGCCGGCGACTTATTCGGAAGCGATTGTGGGTTCTGATTCTGAGTCATGGCTTGGAGCCATGAGATCCGAGTTAAAGTCCATGGATGATAATCAAGTTTGGAACTTGGTTTATCTGCCAGGCAGTGCAAGACCCGTCGAGTGCAAATGGGTCTTTAAAAGGAAAACTGATATGGATGGAAACGTTTCTATCTATAAAGCACGGCTTGTCGCGAAGGGGTTCTGATGGCTCAATGTTGATGTAGAGCTCGTTGGGAACCCCAAGAGGAAGGTATGATGAGAAAAACAACAAGTTTCCCTCAGTTATGAAACCAAGGTTTAATCGAACCAGTAGGAGCAAGGAAACACCCCAAAGGTGTTGCTAGCTAAGCCTTGGCAGGGCGCACTACCGGTGCTAGTAGCAACGTGGAGACCTGTACAACACAACCATAGAACTTTGTCCCCAACTTGCGATGAGGTTGTCAATCTCACCGTGTTTTGCTGAAAACAAAGAATTAAACGTATCGAATGGAAAGAAGTAATAGTTTGCAGAAAGTAAACACAAAGCAGTAATCAGTTTGTAGATTGTATGTAAAGAAAAAGAGGACCTCGATCCATAGTTCACTAGAGGTGGCTCTCCTTGATACATAACATGCTGGGTGAACAAATTACAGCGGGGCAATTGAAAAACATCGAGAAAGCAATACATGCATATAATAATCATCTTAACTCCTTTGAGACTTGATTGGGCATTACAACATTATACATAGATCGCCATCCAACTGCATCTATGACTAATAATCCACCTTCAGGTTATCATCCGAACCCCCTCTAGTATTAAGTTGCAAGCAACAGATTATTGCTTTACGAATTGCGTGTAATGTAAACAATACGATTGTTCTATGAACAAAGGATTGTTGTTTTCTCCCTAGTAGCAACAGCACATCTCGTACCTTAGAGATTTCTGTCACTTCCCCAGATTACCAGAGGCATGAACCCACTATCGAGCATAAATACTAACTCTTGGAGTTGCTAGCATCTACTTGGCCAAGATAGCTACTAACAACGGAAAGCATGCAAGATCACAAATAACAAAGACATGATAGAATCAATAATCAATCTGAAATAGCATCTCAATATCCATCGGATCCCCGCAAACACAACATGTAGAATTACAAATAGATGATCTTGATCATGAACGGAGCTCACAAGGTCTAGACATGAAAGCACAAAGGAGGAGAACCAGCCATCTAGCTACTACATGGATCCGTAGTCCAAGGATGAACTACTCACGCATCACACCGGAGCTTGCATGGTGATGAACAAGGCCTCCAGGGTGAATTCCCCTCTCCGGCAGGGTGCTGGGAAGAGTTTCAGATCCCCCCCGATCTAGGGATGGAGATGATGGTGGCTACAGACTCTTTCGTGGATTTTTGATCGGGTACTTAGGGTTTTCGTCCCGAGGGCATCTTATAGGCGGAAGGAGAGGCCGAGGGGGTGCCTGGGCTGGCCACACCACCCTTGGCGCGGGCCAAGCCTGGCCGCGCGACCAGGTGGTGTGGCCGCCCTCTGGCCCTTCTCCGTCTCGTATTCTGGCATCTGATGACTTCCGGAAAAATAGGCACTTAAGATTTTGTCCCGTCCAATTCCGAGAATATTCATTTTCTGACTTTCCTAGAACCAAAAACAGCAGAAAACAGGCAGCTGGCACTGTGGCCCTTGTTAATAGATTAGTCCAAGAAATCATAAGAAAAGTACTCCAAAGTGTGGACAAAACACAAGAAAGTGGATAAAACCAAGCATGGCACATCAAAAATTATAGATACATTTGCAGTGTATCAACATCCCCAAGCTTAACTCCTGCTCGTCGTCGAGTAGGTAAGTGATAAAAAGAAAGAATAATTTTTGGGGTGACATGCACCATCAAAGACTTGATCAAAGTATTTGTAAAACATTCAAAGCTGAGATCATAGTACTTCAATCATAACATGAAAGACAAAGTTCTAGCAATAAGACAAAGAAACTATGATGCGACATGAAAAGGCACAAACAAAAGATTCATAAATAACAATGCTTTGCAAGACGTTTGTTTGTTTCACATAAAGAAAACATAGCATAATAGTATTCACCTTGTCCCTCATAGAGTAACAAATATAAATTCATAGGCCACCTTCAAAGTTCATAAGAGTGACTAGATACAAATAGTTTAAAACAAGAAATATCAAGTTATGCATCAATCAACTAGTCTTGGGACAATGCACATAGAACTAACAATGGCCACTATGCTCTCAAAGTAGGTGCATAAAGGTAGAAGGTGGAGACTCAATATAATGGTGGAAGAAAGGTCTTCATAAAAGGAAGTAGGGATTCAAGTCTCATAAAGAGCTTCCAAAAATTATGGTACCTATAGCTTTCAGCTCTCATTGCCCCTATCATAAGAATCTTGAAGTGATTAAGGTTAAAGTGAACAAACTATGGTGTACATGCTTGACGAAGTATAAGTTAGAAATCTCATGTCCCTTGTATACGAGGGCCGCTCCTCATGCTATTCAAGTTTAGTCACTGGTAAGTTCTTGTCATCGTAAGTACATGTGTATCATAGAGAACCGCCAACGGGTACCCCTTGCCCGATGATACGGAAGAATCCCCATATCAAAATGACAAGGCAAGCAGACAACGAGCATCTCAGCAATCTTCTTATTAACCATGGGAATATGGTGCTTTTTTCTCTCTTTCCTCTTTTCATAATATCTTTTTTTCTTTTTCTCTTTTTTTTCTCAATATAGGACACTTTTTTATAAGAAGAATGCTTCATAGACAGCTCATTATGGTTACGCTGCAGGTTTCCACCATGTCAACATGGATTAGACCAGCGGCTCAGATGTTTCTCTAACACATATACATAACTCCATGGACTTACAAGCTCCCCTTTCATTTCACACCGACGACATCCATATACAAAAGAGCATGATATCAACTAGATACAAGTACCAAGTGCAATGTTGAAAGCGTTCCCCATGACAGCATGGTTCTGCTAATTCCCAACAAATAAGTGCAAGCATATACAACATAGGCGACACAATGGTTCAAGTTTATTAAAGGCAAGAAAAGTAAAGCATGACATCAAGTTCGTGAGAGCTTTAATCACTAGTTTTCTCATAAAAAGTTTAATTTGGAAGGTAAACAAAAGCATGAATATACTTGGAATAGCATAAGCTAATAGGTAGGTATGGTGTACTCTTTGGAATAATTTGGTTTAATGAGTTGGATGCATGAGTGGAACTCATACTTTGTTGTGGAGGCTAGCAAAAGACTGGGAGCGACAAACTAAGAGAGCAATACTAGCCATAATCATGCAGAGCGACAAAACATCATTGATCCAAGGCACATTAAGCAATCTCAATTGTTTAATATGCAAAAACAACGCATGATTCATCCAAGGCACATTAAGCAATCTCAATTGTTTATAACAAGTCATGCTACAACAAAGAATACTAAGCATAAATCCAAAACAATATCAAGCATGACATGACAAAGCATAGGCCACAGTCAAAAACAAGCTCTTTTTACCACATAAGCATGAACTTTCCTACTCTTTTCCAATCCAAACCAACCTATTTGCAAACCAATGTATGAAAGAGGGGGTCCAACCGATTTATTCAGCAAACTAAGCAAACCAAGCAAACAAAAAACCAAAACAAAAAAGAAGACGCTCCAAGAACAACACAACTGTGCATGAAACAATAAAAATGAAGCGTTTGGAAGAAACCTGGGATTTTTATTGATGAAGAGGGGGATGGCTTGGGCATACCCAAGCTTTGACGCTTGTACTTATTGGATATTTCTTGGGGTGACATACGTGGCATCCCCAAGCTTGAGATTTAGTCCATCCTTCATCTCATTACTCATTCCTTCCATACACCTGAAATTTTTCCTTCATACAAAACTTCACACAATCTTTATTAGCAACATTAGTGCACTCAAGATAAATAAGTCTTAAGGTTCAGTTCTAACACCAAATAAACTTCCATTAGAACACTAGCTACTGAAGCATTTCCCTCAAAATTCTCAATTCCCCCAAAGAACTCAAAAAGGAACCAACAAGAAGCAAATGCAGAAAATGGCAGAAATCTGTCAAAACAGACCAGCAGGTAAAGACGAATTTTTTCGAAGACCTTCTGTTGCTCAAATCAAAAGTGTTGAACTAACGAAAGTTAGATAACAACCTGGGTCAGAAGAAACAAATTCACGCCTCAAAAAGACGTTCAGATATTTTACATGAATTTTTACGGTGAAGCACAGAAATCTGTTTCGGGACAGCAATTTTCCCAATCATTACTTCTCTCTCATTAGAGGTTACTCTTGGCACAAAAAGCAGATAAAAAGGATAAGGAGAGTTTATTAAAGAGGTAATAACTTTACAAGACTCATATAAAACTTTTGGGTTATCTCCCAATAAGTACTTTTCTTTAACGCCTTTAAGTTAGGCATAAGAAGCAAGAAAGAATCAAGTGTTCTCAAATGAAGAAGCATTAAAACCAAATTTTGTTTTCATAGGAGAGGCAAATGAAATATTCTCTCTCTTATTATGGAAGTGTTCAATACCTTTCTTGAATGGGAGTTGATATTTAATGGTGCCTTCTTTCATATCAATAATGGCACCAACAGTTCTAAGAAAAGGTCTTCCCAAAGTAATAGGACAAGAAGCATTGCATTGAACATCCAAAACATAGAAATCAACGGGGACATAGGCATTGTTAACCATAATAAGAACATCATTAAGAGTCCCCATGAGTTTCTTTTTAACATTATCATCAAGTGGGACATTCAAATAACAATCTTCAAGTGGAGGTAAATCAAGCATATCATAAATCTCTCTAGGCATAATAGAAACACTACTATCAAGATCACATAAAGCTTTGAAATCAAAGTCATTCACTTTCATATTAATGATGGGTTCCCAACCATCTTCTTGTTTTATAGGAATAGAAGCTTTATGTTTCATATGTTCTTCTTTAATCTTTATGAGAGAATCAGTAATGTGTTTTGTAAAGGCCATGTTCATAGCACTAGCATTAGGACTTTTAGCAAGCTTTTGTAGGAACTTAATAACTTCAGAGATATTGCAACCATCAAGATCAAAACCATACTTATCATCTAAAGTGGTAGAAATTTTACTAGCCTCAACACTAGTGGTGGTAATAGTAGAAACACTAATGTTTCTAGCAATTTCATCTTCTCTTTCCCACTTAGAATGTAATTAAGCTAATAGTCTAACATTTTCATCAATTCTTACTTGTATAGCATTAGTAGCTGGAAAGGGATTATCATTAGTTTCAGGTTTAGCAGCCATTTTATTCAAAGAAGATTGAGCTTCAGCCATAGATGATATATTTCTTTCAGCATTAGAGAGTTTTTCCTCAATAGTTTTATTGAAAGCGGTTTGTTTACTAATCAAGTCTTTAAGCATAACTTCAAGTTAGAGGGTGCACTCCTATTATTGTTGTAAGAATTTCCATAAGCATTACCATTGTTGGGAGGATATGGCTTATAATTGTTGTTACCAAAATTACTCCTATAAGCATTATTGCCAAAATTATTATTTCTTATGAAGTTCACATGAACTTGCTCTTCTTGAGCAACCAAAGAGGCTAAAGGAACATTATTTGGATCAATATGGGCTTTCCCATTAACAAGCATAGACATAATAATATCAATCTTATCACTCAAGGAGGAGGTTTCCTCAACATAATTTACCTTCCTACCTTGTGGAGCTCTCTCAGTATGCCATTCAGAATAATTAACCATCATATTGTCCAGAAGTTTTGTTGCAGCACCCAAAGTGATGGTCATAAAGGTACCTCCAGCAGCAGAATCCAATAGGTTCCTTGAAGAATAGTTCAATCCTGCACATTTTTTTTGGATGATCATCCAAGCAGTCAGTCCATGAGTGGGACAATTCTTTACCAAAGATTTCATTCTTTCCCAAGCTTGAGCAACATGTTCATTATCAGATTGTTTAAACTTCATTATTTCACTTCTCATAGATATAATCTTAGCAAGAGGATAATATTTTCCAATAAAAGCATCTTTGAACTTAGTCCAAGAATCAATACTATTCCTAGTTAAGGAATTCAACCATTCTTTAGCTTTTCCTCTCAAAGAGAAAGGAAACAATTTAAGCTTAATAATATCATCTACATCCCTATGCTTTTGCATCTCACAAAGTTCAACAAAGTTATTTAGATGGGCAGCAGCATCTTCATTACCAATACCAGAAAATTGTTCTCTCATAACAAGATTGAGTAAAGCAGGTTTTATCTCAAAGAAAGTATATTCAGGCACAGGTGGAGCAATAGGTGTGCTCATAAAATCATTGTTGTTGGTGCTAGTGAAGTCACACAACTTAGTGTTTTCAAGAGTAGTCATTTTTTGTGTGTTTTCAAATAAGAAAGCAAACTAGTAAAACTATTTTTTTGTGTTTTTGATAAAGAAACAAGCAAACAAAGCAAAAAAGAAACTAAGCAAGACAAAAATAACAAAGTAAAGAGATTGGTTATGAGGGACTCCCCTTGTGAAGATGTCCTTGACTCCCCGGCAACGACGCCAGAAAAATGCTGGTGCGGTGTTGACATGGGAGTTTCTTCTTCTTCGTTCCCCGGCAACGACGCCAAAAAAATGCTTGATGGCTCAATGTTGATGTAGAGATTGTTGGGAACCCCAAGAGGAAGGTATGATGAGCACAGCAGCAAGTTTCCCTCAGTTATGAAACCAAGGTTTAATCGAACCAGTAGGAGCAAGGAAACACCCCAAAGGTGTTGCTAGCTGAGCCTTGGCAGGGCGCACTACCGGTGCTAGTAGCAACGTGAAGACCTGCGCAACACAACCACAGAACTTTGTCCCCAACTTGCGATGAGGTTGTCAATCTCACCGTGTTTTGCTGAAAACAAAGGATTAAACGTATCGAATGGAAAGAAGTAATAGTTTGCAGAAAGTAAACACAAAGCAGTAAACAGTTTGTAGATTGTATGTAACGAAAAAGAGGACCTGGATCCATAGTTCACTAGAGGTGGCTCTCCTTGATAGATAACATGATGCGTGAACAAATTATAGCGGGGCAATTGACAAACATCAAGAAAGCAATACATGCATATACTAATCATCTTGACTCCTTTGAGACTTGATTGGGCATTACAACATTATACATAGACCACCATCCAACTGCATCTATGACTAATAATCCACCTTCAGGTTGTCATCCGAACCCCCTCTCGTATTAAGTTGCAAGCAACATATTATTGCTTTACGAATTGCGTGTAATGTAAACAATACGATTGTTCTATGAACAAAGGATTGTTGTTTTCTCCCTAGTAGGAACAGCACATCTAGTACCTTAGAGATTTCTGTCACTTCCCCAGATTACCAGAGGCATGAACCCACTATCGAGCATAAATACTAACTCTTGGAGTTGCTAGCATCTACTTGGCCAAGATAGCTACTAACAACGGAAAGCATGCTAGATCACAAATAACAAAGACATGATAGAATCAATAATCAATCTGAAATAGCATCTCAATATCCATCGGATCCCCGCAAACACAACATGTAGAATTACAAATAGATGATCTTGATCATGAACGGAGCTCACAAGATCTAGACATGAAAGCACAAAGGAGGAGAACCAGCCATCTAGCTACTACATGGATCCGTAGTCCAAGGATGAAATACTCACGCATCACACCAAAGGCTTGCATGGTGATGAAGAAGGCCTCTAGGGTGAATTCCCCTCTCCGGCAGGGTGCCGGGAAGAGCTTCAGATCCCTCCCGATCTAGGGATGGAGATGACGGCAGCTACAGACTCTTTCGTGGATTTTTGATCGGGTACTTACGGTTTTCGTCCCGAGGGCATCTTATAGGCGGAAGGAGAGGCCGAGGGGGTGCCTGGGCTGGCCACACCACCCCCTGGCGCGGGTCAAGCCTGGTCGCGCGGCCAGGTTGTGTGGCCGCCCTCTGGCCCTTCTCCGTGTCGTATTCTGGCATCTGATGACTTCCGGAAAAATAGGCACTTTGGCTTTTGTCCCGTCCAATTCCGAGAATATTCATTTTCTGACTTTCCTATACCAAAAATAGCAGAAAACAGGCAGCTGGCACTGTGGCTCTTGTTAATAGGTTAGTCCAAGAAATCATAAGAAAAGTACTCCAAAGTGTGGAAAAAACACAAGAAAGTGGATAAAACCAAGCATGGAACATCAAAAATTATAGATACATTTGCAATGTATCAGGTTCCGACAGGTTCAAGGAGTTGACTACGATGAGTCTTTCTCACCTGTAGCGATGCTTAAATCAGTTTAGATCATGTGAGCTATAGTAGCCTATTTCGACTATTAGATATGGCAAATGGATGTCAAAACGGCTTTCCTTAATGGAAAATTAACCGAGGACGTGTATATGATACAGACCAAGGGTTTTGTCGATCCGGCTAATGCTGACAAGGTATGCAAACTTCAAAAATCCATTTATGGGTTGAAGCAAGCATCTCGGAGTTGGAACATTCGCTTTGATGAGGTAGTCAAATTGTTTGGCTTCATCAAGAGTGATCATGATTCTTGTTTGTACAAGAAGTTTAGTGGGAGCAAAGTAAACTTTCTGATCTTATATGTGGATGACATATTATTGATTGGAAATGAGGTCCAGATGTTGCAAGAAACCAAGAAGTCATTGGAAAGGAGTTTCTCAATGAAGGACTTGGGTGAGGCAACTTACATACTAGGAATCAGGATCTATAGAGATAGATCCAGGCGACTCATTGGATTGAGCCAAAGTACATATTTGGACAAAGTGTTGAGGAAGTTCAGCATGGAATCATCTAAGAAGGGGTTCTTACCGATGTCCCATGGCATAAGACTTAGCAAGGCTTAGTGTCCTTCGACAACTGGTGAGCGAAGTAGGATGAGTGTGATTCCGTATGCTTCGGCAGTCGGGTCCATCATGTATGCCATGATTTGTACTAGGCCGGATGCTTCCTATGCTCTAAGTGTAGTGAGCAGATACCAGGCTGACCCTGGAGAAATCCACTGGGCAGCAGTAAAAAACATTCTTAAGTACTTGAGAAGGACTAAGGATGTGTTCCTAGTTTATGGAGGTGAGGTTGAACTCAGTGTAAGGGGTTACACGAATGTGAGTTACCTCAATGACTCAGATGATTCTCGTTCGCAATCTAGGTACGTGTTCATTATGAATGGGGGGCTGTGAGCTGGAAGAGTTCAAAGCAAGAGACTATGTGTGCATCTACAATAGAAGCTTAGTATATTGCTGCCTCGGAAGCGGCAAAGGAAGCTGTTTGGATCAGGAACTTCCTGATTGATCTTAGTGTGGTTCAGGGCTCGTCCAATCCATTAGACGTGTATTGTGACAACAATGGTGCTATTGCACAAGCCAAGGAACCTAGACAACACCAGAAGAACAAGCATATACTCATGCGATACCACTTGATTCGCCAGTTCGTGGATCAAGGTGATATCAGATTATGCAAGGTACACATGGATGCAAACGTTGCAGATCCGTTGATAAAGCCACTTCCACAACCTAAGCATGAGGCACACGTAAGAGCCATGGGCATTAGATACCTAGACATATGATGTCAGGATGATTGACTCTAGTGCAAGTGGGAGACTGTTGGGAATATGCCCTAGAGGCAATCATGGTTGATGATATTTCCCAAAGTATTCATAAAGTAAAGTTGTCCCTATATGAACATCAGATATATATCACTGAATACGTGATTCAGTTGTGGAACTATATATTCATGATTGTTCATACTAGATTGTCCTTGGTCGTTGAGGTTGTGCTGGACACACAACTTAGACCAATGTGCAAGTTGGCTGATGACACGGTTCCACTTGTCATGGGCATGGTGATGCTATTCTGACTTATACTGATTCGGCTAAAGAGTTTAACGAGTCGGACTGACCCACAGTTGAGATGCAACGAGCATGTTGTCATGTGTAGTCTCAAGCAATGGAATCCTTTGACCTGAGGTGATTGCATGATCTGAGTTGTGGATCACCAACTTAGGTTCTATCAAATGTTGTTCCATAAATGGGCAGTTATAAAGGTAGAGTTCAGGTTAGTTGTGAAGCAAGCTGCGTGACGTGGATTACCAAGATGGGATTTGCCCCTCCGTAATGGAGAGATATTCTCTGGGACCTCTCGTGTGATATGATTCAGAAGCATGGCCATGCGCTACTCAGTTAAGTGTTAACTGAGGAGTCGGACTAAGAGTTAGTCCAGTGAATCACATATCATGGGACGAGAAGAGAGTTAAGCTATTTAAGGGATGGCAACTACTCGCCTATAGCTTGACAGATATATCGTGAGGCAAAGGGACTTGGACGAAAGTCACATTGAAGGTTCGTCTTCTGACTTTACGGCACTTGGGAGTTGGCACGTCTTGCTAGAGGCTGCTACCATCTATCGACTTGAGACCGAGTGTTCATGGGAGTGAGTTGGACTCAAAGCCATGACGGGGTACTTGGAGGAGTAGCTCATGTCGTGTCCAGGTGTATGTGAACCTACAGGGTCACACACTTAAGGGTAAGGAGCCCATATGGATTGGATCCATGTGGATATTGGAATACGGCCTAGATGGTCCTCAAGCATTGAGCCCAACTAGGAGTGTATATAAGTGGAGTGACAAGGGATAGTCCCTGACCTAGCCGTCACTTTCTCCACTTCCATTTTGGGCTAGACAGGATCTAGCAATCCTCTGTCCGAAGCTCCTTCCTATATGTGTGGATATCGGTAGAGGCGTTGCACGTGCATCGCTGGAGACAGGGAAGCTCGTGGGGATCTGGCAAAGGAGTTCGTAGGATTCGAAGGGCTGTCTGTGGGATCGTTCGGCACTGCTTCGACGCGCAACATCAACTTCCAAATCTGCGCGTCTAGTAGTAATCTCGTGGCCTATTACCTGAGCTAGATCTTGGGAGTACCGCGTTAGGGAAAAAGTTTTATTTATCTCTGCGTGGCCCAACACATCCTTCATCTCATTACTCATTCCTTCCATACACCTGAAAATTTTCCTTCATACAAAACTCTACACAATCTTTATTAGCAACATTAGTGCACTCAAGATAATAAGTATTTAGGTTCAGTTATAACACCAATAAAACTTACATTTAAATACTAGCTATTGTAGCACTTCCCTCAAAAAGCTCAATTCCCCAAAAGAACTCAAAAAGGAACCAACAAGAAGCAAATGCAAATAATGGCAGAAATCTGTCAAAACAGACCAGCAGGTAAATACGATTTTTTTCGAAGACCTTCTGTTGCTCAAATCGAAAAGTGTTGAACTAACGAAAGTTATATAACAACCTAGGGCAGAATCACAAAAATTCACGCCTCAAAAGGACATACAAAGATTTTACACGAATGTTTACGGTGAAGCACAGAAATCTGTTTCGACAACAACTTTCCCAATCATTACTTCTCTCTCATTAGAGGTTACTCTTGGCACAAAAAGCAAATAAAAAGGATAAAGAGCGGTTATTACTGAAGTAATAACTTCCAAGACTCATCTAAAACTTTTGGGTTATCTCCCAATAAGTACTTTTCTTTAACGCCTTTAAGTTAGGCATAAGAAGCAAGAAAAAGAATCAAGTGTTCTCGAATGAAGAAGCATTAAGAGAAAATTTTGTTTTCATAGGAGAGGCAAAAGAAATCTTCTCTCTTTTCTTAGGAAAGTGTTCTATACCTTTCTTGAGTGGGAGTTAATATTTAATGGTGCCTTCTTTCATATCAATAATGGCACCAACAGTTCTAAGAAAAGGTCTTCCCAAAGTAATAGGACAAGAAGAATTACATTCAACATCCAAAACATAGAAATCAACGGGGACATAGGTATTGTTAACCATAATAATAACATCATTAATACTCCCCATGAGTTTCTTTTTAGCATTATCATCAAGTGGGACACTCAAATAACAATCTTCAAGTGGTGGCAAATCAAGCATATCATAAATCCTTCTAGGCATAATAGAAACACTACTATCAAGATCACATAAAGCTTTGAAATAAAAATCATTCACTTTCATATTAATGATGGGTTCCCAACCATCTTCTTGTTTTATAGGAATAGAAGCTTTGTGTTTCATCTTGTCTTCTTTAATCTTTATGAGAGAATCAGTAATGTGTTTTGTAAAGGCCATATTCATAGCACTAGCATTAGGATTTTTAGCAAGATTTTGTAGGAACTTAATAACTTCAGAGATATTGCAACCATCAAGATCAAAATCATAATTATCATCTAAAGTAGTAGAGCTATTACTAGCCTTAACACTAGTGGTAGTGATAGTAGAAACACTAATGTTTCTAGCAATTTCATCTTCTCTTTCCCACTTATCATGCAATTTAGCTAATAGTCTAACATTTTCATCAATTCCCGCTTGTATGGCATTAGTAGCTGCAAAGGGATTCTCAATAGTTATCACGTTTAGCAGCCATTTTATTAATCAAAGAGGATTGTGCTTCAGACAAAGATGATATATTTCTTTTAGCATTAGAAAGTTTCAATTGCAAACTAGGAATTTCCCTATTCAAATTCTCAAGTTGATGACTAATATTCTTCAAAATGGTAGATTATTCCTCCATAGTTTTAGTAAATAATTTGTTTTGTTCGTATTGCATTTAAATGAAGTTTTTAGTGGCTCTTTCAACTTCTAAAATTCTTCCTTCACTAGGTGTTCCAGGTTTTCCATTATAACCATAAGTATTATTAGGAGGGTAAGGCCTATAATTGTTATTACCATAAGCATTGTTGCCAAAATCGTTATTTCTTATAAAGTTCACATCAACTTGTTCTTCTTGAGCAACCAAAGAGGCTAAGGGAACATTATTTGGATCAATATGGGCTTTCCCATTAACAAGCATAGACATAATAATATCAATTTTATCACTCAAGGATGAGATTTCTTCAACAGAATTTACCTTCTTACCTTGTGGAGCTCTTTCAGTATGCCATTCAGAATTGTTAACCATCATATTATCCAGAAGCTTTGTTGCAGCACCCAAAGTAATGGTCATAAAGGTACCTCCAACAGCAGAATCCAATAGGTTCCTTGAAGAATAGTTCAATCCTCAATAAAAAGTTTGGATGATCATCCAAGAAGTCAGTCCATGAGTGGGGCTATTCTTTACCAAAGATTTCATTCTTTCCCAAGCTTGAGCAACATGTTCATTATCAGATTGTTTAAACTTCATTATTTCACTTCTCATAGATATAATCTTAGCAGGAGGATAGTATTTTCCAATAAAAGCATCTTTGCATTTAGTCCAAGAATCAATACTATTCCTAGTTAAGGAATTCAACCATTCTTTAGCTTTTCCTCTCAAAGAAAAAGGAAATAATTTAATCTTAATAATATCTCCATCTATATCCCTATGCTTTTGCATCTCACATAGTTCAACAAAGTTATTTAGATGGGGAGCAGCATCTTTATTACCAATACCAGAAAATTGTTATCTCATAACAAGATTTAGTAAAGCAGGTTGTATCTCAAAGAAAGTAGCTTCAGGCATAGGTGGAGCAATAGGCGTGCTCATAAAATCATTGTTGTTGGTGCTAGTGAAGTCACACAACTTAGTGTTTTCAAGAGTAGTCATTTTTTTGTGTTTTTGATAAAGAAAGCAAACTTGTAAAACTATTTTTTGTGTCTTTTTTATAACAAAACAAGCAAACAAAGCAAAAAAGAAACTAAGCAAAACAAAAATAACAAAGTAAAGAGATTGGTTATGAGGGACTCCCCTTGTGAAGATGTCCTTGACTCCCCGACAACGGCGCCAAAAAAATACTTGTTGACTCGTGTACTAACGAGCTCGTTGGGGAACCCCAAGAGGAAGGTATAATGAGCACATCAGTAAGTTTCCCTCAGTTATGAAACCAATGTTATCAATCCAGTAGGAGCAAGGAAACACCCCAAAGGTGTAGCTAGCTGAACGTTGGCAGGGTGCACTACCAATGCCAGCAGCAACGTGGAGACCTGCACAACACAACCACAGAACTTTGTCCCCAACTTGCGATGAGGTTGTCAATCTCACCGGTTTTGCTGAAAACAAAGGATTAAACGTATCGAATGGAAGGAAGTAATAGTTTGCAGAAAGTAAACACAAAGCAGTAAAAAGTTTGTAGATTGAATGTAAAAGAAAGGACCGGGGTCCATAGTTCACTAGAGGTGGCTCTCCTTAAGATAGATAACATGCTGGGTTAACAAATTACAGCGGGGCAATTGACAAACATCGAGAAAGCATACAAGGATAAACTAATCATCTTGACTCCTTTAGAACTTGATTTGGCATTACAACATTATACATAGACCGCCATCCAACTGCATCTATGACTAATAATCCACCTTCAGGTTATCATCCGAACCCCCTCCAGTATTAAGTTGCAAGCAACAGATTATTGCTTTACGAATTGTGTGTAAAGTAAACAATACGATTGTTCTATGAACAAAGGATTGTTGTTTTCTCCCTAGTAGAAACAACACATCTAGTACCTTAGAGATTTATGTCACTTCCCCAGATTACCAGAGGCATGAACCCACTATCGAGCATAAATACTAACTCTTGGAGTTGCTAGCATCTACTTGGCCAAGATAGCTACTAACAACAGAAAGAATGCAAGATCACAAATAACAAAGACATGATAGAATCAATAATCAATATGAAATAGCATCTCAATATCCATCGGATCCCCGCAATCACAACATACAGAATTACAAATAGATGATCTTGATCATGAACGGAGCTCACAAGATCTAGACATGAAAGCACAAAGGAGGAGAACCAACCATCTAGCTACTACATGGACCCGTAGTCCAGAGATGAACTACTCACGCATCACACCAGAGGCTTGCATGATGATGAAGAAGGCCTCCAGGGTGAATTCCCCTCTCCATCAGGGTGCCGGGAAGAGTTGCAGATCCCTCCCGATCTAGGGATGGAGATGACGGCGACTACAGACTCTTTTGTGGATTTTCGATCTGGTACTTAGGGTTTTGGTCCCGAGGGAAATATATAGGCGGAAGGAGAGGCCGAGGGGGTGCTGGGGTCGGCCAGACCACCCCCTAGCGCGGGCCAGGCCTGGCCGCGCGGCCAGGTGGTGTGGCCGGCCCCTAGCCCTTCTCTGTCTCGTATTCTAGCTTCAGATGTCTTATGGAAAAATAGGCACTTTGGCTTTTGTCTCGTCCAATTCCGAGAATATTCATTTTCTGACTTTCCTGGAACCAAAAACAACAGAAAATAGGCAGCTAGCACTGTGGCTCTTGTTAATAGGTTAGTCCAAGAAATCATAGGAAAAGTACTCCAAAGTGTGGACAAAACAAAAGAAAGTAGATAAAACCAAGCATGGAACATCAAAAATTATAGATACATTTGCAATGTATGAGACTCCCCTTGTGAAGATGTCCTTGACTCCCCAGCAACAGCGCCATAAAAATAGCTTGATGGCCCCAAATATATTCGAGCTCGTTGGGAACCCCAAGAGGAAGGTATGATGAGCACAGCAACAAGTTTCCCTTCAGTTATGAAACTAAGATTATCGAACCAGTAGGAGCAAGGAAACACCTCCAAGGTGTTGTTTCCAACTTGGAATCCTCCACAACACAATCATAGAACTTTACCCCCAACTTACAGTGAGGTTGTCAATCTCACCGGTTTTGCTGAAAACAAAGGATTAAACGTATTGTGTGGAAGATAGTAATAACTTGCAGAAAGTAAACATAAAGCAGTAAATAGTTGTATATTGATGGTAAAAGAAAGGACCGGGTCCATAGTTCACTAGTGGTGATTCTCCTTAAGATAGATGACATGTTGGGTGAACAAATTATAGCGGGGCAATTGACAAACATCGAGAAAGCATACATGCATATATTAATCATCTTGACTCCTATGAGATTTGATTGGGCAGTAAAACATTATACATAGAGCGTAATCAAACTGCATCTATGACTAATAATCTACCTTCAGGCTATCATCTGAACCCCCTCCAGTATTAAGTTGCAAGCTGATGGCCCAAGATATCTCGAGCTCGTAGGGGAACCCCAAGAAGAAGGTATGATGAGCACAGCAGCAAGTTTTCCCTCAGTTACGAAACCAAGGTTTAATCGAACCAGTAGGAGCAAGGAAACACCCCAAAGGTGTTGCTAGCTGGACTTTGGCATGGCGCACTACCGGCGTCAGCAGCAACGTGGAGACCTGCACAACACAAGCACAGAACTTTGCCCCCAACTTGCGATGAGGTTGTCAATCTCACCTATTTTGCTGAAAACAAAGGATTAAACGTATCGAGTGGAAGAAAGTAATAGTTTGTAGAAATTAAACAGTAAACAGTTGATTGTAGATTGATAGTAAAAGAAAAGACCGGGGTCCATAGTTCACTAGTGGTGGCTCTCCTTAAGATAGATGATATGTTGGGTGAACAAATTACAGCGGGGCAATTGACAAACATCGAGAAAGCAATACATGCATATACTACTCATCTTGACTCCTTTGAGATTCGATTGGGAATTACAACATTATACATAGACCGTAATCCAACTGCATCTATAACTAATAATTCACCTTCAGGTTATCATCCGAACCCCCTCCAGTATTAAGTTGCAAGCAACGGATAATTGCATTACGCATTGCGTGTAAAGTAAACAATACGATTGTTCTATGAACAAAGGATTGTTGTTTTCTCCCTAGTAGCAACAACACATCTAGTACCTTAGAGATTTCTCTCACTTCCCCAGATTACTAGAGGCATGAACCCACTATCGAGCATAAATACTAACTCTTGGAGTTGTTAGCATATACTTGGCCAAGATAGCTATTAACAACGGAAAGCATGCAAGATCACAAATAACGAAGACATGATAGAATCAATAATCAATCTGAAATAGCATCTCAATATCCATCGGATCCCTGCAAACACAACATGTAGGAATTACAAATAGATGATCTTGATCATGAACGGAGCTCACAAGATCTAAACATGATAGCACAAAGGAGGAGAACCAGCCATCTAGCTACTACATGAACCCGTAGTCCAAGGATGAACTACTCACACATCACACCAGAGGCTTGGATGGTGATGAAGAAGGCCTCCAGGGTGAATTCCCCTCTCCTGCAGGGTGCTGGGAAGAGCTTCAGATCCCTCCCGATCCAGGGATGGAGATGACAGCAGCTTCAGACTCTTTCTTGGAATCTTGAACGGGTACTTAGGGTTTCTGTATCGGAGGCATCTTATAGGTGAAAGGGGAGGCCGAGGGGGTGCCGGAGGCGGCCAGACCACCCCCTGGTGTGGGCCAGGCTAGGCCGCGCGGCCAGGTGGTATGGCGTCCCCTGGCCCCTCTCCGTCTCGTATTCTGGCTCCTTGTGTCCCTCGGTGAAAAACTGACTTTGGCTTTTGTCCCGTCCAATTTTGAGAATATTCATTTTCAAACTTTCCTGGAACCAAAAACAGCAGAAAACATGCAGCTGCCACTGTGGCTCTTGTTAATAGGTTAGTCCAAGAAAGTGTATAGAAAGTACTCCAAAGTTGGAACAAAACATAAGAAAGTAGATAAAAACCAAGCATGGAACATCAAAAATTATGGATACGTTAGCAATGTATCAACATCCCCAAGCTTAACTCCTGCTCATCCTCGGGTAGGTAAGTGATAAAAAGAAAGAATAATTTTTGAGGTGACATGCACCATCATAAACTTGATCAAAGTATTTGTAAAATATTGATAGCTGGGATCATAGTACTTCAATCATAACATGAAACACAAAGTTCTAACAATAAGACAAAGCAACTGTTGCGACATGAAAAGGCACAAACAAAATATTCATGAATAACAATGCTTTGCAAGGCGTTTGTTTGTTTCACATAAAGAAAACATAGCATAGTGGCATTCAGCTTGTCCCTCATAGAGTAGCAAACATAAATGCGTAGGACACCTTCAAAGTTCATAAGAGTGACTAGATACAAATAGTTTAAAACAAGCAATATCAAAGCTATGCATCAATCAACAAGTCTTGGGACAATGCACATAGAACTAAGAATGGCCACTATGCTCTCAAAATAGGTGCATAAAGATAGAAGGTGGAGACTCAACATAAGAGTAAAAGAAAGGCCTTCATAGAAGGAAGTAGAGATTCAAGTTTCATAAAGAGGTTCCAAAAATTATGGTACTTATTAGCTTTTAGCTCTCATTGCCCCTATCATAAGCATCTTTAGGTGATTAAGGTTAAAGTGACACAACTAAGAGGATATGCTTGACAAGTTATAAGCTGAAATCTCATGCCCCTTACTTACGAAGACCGAACCTCATGCTACTCAACTTTAGTCACAAGTAAGCTCTTGTCATTGTAAGTACATATGTATCATAGAGAACCGCCAACGGGGTACCCCTTGCACATGATACATGAGCTATCCTATAATCAAAATGACAAGGCAAGCAGAAAATGAGCATCTCAGTGATCTTTTTATTTGCTATTTGCATAGGTTTTTATTGAGGATGCTTCATAGAGTGCTCATTATGGTTATGCTTCAAGTTTCCACCATGATTAGGCATGGCTTAGGCTAGCGGCCTAGGCGTTTCTCTATCACAAATACAAACTTCATGATCTTACAAGTTCCCATTTTATTTCACACCGCCGGGATCCATAAGCAAAAGAACATGATATCAACGGGGTACAAAGTACAAGTGCAATGTTGAAAGCGTTTCCCATGATACATGGTTCTGCTAATTTCAACTTATAAGGCGCAAGCATATACGCAATAAAGATGGACGCAATGGTTCAAGTTTATTAAATGCAAGAAAGTAAAGTGTGCCATCAATTTTGTGATTGCTTTAATCACTAGTTTTCTCATAACAAGTTTAATTCGGAAGGTAGATAAAAACATGAATATACTTGGAATAGCATATGCTAATAGGTAGGTATGGTGGACTCTTTGGAATAACTTGGTTTTAGGAGTTGGATGCATGAGTGGAACTCACACTTGGTTATGGAGGCTAGCAAAAGACTGGGAGCAACCAACTAAGAGAGCAATTATAGCCACAATCATGCAGAGCGACAAAACATCATTAATCAAAGCATAAAGTGATACTACAAGTTGAAAACTAAAGGATCATAAATGCTATGGTGACTTGGAATAGTAATAACATGGTGTGAGCATGCGCCAAGTCAACTCAAATAAAGCATCAAAGTATGCTAAAACAACGCATAATTATTCAAAGGCACATTAAGCAATCTCCATTGTCTATAACAAGTCATGCTACAGCAAAGAATACTAATCATAAATCCAAAACAATATCGAGCAAGCATAGGCCACATTAAAAAATAGGCTCTCTTTACCACTTAAGCGTGAACTTTCCTACTCTTTTCCAATCCAAACCAAACTATTTGAAAACCAATGCATGAAAGAGGGGGTCCAACCAATTTATTCAGAAAACTAAGAAAACCAAGCAAACTAAAAACCAAAACAAAAATGAAAAAGAAGATCCTCCAAGAACAACACAACTGTGCATGAAACAATAAAAATGAAGTGTTTGGAAGAAACCTGAGTTTTTTATTGATGAAGAAGGGGATGCCTTGGGCATCCCCAAGCTTTAACGCTTGTACTTCTTGGATATTTCTTAGGGTGACACGCGTGCCATCCCCAAGCTTGAGCTTTAGTCCATCCTTCATCTCATTACTCATTCCTTCCATACACCTGAAATTTTTCCTTCATACAAAACTTCACACAATCGTTATTAGCAACATTAGTGCACTCAAGATAATAAGTCTTTAAGTTCAGTTCCAACACCAATAAAACTTCCATTAAAACACAAACTACTATAGCACTTCTCTCAAAAAGCTCAATTCCCCAAAAGAACTCAAAAAGGAACCAACAAGAAGCAAATGCAAATAATGGCAAAAATCTGTCAAAACAGACCAGCAGGTAAAGACGAATTTTTTCGAAGACCTTCTGTTGCTCAAATCGAAAAGTGTTGAACTAACTAACGTTAGATAACAACCTGGGGCATAAGCACAAAAATTCACGCCTCAAAAGAACATACAGAGATTTTACACGATTTTTTATGGTGAAGCACAAAAATCTGTTTCGGGACAGCAACTTTCCCAAGCATTACCTCTCTCTCTCATTAGAGGTTACTCTTGGCACAAAAAGCAAATAAAAAGGATAAGGAGCGGTTATTACTGAGGTAATAACTTCCAAGACTCGTCTAAAACTTTTGGGTTATCTCCCAATAAGTACTTTTCTTTAACGCCTTTAAGTTAGGCATAAGAAGTAAGAAAAAGGATCAAGTGTTCTCCAATGAAGAAGCATTAAAACCAAATTTCTTGCCCTTACCTCTCTTACTTTTATTCTTAACCTTGGGGAACATATGATTTCTTGGTGGAGAAGCAAAGTGCATGGTGGCATTTTCCACATCTATTATTGCTCCAAGGAGTTTCAATAGGGATCTTCCAAGTGTGATTTGTCCTTTTCCTACACATTCAATAACAAGATAATCAGTAGAAACCATTTTCCATAGGATCTTTGTAAACACTCCTTCAGCTATTCCAATGGGTAATATTGTGGCATTATTAGCAAGAAATATTTCTTCTCCTCCTTCAGAAAGCACCCAAATATTCAAAGATTCATAGATATCTTTGGGCATAAGACAAAATTCAGACATGATATCACAACGAGCATGAAAAGTTTCATTATTTATAGCAATCTTTACCGTGGGAAGCCATTTTGAGGGTTTAGAATTTATTGGAACATAGTTATGATGCTCTCTAAGTGTATTATAGCAATCTTTCAAACTAGCAGTGCTGGTCTCAAGAGTATTCAATCTAGCAAATATGTTTATGAAGGAAGAATCAGATTTGCTAGGAAAGTTGTAAGTAAAGACCAACTTCTTTATGGCATTAACAACATCATCCTCATTGCATTGGAGGAAATATCCTCCCACTACAGCATCCAAAGCATATCTATAGCAAAGAGCGATTCCAAGGTAAAAACTGCTAAGGAACAAGCTTTGAGTCATTTTAGGTTCAGCTTTTTCATGTAGATCAGAGATTCTAGGCCAAGCTTCTTTGAAACTCTCTTCAATTCCTTGTTTAAAAGTGAAAATCATTTCCTCGGGTGACATAGTAGCTGGAGCAATGCTAGACATAATGGCAACTTAAGATAGTAACTAATTTTTTGCGTGTTTTAATAAAGAAAGCAAACTAGTAAAACTATTTTTGTGTGTTTTTGATAAAGAAACGAGCAAACAAAGCAGAAATAAACTAAGCAAAACAAAAACAACAAAGTAAAGAGATTGGTTATGAGGGACTCCCCTTGTGAAGATGTCCTTGACTCCCCGGCAACGATGCTAGAAAAAGCTTTGATGGCTGATGTCTACGCACTTCCATTCTTGTAGACAGTTGTTGGGCCTCCAAGTGCAGAGGTTTGTAGAACAGCAGCAAGTTTTCCCTTAAGTGGATCACCCAAGGTTTATCGAACTCAGGGAGGAAGTGGTCAAAGGTATCCCCTCTCAAGAAACCCTGCAATCAAGATACAAGAAGTCTCTTGTGTCCCCAACACACCCAATACACTTGTCAGGTGTATATGTGCACTAGTTCGGCGAAGAGATAGTGAAATACAAGTGGTAACGGTGATAGAAAATAGCTTGATGGCGTGGAAAAGACTAAAGTAAAACTGAAATAAAGATAGAAGCAAGCAAACATGTAATAGATCTAATAGCAAATGGTGTTTCAGTGCTTAAAAACAAGGCCTAGGGATCATACTTTCGCTAGTGAACACTCCCATATAAATATCTTCTCTTTATGATACTACGCTGAACTACTCTCCGGTTGGACACTCTAATCGATGATAGGGCTATAACAGCACACCTCAAAGTTCATCTTTCCCATATAGATAACCCCACACTGTCACCTTGAGTACTAGATGGTTCCAACAAACACCACAATTTCATAGAAACATCCAACTCCAAATATAACTCATAACAAGTATTTGAAATCTATAGCCTAAGTGCCACCATGATGTGCACGCTGTCACTTTCACACACATGGGGAGAGCATAGATCTATTAAAGCACTTGAGTACCAAGGTAGATCTACTTCATTACAAAGCTCATGACCATAATATGATCATGCATAGAGAAAGATGAACACATAGCTACCGGTAGAACCCTTAGCCTCGAGAGAGAACCACTAACTCCTCATCATAGGAATCAGCAATGGTGATGGAAATGGTGGTGGAGATCGATGGAGATGGCTCCGGGGGCACTTCTCTGTCCCGGCAGGGTGCCAAAACAGAGACTTTCTGTCTCCCGAATCTCCCCTTCGGTGGTGGCGGCGCTTTGGAACTTTTCGTGGATTTCTGATTGACCATCTAGGGTTTATGCATCAGGAGGCTCTTATAGGCGAAAGAGGCAAGGACGGTGGCCGGCCAGGGGGCCCACACCATGCCCTGGAGCGGCCAGGGGGGACCCGCGCCATGGGGTGGTGTGGCCACCCTGTGGCCCCTCTCCGTCTCGTATTCTGGCTCCGTGAGTCTTCCGGTAAAATATCAACTTTGGCTTTTGTCCCGTCCAATTCCGAGAATATTCATTTTCTGACTTTCTGGAACCAAAAACAGCAGAAAACAGGCAACTGGCACTATGGCTCTTTGTTAATAGGTTATTCCAAGAAAGTGTATGAAAAGTACTCCAAAGTTGGAACAAAACATAAGAAAGTAGATAAAACCAAGCATGGAGCATCAAAAATTATAGATACATTTGCAATGTATCAACATCCCCAAGCTTAACTCATGCTCGTCCTCGAGTAGGTAAGTGATAAAAAGAAAGAATAATTTTTGAGGTGACATGCACCATCATAAACTTGATCAAAGTATTTGTAAAACATTCAAAGCTGGGATCATAGTACTTCAATCATAACATGAAAGACAAAGTTTTAGCAATAAGACAAAGAAACTATGATGCAACATGAAAAGGCACAAACAAAAGATTCATGAATAACAATGCTTTGCAAGACGTTTGTTTGTTTCACATAAATAAAACATAGCATAATAGTATTCAGCTTGTCCCTCATAGAGTAGAAAATATAAATGCATAGGACACCTTCAAAGTTCATAAGAGTGACTAGATACAAATAGTTTAAAACAAGCAATATCAAGTTATGCATCAATCAACTAGTCTTGGGACAATGCACATAGAACTAAGAATGGCCACTATGCTCTCAAAGTAGGTGCATAAAGGTACAAGGTGGAGACTCAATATAATGGTGAAAGAAAGGCCTTTTTATGAAAGGAAGTAGGGATTCAAGTCTCATAAAGAGCTTCCAAAAATTATGGTACTTATTGCTTTCAGCTCTCATTGCCCCTATCATAAGCATCTTGAAGTGATTAAGGTTAAAGTGAACAAACTATGGTGTACATGCTTGACGAAGTATAAGTTAGAAATCTCATGTCCCTTGTATACGAGGGCCGCTCCTCATGCTACTCAAGTTTAGTCACCGGTAAGTTCTTGTCATCGTAAGTACATGTGTATCATAGAGAACCGCCAACGGGGTACCCCTTGCCCGATGATACGGAAGAATCCCCATATCAAAATGACAAGGCAAGCAGACAACGAGCATCTCAGTAATCTTCTTATTTACCATGGGAATATGGTGCTTTTTTTTCTCTCTTTCCTCTTTTCATAATCTCTTTTTTTTCTTTTTCTCTTTTTTCTCAATCGGACTCTTTTTTTATAAGAAGAATGCTTCATAGACAGCTCATTATGGTTACGCTGCAGGTTTCCACCATGTCAGCATGGATTAGACCAGCGGCCCAGGCGTTTCTCTAACACATATACATAACTCCATGGATTTACAAGCTCCCCTTTCATTTCACACCGACGACATCCATAGACAAAAGAGCATGATATCAACTAGGTACAAAGTACCAGTGCAATGTTGAAAGCGTTTCCCATGATAGCATGGTTCTGCTAATCCCCAACAAATAAGTGCAATCATATACAACGTAGACGACATAATGGTTCAAGTTTATTAAGGGCAAGAGAAGTAAAGTGTGCCATCAAGTTCATGAGAGCTTTAATCACTAATTTTCACATAACAAGTTTAATTTGGAAGGTAAACAAAAACATGAATATACTTGGAATAGCATATGCTAGTAGGTAGGTATGGTGGACTCCTTGGAATAACTTGGTTTAGGGAGTTGGATGCATGAGTGTAACTCATACTTGGTTGTGGAGGCTAGCAAAAGACTAGGAGCGACAAACTAAGAGAGCAATAATGGCCATAATCATGCAGAGCGACAAAACATCATTGATCAAAGCATAGAGTGATACTACAAGTTGAAAACTAAAGGATCATAAAGGCTATGGTGACTTGAGATAGTCATAACATGGTCTGAGCATGCGCCAAGTCAACCCAAATAAAGCATCAAAGGAGAATACCACTATACTATGCTTTAATATGCTAAAACAACGCATGATTCATCCAAGGCACATTAATCAATCTCAATTGTTTATAACAAGTCATGCTACAACAAAGAATACTAAGCATAAATCCAAAACAATATCAAGCATGGCATGACAAAGCATAGGCCACAGTCAAAAACAAGCTCTTTTTACCACATAAGCATGAACTTTCCTACTCTTTTCCAATCCAAACCAAACTATTTGAAAACCAATGCATGAAAGAGGGGGTCCAACCAATTTATTTAGAAAACTAAGAAAACAAAGCAAACGAAAAACCAAAACAAAAACGAAAAAGAAGACGCTCCAAGAACAACACAACTGTGTATGAAACAATAAAAATGAAGTGTTTGGAAGAAACCTGGGATTTTTATTGACGAAGAAGGGGATGACTTGGGCATCCCCAAGCTTTGACGCTTGTACTTCTTGGATATTTCTTGGGGTGACACACGTGGCATCCCCAAGCTTAAGCTTTAGTCCATCCTTCATCTCATTACTCATTCCTTCCATACACCTGAAATATTTCCTACATACAAAACTTCACACAATCTTTATTAGCACATTAGTGCACTCAAGATAATAGGTCTTTAAGGTTCAGTTATAACACCAAGAAAACTTCCATTAAAACACTAGCTACTGTAGCACTTCCCTCAAAAAGCTCAATTCCCCAAAAGAACTAAAAAGGAACCAACAAGAAGCAAATGCAAATAATGGCAGAAATCTGTCAAAACAGACGAGCAGGTAAAGACGAATTTTTTCGAAGACCTTCTGTTGCTCAAATCAAAAAGTGTTGATCTAACGAAAGTTAGATAACAACCTGGGGCAGAAGCACAAAAATTCACGCCTCAAAAGGACGTACACAGATTTTACACGAATTTTTACGATGAAGCACAAAAATCTGTTTCGGGATAGCAACTTTCCCAAGCATTACTTCTCTCTCATTAGAGGTTACTCTTGGCACAAAATGCAAATAAAAAGGATAAGGAGCGTTTATTACAGAGGTAATAACTTCCAAGACTCATCTAAAACTTTTTAGTTATCTCCCAATAAGTACTTTTCTTTAACGCCTTTAAGTTAGGCATGATAGTTTGAGAAGATGCTCACATAAGAAATATGAATTGAGAGTAAAAGAGAGCATCAAGAAGCAAATATAAAACACATTTAAGTCTAACCCACTTCCTATACATAGGAATCTTGTAAAGAAACAAGTCATGAAAGCACAAAGCAACAAGCATAGTAAAGCAAAACAAGTGCAACTTCAAGACTTTCAACATAAAGAGGGAGACTTAATATTATTGAGATGCATAAAACCATGTTTCCCTCTCTCATAATAACTTTCAGTAGCATCATGAATAAAATTAACAATATAACTATCACATAAAACATTCTTATCATGAGCCACATGCTTAAAAGAAGTAATATTCTCCACATAAACATAGTCGTTCTTATTAATCATAGTGGGAGCAAATTCAACAAAATAGCTATCATTATTATTCTCATTACCATAATCATCAAATATAGGAGGCATATTGTAATCATAATTAATTTTCTCCTCAATAGTAGGTGGACTGAAAATATCATATTCATCATTGTAATCATCATATATTGGGGGTTTGGTATCATCATAAGCAATAGAATAGCTATCTTCCAAAGCTGGGGAACTAAAAAGATCATTTTCATAAAAACTAGCTTCCCCAAGCTTAGACTTTTCCATAGCATTAGTAATAATGGTGTCCAAAGAATTCATACTAACAACATTGCTATTAGCATGCAAATAAAGTTCCATAGGTTTTATAATTTTCTCTTCAAACACTTCATGTCCTATCTCAAGATAAATACTATAAAGCTCTCTAATTTTGTTGTTGTTTTCCATTAAGCCTAACTAGTTAAAACAAGAAACAAAAAGACAAAATTGCAGAATATAAAGGAAATAACTTAGAGCACTCACACCAGAGGATGTGAGTACCTTTTACCTTACCTCCCCGGCAATGGCGCCAGAAAATAGGCGTTTTCCGTGGGAGGTTCTTCTTCTTTAATCCTCCGGTGTGAATACCTTTTACCTTACCTCCCCGGCAACGGCGCCAAAAAATAGCTTGATGTCTACGCACTTGTATTCTTGTAGACAGTTGTTGGACCTCCAAGTGCAGAGGTTTGTAGAACAACAGCAAGTTTTCCCTTAAGTGGATCACCCGAGGTTTATCGAACTCAGGGAGGAAGTGGTCAAAGGTATCCCCTCTCAAGCAACCTTGCAATCAAGATACAAGAAGTCTCTTGTGTCCCCAACACACCCAATACACTTGTCAGGTGTATATGTGCACTAGTTCGGCGAAGAGATAGTGAAATACAAGTGGTAACGGTGATAGAAAATAGCTTGATGGCATGGAAAAGACTAAAGTAAAACTGAAATAAAGATAGAAGCAAGCAAACATGTAATAGATCTAATAGCAAACGGTGTTTCAGTGCTTAGAAACAAGGCCTAGGGATCATACTTTCGCTAGTGAACACTCCCATATAAATATCTTCTCTTTATGATACTACGCTGAACTACTCTCCGGTTGGACACTCTAATCGATGATAGGGCTATAACAGCACACCTCAAAGTTCATCTTTCCCATATAGATAACCCCACACTGTCACCTTGAGTACTAGATGGTTCCAACAAACACCACAATTTCATAGAAACATCCAACTCCAAATATAACTCATAACAAGTATTTGAAATCTATAGCCTAAGTGCCACCATGATGTGCACGCTGTCACTTTCACACACATGGGGAGAGCAGAGATCTATTAAAGCACTTGAGTACCAAGGTAGATCTACTTCATTACAAAGCTCATGACCATAATATGATCATGCATAGAGAGAGATGAACACATAGCTACCGGTAGAACCCTTAGCCTCGAGAGAGAACCACTAACTCCTCATCATAGGAATCAGCAATGGTGATGGAAATGGTGGTGGAGATCGATGGAGATGGCTCCGGGGGCACTTCTCCGTCCCGGCAGGGTGCCAAAACAGAGACTTTCTGTCTCCCGAATCTCCCCTTCAGTGGTGGCGGCGCTTTGGAACTTTTCGTGGATTTCTGATTGACCATCTAGGGTTTATGCATCAGGAGGCTCTTATAGGCGAAAGAGGCAAGGATGGTGGCCGGCCAGGGGGCCCACACCATGCCCTGGAGCGGCCAGGGGGGACCCGCGCCATGGGGTGGTGTGGCCACCCTGTGGCCCCTCTCCGTCTCGTATTCTGGCTCCGTGAGTCTTCCGGTAAAATATCAACTTTGGCTTTTGTCCCGTCCAATTCCGAGAATATTCATTTTCTAACTTTCTGGAACCAAAAACAGCAGAAAATAGGCAACTAGAACTATGGCTCTTTGTTAATAGGTTAGTCCAAGAAAGTGTATGAAAAGTACTCCAAAGTTGGAACAAAACATAAGAAAGTAGACAAAACCAAGCATGGAACACCAAAATTTATAGATACATTTGCAATGTATCAATGGCCCAAGATATCTCGAGCTCGTTGGGGAACCCCAAGAGGAAGGTATGCTGAGCACAACAACAAGTTTTCCCTCAGTTATGAAACCAAGGTTTAATGGAACCAGTAGGAGCAAGGAAACACCCCAAAGATGTTGCTAGCTGGACTTTGGTAGGGCGCACTACCGACGTCAACAGCAACGTGGAGACATGCACAACACAACCACAGAACTTTGCCCCCAACTTGAGATGAGGTTGTCAATCTCACAAGTTTTGCTGAAAACAAAGGATTAAACGTATCGAGTGGAAGTAAGTAATAGTTTGCAGAAAGTAAACAGAAAACAGTAAACAATTGATTATAGATTGATAGTAAAAGAAAAGACCAGGGTCCATAGTTCACTAGTGGTGGCTCTCCTTAAGATAGATGGCATGTTGGGTGAACAAATTAAAGCGGGGCAATTGACAAACATCGAGAAAGCAATACATGCATATCCTACTCATGTTGACTCCTTTGAGATTCGATTGGGCATTACAACATTATACATAGATCGTAATCCAATTGCATCTATGACTAATAATCCACCTTCAGGTTATCATCCGAACCCCCTCCAGTATTAAGTTGCAAGCAACGGATAATTGCATTATGCAACAATACGATTGTTCTATGAACAAATAATTGTTGTTTTCTCCCTAGTAGCAACAACACATCTAGTACCTTAGAGATTTTTGTCACTTCTCCAGATTACCTGAGGCATGAACCCATATCGAGCATAAATACTAACTCTTGGAGTTGCTAGCATCTACTTGGCCAAGATAGCTACTAACAACGGAAAGCATGCAAGATCACAAATAACAAAGACATGATAGAATCAATAATCAATCTGAAATAGCATCTCAATATCCACCGGATCCCTGCAAACACAACATGTAGGAATTACAAATAGATGATCTTGATCATGAACGGAGCTCACAAGATCTAAACATGATAGCACAAAGGAGGAGAACCAGCCATCTAGATACTACATGGACCTGTAGTCCAAGGATGAACTACTCACGCATCACACCTTGCATGGTGATGAAGAAGGCCTCCAGGGTGAATTCCCCTCTCCGGAAGGGTGCCGGGAAGAGCTTTAGATCCCTCCCAATCTAGGGATGGAGATGATGGCGGCTATAGACTCTTTCGTGGAATTTTGATCGGGTACTTAGGGTTTCTATATCGAAGGCACCTTATAGGCGAAAGGGGAGGCCGAGGGGGTGCTGGAGGCGGCCAGACCACCCCCTGGCGCGGGCCAGGCTGGGCCGCGCAGCCAGGTGGTGTGGCGGCCCCCTGGACCCTCTCCGTCTCGTATTCTGGCTCCTTGTGTCCCTCGGTGAAAAACTGACTTTGGCTTTTGTCCCGTCCAATTCCGAGAATATTCATTTTCTAACTTTCCTGGAACCAAAAACAGCAGAAAACAAGCAGCTGGCACTGTGGCTCTTGTTAATAGGTTAGTCCAAGAAAGTGTATAGAAAGTACTCCAAAGTTGGAACAAAACATAAGAAAGTAGATAAAAACCAAGCATGGAACATCAAAAATTATGGATACATTAGCAACGTATCACAAGCAACAGATAATTGCATTAAGAATTGCGTGTAAAGTAAATAATACGATTGTTCTATGAACAAATGATTGCTCTTTTCTCCCTAGTAGCAACAACACATCTAGTACCATAGAGATTTCTGTCACTTCCCCAGATCACTAGAGGCATGAACCCACTATCAAGCATAAATACTCCCTCTTGGAGTTGCTAGCATCTACTCGGCCAAGATATCTACTAACAACGGAGAGCATGCAAGATCACATTAACAAAAACATGATAGAATCAATAATCAATCTGAAATAGCATCTCAATATCCATCGGATCCCCACAAACAAAACATGTAGGATTACAAATAGATGATTTTGATCATGAACGGATCTCACAAGATCTAAACATGATAGCATAAAGGAGAAGAACCAGCCATCTAGCTACTACATGGACCCGTAGTCCAAGGATGAACTACTCACGCATCACACCAGAGGCTTGCATGGTGACGAAGAAGGCCTCCAGGGTGAATTCTCCCCTCCGGAAGGTTGCTGGGAAGAGATTCAGATCCCTCCCGATCTAGGGATGGAGATGACGGCGGCTATAGACTCTTTCGTGTAATTTTGATCGGGTACTTAGGGTTTCTATATCGGAGCCAATATATAGGCGAAAGGGGAGGCCCAGGGGTGCCCTAGGCGGCCACACCACCCCCTGGCGCGGGCCAGGCCTGGCCGCGCGGCCAGGTGGTGTGGCCGGCCTCTGGCCCCTCTACGTCTCGTCTTCTGGCTCCGTGTCCCCCTCGGTGAATATTGACTTTGGCTTTTGTCCCATCCGATTCCGAGAATATTCATTTTCTGACTTTCTTGGAACCAAAAACAGCAGAAAACAGACAGCTGGCACCGTGACATCTTATTAATAGGTTAGTCCAAGAAAGTGTATAAAAATACTCCAAAGTGTGGACAAAACATAAGAAAGTAGATATAAACCAAGCATGGAACATCAAAAATTATAGATACGTTAGCAACGTATCAATGCAGCAAGCAACGCTATCAAGTTCGGAACACGGAGGGGCGACCAAGGGAAAAAATTCTATCATACACATGTTTCTTCTAATGAGAGGATGACATGTGGGGTCTAGGAGTTTGATTAAACGGTACATGCATCGAGCAACGCTATCAAGTTCGGAACAGGGTAGCGCGAGCGAAAAAAATCCATCATACACACGATTCTTGTAATGTGAGGCTGACATGGGGGACCCAATAGCGTGACTAAACGGCAGAGAGATTGAGCAATGTTATCGAGTTCAAATCAGGGAGGCAATAGCTAGGAAAAAAATCCATCATGCACACGTCTCTTCTAATGCGAGGATGACATGTGGGACCCAACAGCGTGATTAAACGGAAGATGCTTCGAGCAACGCTATCAAGTTCAGAACAGGGTAGCGCGGGCGAAGGAAAAAAGTTCCATCATACACACGATTCTTCTAATGAGAGGCTGACATGTGGGACCTAGCAGCCTAACTAAATGGCAAACACATCGAGCAATGTTATCGAGTTGAAATCAGAGAGACGCGACCAAAAAGTATGGTCTGCTAGAGACACTGACGTCCAGGACCCACACGCCTCAAAGGGCTTCAACGAGTCAACATCGCGCGAGGAAACAAAAATCTTACTCCTGCCACGCGCCAGCTGGGCTTCCTCCATTTTAGCGGTTCCGTCATAGTAGAGGGCCGCGAAACCAGAAAAAACAGTTTTCCATCGACCACGGCCGAGCCGAGAAATTCGTCGCGGAAGACGCGCCTTCTACAACGACCGCCGGGCCAAGTCATTGCGGAAGGAAACTTTACTTGTAGTGAAGGTCATTTTGTGGTGGCATCAAATACTTCCGTACCACATGTGGCTTCGGCATCAATGGCGGAAGCTATTGCTCTGAGAGAGGGTCTAAAATCGGCGAGTTCTCTCAGCTAATTGATACGTTGCTAACGTATCTATAATTTTTGATGTTCCATGCTTATTTTATATCTACTTTCTTATGTTTTGTCCACACTTTGGAGTACTTTTACACATTTTCTGGAATTAACCTATTAACAAGATATCATAGTGCCAGTTGCTTGTTTTCTTCTGTTTTTGGTTCCAGAAAAGTCAGAAAATGAATATTCTTGGAATTGGACCGGACAAAAGCCAAAGTCGATATTTTACCGGAAGACTCACGGAGCAAGAAGACGAGATAGAGAGGGGCCAGGGGCTGGCCACACCATGTGGTGGCGCGGGCTAGCCCTGTGATCCGTCCATTTTGCATCAGTATTCTATATCATAATTCACTATTATTCATTGATATATTTCATATTAAGAGATGATACTTATGTAATTTCACCTGTTTTTGCATGGTTGATGACTTTTGGAGCATGGACCGCTGTGATGGCTCAGTGTCGGCGCTAGAAATGATGAGCACAACAGCAAGTTTCCCTCAGTTATGAAACCAAGGTTTAATTGAACCAGTAGGAGCAAGGAAACACTCCAAAAGTGTTGCTAGCTGACCTTGGCAGGGCGCATTACCGGTGCTAGTAGCAACGTGGAGACCTGCACAACACAACCACATAACTTTGTCCCCAACTTGCGATGAGGTTGTCAATCTCACCGTGTTTTGCGAAAAACAAAGGATAAACGTATCAAATGGAAAGAAGTAAAAGTTTGCAGAAAGTAAACACAAAGCAGTAAAAGATTGTAGATTGTATGTAAAAGACAAGGACCGGGAACCATAGTTCACTAGAGGTGGCTCTCCTTAAGATAGATAACATTTTGGGTGAACAAATTACAGTGGGGCAATTGACAAACATCGAGAAAGCAATACATGCATATACTAATCATCTTGACTCCTTTGAGACTTGATTGGGCACTACAACATTATACATAGACCGCCATCCAACTGCATATATGACTAATAATCCACCTTCAGGTTATCATCTGAACCCCCTCTAGTATTAAGTTGCAAGCAACAGATTATTGCTTTACAAACTGCGTGTAAAGTAAACAATACGATTGTTTTATGAACATAGGATTGTTGATTTCTCCCTAGTAGCAACAACATATTGATGACCCACAAGTCTAGGGGGTGTATCGCAGTATTTTCGATAAGAGTGTCGAACCCAACGAGGAGCAGAAGGTGTTGGCTAGTGGTATGGATCAGGGATTCTCTGCAAATACTTAGCAAACGAATTTTTAGGGGTTTTCGATAAAGCAAGCAAACAAAGTACGAGCAAATAAAAGACAGTAAGAATGAATGCAGCAAGTGGCCCAATCCTTTATGCAGCAAAGGACAAGCCGGTTGTATTTCTATAGATGACCAAACGTTCTCGAGGACACATGGGAAGACTGTCAAGTTCTTTCACTTCATATAGTCGATTAATCTTCTTTAGCTTGCTAAGTGTTGTCTGGGTGAACCTGTGCTAATGTACCGCCCCATCCAAGACTAAATACATACTTGTGATTAAACCCCCTTGCAAACATCCGTAAGTACACGAAAGTAATTAAGATAGAAACCTAACCACGGCTTTAAACTCTAAGACCCTTACGTCCCTTGTGCAATGGTTTCCTAACGGGGGTTCAGGTTTCTGTCACTCCGGCAACCCCTACGATTAGTAGCCAAATACACAATGCATTCCCCTAGGCCCATATAGGTGAAGTGTCATGTAGTCGACGTTCACATGACACCACTAGAAGAAGTACACCACAACTTAAATAACAATCTATTGAATCTTTCTCAACGCAACTCCACTACTAACAACAAGACTTCTCCCATGTCCTCAAGAACAAAACGAACTACTCACAAGACATCATATGGATCATGATCAGAGATGGAATAATGATGTATAACAATCTGAACATAAACAATAATTCAATGGTTCACTCAATAGCATCAACTACAAAGAGTAATCAAGACCGGGAAAGTTTCCCCTATGAACTATGCAAGATTCAACTCAATTGTTACAGCAATATGGAGATGGTGATGAGGGTGCTGATGGTGATGATGGTGGTGATGATGATGATGATCCCGATGAAGTCCAGCTTGATGGTGGTGTTGATGGCGACGATCTCCCCTCTCCGGGAAGGAATTCCCCCGGCAGAAGTCTGCCGGAGAGATCTTTCTCTCTCGGTGTTTTCCGCCCTGCAGAGGCGGCGGAATCTTTCTGTGGTCCCTCCCCGAGTCTTAGGGTTTCGAGAGGATGATATACGCTAGAGGAGAGAGGCTGGAGTGGGCCAGGGCAGCCACACCACTCCCAGGCGTGGCCTAGGCCTGCCCGCGCCATGGGGTGGTGTGGGCCCCCTGTGGCCCACCTCCACTCCATCTTCTTGCATCCTGAGTCTTCTAGAAAAATAGAATTTTCCATATATTTTCCCGGATTTTCTGATCTTCGCGAATTTTGCCTCCAAACAGCACCTTTTCCATCAGAATCCTGACTGCAGCGGTCCATGTTCCAAAAGTCATCAACCATGCAAAAATAGATGAAATAACATAAGTATCACCTCTCAATACGAAATATATCAATGAATAATAGTGAATTAAGACATATAATAGTGATGCAAAATGGACGTATCAACTCCCCCCAATCTTAGACTTCGCTTGTCCCCAAGCGAAACTGAGCTCAATAAACATGACCTCAGGTTTATGGAGTGAAGAGTCGATAAAAGAATACGGACAAGAAGCATCACATTCATCAAATACATAGATCATAATAGAAGACAACTCACTATTATATAACTCAACTTGGCATGAGTAAAGGAAACACAATAAAGATACATAAAGTAAATCATAATTGGTAATGGCAAACTTAGCTCTTGGTCGAAGAATAGTTGATAATTTGCTGGAGTTCACAAATAGCTGGTTTTCAAAGAAAGCTTTCAAAGTAGTAAACTTCAAGATAAGAGCAATGTGCAAAACAAGGAACATAAGAAACATGAATGCATAAATCATCATATGAATGAATGAAACACATCAACTCAAAATACTTGCTGAGATAGAAGGAAATAGGTTTACTCACTCAACTACAAAGTAAAAAGAAAGGCCCTTCAAAGAGGGAAGCATGGATTGCAAGTATCATAAAGAGCTCCCAAAAATTATGATACTTACTAGCTTTCAGCTCTCATTGCCCCTATCATAGGCATATTTAGGTGATTAAGGTTAAAGTGACACAACTAAGAGGATATGCTTGACAAGTTATAAGTTGAAATCTCATGCCCCTTACTTATGAGTACCGATCCTCATGCTACTCAACTTCAGTCACGAGCAAGCTCTTGTCATTGTAAATACATGCGTATCGTTGAGAAGCGCCAACGGGGTACCCCTTGCACATGACATAGGAGCTATCCCATAATCAAAATGACAAGGCAAGTAGATAGTGAGCATCTCAGCGATCTTTTTATTTGCTATTTGCATAGGTTTTTATTGAGGATGCTTCATAGAATGCTCACTACAGTTATGCTGCAAGTTTCCACCATAATTAGGCATGGCTTAGGCTAGCAGCTCAGTCGTTTCTCTAACACACATATAAACTCCATGATCTTACAAGTTCCACTTTTATTTCGCACCGCCGGGATCCATAAGCAAAAGAACATGATATCAACTAGGTACAAGTACCAAATGAAGTGTTGAAAGCGGTCCCCATGATACATGGTTCAGCTAACTTCAACTCATAAAGCGCAAGCATACACGCAACAAAGAAGGACACAATGGTTCAAGTTTATTAAATGCAAGAAAGTAAAGTGTGCCATCAAGTTCGTGAGAGCTTTAATCACTAATTTTCACATAACAAGTTTAATTTGGGAGGTAGACAAAACAGGAATTTACTTGGAATAGCAATAATGCTACTAGGTAGGTATGGTGGACACAAATGGCAAAGGTTTTGGTTTAAAGGAGGTGGATGCACGAGAAGAATACCCTCTCAGTACAGGTTTTTGGCTAGCAAGGCTGGGTAGCAAGTACAAGAGTTGAAGGAAACAACCAAACATAAAAGTGATAAAGACAAACATGCAATCTTCCTTGGAAGCAGAAAAGATCTTAACTAGAGAATACTAGACTTATGAGCAAATCAAGAAAGAAAGATGATGAAATTATTTTTCTCTCGAGTACTTCTATCTTTTTCTTTTCAACTCTCAAAAAGGGTGTTGCTACTGACCGAGCCAGGTTTGCCAAAACCAACTAAATTAACTCAATGATCCCAAAGTGCTACCAATACTAACAACAAGATCAATCATATAACCACGAATTGAAAACTAACATAAGCTATACAAAAGGGTGAATGATAGAACTTCTCATTAATATTCCATAACGGCAACTCACACCAAGGGATACAAATCTAACGAGAGAGGGGACACTTCCATAATGCAAACCATACTACACAATAACTCCTCTATTCATGATATGACTCTACTAATAAGGTAAAAAGATAGAAGATAGTGATATGATACCGCGGCACTCCCCCAAGCTTGGAACAAACCAAGGGGATGCCAAACCTGATGACGAATTACTCCTTCGGTGGTGGTGGTATCCTCTCGATGAGCTCTTTGATCAATTTCCCAAAGTCCTCAATCTCGAAGGTGAGAGTACGAATAAGCTCCGAGTTTTGCTCAATGTGGCTCATGATCATGTCGTGTTGAGAATTCTAGCTCTTGCTATTCTTTCCCCACTCTTCCTCCTTGAAGTCTTCTTTTCCAGGGATCTGAACGATGATGAAGAGGCTTCCCTCCAATGGTTGGGTTTTCCACCACTCCAATGCTTGCAACGGTAGTGCCGGTGTGCTTTTCCTCCTCTTCACCTTCACTCTTGATCTCCTTCTCCTTCCCAGGGTCCTGGAGGTCTTCCTCCATGGGCTCCTTCCCTTTATCCTTGGCAGACACCATTGTGCTTCTAAACTTTCAAAGAGTATGTCCTGGCAGAAACAAATCGAAACAAAAACTCGACGAAAACACGATATACGAACCTCGGGGGATCCGGGGGGGTTATATATTACGGAGTGTCACATCAAAAGGAAGGTACTAGGAGAAAACGAGTCGGAGGCGGAGTCCGGGGTGGACTCACCACCTGGTGGCGTGGCCAGGGGTGGGCCCGCGCCACAGGGTGGTGTGAGCCACCCTGGCTCCGTTTCCGTCTCTTTTTCGCTCCGTAGCTTTCCTTATTGACTGAAAACTACAAAAATATAGTTGGATTGTATTTTTGCGGAACTTTTCTTACCAGAACTGTTACCTATTTGAAAACACACTCTGCAGGTCTCTGAATTTGGTATCTAATGGATTCTTCCAGAGTCATCTCTTGAATAACATCGATATCTTCATATTCATATACTTATTACTTGAGTCATAAAACCTTTCTTTTTCTTATTACACCATTATCTCCACTTCCTGGAAATTTCTTTCACGCAAAACTTCACACAGTTCTTATTAGCAACATTAGTATAAGTGAAGTGATAATACCTTTTGAGTCCAACTTCAACTGAAAACCATCAAAACAAAAGCTACTGTAGCAACTCCTTCCGAAAACCCAAAAAGAATTCAAAAAGGAAATCGAATAAAGAAGCAAATGCAAGATTGGCAAAATCTGTCAAAACAGACCAGCAGGTAAAGATCAATTTTTTCGAAAATCTTCTGTTGCTCAAATCAAAAAGTGCAAAACTAACGAAAGTTAAATAACAACCTGGGGCAGAACAACAAAATATTACAGCTCAATCCGACATACAGAGATCTCTCACAAATTTTTACGGTGAAGCACAAACATCTGTTTCGGGACAGCAATTTCCCCAATTCTTACTTCTCTCTCATTAGAGGCTGATCTTGACACAAAAACCAAACAAAACGGATAAGGAGCGATTATTACCAAAGTAATAACTTCCAAGACTCAAAGAAACAAAAACAAAACTGAAAGCAAAAACAAATTGGGTTGTCTCCCATAAAGCTCTTTCTTTATAGCCATTAAGATGGGCATGATAATTTTGAAGAAGCTCTCATAGGGATATGAATTGAAGTGAAAGAGAGCATTAAGAAGCAAGAACACACACACATTTAAGTCGAACCCACTTCCTATGCAAGGGGATTTTGTAAACAAACAAGTTATTGAAACCAAAGACAACTTGCATAAGAAAGCAAAAGAAGTGCAACATAAAAACTTTCAGCATAAAACAAGGAAAGTTGATATTATTGAGATACATAGAACACTTTTCCCTCTCTCATAGTAACTTTCAGTATCATGCATAAACTTAACAATATAGCTATCACAAGGACTATCATAGCAATGATCACTTATTCTAACAGAAAACACAGGAATACTAGCTCTCATAACACTACTATGTGAAACAATATTAGAGGTATCCTTACAAACGATAGTGTGTCCCTCTTTTTCATATTTAGCAACAAAGTCTTTCACATTTGCTACAATAGGGTCATCAACCATTTGTTTATCAGGTTCAACAGCTTTATTCATACTTTCATCTACCATACTAGCCGTCATAGAATTTTCCTTTACCGTAGCTAGAAAAGGCATTTTCTCAATATAAGGTTCAGGTAAAACATGATTAGTAGTATAAACTTCAGTATTTCTTGCAGGAACACTCTTAGCAATATCTTTATAAGGTTCATGATACTTATTCCACTTCTTTTTAGGCACTTCTATGTAGGAAGAAAAGGCCTTAAAATAAGAAGTAATAGCTTGAGAGTCTAGACCATAAGCATTTTTAATATTTTGAAAGTCATCAGTTCCTATAAAAGATTCAATGTATTCATAATCATAATTTATACCTGACTTTCTACCTTTGTCATTCTCCCAAGCTTCAACATTGTCTTGAATACGATCTAGAAGGTCCCATTTAACTTCTTCTTCCATGCGAGTGAATGATCCAGCACAAGAAGCATCCAATAAATCCTTGTCATGTAGAGGGACCCTTGCATAAAAGTTGTTGATAATAATATTGTTGGGGAGCTCATGAATGGGAAATTTGAGCATTAGTAACTTCAATCTCCCCCAAGCTTGAGCTGTACTCTCTCCATCAAGAGGCCAAAAGTTGTATATTTGATTCCGATCTTTATGAATCTCACTAGGAGGATAAAACTTTCAATAAAAGAGAGGCACTATTTCCTCTCATTCCAGAGCTTGACCATTCTTCAGCAGCTTATACCATTCCTCAGCTCTTCCTTTCAGTGATAATGAGAATAACTTCTTCTTAACTTGATCTGTAGTAATACCTGCACACTTGAACAACCCGCATAATTCGTGTATAAAGAGTAAATGATCACTGGGATGGACAGTTCCATCCCCAACATAGTAGTTATCCATAACACGATCAATAATTCTTGTAGGTATTTTGAAAACATCTTTCTCAGCAGGTGGTGGCTTATCTACTACCTTAGGAGTGGTAGTAGCATTACCGAATAAGAAACTCAGTGAATTATCCATAACGAAAATAAAGCAACTAGCAGAAGTAAACAATACTCACAGTAGAAGTTTCCTTTACCAGTTCCACTCTCCAATAGCGCTTCACTCCCCGGCAACGGCGCTAGAAAATAGTCTTGATGACCCACAATTATAGGGGGTGTATCGCAGTATTTTCGATAAGTAAGAGTGTCGAACCCAACGAGGAGCAGAAGGTGCTGGCTAGTGGTATGGATCAGGAATTCTCTGCAAATAATTAGCAAACGAATTTTTAGGGGTTTTCGATAAAGCAAGCAACCAAAGTACGAGCAAATAAAAGACAGTAAGAATGAATGCAGCAAGTGGCCCAATCCTTTATGCAGCAAAGGACAAGCCGATTGTATTTCTATAGATGACCAAACGTTCTCGAGGACACATGGGAAGATTGTCAAGTGCTTTCGCTTCATATAGTCGATTAATCTTCTTTAGCTTGCTAAGTGTTGTGTGGGTGAACCTGTGCTAATGTACCGCCCCATCCAAGACTAAATACATACTTGTGATTAAACCCCCTTGCAAACATCCGTAAGTACAAGAAAGTAATTAAGGTAGAAACCTAACCATAGCTTTAAACTCTAAGACCCTTACGTCCCTTGTGCAATGGTTTCCTAACGGGGGTTCAGGTATCTGTCACTCCGGCAACCCCTACGATTAGTAGCCAAATACACAATGCATTCCCCTAGGCCCATATAGGTGAAGTGTCATGTAGTCGGTGTTCACATGACACCACTAGAAGAAGTACACCACAACTTAAATAACAATATATTGAATCTTTCTCAACGCAACTCCACTACTAACAACAAGACTTCTCCCATGTCCTCAAGAACAAAACGAACTACTCACAAGACATCATATGGATCATGATCAGAGATGGAATAATGATGTATAACAATCTGAACATAAAAAATAATTCAATGGTTCACTCAATAGCATCAACTACAAAGAGTAATCAACACCGGGAAAGTTTCCCCTATGAACTATGCAAGATTCGACTCAATTGTTACAACAATATGGAGATGGTGATGAGGGTGCTGATGGTGATGATGGTGGTGATGATGATGATGATGATGATCCCGATGAAGTCCAGCTTGATGGTGGTGTTGATGGCGACGATCTCCCCTCTCCGGGAAGGAATTCCCCTAGCAGAAATCTGTCTACAAGAGAGATCTTTCTCTCTCGATGTTTTCCGCCCCGCAGAGGCGGTGGAATCTTTCTGTGGTCCCTCCCCGAGTCTTAGGGTTTCGGGAGGATGATATACGCCAGAGGAGAGAGGCTGGAGTGGGCCAGGGCAGCCACACCACTCCCAGGCGCGGCCTAGGCCTGCCCGCGCCATGGGGTGGTGTGGGCCCCCTGTGGCCCACCTCCACTCCATCTTCTGGAATCCCGAGTCTTCTAGAAAAATAGAATTTTCTGTATATTTTCCCGGACTTTCTGATCTTCGCGAATTTTGCCTCCAAACAACACCTTTTCCATCAGAATCCTGACTGCAGCGGTCCATGCTCCAAAAGTCATCAACCATGCAAAAATAGATGAAATAACATAAGTATCACCTCTCAATACGAAATATATCAATGAGTAATAGTGAATTAAGACATAGAATAGTGATGCAAAATGGACGTATCACACATCTAGTACCTTAGAGATTTCTGTCACTTCCCCAAATTACCAGAGGCATGAACCCACTATCGAGCATAAATACTAACTCTTGGAGTTGCTAGCATCTACTTGGCCAAGATAGCTACTAACAATGGAAAGCATGCAAGATCACAAACAACAAAGACATGATAGAATCAATAATAAATCTGAAATAGCATCTCAATATCCATCGGATCCCCGCAAACACAACATGCAGAATTACAAATAGATGATCTTGATCAGGAACGGAGCTCACAAGATCTAAACATGAAAGCACAAAGGAGGAGAACCAGCCATCTAGCTACTACATGGATCCGTAGTCCAAGGATGAACTACTCACGCATCACACCGGAGGCTTGCATGATGATGAAGAAGGCCTCTAGGGTGAATTCCCCTCTCCGGCAGGGTGCCGGGAAGAGCTTCAGATCCCTCCCGATCTAGGGATGGAGATGACGGCGGCTACAAACTCTTTCATGGATTTTTGATCGGGACCTTAGGGTTTTCGTCCCGAGGGCATCTTATAGGCGGAAGGGGAGGCCGAGGGGGTGCTAGGGGCCACCACACCATCCCTGGCGCGGGCCAAGCCTGGACGCGCGGCCAGGTGGTGTGGCCGGCCTCTGGCCCCTCTCCGTCTCCTATTCTGGCATCTGATGACTTCCAAAAAAATAGGCACTTTGGCTTTTGTCCCGTCCAATTCCGATAATATTCATTTTCTGACTTTCTTGGAACCAAAACAGCAGAAAACAGGCAGCTGGCACTGTGGCTCTTGTTGATAGGTTAGTCCAAGAAATCATATGAAAAGTACTCCAAAGTGTGGACAAAACACAAAAAGTGGATAAAACCAAGCATGGAACATCAAAAATTATAGATACATTTGCAATGTATCACGCTGCAGTCAGGATTCTGATGGAAAAGGTGTTGTTTGGAGGCAAAATTCGCGAAGATCAGAAAATCTGGGAAAATACATGGAAAATCCTATTTTTCCAGAATACGAAGGAAGCCAGAAGGGTGGGCTGAGATGGGCCATAGGGGGCCCACACCACCCCCTGGCACGAGCCATCCTAGGCCGCGCCACCAGGTGGTGTGGCTGCCCTGGTCCACCCTTGGCTCTCCCCTCTAGCGTATATTATCCTCCCGAAACCCTAAGACTCGAGAAGCGACCAGAAAAAGATTCCGCCACCTCCGCGGGGCGGAAAACATCGAGAGAGAAAGATCTCTCCGGCAGATAGAATTCCGCCGGGGGAATTCCTTCCCAGAGAGGGGAGATCGTCACCATCAACACCATCATCAAGCTGGACTTCATCGGGATCATCATCATCATCACCATCATCACCACCAACACCATCATCACCATCTCCATACCGCTGTAACAATTGGGTTGAATCTTGCATAGTTCTTAGGGGAAACTTTCCCGGTGTTGATTACTCTTTGTAGTTGATGCTATTGAGTGGAACCATTGAATTATTGTTTATGTTCAGATTGTTATACATCATTATTCCATCTCTGATCTTGATCCATATGATGTTTTGTGAGTAGTTAGTTTTGTTCTTGAGGACATGGGAGAAGTCATGTTGTTAGTAGTGGAATTGTGTTGAGAAAGATTTAGTAGTTTGATATTTAAGTTGTGGTGTACTTCTTCTAGTGGTGTCATGTGAACGTCGACTACATGACACTTCACCTATATGGGCCTAGGGGAATGCATTGTGTATTTGGCTACTAATCATAGGGGTTACCGGAGTGACAGAAACCTGAACCCCCGTTAGGAAACCATTGCAGAAGGGACGTCCGGGTCTTAGAGTTTAAAGCTTTGTTTAGGTTTCTACCTTAATTACTTTCTTGTACTTATAGATGTTTGCAAGGGGTATAATCACAAGTATGTATTAGTCCTAGGAAGGTCGGTACATTAGCACAGGTTCACCCACACAACACTTAGCAAACTAAATAAGATTAATCAACTATATGAAGCGAAAGCACTTGTCCCATGTGTCCTCGAGAACGTTTGGTCATCTTAAGTAATACAACCGGCTTGTCCTTTGCTGCATAAAGGATTGGGCCACTTGCTGCATTTATTCCTACTATCTTTTATTTACTCGTACTTTGTTTACTTGCTATATCAAAAACCCCTAAAAATCCGTTTGCTAAGTATTTGCAGAGAATTCCTGATCCATACCACTAGCCAGCACCTTCTGCTCCTCGTTGGGTTCGACACTCTTACTTATCAAAAATACTGCGATACACCCCCTATACTTGTGGGTCATCAAGACTATTTTTTGGTGCCATTGCCGAGGAGTGAAGCGCTATTGGAGAGTGGAACTGGTAAAGGAAACCTCTAATGTGAGTATTGTTTACTTCTTTTAGTTGCTTTATTTTCATTATGGATAATTCGCTGAGTTTCTTATTTTGTAATGCTACTACCACTGCTAAGGTAGTAGACGAACCACCACCCGATGAGGATGATACTTTTAAAATACCTACAAGAATTATTGATCGTGTTGTGGATAACTACTATGTTGGGGATGGAACTGTCCATCCTGGTGATCATTTACTCTTTATACACGAATTATGCGGGTTGTTCAAGTGTGGAGGTATTACTACAGATCAAGTTAAGAAGTTATTCTCATTATCACTAAAAGGAAGAGCTGAAGAATGGTATAAGCTATTGAAGAATGGTCAAGCTCTTGAATGGGAGGAAATAGTGTCTCTCTTTTATTCAAAGTTTTATCCTCTTAGTGAGATTCATAAAGATCGGAATCAAATATACAACTTTTGGCCTCTTGATGGAGAGAGTACAGCTCAAGCTTGGGGGAGATTGAAGTTACTAATGCTCAAATGTCCCATTAATGAGCTCCCCAATAATATTATTATCAATAACTTTTATGCAAGGCTTCCTCTTCATGATAAGGATTTATTGGATGCCTCTTGTGTTGGATCATTCACACGCATGGAAGAAGAAACCAAATGGGATCTTCTAGACCGTATTTAAGATAATGCTGAAGCATGGGAGAATGACAAAGGAAGAAAGTCAGGTATAAATTATGATTATGAATGCATTGAATATTTTATGGGAACTGATGACCTTCAAAATATTAAAAATGCTTATGGTCTAGACTCTCAAGCTATTGCAACTTATTTTAAGGCTTTTGCTTCCTATATTGAAGTCCCTAAAAAGAAGTGGAATAAGTATCATGAACCATATAAAGATGTTGCTAAGTGTGTTCCTGCAAGAAATACTGAAGTTTATACTGCCAATCATGTTTTACTTGAACCTTACATTGAGAAAATCCCTTTCCCAGTTAAGATAAAGGAACATTCTATGATAGCTAGTATGGTTAATGAAAGTACAAATAAAGTTGTTGAACCTGATAAACAAATGGATGATGAACCTATAACAGCAAATGTGAAAGACTTTTTCACTAAATATGTAGAAGAGGGACACACTATCCTTTGTAAGGATACCTCTAATATTGTTTCACAAAGTAGTGTTATGAGAGCTAGTGTCCCTGTGTTTTGTGTTAGGATAAGTGATCATTGCTACAACGGTTCTTGTGATAGTTATATTATTAAGTTTATGCATGATACTAAAAGTTATTATGAGAGAGGGAAGACTGTTCTTATGCATCTCAATAATATCAAGTTTCCTCGTTTTATGCTGAAAGTTTTTTATGTTGCACTTCTTTTGCCTTCCTATGCTAGTAGCCTCTAGTTTCAACAACTTGTTTGTTTACAAAATTCCCTTGCATAGGAAGTGGGTTAGACTTAAACGTGTGTATTTTTTTCTTCTTAATGCTCTCTTGCACTTCAATTCATATTCCTAAGTGAGCATCATTGAAATTATCATGCCCATCTTAATGGCTATAAAGAAAGAGCTTTTTGGGAGACAACCCAATTTATTTGTGTTTTCAATTTGTTTTTGTTTGTTTGAGTCTTGGAAGTTATTACTTCGCTAATAACCTCTCCTTATCTTTTTGTTTGGTTTTTGTGTCAAGATCAACCTCTAATGAGAGAGAAGTAAGATTTGGGGAAGTTGCTGTCCCGAAACAGATTTTTGTGCTTCACCGTAAAAATTCGTGACAGATCTCTGCATCTCGGATTTAGCTCCATTTTTTTGTGCTTCTGACCCAGGTTGTTATTTAACTTTCGTTAGTTTTGCACTTTTTTATTTGAGCAACAGAAGATTTTAGAAAAAATTGATCTTTACCTGCTGGTCTGTTTTGACAGATTTTGCCACTCTTGCATTTGCTTCTTTAATCGATTTCCTTTTTGAATTATTTTTGAGTTTTCGGAAGGAGTTGCTTCAGTAGTTTATGTTTTAATAGATTTCAGTTGAAATTGGACTTAAAAGGTTTATCACTTCACTTATACTAATGTTGCTAATGAGAACTGTGTGAAGTTTTGTGTGAAAGAAATTTCCAGGTAGTGGAGATAATGGTGTAATAAGAAAGTGAAAGGTTTCATGACTCAAGCAATATGTGTATGAAGATGAAGATATTGATGTTATTCAAGTGGTGACTCCAAAAGAATCTGCTAAAGATCAAATCCAGAGACCTGCAGAGTCCGTTTTCGAATAGGTAACAATTCTGGTAAGAAAAGTTCCGCGAAAGATCTGCCTAGTTATATTTTTGCATTTTTTAGCCAACAAAGAAAGCTACGAAGCGAAAGAGGGACGGAATCGGAGCCAGGGTGGCTCACACCACACTGTGGCGCGGGCCCACCCCTAGCCGTGCCACCGGGTGGTGTGGCCACCTCGGACTCCGTCTCTGACCCGTTTTCTCCCAGTACCTTCCTTTTGTTGTAAAACTTCGTAATACATAATCCCCCGGATCTCTCGAGGTTCGTATATCATGTTCTCTTCGTGTTTTTGTTTCGATCTATTTCTTCCAGGAACTATTCTTGAAAGTTTAGAAGCACAGTGGTGTCCTCCAAGGATAAGGGAAAGGAGCCTATAGAGGAAGATCTCCAAGACCCTATGCAGGAGAAGGAGATCAAGAGTGAAGATGAAGAGGAGGCAAAGCACACCGGCACTACCATTGCAAGCATTAGAGTGGTGGCAAACCCTGCTAAGACTATGTCAATTGGAGGGAAGCCTCCTCGTTACTGTTCAGATCCATGCTCACTTCCTCCACGCGCCAAGAATCCTTTCCATACCCTTATCCATGAGCATCGATACCAGAATATGCCCAAGGAGAAATTACCCTCCAATTGGGATTTGCCTCGTTCTAGCCATGCAGGAAAAGAAGACTTCAAGGAGGAAGAGTGGGGAAAGAATCGCAAGAGCTGGAATTCGCAACCCGACATGATCATGAGCTGCATTGAGACAGCTTATTCGTAATCTCACCTTTGAGATTGAGGACTTGGGGAAATTGATCAAAAAGCGCATCGAGAGGATACCACCACCACCGAAGGAGTAATTCGTCATTAGGTTTGACATCCCCTTTTGTTCCAAGCTTGGGGGAGTGTCGCGGTACCACATCACTATCTTCTATCTTTTTACCTTTTTGTTAGAGTCATATCATGAATAGAGAAGTTATCATGTAGGATGGTTTGCATTATGGAAGTGTCCCCTCTCTCGTTAGATATGTATCCCTTGGTGTGAGTTGCTGTTATGGAAGATTAATGAGAAGTTCTGTCATTTACTCTTTTGCATATCTTATATTAGTTTTCAATTCGTGGTTATATGATTGATCTTGTTGTTAGTATTGGTATCACTTTGGGATCATTGAGTTAATTTAGTTGGTTTTGGCAAACCTGGCTCGGTCAGTAGCAACACTATTTTTGAGAGTTGAATGAAAAAGATAGAAGTGCTCTTAAAGAAATATAATTTCATCATCTTTCTTTCTTGATTTGCTCATAAGTTTAGTATTCTCTTGTTAAGATCTTTTGTGCTTCCAAGGAAGATTGCATGTTTGTTTTTATCACTTGTATGTTTGTTTGTTTCCTTGAACTCTTATACTTGCTACCCAGCCTTGCTAGCCAAAAACCTGTACTGAGATGCATTTCTTCTCGTGCATCCGTTCCTTAAACCAAACCCTATGCCATTTGTGTCCACCATACCTACCTATTAGCATTATTGCTATTCCAAGTAAATCTATGTTTTTATCTACCTCCCAAATTAAACTTGTTATGTGAAAATTAGTGATTAAAGCTCTCACGAACTTGATGGCACACTTTACTTTCTTGCATCTAATAAACTTGAACCATTGTGCCCATCTATGTTGCGTATATGCCTGCGCTTTGTAAGTTGTGAATTAGCAGAACCATGCTGTCATGGGGAACGCTTTCAACATTGTACTGGTACTTTGTACCTAGTTGATATCATGTTCTTTTGTCTATGGATATCGTCGGTGTGAAATGAAAGGGGAGCTTGTAGTCCATGGAGTTATGCATGTGTGTTAGAGAAACGCCTAGGACGCGGGTCTAATCCATGCTGTCATGGTGGAAACCTGCAGCGTAACCATAATGGGCATCTATGAAGCATTCTTCTTATAAAAAAAGAGATAGAGATTGAGAAAAAGAGGAAAAGAAAAAAGAGATGAGAAAAGAGGAAAGAGAGAAAAAAGCACCATATTCCCATGGTAAATAAGAAGATTGTTGAGATGCTCGTTGTCTGCTTGCCTTGTCATTTTGATATGGGGATTCTTCCGTATCATCGGGCAAGGGGTACCCCGTTGGCGGTTCTCCATGATACACATGTGCTTATTATGACAAGAACTTACCGGTGACTAAACTTGAGTAGCATGAGGAGCGACCCTCGTATTCAAGGGACGTGAGATTTTCAACTTACAACTTGTCAAGCATATCCTCATACTTGATCACTTTAACCTTAATGACCTAAAGATGCCTATGATAGGGGCAATGAGAGCTGAAAACTAATAAGTACCATAATTTTTGGGAGCTCTTTATGAAACTTGAAATCCCTGCTTCCCTCTATGAAGGGACTTTCTTTTACTTTTTAGTTGAGTCAGTAAACCTATTCCTTTCTATCTCGACAAGTATTTTGAGTTGTTGTGTTTCATTCATTCATATGATGATTTATTCAATCATGTTTCTTATGTTTCTTCTTTTGCACATTGCTCTTATCTTGGTGTTTACTACTCCCTCCATCCCAAAATAAGTGACTTGAGTTTGTCTAGATTCGCATGTACCTATATACTAAAACATGTCTAGATACATCCGAATCTAGACAAATCCACGTCATTTATTTTGGGACGGAGGGAGTACTTTGAAAGCTATCATTGAAAATCAACTATTTGTGAACTCTAGCAAATTATCAATTATACTTGCTACCCAGCCTTGCTAGCCAAGTTTGCCATTACCAATTATGATTTACTTTATGTATCTTTATTGTGTTTCCTTTACTTATTGCAAGTTAAGTTATATAATAGTGAGTTGTCTTCTACTATGACTTATGTATTGATGAATGTGATGCTTCTTGTCCGTATTCTTTTATCGACTCTTCACTCCATAAACTTGAGGTCATGTTTATTGAGTTCATTTTCGCTTGGGGACAAGCGAAGTCTAAGCTTGGGGGGAGTTGATACGTCCATTTTGCATCACTATTCTATGTCTTAATTCACTGTTATTCATTGATATATTTCATATTGAGAGGTGATACTTATGTTATTTCATCTATTTTTGCATGGTTGATGACTTTTGGAGCATGGACCGCTGCAGTCAGGATTCTGATGGAAAAGGCGTTGTTTGGAGGCAAAATTCGCGAAGATCAGAAAATTTAGGAAAATACATGGAAAATCCTATTTTTCTAGAATAGGAAGGAAGCCAGAAGGGGAGGATGAGATGGGCCACAGGGGGCCCACACCACCCCCTGGTGCGGGCCAGCCTAGGCCGTGCCACCAGGTAGTGTGGCCGCCCTGGTCCACCCCTAGCTCTCCCCTCTGGCGTATATTATCCTCCCAAAACCCTAAGACTCGGGAAGCAACCACAGAAAGATTCCGTCGCCTCTGCAGGGCGGAAAACACCGAGAGAGAAAGATCTCTCCGGCAGACAGAATTCTGCCAGGAGAAATCCTTCCCGGAGAGGGGAGATTGTTGTCATCAACACCATCATCAAGCTAGACTTCATCGGGATCATCATCATCACCATCATCACCACCAGCACCATCATCACCATCTCCATACCGCTGTAACAATTGGGTCGAATCTTGCATAGTTCTTAGGGTAAACTTTCCCAGTGTTGATTACTCTTTGTAGTTGATGCTATTGAGTGGAACCATTGAATTATTGTTTATGTCCAGATTGTTATACATCATTATTCCATCTCTGATCATGATCCATATGATGTTTTGTGAGTAGTTTGTTTTGTCCTTAAGGACATGGGAGAAGTCATGTTGTTAGTAGTGGAAATTTGTTGAGAAAGATTCAATAGTTTGATATTTAAGTTGGGGTGTACTTCTTCTAGTGGTGTCATGTGAACGTCGACTACATGCCACTTCACCTATATGGGCCTAGGGGAATGCATTGTGTATTTGGCTACTAATCGTAGGGGTTGCCGGAGTGACATAAACCTGAACCCCCGTTAGGAAACCATTGCACAAGGGACGTCAGGGTCTTAGAGTTTAAAGTTGTGGTTAGGTTTCTACCTTAATTACTTTCTTGTACTTGCGGATGTTTGCAAGGGGTATAATCACAAGTATGTATTAGTCCTAGGAAGGTCGGTATATTAGCACAGGTTCACCCACACAACACTTAGCAAACTAAAGAAGATTAATCAACTATATGAAGCGAAAGCACTTGACAATATTCCCGTGTGTCCTCGAGAATGTTTGGTCATCTTAAGTAATACAACCGGCTTGTTCTTTGCTGAATAAAAGATTGGGCCACTTGATGCATTTATTCTTATTTTCTTTTATTTACTCGTACTTTATTTACCTGCATTATCAAAAACCCCTAAAAATCCGTTTGCTGAGTATTTGGAGAGAATTCCTGATCCATACCACTAACCAGCACCTTCTGCTCCTCGTTGGGTTCGACACTCTTACTTATCAAAAATACTGCGATATACCCCCTATACTTGTGGGTCATCACCCTGGCCGCGCCACCATGTGGTGTGGGCCCCTTTGGCCTCCCACTGACCTTGCCTCTTCGCCTATAAGAAGCCTCCCGATGCAAAAACCCTAGATAGAATAGCATCCAGCCACGAAAAGTTCCCCAGCGCTGCCGCCACCGAAGGGGATATTCGAGGGACATAAAGTCTCTGTTCCGGCACCCTGCTAGGATGGGAAAGTGCCCCCGGAGCCATCTCCATCGATCTCAACCACCATCTCGCTGTTGCTGATTCCCATGATGATGAGGGAGTAGTTTTTCCTCAAGGCTAAGGGTTCTACCGGTAGCTATGTGTTCATCTCTCTCTATACACGATCATATTGTGATCATGAGCTTTGTCATCAATTAGATCTACCTTGCTACTCAAGTGCTTTAATAGATCTCTGCTCTCCCCATGTGTGTGAAAGTGACAACGTGCACACCATGGTGACACTTAGGCTAGAGATTACAAATACTTGTTATGAGTTATATTTGGAGTTGGATGTCTTTATGAAATTGTGGTGTTTGTTAGAACCATCTAGTGCTCAAGGTGACAGTGTGGGGTTATCTAGATGGGAAAGGCTTACTTTGAGGTGTGATGTTATAGCCCTACCATGGATTTGAGTGTCCAACCGGAGAGTAGTTCAGAGTAGTATTATAAGGAGAAGATATTTATATGAGAGTGTTCACTAGTGAAAGTATGATCCCTAGGCATTGTTCTTAGCATTGAAACACCGTTTGCAACTAGATCCGTTACATGTTTGCTTGCTTTCATCTTTATTTCAGTTTGCCTTTAATCTCTTCCATGCCATCAAGCTATTTTCTAGCACCGTTGTCTTATATCCATACCATTTATATTTCACTATCTCTTCGCCGAACTAGTGCACCTATACACCTGACAAGTGTATTGGGTATGTTGGGGACACAAGAGACTTCTTGTATCTTGATTGCAGGGTTGCTTGAGAGCAGTGGCGGAGCCAGAAATTGAGATGAGGGGGGTCGAACTTATAAGGTTTAAAAAAATTTAGGCACAAAAGAAAGTTTATACGATAGAAAAAATAGCCCAAAACGATCCAGTTTTCCCAACTGATGAAGAATAACAGCCAAAACATGAAATGACATAAAAACAACTTGGAAACTTAACATGGACTCCTAGCACTTGGTTTTCAGCGAGCGACAACGGTGTCCATCAGTGCGCGACGGCGGCGCTGCTCGGCATCGGTGCAGGCACGCCACAAGCAGATTACCACAAGCAGGCGGGAGAATGAGAACTGGCTGAACGGGACGGGGGCGTGGCGGCAGGAGAGGAGGCACATCGCGGTGGTGCACTGTGATGGCGGGGAGGAGGGCAGGTGGGGAATTAAACGGATTGAGGGAGTTTTTCCAGTTCCCGTCTCTCGGCCGCTCAGGATAGCTGTGCTCTTTTTTTGCCCAACTTTGACCATTCCGGGCAGGTCGACATGAGTAGCACGAGGCACACGACCTGCAAGAAAATAAACTCGCTCCATTCACTAATATAAGACCTTCTAGCTTTTTTGAAAATGCATGTACCTAGATATGTTTTATTGTTTAGGTTCATTTATTTTAGTCTAAATCTAGTCTAGTTTAAAATATCTACTCTACCCAATCCAAATTAGTTGACTTGATTTTGTCTAGATTCGGATGTATTTAGCACTAAAATAAGTTTAGATGCATTTAAATCTAGAGAAATCTAAATCAACTAATTTAGATCGGAGCGAGTAAAAGATTTTACATTAAGGAACAGAGAGAGTAATAATTTCGGGGAAGATGCACAACTAATACTCACAGTCGTGGCATCGTATCTTTATATATCAAAGGATACCGATACGTTACAACTCACGTACACGTACAGGGTCAGGTTTAGAGTGTAACACGGTCTAGTTAAATTAAATGCTAACACATATTCTATCGTGGGGAGCCGGGTCGGCCGACCAGGCTCGATCCCCGCTCGCTCCGCCGATGCTTGAGAGGGATACCTTTGACCACTTCCTCCCTAAGTTCGATAAATCTTGGGTGATCCACTTAAGAGAAACATGCTGATGTTCTACAAACCTCTGCACTTGGAAGCCCAATAACTATCTAGAAGGATAGAAATGCGTAGACATCACTAATCTTCTATCCAAGCTGAATCAGATTCTACAGAGATTATTGATGCCTACAAAGGAGATGATATATGGCGGAGTGACCCGACTGCTTTTTATGCGGATTGCATGGATATTGTTGCTTCAATTGGGAGCGTTTCTTTTAATCATTGCTCGAGGGAAACAAACAAAGTAGCTCATGAGTTAGCTAGGGATAGTTATTTGAATAAGTCATCCTGTAATTGGATCGATGAGCCCCCTATTTATCTTTTGAACCATTTGATAAACGATGTAATAATATTTTGATGGGCTACAAGTTTTAGACACACTTTTTTTTGTACCAAGGTACCTAAGGGAACTAGAAGGTTTTAATGAGACGACTTCAATGCTTAATATATGATGTTTCAAAAAAGGGACATTTTGGCACATTGTCTTCAAAATCAGTTGTAGCATGGTCATCTCAGTCAATTTATTGGCAAATGTGTTATATAATTGTAATGGTCCTTGTAAAGGCATAATCATGTGTGTTTCGACGAACTCTAGAAAATATGGTATCCTATGCAAACTTTTCAAAAAAAGTATCGATGGGGACCGTAGAATTGTGAAAATATTGCTCGTATTATTTTTGGTGGGATACAAGGAGTATTTATAGGCTCAAGTTGAGTCACAAACCGACTTGGTCTAAAACCCTAAGAGTCTAGCAGATACCACATCCCGCGGTACTGCAAAATATGAATTTAGGTATACCGCAAACCCATTTTTTTGCCGAAAAAGGCAGCGCAAAACAAATACGGCATATGCGTACCGCAAAATAGAATATTTCGTGAATATTCAATCCTATTCTTCGCATATGCTTGTCGCTGCTTGCTGTTGCTTGCTTGCTTGCCGCTGGTTGTTGCTTGTTACCGCTTGCTTGTCGTTGCTTGCTACCGCTACTTGCCACTGCCTATTGCCGCTTCTTGCTGCTCGTTGCATGCCTGCGGATCGGACAAGCATGGGCGAAGGATGGTGCGTGGCTGCTGCGGCCGCAGAGATGATGTGCGACCGCGGGATGACGACGAGGTGCGCGTGTGGGATGACCGGCGACATCGTCGGGATGGCCAAAATCGACCTCCGGCGACGGTGGCGGCGACGAGTACGTAGGCACCGTCCTACCCGCCAACCGTTTTTTTTTTCCAGTAAACCACATCGGGAGCTCTCCATACAAAAATATACAGCACGGAAGCTCCCATTTGTGGTGAACCGAAAAAAAAATCCGATGCGGTACGGTATCTAGAAAAGCATTTTTTCCACATTGTACCGTAAACTGGCGGTTATTTTGCAGGACGGGGCCTAATACCGTATCTGCTACAGATGCACTAATTGATGAACTTATATTACAAGAATAACTCTATAGTCTAACATACCCCGTAGTGTCAACATGGGGTTCAACAACGTTGAGACCGAATCTGATGTCATTAAATGGCAAAGTGGGTAACCCCTTGGTGGAAATATCTGCGAACCGTGATGTAGTCGGCACATGAAGAACCTGAACTTGCCTCAACGCCACATTCTCACGAACAAAATGAATATCTATTTCGATGTGCTTGGTCCGTCGATGCTGCACTGGATTGCTGGACATGTAAATAGGTAAGATGTTATCACAATAAACAATGGTAGCCTGCTGAAGAGGACGCCGCAAGTCCAAAAGAAGCTGATGTAGTCAGACTGTCTCGGTCACGGTATGAGCAACAACCCGGTATTATGCCTCAGTCGACAAGCGAGAGACTGTAGTATGTCGTTTTGAAAATCATGAAATCAAATTGTTACCTAGAAAAACACAAAAGCTAAACGTGAATCGACGAGTATCCAGGCAATCGGCCCAATCTGCATCAGAATATGCTGTCAAGGATGTGGGTGATGAGGAATTTATGTGAATACAATGGTCTAGAGTGCCCTTAAGATAACGAAGAATGCGTTTTACATGATTATAGTGAGAAACGCGGGGATCATGCATGTATAGACAGGCTTGTCTATACATGCATGATCCCCGCGTTTCTCTTGTCTATACATGCATGATCCCCGCGTTTCTCACTATAAGACTGCGGTAGAGAGTTTGGAGGATGCGTCAATCGGAGTACAGGAAGGTTGATAGTCAAGCATGCTAGCCCAATAGATAAGATGTAAGATTTATTTCAACAAGAACCATTGAAACTTTCAAAGATCTTGAATTGACCACCAAACATAAGATCTTAAATTGACCATCAAACATATTTTGATGCACACAGATTTGTTTTACATATTGACTTCACAAATATATTCCTTGTTTAATTCTAAATTTATATAATAGTAAACAAATAAAATTCATTGCTTGCACGAAAAGTTACTAAACTGGGTTGATCCTGGTATTCACCATCATGTAATCAAAACTTTAGAAAATACTACATGGAACTTATAGAAAAACATGTGAAAATACATATTATCAGCCCACACAAATGATTTTAAAGCTTGGTGTGATCTTTACAAATAATATGATCCCTACCGGTTCTTACACCAAGTTAACATTTACAAACATTTGGGAAATGGTGAACTCATATGTCTACTCTTGGTGGCACTGACACCGAACTGAAACCAAAGCTTACATTTTCTAAGCAAATATAGTCATCTTCCAGAACTTCCTGCCTCCAATAAGCCAACACTACTACTCTGAAATTTATCTTTATCTAGTGTTCAACTGGCATATTCGATGAACCATTTATATTTATCTTTATCTTTAGTTTTCTCGCTAGTTCTACGAAGTAAATGCTTATTTGGTCAAGACTTAGTTACACTTATTTGTGTAAGACTAAATTTTGCTTATTTGTGTAAGAACAAGTTAAGACTATGTGTGTAAGACTAAGTTAGACCTAACTGTGTAATATTCAGTGAAGCCTATATTTGTGTGCAACTCTAGCTTGGTCACTAATGTGCCCGACTTTTCTTTCCCTGTCCATAACAGCAGAATTGCAGCATAGAACGACGAAGGTAATATGCATACCAGACATTTTTCTCAAAACAGGATAACAACCACTTCAAGTTAACTGCAGTTTCAAGATTACTATCCAGGAAAAGTAAGGTGTCATCAGCATATAAAACGAATAGCTCATACAAACAACTAACAACATTGTCGATAGTGTTATTGTTATAAAATATACATGGTGTACACATTTGAGCGCATCACTAGAATGTGCCACCTATTCATGACTGATAACATGGATCTAGCTTCTCTTCGTGTATTTGCATTGAATCGTTCACAGATTTGTTCCCATACTTTTGGCAATGGTTGTTGAACTCTAGTCTCTTGGTAACATGCTTCGTCAACGAGCCCTTGATGATGCAATGCAAAGTAGAGATCACGGTCTTCATTGTCATTCCATTTAGGTTCTCTCTATTTCTTCATCACAGAGCTACTAATTTTAAAGGAAAATCTAGTAAACAACATATTTTGTACATGTTCTTTTACCACAATCACAAGAATAAAACTAGATAGAATTTCACCTTGTTGGTGTTGTGCTGAACACAATGAATGTGGCCTTGGGGTTTGGAGAGGAAGACGCGGTGGCTAGTGCGGGTGCGACCACGGCGACGGCAAGCTTGGATTCGGGAGGAGGACAACAAGACCGAGCAGGTTCGGCATGGTGACAGATCTCCCCAGGAATGAATTCTTGTCCCCGCTCCATTCCATGGGTGTGGCCATGGTGAGGGCGAGCTCCGATTTGGGATGAGGAGGAGAGCGAGGCCGAGCAGGTTCGGCCACGTTTCGGATCTCACCACTGAAGGAAATGGTATACCAGCTCCACGCCATTGCCGCGAGACAGATCGCCACTCTGGAAAAGAAGAAAGCGACATAATAGGGAATGGATGCAGGCACCAACGCTGCAAGTCTACATGGCAGCCATGATGATAGCGACATAATGGTTAAAACTGATAAGAGGGGCCCAACTTGACGAGCGTTAGCGTGATATTTTGTGTTCAAACGCTATGTTGAATTCGTGCCGAAAGAGACCCTCTAAGCATTTGCACGCCAACTATGGGTAACGCGATCCGATTACAAGCAACTCGGATCCCGCTATGTCTTGGTGTCTCAACTTTCGGCCCGCAAATTAAAATCTCCTGCAATAGGGACGCATAAGCTTTGATGTACATGATGGGAATAGAGTATCGTAAAAGGGTCCCTAGTGGTGTGCACCTATTTAAGAATAGGAATTGACCCTAGATTTAGAATTAGACGGATAAAAATAATTGAGATGATGTGGCTGCATCAAATTTGAGCTTGCAAACATTAAATTCATCTTAGTGGGGATGAACTTTTTGAATATTATAAATGTGACTTTAGGCCTTTCATAATAGAGTGTATCTTAACACGTTACTATATGAGTTATAAATATCTAATAGACAACCTCTCGAATGCATTGTATCTTAATTTAATGCTTTTACTCTTATGGATGTATTTGATTGGGCTATCAGCTTTTTCTGCATATGATTACGTGTAAGGGGTGTATCTTAGCTAAGATACAATAACTCTCTCTTTCTTAATTAACACGCCACATCAGCACTTTGCCTAAATACTGTGCTAAGAAACCCGATTGTGAAAGGCCTTAGAAGAACTTTTGATGCTGGCTTGATGGTTCAGTGGTAAAAAGTTCTAGAAAGTACCTTGAGAATTTTCTTTCTAGATGAAGTTGACCAACTTATTTGGCAATATGAAACTGATGGCACATATTCTTCTACCTTCATGTATGCTATATTAATTTTTTAGAGGTGGGAAACAAGTGTTCCTCCGTGATGTGTGGAAGCTTCAAATTCCTCCTAGGGTCTAGCTTTTTCTATGGCTATTTTTTTCAAAATAAAATTATGACTAGGGACAACTTAAGAGATAGAGGAATGGCTAAACTTATGGAATGTGAACTCTTCAAAGAGTTTGAATCAGTTAAACTCCTCTCTTTTTGAATGCCTAGTGGCTAGATTGCTATGGGCTGAAGTGTTTGAGTTTTTTGATGTTTCAATCAATAGATCTGAACCTATTGCATCTAAATGGCTCTTAGCAAACATTTTATGCATTTGAATGTGGTTATCTCTACTATTTTGTGGATTTTATGGAATAACATAAATAGTTTAGCGTTTAATAGAGTTACTTGAATTAATATGAAACTGGTGTGGCACCTGATTCTTATGTATCTGAGAAACTGCAAGGTCCCATTCAAAGATCTCTGCAGGGAAAAATGGGAAGCTTCGTGGAAAGGATGCTGCTCTAGCTAAAAATTCCTCTATGCTTGTCGACAAACTGATCTACAACGGGTTCGAATGGATATCTACTTGGGCACCCACTGCAGAAGGCAAGACTCACATAGGTCGAGTGACATTGTAGTTCCTGGCAGCACACTCGGAGGAAGAATCTTCTATCCATGTGGTGATCTAACAAGGAAACATGAGCAAGTTTCTGGCTATTTTGATTTTGTTCTAGAGCAGCAAGAGTAGTGTGTTGTTTCTTTGTGACCAGCCTCTTGTTTTGGATGTGCTTTTGATCGAACTTCATTCTGGCTTGTAAGTGGTGCGTGTTGGTAGCTGGTAATTCCCTGAGAATAGCTAGGGATGTTGATCTACTTTGTAACTTTCTTTGGTTGCTTTTGAACTTGGTGGTTTTCTTGTTTAGAAAATTCTCTATGGTTTCATTTAAATAAAATAGAGCCGGGGAGAGATCCCTTTTAATTGTCTGCTTGTACACACATTGTAATATTCTTTGTACAATAATTTGATGTTTTTATGTTTCCATGCTTCCAAACTAAAATTCATGTGTTTCATCATTACTGAATAAGTTTCAACAAGCTTTATGGCAAGCATGCTAATTTGAGAATTTGAGTATCGATGCTACCTTCGAGTCTTTTCAACTTCATAACAATTACTTCCTCCGTTTCAAAATATAAGATGTTTTAGGTTTGTGAAATGAGTATCCTTGTGGCAAGTAGCCAACCTAGAATCTGGATCTATATGCTACCACCGTGTCATTCCCACTTACTAACAACCATGTTTCCTTTTCTTTTCACACGTGCTTCACGAGTTTGAAGACAGTGGTCACCTTCTTGGAGGGAGTGGTGCCATCGGGTTGTGCAATATCTCTAGTCTAAGGCCACCATGAGTATTCATGACACCCATGTCAAACTTTGGGTTCACACCGCCTTGTTATGTCACCACGATGTACTTCCTCCGTTTGAAAATATAAGACGTTTTAATTTTGTGAATCGAATGTATTTAGACATCTTTTAGTGTATAGGTTTATAGAATTCGACGTGAACCTATATACTAAAAAGTGTCTAAATACATTCGATTCACAAAGCTAGAATGTCTTACATTTCTAAACGGAGGGAGTAGCTGCCAACTTGACCCTCTGTCCTCTCAGAACAAAGAAATTAAGTGCTTGCAATCCATTGTTGGATAATATATGAAGCTAGTAGATGGAGGAAAATTTGTAGCCTATAGAAAACATGTGATATGATAATATGAAGCAAATATGTAAATTGTCCTGAACATTTTAAATGAACGAATTAATTATTGTAATCTCCGACATCTTTGATGAAGAAAACATGTAAGCTTTTAAGGAATATGTCGTACAGATGAGTGATACATTGTAATTTCTTCGAATTGTAGTACTCCACCCTATCCGAATTAGTTGACTTAGATTTTTCTATATTCTGTATATAGCCATAATTTAGGATTAAATACATCCATATATTGATAAATTTGAGTCAACTAATTTGGGATGGAGAGAGTATCATAAAGATTACACCGCTACATTCTACACAACTTTGTGTTTGACTGAAAATAAATAAAGTGGTACACACATTTTTGTTACTCCTCCCTCCAACCAATATTAGTTGACTCAAATAATTCGTATTTAGACAAATCAGGCGCCGATTCCTAGGGCTGTAAATGTGGGCTTGAAATGGAATGGATCAAGGCGTCGAACCCGTACTAGCAGTAGGAGCGTGAGCTACGCTGCCGTAGGCCCGTATACCATCCCGTTCCAGCCAACTCCCGCCGACCACTGGGACCCACTACACGTGGACCCTGCCGTCAGCCGCAAGAGAAAGCGTCGCAGTCCTGGGCAGGCAGGTGGATGTAGCTGGGCCTACTCTCCCCCGTGCGGTTACTGTCACTGCCCTGCCCCTGCCTCTCCCCCGTCCCCGATTCGATTCCGTCCGGTTCCGTTTGGTCCCTATCCCTCCGCACCCACCGCCGGAGCAAAGCCCAAACCCTCGAAGCCAGGCGCGGCGACGCGACGCGACGCGAACGCCCGCCGCCGCAGCAGCAGCCGGAGTGCTCCGTCCGACCGGCACCAGATCTAGTAGAATGGCGATGCGCGGCGTCGATTTCAAGTGGTCCGTTCCTCCCCTACCCCTCACTCTCCGCTCGCTCGATTGATTGCTTCCTCTTACCGAGTAAATTGAATCTGTGGGCAGGTACGACGGCTTCTTCCTCTCCATGCTCGCCACCAGCGTGTATCCTCCCCCCTCGACTTACAGCTCTCTCCCCTTCCCTCTTGATTCAAGTATCTGTGTATGTACTGTATGCGTGTTTCTTTCCTTGACCGGTATGATATGAAGAATCATCGTGTCCATCAACTGGAGGAGGTACCGCCTATGCGCCCACCCGCTCCACATATGGATCGTCGTCGACTACACCGCCGTCTTCGTCTTCCGACTCCTCATGTTCCTCGACAACGGACTCGCCGCAGGGATGGGCCTGTAAGTTATCCCCCCCTCCTTTTTTCTTCTCCTCGTGATAGCGAGTAAGTTGCTGAAATGTAATTCATCGAAAAATGAGTTGGTTGATGATGAATTCCAAGTATGCACAGTTGTGACTTCATACTACTCCATCATCTAAAACCTTAGGTTAAAGAGCTCTTAGTACTAGGATAAATGACACATTTTCCTGCTTCATTCCTTCCCTAAACTACCCAAGTGAATGAATACTCCAAATGGTTAAATGCTCTGTTTTCCATTCAGTGTCGTGTTCTGCTGAGGTAAAAAAAAAATGCAAAACCTCTATTGTTTTTTGCATCCAACTGGATCCTTTATCAGCCCAACAAATTCAGGGAAAACATGCCTGCTAAAAATATTACCCAATGGCACATCATTGTATGCATAAATCATAGCCTCCGAGGAAGCCTCGCGACTTATTGGCATATTCATAACCCTCTGAATAGCCTACCAGTTCTCAAGGAAGCCAACAGTACGTAGTTTATGCTGATTTCAGTTACCAGAGATGGTATTGCTAAGCGCTGTGCACATTGTCTTGGCCTAGTTACTGTTTTATTTCGGTTCCACGGGTCACCATACGAGTTGCACAACACCAATATTTTGTATAGTCTGATGTTTGGGACACTTTTTTGACTTTTTGATTTGTGATGCTGAAACAGAACTTGGTCCTGAAGTGTTCTTGAAGCTGATAACAATATGCAAACAGGACATAATTAGAGTTACGTTGTGCGGTAGAATTTTATGACAATAGTAACAATATATGCAAACAGGACATAATCATTTCTTTTGAAACATAGGCACTCTTAAGACAAACATTTTCCCATAACAACAGATGGGTGTCATTCTTATATCGGTGTTTTAACATTCCTAGATCTGAATCTTTAACTCTGAAAGAACCTGATGGACATCAGTGACCTTTTTCTATTACAAATTTTCAGGGATCTTGGATGGCAACAGAGATATACTCGTTTCTGTGGGAGGATAGTTGTTCTCTCAGTTCTCGTACTTCTTCTCTACCCGTTTCTGTGGGTTTGGACTGTGATAGGAACATTGTGGTTCAGCAGTGCTAGGGGCTGCGTAAGTTCTTTACTGTTGATGTGAATATTGCTATCACCAACTATGGGGAATCACTACTTACTGCAAATTTCACTCCATGCACAGTTGCCAGAGGAAGGACAGAAATGGGGCTTCCTGATATGGCTGCTCTTCAGTTACTGTGGGCTTGCCTGCATTGCATGTGTGGCTGTTGGAAAGGTACTGCTGTAAGATTTTTGTAATTTACTGCTTATCCATGATTACCATTGTGCAAAAGAAAAAATAAACACCATGTCGATATTTACGCTTAGGAAGGTCCATGTCAAATAAAATATAGTGATGTAGCATATGCTCTTCCACACGATACCAGTCAATTTAGCCTCCTTGTCCTTGTGTTTGAACTAGATGTACAAAACTTCTGGTCAATGCGTGCCGTGAGTTAATTCAACATTGGTTTGTTGTTCATGTTTACTTTGCTTCAGCTAGGATCATATCTAGATCCAGTTAATAGAAACATGATGAGTGTTCCTAGTATTCGCATAAGACAAACCGATGTCTAAATTCCAGTGGCCATGATTCTTGCCAGGTTTAACTTACTGTTATGTGTATGTTTAGGCTGACAGATTGTTTTTATTTTCTGTGGCAGTGGCTAAACCGCAGGCACGCTCTCCAACTGAGGGCACAGCAGGGTATTCCAATATCTGAATACGGGGTAATGTTTCTGTCTGTTTTCTGCACCACATTGTCCAGTTTGTGCTTTTTTGAATTCAGTATATCCAAAGCAGTTAGGATTGGTTGACATTGGTGTATGAGTTTCCTATGTTAGATATACAGTAGAACTAGCTATGTTAAGTAGGAAGGTATTTAGTGGCATAAGTAATGTGATGTTCATGTGTGCAGGTATTGGTTGACATGATTCGCGTGCCAGACTGGGCATTTGAGGCAGTTGGCCTGGAACTGCGAGGAATGGGCCAAGACACGGCGTACCATCCCGGCCTCTACCTGACAACAGCCCAGGTAAGTTGCTATCAATCATCAGCATAGTAAAGATCCAGACATATATATATATGGATCAGAAGAATGCATCTGACTGACAAGCCTGTTAATATAACCACCGTGTGGCAAACAGAGGGAAGCCGTGGAGGCTCTGATCCAGGAGCTCCCCAAGTTCATGCTGAAGGCGGTCCCGACTGACTGCAGCGAGTGCCCCATCTGCCTGGAGGAGTTCCGCGTGGGCAGCGAGGTGCGCGGCCTCCCGTGCGCGCACAACTTCCACGTGGCGTGCATCGACCAGTGGCTGCGTCTGAACGTGAAGTGCCCACGCTGCCGCTGCTCTGTGTTCCCCAACCTGGACCTCAGCGCGCTCAACGGGATCCGCGCGAGCAGCGAGACGGACCGTCCCTCCGGCAGTGAGGTGACCACAACAACCGCAGCGGCAAGCCGGTACGTGGGGGCACAGCCCGCGGCGGGGCAGAGCTACCTGGTGCGGCTGCAGGGTCTGCTGCCCCGGCCTGTGGTGGTCGGGCATGGGAGCGATGATGACGACGACGCCGGGAGCGCGATGCGGACTCGCACGGCGGGGGGCGGTGTGGTGGTGGTGGTCGATGAGCAGCGTGATCGCTGAGACTGAAACCCGGCCATGTGATAATGTATACTCTGTTTTGGTGTGTAGATTATATGTATGTAGTGTTGGGATATATATAGGCTGCTTTAAGATGGAGGAAATGTGTGTGCTGCATGGAATGGAGTTCATCCCACCCATTCATATATAGAGCTGTGTCAGTGTTTGTGATGAAAATGAGGAGAGAAAAAAGTCCAGTTATTGTGTGGAAGGCAGAGGTGAGCAGAGGATAGGAGGTTTGTGAAGTGTGAATGGTTCCTGTTCCTGCGGCGTCGTGTCGTGTCAACTCAACTCTCGACCCAGACCGCTGCCTGACGCGTACCCACTACACACGCAGAGCGACCGAGACGATGAGGCAGAGTCAGTTATAGCTGGTCTTCCTTCCCAACAAAATCAAGACGACGACAGCAGCTGCAGCACCAATCCTCATCGACCAAATCCGCCGCCGCCGTCGCGGGGAGGATCCCGCATCGGGATGGACTCCAACAGCAGCAGCACCAATCCGCCGCCGCCGTCGCAAGGTCCGTCAGCCCGCCTCCGCGACTAATCCCCAATTCGACTCTCTCTCGATTTGCCGACTCAATACTTGTCGTCTTCAGCAGCAGATGCCGCCGCAGGGGACGGCGGGAAGGCGCTGGCCTTCGACGCGCCGCAGCCGCCGCCGCAGCCGGTGAGGGAGGACTACGTCCAGAACGCCGTCAAGTTCCTCTCCCACCCCAAGGTCAGGGGCTCCGCGGTCGTCTACCGCCGCTCCTTCCTCCAGAACAAGGGCCTCACCAGCGACGAGATCGACGAGGCCTTCCGACGAGTACCCGTACGCGCCCTGGCTTGATTCTCAGTCTCTCTCTACTCGCCCTCGCTAACTCGACGTTCACATCCCCTCTCATCTGCTGCAGGATCCGCAGCCCACTGCTGCTTCGCCGTCGGCCCAGACCCAGACCCAGCCTCCTCCTCCTCCTGCACCTCTGCAGACTTATGCTGCACAGCCACAATCAGCAATCGTTGTCTCTCAGCAGCAGCATCCCAGGTTCACCTGGTACCGCGCCTTCGTCGCCGCGGGGCTCTTGCTCGGCTTCGGAGCCAGCGCCGCCGTCTTCATCAAGGTATCTTCTGCTGCCTCCTATCCTCTCCTCTCTGCAGGTAGTACTAATCTTAGCAACCAAGCTCACACATAGACAACAACAACCGTGTGTTGTGCTACCTGCGCAGAAACTGTTCCTCCCCAGGCTCAAGTCGTGGATCCGCAAGGTCGTCGCCGAAGCCCATGAGACCGCCGAGCTCAAGTCCAAGGTCGACGAGGAGACCAAGGAGGCCGTCAGGGCTTCTTCGGAGGCAGTTTCCGCTATCGCCAAGACAAACCAGGAGTTGCTTGCTTCCAAGGATGAAGGTTTCACATACATTAATTGCTTCTTCACAATACATCGCTTCCTCTTTGCTCCAACAATCCTAGCTCATCATTTCACTACAACTATTCGCTTCGTTTCAGAATACTTCTAATCTGTATTTCTCTCTTATGTTTGTTTCTTGGACAGAAAAGAAGATACTCGTGACTCTAACGCAGGCGCTGGATTCTCAAGCAAAAGTGCTGAAATCGTTGAGCGAGTCGTTGACTCATAGCAGGGATTCAGTGAGTGTTACCAGGGAGGACAGGTTTTCACACTACCGCCCGTTGGAAGAGCATGCCACGAGGAATGGTCAGTACCAAGTATATGTACCGTCTCCTACTTCAGCATTTCTCTCTTTGTTGCATTCAGATTGGGCTACACGGCTACTCGGCGGAACCACCCCGCTTCAGTGTTTGTCCCTTTGCATCAATTTTTATAGGATGTAAAGCTAGTCTACTTGCCGTCATTTATAAGGTCCTGTGTTTGCCATTCAATCTCGCTGTATCGAAAAGGCACCAACTTATGTTGTACCAGTATCGTATGAAGCCATCTGCATACATGCATGTTCTAGATTAGAAAGATCTTAATACATATATGATTTTTGACAATGAGAAATACGACGACCTCACCATATTATTGTTTGTTTGATCACGATGTTTAGGGCCTGTTAACACTCCATGGAGACCTCCTCAGGTGTGCACCTACGTTGTTCATCCTGTTACACACTTACAATGATATATGTGCTGTTGATTTGGAGAATTCTCCTTTTTCTAAACTGCCTTTTTTCCTTTTGTAGCAACCTAATATGTATGGTGTGCCAAACAGTGACTTTGGTTCAGGTTAGTATTTCTTGTTAAGCTCGTAGTCGCTTCTTTGTTTCATGCTACTTAACCGATGAGGAGTGTCTCTTGAACAGGAAGGCCTTCATTTGCGCCAGCACCTACAGAACCTACATCTGGGTCATTTTCAAGATCTTATGTTGAGGTAAGCGACCAATCACCTTATAATTAACACATGTCTTGCTTTTACTGAAATTAGCTGATCGACTATTAGTGTGCATATAGTGACACCTTGTTTCTTGAATATTGTGTAACTAATAGTGAGATAATATAATTTTATTGCACTCAGTTTTTTAACTAGTATTAGCATACATTTGCATTTAACTTGCCTTGGAGACAATGTCCCGTAGGAGAGTTTAGCTTTCCTTGGAGATAATGCCACCTAGGAGAGCTTGAGCTTCCATCCTAATTAATTACACTTATGCTTTCAGCAGACAGTGCAGCGAGGGGATAGGCCTTCTGGGAGTAAGGTTCGGGTCTGAGCCTTCTCTTTGCTGCAAACAAGAGTGCTTCTTTTTACTTGCAACTGACGTAGAGTCTATTTATTGCTAAAAAACAGCAGCCATGGGAGATGCAGCAATATGCACAGCCAAAGCTTGGCTATGGATCCAACACCCACTTGAGCGAGGATGGATCATACTCTGAGGCTCGGGAGAACTACGGCCCTTCCTACCACCAGAACGGAAAGGCCCCTGATTTCCATACGGAAGAGCCCAGGCCGTCGGCATATAGTGCCGGGGCAGAGGAAATGCTGCCGCCTCAGCGCCGCTGGGTTCCCCCTCAGCCTCCAGGCGTCGCCATGCCAGAAGCCGCGGCTGCCATACGTCAACCAAAGTCCCTTCCAAAGGAACCCTCGAGCGACGTGTCTGAGGCAGCTGGTGAGATGCAGGTGAATGGTGCCCAGAGTTCGTCTTCTGTTGCTGAAGTGGTGCCGGTCAATGGCAGCGCCGTGAGTGATGCTGGACGCAGCGAGATGGAAGAACAGGCGGAAGCCATCTAAGTAGCAGGTCAGGTGGGCCAACCAACGACGCATACCAGTCTGTCTGAAGTTCCAAATGAAGATTGTAGTACGTCTAGAAATTTGTCAAAAGCTTGCGAACATGTTTGGATTGCTGGTATGGCTACGGGATTGCTAAATATGGAATAAAAAAAAATCACACTTGAATCTTGCTATGTGGTTTTGAGTTCAGACTGTGTATACTACTACTATGTGCGCTGAAGAAATAACAAGAACAGATTGTTATAGTTGTGCCTTGTGAACAAATTTGTTTGTGGTTTGTTTGATTTTGGAGATATCGACCTGTTGACTTGAGCTGGGGCAGGCTGTTACTTATCCAAGTTTCGCCTGACATGCTTGCCAGCTAAGCATTATTGTCATGGGCAGTTGGTATTGTTGTAGATGCATCATTCAGTTAGGCATTTATTCTGCTTGGATGCCAAATTCAATTGGGTCTTGGATGATCTGATGATTACTGATGCAGATCCAGCCAGCACCTGACCACTGATGTTATTTATATCACCGCTATTTGCAAGGGAGTTTCAGCCATCAGTATGTATTGCATATGTAACCATCATCAGTCTGTGACTTTGCTGTTGCCATCTCAGGTTGAGGATGGCACCCAGGTGGACTCCATGATTATTGTTGATTGAAAGACACAATGTAACAAGTTGATATCATCATCATGCCTGCAGATGAAAATTAGCAGCTTACCTAGCATAGCATCCCTCTCACTCCCTGTGTTCTCTATGTCCATACCTCGTCAAAGTAGCTCCTTCTTGGATCCTAGTCCTCTCCTGCGTGCGCCATGCAGATCCCAGGGAGAAGGGTACAAGCGGCGCTGCACTGGCAGACCTGTACACCATTACAGAGACCAAGCTCCCCGCCCTCCTCGACGGGTGGCAGCGAGATCCGCAAACCGCAATACATGGCTGCTATCTATGGATAGTCGAGAGAAGAAGGTATACTTTGATGATTTTTTGTTCTAGCTGGGGAAATTTACGAGCTGACGGAAAATCGTCCTTCTGCTAATCTTTTTACTGAAGAAGAGGATGCCTAAAGCGAGGAACTTACCAATCCAGCTGTGAAGTGTCGAAAGTTCGCTGTCTGATATGCATTCTTTTGTTCAAATATTCACATTTTTCTTACTCTATCCATGTGTGGCTGTTCAACAGTTTCAGCTGTTCAGTTGCCAGAGACTATGAACCGAGTTATAACTATAGAGGGGATAAGCATATTGATCAGCTAAGTGGATCAGTGAATCTATATCAAGCTACTAGTACTCTATAAGACTATGTGACGTGATATATGTAGGGTGAATATATACTCCATGAAGTCATGAACCGAGCAGCATTATATATATTTGTGGATTTCCCTCATAGACAAATCATTCTTGGCACACATCTAGCTAAAGCATCAAAACTGCGACAACAAGATAAACCACACAAGCTTTAATCTTAGTTTTTCTTAACTAAAGCTTTCATCTCTCTCAGAACAGTCATCTCTCACAGGAAGTACACAACTGAAAGATCACGGCCGTTAATATATATCTGGTTACCATTCCAAACTTAAGCAGTTGCGCTCACTGTGTATATGATCAGTAGCTTAGCCTTAGCTCAAGTTCGATGTTGCGATCACACATAGCCATTGCTGTCGCACTTGATTCCTCAGACTCAGAGCCAGAGTGCGCCGGCCTGGCGGAGGAGCGGCACGAGCTGGCCGCCCAGGTGCAGCGACATGACCCGGTCGGTGGGGCCGACGAGCGCGCCGCCGATGAAGACCGTCGGAACGGGCGGGCTCCGGCCGACCATGCCGGCGAGCGCCCTCTCGACGTCCTTCCCGCGCGGGTCCTTGTCCAGCTCGTGCACCGCCCAGCTCACGCCCATCTCCGTGAAGAGAGTCTGCACCGCGTGGCACATGCAGCAGTTGCTCCACCCGAAGATCACCACCGGGCGCTCCGACGCCAGCCTCCTCACCCTCTCCGCCGCCATTGCCGGTCGGATTTTTTTTTGGTGGCTATTGGCTAGCTCTCTCTTTCTCGATCGATCGATGGATGATCTCGGGCAGCTCAGTACAGTTCACCTGAGAAAGCTACCTAGGCTGTTTGCTTCTTGGAGTTTTATGGTGGTGAGATGTCTATTTATAGATGTACGATGGGGCAAATCGAAGAGGTGGAACCGAGGTAGTCGGTACAGAATATATTTTGAGAAGCTTCTTTACTTTTGTGATTTTTTCTACAGTTATGTGTTATCCGGTTCAGTAAACTTTATACGATGATGTTTCTAATTTCCCGCAAAAAAAGTTTCGAATTAGGAGTAGTAAAATTGGAGGTGAATTAAGGTTTGAGACATGTTGAACTCGTGTGATATTAGCATTTGAATACGGATGGTGGTATGATCAAATTCAATGCTTCCGTTTGATGATTCATTAGGTTCTGATCGATAAGCTAGGTTTGGAACCACTCTAATTGCCTCATTTTGCCACTTCAGTTGACAAAGAATATACATATCCTTTGCAGTGGACATCGTGCATCACGTTTTATTTCGGATGCTATTTTGGCTAGCATCGTTATTCAGTTGGTCTAGGTATCCTTGACGTGGCACCGAGACGTCATTAGGAATTTCCACCTTGAGATGGAATTAATTGGCACGAATAAGTAGGCGATGAATTTCAGTGCCGAATAGGCAGTAGGCACAAGAAGAATAAAAGGTCCCTTTGTACCATGTGAATATCTCTAGAATAGCCTTGTAGAAATGCTTACTTAATTCAGAAGGCAGTAAGGTTGAAACTTCCTAATGTATATTTTCTTAATCATTTGTCGCACAAATAAGAATCTTTGATGGTTTGTTATTTCATTTGTTTAGGTTTGCATGGAATTTTATTATGCAGTGGACGGTACACAATATTGTATATATCGTTTTGATCCAAACTTTGTATTTGGAAAACTCTCTTTATGGAGAAAATATATTACCAAAGCTTAGGGAGTCATGTATTTGAAAGCAATGCCACGTGCCTCTGGCATCGCGCATTTGGATATGCCTTTTGGCAAAGAGCTCGTTGATCCTAAACTTTTTCATCTTGTTTGCATCTATGTGGAGATTACACAAGACAAAATAGTCAATATACGTAAGAAATAAAAGTAAAAGAATAGATCGTTATAGCGGGGCATTTTTTCTTTCTTTTGTTTTTACGGTTGTGAGCATCTGTAGTAACTTTTGGACAATGTGTTGTTGCGTTGTAATTGATATCTTCGCGATACTAATGTATTCTATTTATCAAAATAATATTTAAAAAAGTAAAAAAGGAAATGCACTCCGAACATGTATAATACTCTCTCTGTTCAGAAATATAAGACATTTTAGCTTTGTGAATCAATGTATATAGACTTCTTTTAGTGTATATGTTCGTAGAAGTTTGGAGTGAACCTATACACTAAAAACTATCTAGATACATTTATTTTACAAACCTAAAATGTCTTATATTTCTAAACGGAGGGAGTATTTAAGATGCACCCATTTGATTTTTTTTCTATGCTTGGCCCATCTAGTCGTTATACTTTTGCACCAAGAATCATGCATTATATCCGTGTGTATGCTCTTAGAAAAATATTCATTTTTGCAACTTTTTGACTAATTGTTTCTTAGAAAGAAGGTTGCACCGTGTGCTTATTATGCGATGAGCCGCCTGGATGGAAATCTGTGTGGATACTTGTGTGAGGATGCATGTTCCCCAAGTCGAGTCGACATGCAGCCAGTCAGGGTGGATGGAATAAGAATAAGTAGCTTCTGAAGCTACATATACTTCGGTCAGATTCGCAAAAGAGAAAAGGGGGGTGGAAGCTTACTTCCGACATCTCTAGCACACGTGTGGATTGATTCTTGACTAGACAGAACAACCGTACCGGCCTGCAGATAGTAGGCACCTGATGCGATTTAGATATAATCGGAGCTAAGAAATGCCGCTCCACCGCCGGCCGGCCCGGCCGAAAGGTGAACGGTCGATCCGAACAACACACGCATCATCTGACACTCTCCAGCTGCTCGAACAAGGGAGCCGGCCAGCCGGATCAAACCAGACGCGCGCGCCCATAGGATTTCTCACTGCACAGTGCACACCTCCCTGTTTTCCGTGTGCGTGGCTGCCCGAGTACGTGTTTCTTTCACCTCCAACGCGAACCCTACCTACCCATATACTACTAGTATATATCTGCATTTGACATCGTATCCGCGGGAGGCGGGACGCACGAAGCAAGCTCACAAATACTATCGGTGAAGACAGCATGAATGCATGGCCAGTTTTGAGTAAATTGCATTCTAGTACTAACAAGTGTAGTGTGATCATCTCAAAAACAAGAAAACAAGTGTGATCACAGAAGGACCTAACCGTCCCTAAGTACCCATGCTTCCGACCGGCCGACAAGCCTAATTTAATTAAAAAGTAGTGTCACTAGCTTTGAAATACACTAGCTGTCCATGCTTCGAATAACTCTTGGATCCGCCATTGAGAGTGATGACGCAAGGTTTGCACGTCAGGTTAGGCGGCAAAACCTAGCCGCAAGTTTTTGCGACCCAAATGCCGACCATGGCATACTATATATTTTGTCATTGCTGCTACATTAATAAAGGTCATATGCATCAGCCCAAGAAGCAGTCGGAGTTGTTGTCCCCTTTTTCAATATGTTTTTCGTAAATACATGCTGCTAACGTATACTGTACTAACTAAATTGTCAAGGACTCAAGATCAATGAGCTCGTGCGATCTTTGACCAAGTCACAACATAACATAAAACATACGTCAATGAGTCTTTACCTACCTACGGTCAATAAAATGAGCACCGGACTTACAACATGTGTAGTATTTATCTTATTAAACCATCTGTCATTTTTGGAGCACATAAACTAAAAACTAAAGATGGAAGAAACAAAGTAGTATTCTTTCATCTCCAACAAAGAAAATGCAAGCAAAGGCACAATGACGCTGATGGCATCTCAATTGATAATTACCAACTAACCATGCGTGATTTTGAAAAACAAAAAAACATGCAAGATTCAGGCATACAAACATTTGAATTTTTTTACTTTATATAGCTGCCGATATTAATTGATTTTCAGATGGACTACTATTAATATGTATTTACCCTAGCAGTAAAAAGAGGCGGCCGCTAGGGTGAAAACCCTAGCAGCCGCCACAATCTGTTTCGTCCTCGTCGTCTACGATTGAGAATCGACGGGTCCCCGTCTCCTCTGCTTGCTGCTCCAGCGTCCGGAGGGGGTGGGGACCTCGGACCTGCGCTCTGTGGTATAGAATGTGAAAGAGTATGAGTTTGGCGTAATATGATGAGTGTATTATTGAGCCTCATGGGCGAGTATATATAGGCGTGCAGGGGATTATCTTGGAGTACAAGTCAAGTTAGGACTGTACGTAAACATATCCTAACTCTATCTAAACTACCATAACAACCATATATGCCAATACTCTAACACTTCCCCGCAGTTGTAGCAGTAGCATAGTGAACAACTGGTACGTTACAGACGGGGTCAGACTAGAGAGAAACCGAAGTAGAATCTAGTAGGCTGATATTCCCCCAATGTAGCAGCGGGAGTGTCGTAGACGACGTGTCGCGGCGCAAATGATTGGACTGTACAGCAAGCTGATGAGGTACTCAAGTGAGGTGGTACCCCTTTGTGCCGATGTAGAGGTAGCCGAGAGCGTTGGGCGCTGCAACCTTGGTCGAGGTAGCCATGCGAGGGGTCGCTGTGGTCGATGTCGTGGTCGATGTCGTGGTCGGGTGCTGGTGTCGAGGTAGCAGCACATGAAGCCGCGAGCGCATAGTGCGCGAGTAGAATGACAGAGACGTGTCAAGGCAGTCGTTGAGGATGTCGATGCCGAAGTCGATGCAGTCCGAGCCGTCGGAGACGAGGTGCAGCCATAGTTTTCCTAGAACTAGGCGCACATCGGGGACGAAGGCATATTTCGGTTGTGCCAGAACCAAATACACAAAGAAGAACTTGTCGGTGACGCGGTCGAGGCAGTCGTAGAGGAAGGTATCGATGCCGAAGAAGACGTTGTTGAGGCCGACAAAGACGAGATGTCGATCCAAGCTTGCCATGCTCTGAGACGCGTCGGGGACAAAGGTACACACCGGTGTTGCCAATACCGGGCACACAAGGGCAGGGACAAAGACGTAGAAGGCGGCGAAACCAACGGCGGCCTGGAGTGGTCATGTTGGACGCCTAGATTGGAGTGGTGGCGGTACTCGAAGTTGGCGAGGAAGAAACCGACGGCGTGACGAAGACCATGCGCGAACGGTGGCGACCCGCGCCGAGAGAGGTTGCACGGTGGAGCCAAGTACGTCGGTGTGCGGGGACGGCGATGATGACCGCGTGCAGGAACGCTACGCCCCAAGGGGCACAACATCGCTGCAGGGCACGAGTCGATGCATTAGCTGGTTGATCAAGGCGGCGGTGCTGCGGCTCAAAGGGGCGACACGGAGACAAATCGTAGATTGATCGGTGATAGACACATGATCGGGGACGTGCATGGCATAGACGGCGCAAGATCGGTTGAACAGACCGACGGTGCGCCGTATGCGCCATGGTGTGGAGGACGCGTAGATCAAAGTCGATGGCTGCGTTGTCGGTGAAGTTCCGGACAATGACGATGAAGACGATCCGAGGAGGGCGACCGTGGTAGCCTTTCGAGGAAGGCGTAGTAGTCGACCGAGGTAGATCGTCGATGCCGATGGTCGGAGTAGAGGCGTGATGGCGATGACGGCGGTGGACGACTCAATCCGATCTATGCAGTAAACCAAAAAAGAAGACCGGCCAAGTGATGGCTTGTGATTGATGAGCTCGTTGGGAACCCCAAGAGGAAGTTCTGATGAGCATAGAAGTAAGTTTCCCTCAGTTATAAAACCAAGGTTATCGAACCAGTAGGAGCAAGGAAACACCCCAAAGGTGTTGCTAGCTGAGCCTTGGCAGGGCGCACTACCGGTGCTAGTAGCAACGTGGAGACCTGTACAACACAGCCACATAACTTTGTCCCCAACTTGCGATGAGGTTTTCAATCTCACCGGTTTTGCTGAAAACAAAGGATTAAACGTATCGAATGGAAGGAAGTAATAGTTTGCAGAAAGTAAACACAAAGCAGTAAACAATTTGTAGATTGTATGTAAAAGAAAGGACCAAGGTCCATAGTTCACTAGAGGTGGCTCTCCTTATGGTAGATAACATGTTGGGTGCACAAATTACAACGGGGCAATTGATAAACATCGAGAAAGCATACACGCATATACTAATCATCTTGACTCCTTTGAGACTTGATTGGGCATTACAACATTATACATAGACCGCCATCCAACTGCATCTATGACTAATAATCCACCTTCAGGTTATCATCCGAACCCCCTCTAGTATTAAGTTGCAAGCAACAGCTTATTGCTTTACGAATTGCGTGTAATATAAACAATACATTTGTTCTATGAATAAAGGATTGTTGTTTTCTCCCTAGTAGGAACAACACATCTAGTAGCTTAGAGATTTCTGTCACTTCCCCAGATTACCAGAGGCATGAACCCACTATAGAGCATAAATACTAACTCTTGGAGTTGTTAGCATCTACTTGGCCAAGATAGCTATTAACAACGGAAAGCATGCAAGATCACAAATAACAAAGACGTGATAGAATCAATAATCAATCTTAAATAGCATCTCAATATCCATCGGATCCCCGTAAACACAACATGCAGAATTACAAATAGATGATCTTGATCATGAACGGAGCTCACAAGATCTAGACATGAAAGCACAAAGGAGGAGAACTAGCCATCTAGCTACTACATGGACCCGTAGTCCAAAGATGAACTACTGACGCATCACACTGGAGGCTTGCATGATGATGAAGAATGCCTCCAGGGTGAATTCCCCTCTCCGGTAGGGTGCCGGGAAGAGCTTCAAATCCCTCCCGATCTAGGGATGGAGATGACGGCGGCTACAGACTCTTTCGTGGATTTTTGATCGGGTACTTAGGGTTTTGTCATCGGAGGCAATATATAGGTGGAAGGAGAGGCCGAGGGGGTGCCTGGGCTGGCCACACCACCCCCTGGCGCAGCCAGGTGGTGTGGTGCCCCTGGCTCCTCTCGGTCTCGTATTCTGGCTCCATATACCTTCCGGTAAAATAGCGACTTTGGCTTTTGTCCCGTCCAATTCCGAGAATATTCATTTTCTGACTTCCTAGAACCAAAAACAGCAGAAAATAGGCAGTTGGCACTGTGGCTCTTGTTAATAGGTTAGTCCAAGAAATCATATGAAAAGTACTCCAAAGTGTGGACAAAACACAAGAAAGTAGATAAAACCAAGCATGGAACATCAAAAATTATAGATACATTTGCAATGTATCAACATCCCCATGCTTAACTCCTGCTCGTCCTCGAGTAGGTAAGTGATAAAAAGAAAGAATAATTTTTGAGGTGACATGCACCATCATAAACTTGATCAAAGTATTTGTAAAATATTCAAAGCTGGGATCATAGCACTTCAATCATAACATGAAAGACAAAGTTCTAGCAATAAGACAAAGAAACTATGATGCAACATGAAAAGGCACAAACAAAAGATTCATTAATAACAATGCTTTACAAGACGGTTGTTTGATTCACATAAAGAAAACATAGCATAATAGTATTCAGCTTGTCCCTCATAGAGTAGCAAATATAAATGCATAGGACACCTTCAAAGTTCATAAGAGTGACTAGATACAAATAGTTTAAAACAAACAATATCAAGTTATGCATCAATCAACTAGTCTTGGGAAAATGCACATAGAACTAAGAATGGCCACTATGCTCTCAAAGTAGGTGCATAAAGGTAGAAGCTAGAGACTCAATATAATGGTGGAAGAAAGGCCTTCATAGAAGGAAGTAGGGATTCAAGTCTCATAAAGAGCTTCCAAAAATTATGGTACTTATAGCTTTCAACTCTCATTGCCCCTATCATAAGCATCTTGAAGGTGATTAAGGTTAAAGTGACACAACTAAGAGGATATGCTTGACAAGTTATACCCCGAAATCTCATACCCCTTACTTACGAAGACCGAACCTCATGATACTCAACTTTAGTCATGAGTAAGCTCTTGTCATTGTAAGTACATATGTATCATAAAGAACCGACAATGGGGTACCCCTTGCACATGATACATGAGCTATCCCATAATCAAAATGACAAGGCAAGCAGACAATGAGCATCTCAGCGATCTTTTTATTTGCTATTTGCATAGGTTTTTATTGAGGATGCTTCATAGAGTGCTCATTATGGTGATGCTGCAAGTTTCCACCATGATTAGGCATGGCTTAGGCTAGCGTCCCAGGTGTTTCTATAACACACATACAAACTCCATGATCTTACAAGTTCCACTTTTATTTCACACCGTCGGGATCCATAAGAAAAATAACATGATATCAACAGGGTACAAAGTACAAGTGCAATGTTGAAAGTGTTCCCCATGATACATGGTTCTGCTAATTTCAACTTACAAAGCGCAAGCATATACGCAACAAAGAAGGACTCAATGGTTCAAGTTTATTAAATGCAAAAAGTAAAGTGTGCCATCAAGTTCATGAGAGGTTTAATCACTAGTTTTCTCATAACAAGTTTAATTTGGAAGGTAAACAAAAACATGAATATACTTGGAATAGCATAAGATAGTAGGTAGGTATGGTGGACTCTTTGGAATAAGTTGGTTTAGGGAGTTGGATGCATGAGTGGAACTCATACTTGGTTGTGGAGGCTAGCAAAAGACTGGGAGCGATAAACCAAGAGAGCAATAAAGGCCATAGTCATGCAGAGCGACAAAACATCATTAATCAAAGCATAAAGTGATGCTACAAGTTGAAAACTAAAGGATCATAAAGGCTATGGTGACTTGAGATAGTCATAACATGGTGTGAGCATGTGCCAAGTCAACCCAAATAAAGCATCAAAGGAGAATACCACTATACTATGCTTTAATATGCTAAAACAACGCATGATTCATCTGTTGGAAATATGCCCTAGAGAAAAATAGTAGTAAGGACTATTATCATATTTCATATAGTTTATGATTAAGTTTTATATCATGCTATAACTTATTGAGTGGAAACATCAATACACGTGTGATGTACAAACAACCAGGGGTTCCCAGTGAAACTCTAGTCACTGGTTCATTGGTCAACAGATGATCAAGTTTCCTGATCATGTGGCATTTATGCCAGTTGGAAATGAGGTCATCTCGTTTTGAGAATGATATGATGAACCAATACCCAATCTAAACATCGTGACCCGATCATGTCACGAAGTTCAAGTTATGATGATTAGAAATGGATCCTCGTAGACTATTCCTGAGACCGTGATGCTATATCAATCACTGTCTCCCGAGAGTGCTTAGATAGCATCAAACGCCATCTGGTAAAACGGTGGTTATAAAGGTGTGTTCAGGTATTCAGAGGAAACCGTAGAGGCAATATATGTCAAGAGCGGGATTTGTCCGTCCATGTGACATAAAGATACTCAAGGGCCCACTCAAAGAAGTTATATCCAATAGCTGCGCAGCATGTGATTAGATCACGGGGATATCACTTGTCGGAACGAGTTAAGTAGCATTGTTCAGTAACGAGATTGAACACGACATGGTGATGTCAATGATCAGATCTCGGGCAATGCAAGTATCAAATGACAAAGGGAATAAGACACTACTGTCCCGGTTCAAACGACGAAAGATCTTCGTGGAACGCACAGGGGTCACATGGCCATCCAGGTCCCTCTGTTGATCATTGGTGCGGGAGTGTCCCGACCATGTCTAGAGTGTTCCCAAACCGTAGGGTATCACGCTTAAGGGCTTGATGATGCTTAGAGAGTGTTTATAGGATCGGTAGAATCACCGAAGAAGAGAAGGGAGAAAATCGGAAGGGTTTTGGTAAATCCAGAGGATGTCCGGAGTGGAGGTGGAAGGTGTTCCATGGCCACGGAGATTAGATAATGTGTGAATGAATGTTAAATATTGATATAATCATTTATTCATAATTATTTAATAAAGAGAAAATAAATTAAAGGTCAAAAAGGCTTAATGGGCCAATTTCCGGAGGGAGAGGGCCCATTAGGGAAAGGAGAGAGGGAGAGGGACTAAGGGGGCTGGCCGGCTGGGCCTATCCCCCCCGCGGGGCCCACTAGGGGCTGGCCGGCGGCCTCCCCACCCCCTCCTCTCCTTTAGTCCCACCCCAGGACTTGAGGGGAGGTAGTACCTCCCCTCCCCTATATATAGTGGGGTATTTGGCCTAGAAAAATACACCCAATAATCAATAAAGGTCTCCCCACTTTTGGGAGGACCTCTAATTGATATTTTCTCTCTCCCCTCTCTCTCTCGTGACCGTGGTCCCAAGTCTGGACTGCGCGAGCGAGAGACATCTTCACCGCGGAGCGCCGTCGCGCTGCGGGATTCGGATCCGGGAGCTCTACTTCCGCAACTACTGCTGGATCGGGGAAGCGGGAGTCATCGTCAGGCACCGGACGTGTGTAACTCCCCGCGAGGTGTCACACTTGAGGCACTCAAGTCGTTGGAGCCAGAAGGAGCGCAACTACTTCATCACGACCTTGAGGTCGGCTTCGGCTCATCTACATCAACCACGCTCTCCTGAGCGTTGACAACGCTTTTCGGTCTTCAAGGGTAAGTTCGCGAAAAGCCCCTCCCGTTACTGTATTACTAATATATAGGTCCTGGTATCTTCAGGGGTTCAGGGGCGTAGAGTAAAATTTATTGTTTTTATGCGCGGAACCCCTACAGTGGTATCAGAGCTAGATCTATGCGTAGTAATGGTAGTACGGGTAGAACACACGAGATGTAGCGTGTGGGCGTTGATCTTTTAGTTGTTACCCTCCCGCGTGTACTTGTGTATACCGCAGTAATGCTTGATGAAGCGGCCCCCAACTGACTTTACGCGTTCATTCGCGAGACTGGTCCACGCTTGACATACGGCTTGTACCGTATAAAGTGCTTAGGGGGGTGTCTGTCTCTCTCGCATTAGTCGGTATGCCATTTGCAACAGAGGGCCCCGAAAGGGGTGTAGTATAGACAACTACTTGATCAGCGTTGTGCTGAAAGTTCATAGGTAAGAACGGTTCTTGTGCGAAAGCCCATTCAGCCACGTAAAACATGCAAAGATAAAGTAGAGGCGTCTAACTTTGTTTTGCAGGGGGGCATTGCTTTTTGATATGGTTGTGTCAAAGGTAAAGTGATTACCTTATGTTACGTAGTAGTGGATAGTCACGGTGATGATGAACTACCACGCCGGAATGACACTTGTACCCTGGTGTCTATGGCGCCGGAACCCTGGTGCCGGAACCCGATGACGGTGGATGGAGATCACGAAGTGAAGGACCATATCACATAGCATTTACATTCAATGTTATTGTTTGAATGTCTTATTGTGTGCTAGTATTAGATACTCGACGGTAGCCTAATAAGATGATCCCTGTTAAAATTAGCAACGATTGTGTTCCCCCTTAGTGTGCACCACCAAGAAAGTTCTTCGGTATGAGGCATGCCGTGATGATCGGGTGTCAGACATATCTACGTTCACATACAGTGGGTGCAAGCCATGTTGCACAGTGAAAACACTAAGGTTGAGTTGGAGAGCCTAGGATGTACAGACATGGCCTCAGAACGCGGATGGTTGAAAGATCGAGAACGAGTCGCATGAATGATGTGACCGACGTTTAGCGTCCACCCTTGAACCCACATTGATGGTCGTGATGATCGGGGGAGATGTGGCTGATAGGGGTCGTGTTATCACTAGGAACCCTCTTTGGGGATAGGTGTTTCTGAGTGGAGTTATTACTAACTCATTTAATTATAAACTTAGTCTAAATTCCTTTTGCAATTATAAACGTAGAAAATGGTTCTTCCCGAGATTACCTTTCCTATAGACGATTGGTTAAAAGGAGAAAAGCTCAAGTTAGATAGATCCAACTTTTCTGCATGGGTCATACGCCTGTTTGATCTCCTTGGGGAGAATAATGTAGCTGACTACATGACCTGCGAGATGTATCTGGAGCCACCCTATTCTCATGAGACCCAGGAGCAGCGGGATCTGCGTTATCATCGTCGTGTGATGGCCACACTCATATCAGTGACCATGCGCCTCGGAATGGAGGATGGGTTATGGCCAATAGTGGGGAGTCTCAATCCCCGGATGGTCATGACACATCTAAGAGCACATTTCGTGGAACAAGTGCGCATGTGGGAGTATGAGCTGATGGGGGACTTCCTCTCCATAAAGATGGAGGAGGGCTCCTCACTAGATGAGCACTTATTACGCCTCTACAATGCGTACATGAGTCTGACATACTACCTGGACAACTGGTTCTCAAGCTCATTTGCGATGGGAGTTGTGCTACGGTCGCTTCCTCCAAGCTTCCAAGAACAAGTCAGGATCTGCATTATGAGAGGCGACACGAAAACATTGGATTTCCTCGAGTTCATATCACATTTCAGAAATGTGGTAGATGAACCCAACGTCGCTGGAGTCGTCAACGACAAAGGTATATATTTGATATACAGTTTTATAAATATTATAGTCTTGCCAACACAATGCAGTGTTAAGTATATCTGATACTTGTTCTGTTTTATTGAAAACAGGTCCTTCTCCATGAGAGGTGCTTGCTGGAGAGGAGGTGACATTACATGTTGATGGCGAGCATAATGATGACGACCAACGACACTCTCCCTCGACATTTATCATTTAGTTTGTGTTTTAGGATGATTAATGTAATCAAGAGATTGTGAACTTCTTTAGTGTGTCTCACACTTCGTGAGACAGTTATTCATATGAGTTTGTAACAAACAGTTGTTCTCCTTTTATGAATGATTTCTATTCGTGTTCATATCTTGTTTGATTATGTGTGAATTATCCTTGTTGTTTGAAACTAATTGATAATGCATGAACATTTGTAAAACATTAAAATGCCTTGTTTAAAATACCCAACTTAATGATATGTTCATTAGTGAATGAAACCATTGTTTGAATTCAAAGTTATGTGATAATATGTGAAAGTCATTCGATTTCTTATCACATATAAATCATGCCTAAGTTCTGCAAAATAACTTGAACACCGTGTATTACTTGAATACAAAGTGTTTAAAGAATTGTTAAAAGTAAATACATATTCGATGTATTGTGTTTTAACGAAAATGGTAATTATCATTATATGATTGTTTAAATGTGTAAAGTATTTTACCAAAGGAAACATGAATATGAAACTATTTGATTTGATCAAAGTGTTTCATCAACAAAGGGTATAAATATAAAAGAGAATCCAATTGCTATGATTTGATCAATAGTAATGTAATTCGACTTTATAAGAATGGAATAAAAGAAATTGTGAAATGCAAAGCGTTTTGAAACATCAAAATGCAAAGCATCACAATGTGATATTTGATATCAAAGGGGGTTGAATAGAAGGCACCAAATAAATTGTTGTAGTGTATATGTAGAGACCATTAGTTAGAAATAGTTAGCACTCAATTAGAATTGGTAAACCATTTGAATTCGTGAAAGTTTTGGGGTTATTCGATATAACCAAAACAATAGCGAATAAGTCCTTGTAGAGTATTCATTGGAAACTTTGAATACAAAACCCATAGCTCAAACCAAAAGGAAAGAAAGATTCATATTGCTTGGATTTTGGTGCATTCTTGAGAAAGCTCACTTCTAGTGATGTTTCTCAATTATGAAGCAAATGGAAATTAGTGTAAAACACGATGAGAATTCAAAACCCTGCATCAGAGTGTTGAGAAGCGAGAAGGAAAGAATCAATGATTTTGATCATTGTGTTTTTCCCTCCACTATTGTTTTTCACTATATGAAGTAGGATTCAAAATGTAAATCCATATCTTGTATGAAGACATTTGTGAATCACTTGTCATGATTTTGGAACATGACATACCTATGAACTACAAAGGAAATAATGGTAAACTAGAATTATGAGAAATTCTAAAGGCAAAATTCCCTTGAGATTAGAAAGCAATTCGTTGCTGAATCTCACAAGTAAAGGGGTTACTTGGAATTTTCCCAAATGACTGCAAAGCCATAATAGAAAAAAGGGGGTGAATGACAAAAGCACAATTCGTCAAGTATTGGACAAATTCAAATGAATTTGATTCAAGTGTGCTAAATGTCTAGTGGATTTAAAACTAGTAAAGTACTAGTATCTCATAGTAAAATCTCCAAGTTTGATATTTGATCAAAAGGATTTTGAAGTTATTCAAAATAGTGAGTAGATATGCAATTTGCATAAAATTGAGTGGGAGCTATGAAAGTCTTCCTAAAACAATATGTGATTGACATATTTTAAGTGCGAGCAATATGAGTCTCAAACTCAAATATGTAGGAACATATTTTGAGTGGGAGCTTATAGGAGTAATTCTTAAATATGTTAAGGATGAAAGTGCAAATACTTATAAATAATGATTTATAAGACGTAGAAGTTGATAATAGGTGTATTATGATATTATGTAGTATTCCTTAAGGGATTCTGAAAAGTGTTTCAGAATAGAAGTTAATCAAGGAACTAGTCCTTAATAACTCAAATTAGGAATAGTATTAAGTTCAATATCAATGGTTGAAAGAAAGAAAAGGATGATCGTCATCCACTATGTTGAGACATATGTTCTATCTTAGTAAACCATGATGATAACCTAGCATAATATGTGATCCAAAGTAAGGAACGTTTGAAAGTGATTAAGTCCGAATCACGGAACGTTGAGCTAAGTTTGTCCGCAGTGTCTAGTAGAGAACTGTGGATGTATTTTCCAAATCCATAAAGGATAACATATCTTAAAACATAAAGGGTTATATTATAAGGGAATATGCTGGAAACTCCTGTAGATACCAATCAGAGTCAAGTAGGAAGCGAGGTGAACAAAAGATCGAAAGTTGCACAAAGTGCACTAGTGTTTCGATAAATACATCTATAATAATAGATAAGGGTACCATCTAAAGTGTTGTATAATGTTATGGCGGGGCTAGTTCGCTTTTAATGTAGAATGATGTGTCCCAGGGCACAATGCCCATGAGAAAGCCCTCGAGGTTGATCTAACGTCATTGCAGGCTCCTGGAATCAGGCCTCGTTTTGCTGCCATAGCGACGATGCATACACAAAGATGCTATCATGTGATGATAGAGTATTAATGTCAATCAAGGTGACATTAGTAAGTTGCAAATGATTTGGGACTGTAAAGTACAGACCCAAGACTCAACCTCTTACATGAGCAAGCATGTTCAGGTACCGGATACTTGGTGCCAATGATTGAGAACAAATGCAGCTAGTGTATTTGTACTCTAGTGCAAGTGGGAGACTGTTGGAAATATGCCCTAGAGACAAATAGTAGTAAGGACTATTATCATATTTCATATAGTTTATGATTAAGTTTTATATGATGCTATAACTGTATTGAGTGGAAACATCAATACACGTGTGATATACAAACAACCAGGGGTTCCCAGTGAAACTCTAGTCACTGGTTCATTGGTCAACAGATGATCAAGTTTCCTGATCATGTGGCATTTATGCCAGTTGGAAATGAGGTCATCTCATTCTGAGAATGAGATGATGAACCAATACCCAACCTAAACATAGTGACCCGATCATGTCACGAAGTTCAAGTTACGATGATTAGAAATGGATCCTCGTAGACTATGCCTTAGACCGTGAGGCTATATCAATCACTGTCTCCCGATAGTGCTTAGATAGCATCAAAATCCATCTGGTAAAACGGTGGTTATAAAGGTGTGTTCAGGTATTCAGAGGAAACCATAGAGGCAATATATGTCAAGAGCGGGATTTGTCCGTCCATGTGACGGAAAGACTCTCAAGGGCCTACTCGGAGAAGTTATATCCAATAGCTGCGCAACATGTGATTAGATCACGGGGATATCACTTGTCGGAACGAGTTAATTCGCATTGTTCAGTAACGAGATTGAACACGACATGGTGATGTCAATGAACAGATCTCGGGCAATGCAAGTATCGAATGACAAAGGGAATAAGACACGACTGTCCCGGTTCAAATGACGAAAGATCTTCGTGGAACGCACAGGGGTCACATGGCCATCCAGGTCCCTCTGTTGATCATTGGTGCGGGAGTGTCCCGACCATGTCTGGAGTGTTCCCGAACTGTAGGGTATCATGCTTAAGGGCTTGATGATGCTTAGAGAGTGTTTATAGGATTGGTAGAATCACCGAAGAAGAGAAGGGAGAAAACCGGAAGGGTTTCGGTAAATCCGGAGGATGTTCGGAGTGGAGGAGGAAGGTGTTCCATGGACACGGAGATTAGATAATGTGTGAATGAATGTTCAATATTGATTTAATCATTTATTCATAATTATTTAATAAAGAGAAAATAAATTAAAGGTAAACAAGGCTTAATGGGCCAATTTCCGGAGGGAGAGGGCCCATTAGGGAAAGGAGAGAGGGAGAGGGACCAAGGGGGCTGGCCGGCTGGGCCTAGACCCCCCACGGGGCCCACTAGGGGCTGGCCGGTGGCCTCCACCCTCCTCTCCTTTAGTCCCACCCCGGGACTTGAGGGGAGGTAGTACCTCCCCTCCCCCTATATATAGTGGGGTATTTGGCCTAGAAAAATACACCCAATAATCAATAAAGGTCTCACCACTTTTGGGAGGACCTCTAATTGATATTTTCTCTCTCCCCTCTCTCTCTCATGACCGTGGTCCCCAGTCTGGACTGTGCGAGCGAGAGACATCTTCACCGCGGAGCGCCGTCGCGCTATGGGATTCAGATCCGGGAGCTCTACTTCCGCAACTGCTGCTGGATCGGGGAAGCGGGAGTCATCGTTAGGCACCGGACATGTGTAACTCCCCGCGAGGTGTCGCACTTGAGGCACTCAAGTCGTTGGAGCCAGAAGGAGCGCATGACCTTGAGGTCGGCTTCGGCTCGTCTACATCAACCACGCTCTCTTGAGCGTTGACAACGCTTTTCGGTCTTCAAGGGTAAGTTTGCGAAAAGCCCCTCCTGTTACTGTATTACTAATAGATAGATCCTGGCAGCTTCAGAAGTTCAGGGGCGTAGAGTAAAATTTATTGTTTTTATGCGCGGAACCCCTACATCATCCAAGGCACATTAAGCAATCTCAATTGTTTATAACAAGTCATGCTACAACAAAGAATACTAAGCATAAAGCCAAAGAAATATCAAGCATGGCATGACGAAGCATATGCCACAGTCAAAAACAAGCTCTCTTTAGCACATAAGCATGAACTTTCCTACTCTTTTCCAACCCAGACCAAACTATTTGAAAACCAATGTATGAAAGAGGGGGTCCAAGCAATTTATTCAGAAAACTAAGCAAACAAAGCAAATGAAAAAACAAAACGAAAATGAAAAATAAGATGCTCCAAGGACAACACAACTGTGCATGAAACAATAAAAATGAAGCGTTTAGAAGAAACCTGGGATTTTTATTGATGAAGAAGGGGATGCCTTGGGCATCCCCAAGCTTAGACGCTTGTACTTCTTCGATATTTCTTGGGGTGACACGCGTGGTATCCCCAAGCTTGAGCTTTAGTCCATCCTTCATCTCATTACTCATTCCTTCCATACACCTGAAATTTTTCCTTCATACGAAACTTCACACAATCTTTATTAGCAACATTAGTGCACTCAAGATAATAAGTCTTTAAGGTTCAGTTCTAACACCAATAAACTTCCATTAGAACACTAGCTACTGTAGCACTTCCCTCAAAAAATCTCAATTCCCCATAAGAACTAAAAAAGGAACCAACAAGAAGCAAATGCACAAAATGGCAGAAATCTGTCAAAACTGACCAGCAGGTAAATACAAAAAAATTCGAAGACCTTCTGTTTCTCAAATCAAAAAGTGTTGAACTAACGAAAGTTAGATAACAACCTGGGGGCAGAAGAACAAAATTCACGCCTGAAAAGGACGTACAGATATTTGACACGAAATTTGACGGTGAAGTACAGAAATCTGTTTTGGGACAGCAACTTTCCCAATCATTACTTCTCTCTCATTAGAGGTTACTCTTGGCACAAAAAGCAAATAAAAAGGATAAGGAGCGGTTATTACTGAAGTAATAACTTCCAAGACACATCTAAAACATTTGGGTTATCTCCCAATAAGTACTTTTCTTTAACGCCTTTAAGTTAGGCATAAGAAGCAAGAAAGAATCAAGTGTTCTCAAATGAAGAAGAATTAAGACCAAATTTTGTTTTCATAGGAGAGGCAATATAAATCTTCTCTCTCTTCTTAGGGAAGTGTTCTATACCTTTCTTGAGTGGGAGTTGATATTTAATGGTGCCTTCTTTCATATCAATAATGGCACCAACAGTTCTAAGAAAAGGTCTTTCCAAAGTAATAGGACAAGAAGCATTGCATTCAACATCCAAAACATAGAAGTCAACGGGGACATAGGTATCGTTAACCGTAATAAGAACATCATTAATACTCCCCATGAGTTTCTTTTTAGCATTATCATCAAGTCGGACGTTCAAATAACAATCTTCAAGTGGAGGCAAATCAAGCATATCATAAATCCTTCTAGGCATAATAGAAACACTACTATAAAGATCACATAAAGCTTTGAAATCAAAATCATTCACTTTCATATTAATGATGGGTTCCCAACCATCTTCTTGTTTTGTAGTAATAGAAGCTTTATGTTTCATCTTTTCTTCTTTAATCTTTATGAGAGCATCAGTAATGTGTTTTGTAAAGGCCATGTTCATAGCACTAGCATTAGGACTTTTAGCAAGCTTTTGTAGGAACTTAATAACTTTAGAGATGTTGCAACCATCAAGATCAAAATCAAATTTATCATCTAAAGTAGTAGAACTATTACTAGCCTCAACACTAGTGGTAGTGATAGTAGAAACACTAATGTTTCTAGCAATTTCATCTTCTCTATCCCACTTAGCATGTAATTACGCTAATAGTCTAACATTTTCATCAATTCTTACTTGTATAACATTAGTAGCTGCAAAGGGATTATCATTAGTTTCAGGTTTAGCAGCCATTTTATTCAAAGAAGTTTGAGCTTCAGCAAGTGATGCTATATTTCTTTCAGCATTAGAGAGTTTTTCCTCAATAGTTTTATTGAAAGAAGTTTGTTTACTAATAAAGTCCTTAAGCATAACTACAAGTTCAGAGGGTGCACTTCTATTATTGTTGTACGAATTTCCATAAGCATTACCATTGTTGGGAGGATATGGCTTATAATTGTGACCAAAATTATTCCTATAAGCATTATTGCCAACATTGTTATTTCTTAGTTCACATCAACTTGCTCTTCTTGAGAAACCAAATAGGCTAAAGGGACATTATTTGGATCAATATGGGCTTTCCCATTCACAAGCATAGACATAATAATATCAATCTTATCACTCAAGGAGGAGGTTTCCTCAACAGAATTTACCTTCTTACCTTGTGGAGCTCTCTCATTATGGCATTCAGAATAGTTAACCATCATATTATCCAGAAGCTTTGTTGCAACACCCAAAGTAATGGTCATAAAGGTACCTCCAGCAGCAGAATCCAATAGGTTCCTTGAAGAATAGTTCAATCCTGCATAAATAGTTCAATCCTGTATATGATAGATGTTTATTTTGCATGCTATAATTGTATTGATAGGAAACGTCAATACATGTGTGTTTAATAAACAAAAAGGGCTCCTAGTTATGCCTCTCTTATAGACTAGCTTGTTGATTAACAAGATGATCAAGGTTTCCTGATCATGGACATTGGATGTTGTTAATAACAAGGTCAGAGCATTTGTGAAATTATGTGATGAACATTCATCCGAAGTATAGCATTACGATCAAGTCATTATGTTTATATTGCTATAACATCATACGATGTAATCTTTATCCTTAGACCATGAGATCATGTTAATTGCTAACACCATAAGAGTATCTTAATAACATCAAACGTCACACCGTAACAGGGTGACTATAAAGGTGGGTTCAGTGCTACGAAGGTGTTATGTTGAGGCTCATGGATCAAGAGTGGAATTTTCCAATCCCGATGACGGATAGATATACTCTGGGCCCTCTCGGTGATATCACATTAAGATAGCTTGCAAGCAAGTGATGTGATCACTAGAATATTATATCACGGGAACGAGAAAAGAGTGCTTGTCGGTAACAAGATCAAACTAGGTATTTGGATACCGATGATCGAATCTCGGACATGTATTATATCATGAGACAAAGGGATTAAATTACTAGCGTTAAATGTTCTCACGATCACAGAAGTCATCGTTGAATGTGCAGGAGTCAGTATGGATCTCCAAGTACCGCTTCTGATTATTGATCTGAGAGGAGTCTCAATCATGTATGCATTATTCGTGAACCGTAGGGTGACACACTTAAGGGTTGCCAGACACCATTTAGGAGCACATATGTTTCAAAAAAGGTTTACAAAGCATAGGAAATGTTTCGATAGAAAAAAGAAATGTTTCAATAGAAACCGGAAATTTTTCGGGTGAAATTGCAGAAAGTGGTTTTGCATGTGATATTAAAATGTTGCAAGGGGTTTATGTGAATTTTTTTAATTAAAGTAATTAACAAAATTCTGAATAAAATAAATAAAAGATTTTTATTAATTGAGAGTTGCATTAAATTTGGTGGAAATTTAATGCATATGAGTGGAACTTTGGGTGGAGCTTGAATTGATGTGAGTGGAGCTTCCACCACATGAATGAGGAAGAGGAGGGGGCTCCCTCCTTGGCCGCCGGCCATGGTAGGGGAGGAGTCCCCCTATCCTATAAAAGGCCCCCCTCTCCTCCCTCACAAAGCACAACTCCTCGTGAAGGGTCTCTCTCCCATCTAGATATTTCCCCATGGTCTTGGATTAGTGAGATACATGTTCCCGGTGGCCTTGCGTCTGGAAGGAGTTGCTGCTTCCGCTGATTCGCTGGAGCGAGGTGATACATTGCAAATGTATCTATAATTTTGGATGTTCCATGCTTGGTTTTATCCACTTTCTTGTGTTTTGTTCCAACTTTGGAGTACTTTTCATATGATTTCTTGGACTAACCTATTAACAAGAGCCACAGTGCCAGCTGCCTGTTTTCTGCTGTTTTTGGTTCCAGGAAAGTCAGAAAATGAATATTCTCGTAATTGGACGGGACAAAAGCCAAAGTGCCTATTTTTTCGGAAGCGATCAAGTGCCAGAATATGAGACAGAGAGGGGCCAGAGGGCGGCCACACCACCTGGCCGCGCGGCCAGGCCTGGCCCACGTCAGGGGGTGGTGTGGCCAGCCCAGGCACCCCCTCGGCCTCCCCTTCCGACTATAAGTTGCCCTCGGGACGAAAACCCTAAGCACCCGATCAAAAATCCACGAAAGAGTCTGTAGCCGCCGTCATCTTCATCCCTAGATCGGGAGGGATCTGAAGCTCTTCCCGACACCCTGCTGGAGAGGGGAATTCAGCCTGGAGGCCTTCTTCATCACCATGCAAGCCTCTGGTGTGATGCGTGAGTAGTTCATCCTTGGACTACGGATCCATGTAGTAGCTAGATGGTTGGTTTCTCCTCCTTTGTGCTTTCATGTTTAGATCTTGTGAGCTCCGTTCATGATCAATATCATCTATTTGTAATTCATACATGTTGTGTTTGCGGGGATCCGATGGATATTGAGATGCTATTTCAGATTGATTATTGATTCTATCATGTCTTTGCTATTTGAGATCTTGCATGCTTTCCGTTGTTAGTAGCTATCTTGGCCAAGTAGATGCTAGCAACTCCAAGGGTTAGTATTTATGCTCGATAGTGGGTTCATGCCTCTGGTAATCTGGGGAAGTGACATAAATCTCTAAGGTACTAGATGTGTTGTTGCTACTAGGGAGAAAAAAACAATCCTTTGTTCATAGAACAATCATATTGTTTACTTTACACGCAGTTCGTAAAGCAATAATATGTTGCTTGCAACTTAATACTGGAGGGGGTTCGGATAATACTGAAGGTGGATTATTAGTCATAGATGCAGTTGGATGGCGGTCTATGTATTATGTTGTAATGCCCAATCAAGTCTCAGAGGAGTCAAGATGATTAGTATATGCATGTATTGCTTTCTTGGTGTTTGTCAATTGCCCCGATGTAATTTGTTCACCCAGCATGTTATCTATCTAAGGAGAGCCACCTCTAGTGAACTATGGATCCCGGTCCTTTTTCTTTACATAAAATCTACAATCTTTTACTGCTTTGTGTTTACTTTTTGCAAACTTTTACTTCTTTCCATTCGATACGTTTAATCCTTTGTTTTCCGCAAAACACGGTGAGATTGACAACCTCATCGCAAGTTGGGGACAAAGTTCTGTGGTTGTGTTGTGCAGGTCTCCACGTTGCTACTAGCACCAGTAGTGCGCTCTGCCAAAGCTCATCTAGTAATAACTTTGAGGTATTTCCTTGCTCCTACTGGTTCGATTAAACCTTGGTTTCATAACTGAGGGAAACTTGCTGCTGTGCTTATCATACCTTCCTCTTGGGGTTCCCAACGAGCTCTACATCAACACCGCCATGAAGCAATTTTCTGGGCGCTGTGCATTGAGCATCAAGCATGTTTCTGGCGCCGTTGCTGGGGAGTCAAGGACATCTTCACAAGGGGAGTCCCTCATAACCAATCTCTTTACTTTGTTGTTTTTGTTTTTGCTTAGTTTCTTTTTGCTTAGTTTGCTTGTTTTGTTCTTCAGAAAACACAAAAAAAAATAGTTCCTTTCTTAAGTTGCCTTTATGACTAGCTCAGCTCCAATCACTATTTCATTATGGATAGCTCACTCAGTTTCCTATTTGGGAACAGTTTTATGACTGCTAACGTAATAGATGAACCACCGCCTGCTAGAACCTCCATGGAAGAAGAAATTGCTAAACCTGAAAGCTCATTAGATGAAAAAGAGGAGGAGAGTGATGGACAAAAGGAGGAAGAAAGTATCTACCCATGCCTACCTTCTAATGAGAGTAACTCTTTATCCCTTACATTATTTGATTGTCCCCCATGCTTATCAAAGGAGGGTGAATGTTATGTTCCTGAGGATTCTTTTGAATTTTTTTATAATAAAGCTCTAGTGCTTGTAGATCATGAAAAGCATGCCTTATGTGATAGTTATATTGTTCAGTTTATTCATGAGGCTACTGAAAATTATTATGAGAGAGGAAAATATGGTTGTAGAAGTTTTTATGGTAATGAAACACCTCTCTATGTGCTGAAAGTTTTGAAGTTACTTTTGTTTTATCTTCCTATGCCTGTCACTTTGTTCTTTATGCATTTATTTGCATACAAGATTCCTATGCATAGGAAGTGGGTTAGACTTAAATGTGTTTTGAATTTGCTTCTTGATGCTCTCTTTTACTTCAATTCATATTTCCTATGAGAGCATCTTCTCAAATTTTTATGCCTAACTTAAAGGCGTTAAAGAAAAGTACTTGTTGGGAGATAACCCAAGAGTTTTAGTTGAGTCTTGGAAGTTATTACCTCTGTAATAACCTCTCCTTATCCTTTTTATTTGCTTTTTGTGCCAAGAGTAACCTCTAATGAGAGAGAAGTAATGATTGGGAAAGTTGCTGTCCCGAAACAGATTTCTGTGCTTCACCGTAAAAATTCCTGAGAGAGCTATGTATGTCGGATTGAGCTGTAATTTTTTATTATTCTGCCCCAGGTCGTTATCTAACTTTAGTTAGTTCAACACTTTTTGATTTGAGCAACAGAAGGTCTTCGCAAAAAATTCATCTTTACCTGTTGGTCTGTTTTGACAGATTTCTGCCATTTTTCTGCATTTGCTTCTTGTTAGTTCCTTCTTGAGTTCCTTTGGGGAATTGAGATTTTTGAGGGAAGTGCTAGAGTAGCTAGTGTTCTAATGGAAGTTTATTTGGTGTTAGAACTGAACCTTGAGATCTTAAGTGCACTAATGTTGCTAATGAGATTGTGTGAAGTTTTGTATGAAGGAAAAATTTCAGGTGTATGGAAGGAATGAGTAATGAGATGAAGGATGGAATAAAGCTCAAGATTGGGGATGCCACACATGTCACCCCAAGAAATATCCAAGAAGTACAAGCGTCAAAGCTTGGGGATGCCCAAGGCATCCCCTTCTTCATCAATAAAAATAAAAATTCCAGTTTCTTCCAAACGCTTCATTTTTATTGTTTCATGCACAGTTGTGTTTTTCTTGGAGCGTCTTCTTTTTCGTTTTTGTTTTGGTTTTTAGTTTGATTGGTTTTCTTAGTTTTCTGAATAAGTTGGTTGGACCCCCTCTTTCATACATTGGTTTGCAAATAGTTTGGTTTGGTTTGGAAAAGAGTAGGAAAACTCATGCTTATGTGGTAAAAAGAGCTTGTTTTTGACTGTGGCTATGCTTTGTCATGCCATGCTTGATATTGTTTTGGCTTTATGCTTAGTATTCTTTTCTGGAGCATGGCTTGTTATAAACAATTGAGATTGCTTAATGTTCCTTGGATGAATTATGCGTTGTTTTAGCATATTAAAGCATAGTATAGTGGTATTCTCCTTTGATGCTTTATTTGGGTTGACTTGGCACATGCTCACACCATGTTATGACTATCTCAATTCACCATAGCCTTTATGATCCTTTAGTTTTCAACTTGTAGTATCACTTTATGCTTTGATCAATGATGTTTTGTCGCTCTACATGATTATGGCCATTATTGCTCTCTTAGTTTGTCGCTCCCAGTCTTTTGCTAGCCTCCACAACAAAGTATGAGTTCCACTCATGCATCCAACTCCCTAAACCAAGTTGTTCCAAAGAGTCCACCATACCTACCTACTAGCTTATGCTATTCCAAGTATATTCATGCTTTTGTTTACCTTTCACTTGTTATGAGAAAACTAGTGATTAAAGCTCTCACGAACTTGATGGCACACTTTACTTTTTGCCTCTAATAAACTTGAACCATTGGGTCCTTCTTTGTTGTGTATATGCTTGCGCTTTATAGGTTGAAATTAGCAGAACCATGTTTCATGGGGAACGCTTTCAACATTACACTTGTACTTTGTACCCCGTTGATATCATGTTCTTTTGCTTACGGATCCCGGCGGTGTGAAATAAATGTGAAACTTGTAAGATCATGGAGTTTGTATGTGTGTTAGAGAAACGCGTGTGCCGCTTGTCTAAGCCATGCCTAATCATGGTGGAAACTTGCAGCATCACCATAATGAGCACTCTATGAAGCATCCTCAATAAAAACCTATGCAAATAGCAAATAAAAAGATCACTGAGATGCTCATTGTCTGCTTGCCTTGTCATTTTGATTATGGGAAAGCTCCCGTATCATGTGCAAGGGGTACCCCGTTGGCGGTTCTTAATGATACACATATACTTACAATGACAAGAGCTTACTCGTGACTAAAGTTGAGTAGCATGAGGATCGGTCTTCGTAAGTAAGGGGCATGAGATTTCGGTTTATAACTTGTCAAGCATATCCTCTTAGTTGTGTCACTTTAACCTTAATCACCTTCAAGATGCTTATGATAGGGGCAATGAGAGCTGAAAGCTATAAGTACCATAATTTTTGGAAGCTCTTTATGAGACTTGAATCCCTACTTCCTTTTACAAAAGGCCTTTCTTCCACCATTATATTGAGTCTCCACCTTCTATCTTTATGCACCTACTTTGAGAGCATAGTGTCCATTCTTAGTTCTATGTGCATTGTCCCAAGACTAGTTGATTGATGCATAACTTGTTATTGCTTGTTTTAAACTATTGTATCTAGTCACTCTTATGAACTTTGAAAGTGTCCTATGCATTTATATTTGCTACTCTATTGAGGGACAAGCTGAATACTATTATGCTATGTTTTCTTTATGTGAAACAAACAAACGTCTTGCAAAGCATGTTATTCATGAATCTTTTATTTGTGCCTTTTCATGTTGCATCATAGTTTCTTTGCTTACTGCTAGAACTTTGTCTTTCATGTTATGATTGAAGTACTATGATCCCAGCTTTGAGTTTTGCAAAAACTTTGATCAAGTCTTTGATGGTGCATGTCACCTCAAAAATTATTTCTTTTTATCACTTACCTACTCGAGGACGAGCAGGAGTTAAGCTTGGGGATGTTGATACATTGCAAATGTATCTATAATTTTTGATGTCCCATGCTTGGCTTTATCCACTTTCTTGTGTTTTGTTCCAACTTTGGAGTACTTTTCATATGATTTCTTGGACTAACCTATTAACAAGAGCCACAATGCCAGCTGCCTGTTTTCTGCTGTTTTTGGTTCCAGGAAAGTCAGAAAATGAATATTCTCGGAATTGGACGGGACAAAAGCCAAAGTGCCTATTTTTCCGGAAGTGATCAAGTGCTAGAATACGAGACGGAGAGGGGCCAGAGGGCGGCCACACCACCTGGTCACGCGCCCAGGCCTGGCCCGCGCCAGGGGGTGGTGTGGCCAGCCCAGGCACCCCCTCGGCCTCCCCTTCCGACTATAAGTTGCCCTCGGGACGAAAACCCTAAGCACCCGATCAAAAATCCACGAAAGAGTCTGTAGCCGCCGTCATCTCCATCCCTAGATCGGGAGGGATCTGAAGCTCTTCCCGGCACCCTGCCGGAGAGGGGAATTCACCCTGGAGGCCTTCTTCATCACCATGCAAGCCTCTGGTGTGATGCATGAGTAGTTCATCCTTGGACTACGGATCCATGTAGTAGCTAGATGGCTGGTTTCTCCTCCTTTGTGCTTTCATGTTTAGATCTTGTGAGCTCCGTTCATGATCAAGATCATCTATTTGTAATTCATACCTGTTGTGTTTGCGGGGATCCGATGGATATTGAGATGCTATTTCAGATTGATTATTGATTCTATCATGTATTTGTAATTTGAGATCTTGCATGCTTTCCGTTGTTAGTAGCTATCTTGGCCAAGTAGATGCTAGCAACTTCAAGAGTTAGTATTTATGCTCGATACTGGGTTCATGCCTCTAGTAATCTGGGGAAGTGACAGAAATCTCTAAGGTACTAGATGTGCTGTTGCTACTAGGGAGAAAACAACAATCCTTTGTTCATAGAACAATCGTATTGTTTACTTTACACGCAGTTCGTAAAGCAATAATCTGTTGCTTGCAACTTAATACTGGAGGGGGTTCGGATGATAACCTGAAGGTGGATTATTAGTCATAGATGCAGTTGGATGGCGGTCTATGTATTATGTTGTAATGCCCAATCAAGTCTCAGAGGAGTCAAGATGATTAGTATATGCATGTATTGCTTTCTCGGTGTTTGTCAATTGCCCCGCTGTAATTTGTTCACCCAGCATGTTATCTATCTAAGGAGAGACACCTCTAGTGAACTATGGATCCCGGTCCTTTTTCTTTACATACAATCTACAATCTTTTACTGCTTTGTGTTTACTTTCTGTAAACTTTTACTTCTTTCCATTCGATACATTTAATCCTTCGTTTTCCGCAAAACACGGTGAGATTGACAACCTCATCGCAAGTTGGGGACAAAGTTCTGTGGTTGTGTTGTGCAGGTCTCCACGTTGCTACTAGCACCGGTAGTGCGCCCTACCAAAGCTCAGCTAGTAACACCTTTGAGCTGTTTCCTTGCTCCTACCGGTTCGATTAAACCTTGGTTTCATAACTGAGGGAAACTTGTTGTTGTGCTCATCATACCTTTCTCTTGGGGTTCCCAACGAGCTCTACATCAACACCGCCATCAAGCAATTTTCTGGGCGCCATGCATTGAGCCATCACGAGGATGTGGAGGTTGTCTGGTGGCTTGAACGTGTGTGCGAGGACGGATGCGCTGCTGATTTGTGGCGCTCGGACTTCGACATGATCTTGAGATCGGCAAGCGTATGACTACATCAACCAGGAGTTCCTACTCGTTAACAAAACTCGTTGTCTTTGAGGGTAAGTTCTCCATGGATGTATGTCCACCCATTGCTTTGTATCTAGTAGATAGATCTTGGTGTATAGTTCTCATCGTAGGAATTTTTTTGTTTTCTATGCTGCAAACCCAACAGTGGTATCAGAGCCTGATCTATGCGTAGGTGATTTGCACGGGTAGTACACATATGTTTATATGTGGGCGATGATGATCATGTTATTGCATCTTCTATGTATTTTGGATATTGGTGGCATAGTGGGATGAAGCAGCCCGGACCAACCTTACATGTCATCGTACATGAGACCGGTTCCACGCCTGACATGCAACTAGTTTTGCATAAGTGGCTGGCGGGTGTCTGTCTGTCCTACTATAGTCAATATCTGATTTACAACGAGTTGCTAATAACTTGGTTATCCTCGTTGTGGTTCATGTTCGTAGGTAAGACCGGTTCTATCTCCGAAAGCCCTAAGCCACGTAAAACTTGCAGTTGATAAATTAGAGGCGTCTAGTTTAGATCGTTGCTGGGCTAGTGTCTTGATATGGTATTGTTGTAAGTAGATGTATGATAGATACTCTTACAACACACTCAACGTGTAAGTTCCATAGACCTTGGCCTTACACACAAAGGAATGATAGAGATCATATCACGATGCAAATGATAGAGATCAAATGCATGAACCATATCATCTCACTTTACACATTAGATGTTAGCATCTTATACTGCTAGTTTGGCGCTTTTGGTAGCATTGTAAGATGATCCCTCATTTAAATATCAAGATAAAAATGTGTTCTTTCTTAAGTATGCACCGTTCTATGGATCGTGTTTCGAGACATCACGTGATGATCGGGTGTACTCGACTCTACGCTTTCATACAACGGGTGTAAGACAGTTTTACACACGCGAGTACTAAGGTTCTTACTTGGCGAGTCTAGCATGTACAAACATGGCCTCGGAACACGGACCAAAAGGTTAAGCATGAGTCATATAGTTGATATGATACCCATATAGATGCTCGCCTTTGAAGCTACACCGACTCACGTGATGATCGGACTTGGTGTAGTGGATTTGGTTCATGTAATCACCAAAAAGACACGAGGGATGTCGTTTTTGAGTGGGAGTTTATTAGTAATTTGGATTAGTTGAAGTCAATCTATCATAAACTTAGTCTAAATAAACTTTACAAATTCTGTTATAGATGGCACCACCTGCTTTTAATTTCAATGTGTTCATGGAGAAAGAGAAGCTTGCTACGAATGGTAGCAACTTCACCAACTAGGCTATGAATTTGAGGATTCTCCTCTCTGCTGCACAAAAGCAATATGTGCTTGAGGCATCGCTAGGCCCCCCACCAGCTCCTGATGCCCCTGGCGAGGAAAAGAATGTCTATGTAACTCGTCAGGAGGACCACAACTTAGTTCATTGCGGCATACTGTATGGGCTAGAGCCAGAACTTCAAAAGCGTTTCGAAAATGGCAATGCCTTTGATTCCATGGGAGAATTGAAAATGATTTTCAATACCCATGCTTTCGTAGAGAGTTATAATGCTTCTGAAAAGTTCTTTAGCTGCATGATGGAGGAGAACAGCTCCGTTAGTGGGCACGTACTCAAAATGTCTGGGTACGCTATAAGCTTGTGTCCTTGGGAATAACGATTCCCATTGACTTAGGCATACATCGTGTCCTCCAATCTCTGCCACCTAGCTACAAGAGCTTCGTGATGAACTATAATATGCAGGGCATGAAGAAGTCTCTTCCCGAGCTTCTATCAATGCTTAAGACTGCAGAAGTGGAGATTAGGAAAGAACATCATGTGTTGATGATCAATAAGACCACAGGTTTCAAGAAGGACAAGAAAGGCAAGTAGAAGGGAAAGAAGGGCGGCAAATCTGTTGCCGCACCTGAAAAGAAATCCCGAGCTGGCCCTAAGTCTGATACCAAGTGCTACTATTGCAAGGGGACTGGCCATTGGAAGCGCAACTGCCCCAAGTATTTGGCGGACAAGAAGGCCGGCAAGGCAAACAAAGGTATATGTGGTATACATGTTATTGCTGTGTACTTGACTAGTACTCGCAGTAGCACCTGGGTATTTTATACGGGATCGGTTGCTAATATATGTAAATCGATTCGGGGGCTGCGAAACAAGCGACAACTAGCAAGGGATGAGGTCACGATGCGGGTCGGCAATGGATCAAGAGTTGACGTGATCGCCGTCGGAACGCTGCCTCTCCATATGCCATCGGGATTAGTTATAAATCTGAATAATTGTTATTTGGTGCCTGCACTGAGCATGAACATTGTATCCAGATCATGTTTGATGCAAAGTGGATATTCATTTAAGTCTGAAAACAATGGTTGTTCGATTTATATGGATAATATATTTTATGGTCATGCACCTGTGTTGAATGATTTATTTCTGTTGGATCTCGATAGTAGTATTACGCATATTCATAATGTTGATGCTAAAAGGATTAAACTTGATGATGATATATCTGCATATATGTGGCACTGCCGTCTAGGTCATATTGGCGTTAAACGCATGAAGAAACTCCATTCTGATGGACTTTTGGAATGACTTGATTTTGAATCATTTGATACATGTGAGCCGTGCCTTATGGGCAAGATGACTAGAACGCCGTTTTCTGGTTCAATGGAATGGGCGACAGATTTATTGCAAATCATACATACTAATGTATGTGGACCAATGAGTGTGTCGGCGCGAGGTGGATATCGTTATTTTGTTAGTTTCACGGATGATTTGAGTAGATACGGGTATATCTATTTGATGAAACATAAGTATGAAACTTTTGAAAAGTTCAAGGAATTTCAGAATGAAGTGGAAAATCATCGTAACAGAAAGATCAAATTTCTACGGTCCGACCGTGGAGGAGAGTATCTTAGTTACGAGTTTAGCACACATATGCAAGACTGTGAATAGTTTCACAACTCACGCCCGCCGGAATACCACAACGTAATGGTGTGTCGGAACAGCGTAATCATACTTTATTGGATATGGTTCAATCTATGATGTCTCTGACTGACTTGCCACTGTCATTTTGGGGCTATGCACTGGAAACCGCTGCATTCACTTTAAATCGGGCACCATCTAAATCTGTTGAAACGACACCGTATGAATTATGGTTTGGAAACAAACCTAAGCTGTCATTTCTTAAAGTTTGGGGTTGCGATGTTTATGTGAAGAAACTTTAGCCAGATAAACTCGAACCCAAAGCGGAAAAATGCGTCTTCATAGGATACCCTAAGGAAAAAATTGGGTATACCTTCTATCACAGATCCGAGGGCAAGGTTTTTGTTGCCAAGAATGGATCCTTTCTTGAGAAGGAGTTTCTCGTGAAAGGTTTGAGTAGTCGGAAGGTAGAACTCAAAGAGGTTATTGAACCTTCTCTTCATGAATTGGCGAGTAGCGCAGCACCGGAAGTTGTTTCGGAGTTGACTTCACCTAATGAAGAGAGAGCTAATGATAATGATCATGAAACTCCGAAAGAGGACACTACCGAACCTCGCAGGTCAAGCAGGACACGTGCAGCTCCTGAACTGTACGGCAATCCTGTTATGAATTTCATGATTGATGAAATAGATGACCCTGTGATGTATGAAGAAGCAATGATGAGCCTGGATTCCAACAAATGGCTAGAAGCCATGAAATCCGAGATGGAATCCATGTACAAAAACCAGGTTTGGACATTGGTGGAATTACCTCACGATCGAAAGGCCGTTGATAATAAAATGGATTTTCAGAAGAAAAACTGATGCTGATGGTAATGTGCCTATCTATAAGGCTCGACTTGTCGCAAAGGGGTTTCGACAAATTTAAGGAGTTGACTACGATGAGACATTCTCTCCCATAGCGATGCTTAAGTCGGTTATGATTATGTTAGCAATTGCTGCATATTTCGATTATGAAATATGGCAGATGGATGTCAAAACTGCGTTCCTCAATGGTAATATTGAAGAAGAGTTGTATATGATACAACCTAAGGGTTTTGTCGATCCTAAGGATGCTGATAAGGTATGCAAACTTCAGTGATCCATCCATGGACTGAAGCAAGCATCCCGGAGTTGGAATCTCCGCTTTGATGAGGTGATCAAAGAGTTTGGATTTGTCCAAACTTATGGAGAGGCTTGTATTTACAAGAAAGTGAGTGGGAGCAATGTGGCATTTTTGATATTATATGTGGATGACATATTATTGATTGGAAATGATATAGATCTTTAAAAAGTGTTAAAAGTTATCTAAACAGCAAATTTTCTATGAAAGATCTTGGTGAAGCTTCATATATATTAGGCATTAAAATCTATAGAGATAGATCAAGACGCCTAATTGGGCTATCGCAGAGTACATACCTTGATAAGATATTAAAGAAGTTTAATATGGACGGAAGTAAGAAGGGGTTCTTACCTATGTTGCAAGGCAAGACATTGAGTAAGACTCAAAATCCGGCTACGGCGAAAGAAAGAGAGATAATGGATAAGATCCCCTATGCCTCAGCCATAGGCTCTATAATGTATGCCATGCTATGTACAAGACCGGATGTGGCACATGCTAATAGTTTGACTAGTAGGTACCAATCTGATCCAGGTTCAGAACACTAGATAGCGGTCAAGACTATCCTTAAGTACTTAAGAAGAACTAAGGATATGTTTCTTGTATACGGATGTCATGGTGGTGGCACGGCAGATGCCATGGATAGGCTAAAGATGGGGCCAATGTGTGCTAGGGGAATCCCGGGAGGGAGAGCGTGGTGATTCCATGCACGGAAGTTCTTGTATATTCTCTATCAATGGTGTTTACAAGTGCTCTTGAAGCCCTTAGAAAGAAGGAGACAATGTCTCTTACCCCTTACTAACTAGTCCTAGGGTTCTACCTTAGATAGAGTGATTTCTCTAAAATTCCGTCCCTCTCTATGGAGGCCCTGGTGCTCCTTATATAGGGGAGCCCGAGTTACAATTCTAGGGCATAGGTGGCAGCATATTCGACGAATATGCTCCTTTAATAAAACATATGCTTCTTTATTCTTCTTTAACGGCTCGTCCGGGCTTTTGACGTAACCCACAGCATCACCCTTGTCTTTTGGCGTCACGGGCTACGTCATCCAGCTTTGCCCGCGTCACCTTGGTCGCCTCTGACCCGCTGATCCTCTCCTTTACTTTACTTTGCACATGCTTCAGCTAATAAAGCCACCTTTTAACCAGCAGGGGATTCCTTCTCTTTGAAGCCAAGATAATCCGGCTATCATATAGCTAATCCGGCTTACCCACTTACCTGCAAAACAGATTGGCATGGCCGGCATAGAACTTATGCCGGCTGGACCATTGTCAAGGAAATGCCCCACGGGCCGGGCCACCCCGTGATCCGGTCTGCCTTGAGGTGACCCGGTCAGCACTTTGCTTTGACCGCGTCGTTCCCCGGCTGACTCGGCCCTTATACCCCGGCGTTGCCCTACCCGGGGGTATCCCCCCAACATTAGTACCCGAAGCTGGTGCGGTCTTAACAACTTTTTTTAGTTGTTAAGGCCACAGCTGGTTCCCATATGCGAATCTTTTATTCCTTGGGCCGAGTTATCTCATAGCCTGGAGTTTCTTCTCTTGCGATCCTTTCGCTCTTTCCGGGTTATTCCTTATTTGCTAGGTATTTTTCTTGCTTATCCGGGTTTCTTTTCCTTCTCTCGTACGCTTCTCCACATCCTACGTGGAGGGTAATCATCATTTGCCTCATTTTAAGGGCCACGCGCATTTACCGCGCCGGTTATTGTCACTGCGTCAGGCATAACTGCTGTAAACGTCCCATCACTGCAGCGCCTCGTTAACTATAACACCATGTCCCGTCATGGGATCATTTGCTCCAGTGGCCCCTCCTGTGGTCTTGCTCTGATTGGTTGCTCGGGCCGCATACCCGCTCGCTGCGTGCGGTATGCCACCCGCAAAGGATCCCACGACGCGTGTGGCACAGTTAAGTAGAGGGTTCTGTGCACTCCTAGGGGAAGTTCCCCCATTCGCGCCGCGCTCCATTGCTCTCTCTTCTTCCCTGCGACTCCGCCGCCACCGGTTTTCTTCTCCACGAGCGCCACTACGACCATGCTTCGGCGGTATTTCACGCCAGCGCCACTGTTTCCAGTTCCAATCTCCACCACGGGGCCTTGCGCTTCCCATTTCCCCTCTTCAGTCTACCATTACTCAGATCATCCCTTCGAAAGCTTCAATCTCACCATGATTGAAGCAGAAGCTTCGATGGTGGCGCAGCCGGAGGTAGGGGCGGAGGGCCGCGAGCGCGAATGCTGGGATGGCTCCATCGTCCACGAGGAAGATTTGGCTTGGCTCCACGCCTCTCGTCGCATCCCGCCGGCGTCGCCTGCCGCCTCCCCGCCGGTGAGATTACTCCCACCCCCAAATCTGGGGAGTACGTGGTTTTCTTGTCGCATTTTCAACACGGCTTTGGCCTTCCCACCTCCGATTTCTTCTTCAATTTCATATCCACCTACCAATTGCAACCGCATCATCTTCCCGCAAATGCTATCACCTCTCTATCCTCTTTTGCCTCCGGCATTGAGGGGTATATCGGCCTCTGGCCAACCAAAGAACTTTGGATCAAGTTCTTTGGTTTGCGGAGGAATGTGGTTCCGGATAAGGAGCGTGCCCCAGAGGACAAACACTTGACCCAATGTGGCGCCACCTCCATCTCTCCCCGGAAACAATCCATCTTCCCCCGGGTCACGGGTCTTGAATCTTGTAAGGGCTAGGCCCGGACCTTCTTTTACGTCCAGAACACCACCAAGCAGGACCAGATCCGGCTGCTCCCCTTCAGACTCGGTCCTCCAGACACCTCGCTTTGGGAAAGCATTCCCAAGCACGCCACCGCCCTGGCGAATCAGGTGGCTCGCCGGTTCACGGAGCTGCTTAAGGAGCATCTTCGGGGGGAGGATATGATGATCACTTTCCTCCATAGCTGGGTCTCCCCCTCCAGAAGCAAGCCCACAAGATCTGCTTCCTTAGCGGTCCTCTTGACCCTCACCGGACCTCCTCTTTTGAGCTGGATAACTCAGCGGTTTTCCGTCGGGTTAAGTCTATCTTCAACGTGGATAAGGAGTTCTCTGAGGCCTGGGAGTGGGGACTTAAGCCCTTCACTCGCGCCAACCCTCCTCCAAAGGTAAGTTAACCCTTCTTTGTTTTCCGGACTGTCTTTGTATGTCGATATCCCTTTGTAACTTGGCTATTATTTTTCAGAAATTTCTCCAGTAACCCGCTGGAGGATGGCGAGGTTCTGGCCAGCAAGTGGTTGGAGGACCGCCCCGAGGGAGACGAGGTGGAGACTGACCCGGAGGCCTTCTTGCGTGCCCCGGACATCGTCAAACGCAGCGCTGGTAAGGCCTCTTCTCTAAGGGATTGGCCAGACGATGATGATTCGGATGTTGAGGTCCTTGAGGTACTTGATCCGGTTCTTATCTCTTATTTGCATCTGGCTTATGTTTGAATGTTCAGCTAACCCGGACGCTCAGGTCCATGAGGTTCCTCTGCTTGCCACCGGTGGCTCGGCCCCGACCCCTTCCCAGAAGCGCGCAGCTACCCCGGCCACAGCTTCGGAGGCGCCGCCGCCCAAGAAGAGGCAAAAGAAGTCCGGGGTTAAACCCTCGGCCAAGCCTGCCACCAAGAGCACAGTCCGGAGGGCACCCAAGCCTTGGGCTCCTCCTACCGTTGACGAGTAAGCTCTTTTAGCATTCCTACTTCGAATTCTTCCATTGCTTGCCTTAGTATCTGGTTGGTTCTTTCTTTTTGACTTGCTGTTCTTCTTTTTCTCCAGAGCTCCTTTGGATATCTCTCAAAGCGGTTCCGGCATAGCCTCCCCACTCTAGAGTGATCCCTCTCCGGTTCCTCGGCCTCTGTGCCCAACGTTGAGGCGCCAGCTTCATCGGCGCTGCCCCCAGTATCCCTAGTACCAGCAACAGCACCAGCAACACCAGAAGCAACAACAGCAATAGCACCAGCAGCAACACCAGCACCAGCAGTAGCAACAACAGCACCAGCACCAGCAGCAATAGCACCAGCAACAACAACAAGGACAACCGCAACAAGGGCCTCCAAGCGTCCTAAGGGGAAAGCTCCTTCAGCCCCCACCGGGTCTGCCCCTTCCATCACTGATTTCTTTCAACACGCTCCTCAACCCTCATCCGGCAAAGCTACAAAGACTTTCGGGTCAGCTTTGTCCGGGCCAGCTTCTGGATCAGAGGGCAGCAAACAGCTGGTTTTGCACACCAGCCCCGCTACGGCTCAATCCGCCAGGCGCGAGGCCCATGTGAAGGTCCTAGTGACGAGCCATTCTGCGAGTGGCGAGAGTTACAGGCCACATCTCCTTGAGTATGTGAAGAACTGGAACAACGTCGACATCGTCGACCCTCAGGGCGATCTCCCAGAAAGGTTCGGCCCTGCTGAGTTCAGCGCGCAAATGAACTCCGCCACTCAGGCTATCTCCCTGGCTAGCCGGATGATGGAGGTAATCCTTTTTCTCTGTTGTTCATGTTTTTCATAACTTAGCATTTGTAGGTATATCCCAGTCCCCGAGCCTCCGAGGGAATAACTTGTTATTCGGTCGGATGCTCCCTAGTTTTTGTTCATATTGTCATTAATTTGCACTAAATTTTGGGCCGGGCCTAGTTCCCTTGGCCCGGATCATGTAGTTTTAAAATATCCACACACCTAGAGTCGGGTTAAGTTCCACTTGGCCCGGATCTTGTAGACTTCGAATATCCACACACCTAGAGTCGGGTTAAGTTCCACTTGGCCCGGATCTTGTAGACTTCGAATATCCACATACCTAGAGCCGGGTTAAGTTCCACTTGGCCCAGATCTTGTAGACTTCGAATATCCACACACCTAGAGCCAGGTTAAGTTCCACTTGGCCCGGATCTTATAGACTTCGAATATCCACACACCTAGAGCCGGGTTAAGTTCCACTTGGCCCGGATCTTGTAGACTTCGAATATCCACACACCTAGAGCCGGGTTAAGTTCCACTTGGCCCGGATCTTGTAGACTTCGAATATCCACACACCTATAGCCGCGTTAAGTTCCACTTGGCCCGGGTCTTGTAGACTTCGAATAATTTCCACTTTGTCTCTGAACTTTTGTCTCTTTCTTGTTTCAGATTACCACTAACCGCTGAACCGCTAAGTTCTAGCGCCTGCTGGACTCCTACAAAGACATACGTAGGTGTCATGGTAAACTCCTGGAGGAGTACCAGAAGAGGGGCTAGTTTCCATTTCTCTCCCTTCCTTGTTCACTCAAACTTCTTAGAATTTATATGAATGTTTTGTTCGAATTACGCAGCCGAGGCTAAGGCTGAGAATAAAATTACGAGGAAGAATCTTGCGGAGATCAAAGGTAAGTTCACCCCCTTTACATGATCATTGTACCTTCCGTGCTTTATTCAGTGGACACTCATATTTTGGGTCCTCCAGATCATGTTGCAGTTGCTCTTGAGGACAGTGTTCCTATGCCTGAACTGATGACCCACTGCCTGGAACAATCAGGGAAGTATGAACCTGAACTGAAGAAGAAGGACACTGAGATAGCTCGGCTCCAGCAGCAGGACTCAGAGATTACTCGGCTGAATGCCGAAATCCAGAGGCTCAAGAGCTCTCATCAGTCCGCGCTGGAGAAGGCCGATCAGGAGTTTGCCGAAGAGAAGGAGCGTCTAGTTACGCAAATCTCTAAGGACAAGGGTCTACTAGAGGAAGCTGACGTCAAACTTACGTCAGCAATCACTGAGTACGAAAAACTCTGGGTCCAGAACACCAACACTGATTCCGAGCTTCAGCGGCTTCTCTTCCAGATTGCGCGTAAGTTCTCTGCTCTTGCTTGATTTGTTACAATTTGGATTTAGTCCAGCCGCTCAACGTTGCTCCTCTTATCCTTAGGCAAATTTCCAGAGAGCGACACATTCACTGCCTCCGCCGTACGCGAATCCCGTGAGCAGCGTGGAGTTCCTGTTGGGCCTGATGCCGAGCCAATTCCTTATACCACAGAGGATCTCCTGGCGAGTCTCACCACTCGTCTTGACATAGTAAAGAATTTCGGCGTGGACATTATCCCAGCAGCAACACGGATGTTTGGCTGCCTTTGGCCCAATGAGACCATTCCCAAGAAAACCTCAGACTTCATAGCCAAGCTCATGGAATGTGACACGCAACTGCACCAGTGGCGCGAATCTGCGGCACAGGCTGGAGCCGACATTGCTTTGAAGTTTGCGCTTTCATGGTATGAAGGGATTGACTTGGCATTGCTCAAGCACATGCGCACCGGGTCTAAGTGGTGCGAGGATCCGGCGTGAATCGTGCGCCGCCAGGCCTATGCGAATAATCTCATCCAGTACTCCTTCTGCCATGCCTGGAATGAGGGGCTAAGCTTCCTTGACATTGCTGATGAGGAGATTGTCTTTGGAGCTGAAGAAGGGAGTGAGAGCGAGGGCTCCGAGTTAGGCGACGAGGCTGAAGACCCAGAGGACAATGAAGTTGACCCGGAGGACGAAGCCGAAGCTAGCGCCCCTCCCGCACATTCCGGAGTACCTCCCTCAACAGATGATTCTTCTGCTGCTTCAGCCCCTTGAAAAACACTCATCATATTTATCAGATCCCCGGAATGCCAGGCGCAGATGTAATTAAATACTCTGGTTTGTTTGTGCTACAATTTCATGTTTCAAACTAAGTTTTTACTGCCGGATTATCATGGGCGAAGTCCCCGAGTTTCATTTTCTTGTTCCTCCAATTTTTGACTCGGCTCGCGTCTACCTTGATTCGGTTTTTTGACTTACGAGTCCGAGGTTCAAAAAATTGACTTAACAATACTTGAAACCTTGAGATTAGCTCAAAATGATTCGGCGCTTTAATGAAGAAAATAAACTAAGGGTTAGCCAAAAAACCAATGTCGGCCCGCTTAAGCTCTACTTCCTTAGTTGTTTTTCATGTGCTTTGCCATTCCAAACTTGTTCTTTTGCCATGAAGCCAATTCTTGTTGGACAACAGCAAAGTCGAAGAGTCAGGTTTTTGGTGCTAACACATTACTAATCCAACCAAGGCATAAGAGACTTAATCCAGCCGACATAAAAAATACGAAAACAAGACAAGTGTTATAGCAGTCCCCGAGTCTCTGCTCGGGGTAGCAAAGATTTTATTGATAAGCTCACTGCCGACATACATATCGACATATGAGTAGTTCGGATACATTCACCTCTTAGGTGTAGAAAGGACGCAACAATGCTACGTTCCATGGTCTTTTGGATTCCTCTCCGGACCTGTCCGCCTTGTTCTTTTGCTGGGGTTGTGCATCAATAAGATAGTAGGAATCATTGCGCAAGGCTTTGATCACAATGAAGGGCCCTTCCCATGGGGGGATAACTTGTGCATGCCAGCGGTGCGCTGTATTAGCCTCAACACCAAATCACCTTCCCGAAAAACTCGGGGGTTTACTTTCCGGCTATGATAGCGTCGGAGATTTTGCTGGTATATGGTGGATCTGGACAAGGCCACTTCTCTCGCTTCTTCCAGTAGATCAACATCATTTTTCCGGGCTTCGTGCACTTCGGCTTCTGTGTATTGGGTGACCCTAGGAGAATCATGCTCTATGTCGGCTGGTAATACAGCTTCTGCCCCATATACCAGAAAGAATGGCGTATAGCCCGTTGATCGATTCAGAGTTGTTCTTAAACTCCATAATACCGCTGGTAGTTCTTCTATCCAGCACCCCGCTGATCTTTGCAGCGGCTCTATGAGCCGGGGTTTTATCGCGGACAATACCAGTCCGTTGGATCTTTCCACTTGCCCGTTCGACACGGGGTGGGCTACTGGCGCGACATCTAACCGGATCTTCTTTTCCTGGCAGAACCTCAGAAATGCTCCTTCAGCAAAATTTGTGCCATTATTAGTTATGATGCTATGGGGGTAGCTGTACCTTAGGATTATATCCTTGAGGAATCTTACTACTGTTGCCCCATCACATTTCCGAATTGGTTTCACTTCGATCCATTTGGTGAACTTGTCAACCATGACCAGCATGTGGGTCATCCCTCCTTTAGCCAGCTTAAATGGTATGTAACTACCTCGGACCCTACGCTCTAAGTTCAAGCCTGGATGAAGCGGAAGTGGTTAAAATAGTACATCGGGGGCCCAGAGGAACGCCCACGTGTAGACCCGTCGGCCATCCTAACCACTTCCAAGACATCGGGACAAGAGCAAGCGGCGTAGGCAACAGGCAAAGAGATCAAATTCATACACAAGTGAGTATGTATGCAAGCTACCATGCAACAGTTTTCAGAGCCATTCCATCTAAAAGAAATAGAAATATTGCAACGCCATACGGTAAGATTCAAATATCCTAGATAGAGATAATAGTTTAGGATAGCTCCTCATACATCAAACATCAGAGTATCAGGCGGAAGCGGAAAACAAGATCCGAGTACGGATAAGAAGCAAATCGGCATAAGATGCCACATAAATAAACACATCCCGCCCACAGATCTCACGGATCCCCATCCCTGGAATATCTACACCGAGTGATCATTGCCAACATCATCTGTCTCCTCCACCCAGTATCCATCTTGCGAATACACATGTTCATCTGAATCAAACAATTTATCGTGTGAGAACCTAGGGATACTTAGCAAGTCTTTATGCCTCTAAAGGGGACACATACCTGGGGTGACGCAATTGCAGCAAAAGATAATAACTAACAAGTCTATAGATACTCGCTAACCATCCGCCTAACCAGTGATAGACGGATGTCCGTTAATTAGTAACAATAGTTATAACAGTATAATTAAGAGATCCATCCTCCTTCTCACTTACCAACGAGAAAGCGGACGAACATCCCATCCGTTGGCAGTTTTATTAACCATTCCATGAGTATTGCACTGTTTACTAGTCAGGTATTTAGTCAGATTAAAAGCGGTACTTTAGTTATACTTGTCTATGATCGAGAAACTGTGCTCCAAGTCGTCCATAACCGCGGACACGGCTTTCAGAAAGATTTACCCTGCAGGGGTGCACAAATAGCAACACACACTCGATCAACCTCGGAAAAACCAAATCAAAACCCAATGAGGCATTCACGACAAAGAGATCATAGGATTCAGAAATATTTCAGGGGGCCACCCCACTAAGCTACCCGCAACGAAGTTGGCCGGCTCCGGAACGGACCTAGGGTTTGTGTGGACGGCGGTAAACGACTGGGAACCCAAAAGTGTGACTGGGCTTGTCGATACAGCGAAAACGTGTGATGATCCAAAACAGTACAGGTGCTCCACGCACAATCGTAAATAAACAGTAAATCATGGCATAAGTACATGATAGTAATAAAACCCCAAACTAATTGTGGCCCCAAAAAATAGAAATGAATCAAGCTCTAGCTCAGGGGGGGTCCATGGCCTCCCGGATGTGGATAGTGCGAATAGTCAAGGAACATGAATCAAGTACTCGGGGTCCTACGGGACACAAGTGAGCATGAAAAACCAAATAGCAGATATTGCTCACCGGTGCCTCTTTCATTAGTTATCCCATTACTACTCAGGTAAAGTTGTTAGGTACATCGTTATCCATCAGACACTCACATACCCTACACATGCTGTTCTAAGACTCGCATGGCTCAAACAACTCCTGTAGTAATGGCTCATGGGATGGAGGAACACGCTTCGGTGGGGTTTAAAAATAAAGGATATGCAGTACTTGGGATTCAATTTAATGCAATCGCGACTCCATGATGCAAGAATAAGATAGAGGCAATAGGTACTATATGTATGCAAGCATGTGGTAGTGCTTGCCTGGCAGCTCAGTTGAAGCGAGAGACGGATCTGGGTAGTACTCCTGGGATTCCTGATATTTCCCCTGCTCGGCGTCTATTTGAAGAAGAACCAAACAAACAAGGGCCAACATAAATAAAGTGCACAAGCATATGAATAAAATGCGACAAGCAAACAAGCATGCCATGATGAATGATGCACAATTTACATGGCAGTAATGTAGCATGGCAAGGGTGAGGTGTGCGAACAAGAATAAATCATTTTAGTAATTATTTGGTCAAGTTTTATTGCCATAAACAGTTCTGATTTTTAATAATGACATGATGCATGCTTCAATTCATAACATGGAATGCATAGACAGAACGGGCTCGTCGCGCTGATCGATTTAGGCATATTATTTGTCAAATTTGGAGTTGTAGAATTAAAGTTATTAATTATTGAGAAAAGGGCATTTTATTGTAATTTTAATTATCTCGAAAATTTAAAGTTCTCAAATAATATTTTTAATGGCATATTTGAAATCCTCACATTTTTCTGATTCAAAAACATATATTATTTGTATTATTTGGAATTATAATTCAAAAGTTATTAAAAACATATTTAAATTTGAATTTAAACATTTTCAGAAAATATTTATAAAAACAGATAAGCCAGAAAAACTTTTTATACCCAGGCCAACTCTAGCCCCAGTCACAGACAGGTGGGTCTGCTGACTGGGCGGGAACGGCGCAGAGAGGCTTTTTGCACTGCGAGCTAAGCTAGCCAAGGCGACTGACAGGGGGGGCCAGCGGGCTCGCAGGCCCACGTGCCAGCGGGGGAACCGGGCACAGCCACGTGGCCCAGCTGGGGATCGCGGGTTGAGGGCCTGGAACCCGGGGTCCTTTTCTGTAAAAAGCTACTGCGGCTGACAAGTGGGGTTTGGTGGAGCGCGAGTTGAGGATTACAAACACCGCGGTACCTTTTTGTTAAAGGACCACAAAGACTGACATGTGGGCCCTAAAGGAGTGCGGGTTGCGAGACAAAAAGGTGGGGGGGTATCTGCAAGATTGCCACAACTACTGTTTTTCTTCCTCTGAGTTTACTAACGAACTGACAGAGTAACGCGCGGCGCGGCGGGGCTCGAACCCACGACGGGGTGCGCGCGCAGGCGGCGACGATCACTGGGGCTGGCTAGGGTTGATGCAGGGTAAGCGCGGCGCGGCTAGGTATGGTTCTCACGACGCCTCGGCGAGCCAACGCACGCGCACGCCGGCGCATAGAGGGTGTTCGGCACGTGGTCCGGCGAGTTTAGGAAACGAAGCCACACGGGAGGTTGTCAAGGAGGTTAGGGAGCTCACCGCGAGTGCGTCGGTGGGGTTGGTTTGGGCCGGGGAGCGGCGGATCAGCGATGGCACAGACGCCCCGCCGGAGTTAGGGTTTCCTCGACATCGGTGATCGGCGGCACAGGGACGGCGCTCCTCCTCGCTGCGGTGCACGGGGCAGTCCAGGGTGCTCCTCCAGCCTTCCTCGACGCCAACTCGCCACGCCCGCCGCCGTGTATCGTCGAAAGGAGGTGGGTGCCGACGGTGGCCACCGGGGTGGATGTGGGGTAGAAGGGGAGGGAGAGGATCGGCGCAGCGGTCAGGGGAGGTGAGGCTCGGCAGAGGAAACGTGGGGGAGTAGATAAGAAGAGGGGAGGAGAGGGAGGTGCCATGGGGGCTGGGGAGGAGAAAGGTGGCTTCGGCCACCTTTTCTCTCTACTCCCTCACGTGCTCGACCGGCTCGGCCAGGCATGGGAGGGTTGGTCAGGGGCTGCAAGGAGGGCCAGGGCGAGGCCAGGCTCAGTGTGGGGCCGGGCTGCAGCGAGAGAGAAGGAAGAGAGAGAGAGAGGGTCGGGTAGGGTTTAGCTAGAGTGGTTGAGCAAGGGAGGCTCGGACTAGGGTTAGATTAGAGGGGGTGGTTCGGCTTAGAGCAGGGAGAGGGGAGGCTCGGCCTGGTGGGGCTCTTGTGCAGCGAGAGGAAGAGAGGGGCCGAGAGGGGAGGGCTCGGGTGGAGTGGTAGAGAGAAGGGTGGTGGTGAGAGTTTAGATTAGGGAGGGGGTGATGGAGATGGAGAGTGAGGCATAGGGTTGGGGTTTGGATTGCACATGTACAAGTGCAAGATCAAGCAAGGGATGGAGTGAGATGGAGGTGAGTGGTGAGTGGTTTTTGGTTGGACCCATGGTGATGATTAGAAGAGAGATAGAGAGAGAGGTGTTAGGGTTTTTGAAATGAGCTAACAAGATCATGCAAGAGATGAAAGGAGATGGTGGTGAGGGTGAGGCTTGTGATGCACATGGCAAGGAAACTAGACCAAGATGAGGAGGTTTGAGTAAGAGAGAAAGGGGAGCTCAACAAAAGAGAAGACCCACTCAAAATCAAAGAAAAACCAAGGAGAAAAAGATGGTGATGCTTGTTGCATGGCCCATGCATGAGCATTAATTGCCATGTCTAATCTTGTGAAAACAAAATAAATAATCATGGCATTTATACACATGCATTCCAAAACATGAATGAGGCCAAGCTAAAATAATTAAAAGGATGCTCCATGTGGAGTAGATGGAGTTGCTCAAATTTGAATATAATTTGGACATGCTAGTGTGTGTGTTCCACTAGGTGCATAATATCCCCCATAATATTCCAACATGAGCAAAAATTCCAATACAATCCATATGGAAGCTAGAAAGAGGGATGCCACTCACAAAGCATGCAAAGGTGGCCATGTGGCTCTCATATACCAATAATGTGAAAACAACATGGTGCATATATGGGAGCATGTGGAGTTGTAAGAGGGTCCCATCCCAACCCACATGAGCTAGAGGTAAACCCAGATAAGATGCAAAGCTCACATATGGTTGGATGGTGGAATTATGGGGTGGTACAAGAAAGGTGGTGGAGTTAATAAAAGATGTTCCCCCAACTCAACTTGGGCATCAAGCATTTATCAAGAACCAAATACAATATATCAAGAGGCAAATACAATTAATAATGCATATGAGATAAGAACCAAATGAAAAAGGGTTTTATATGATGCTCAAATGCAAGGTGGCATGATGACATGAGCATGATATAATTATGATGCAACAATTATATGTAGGAAGGTAGCATATATATATACTAGGCTAGTAGCATTGCAATTGTTAGACAATTGGGATGCTACAACTCTCCCCCACTAAACAAGAATCTCGCCCCGAGATTCCTAGGAAAAAGAAACCAACACAAGGAGAGGCGGGTGTTCGGAACGAAGGTGACCCTCACGTTCCCAAGTTGATGAACAACAGAATGGTGTGACCACTGCACCTTGCAAACACTTGCTAGACTTGTTGCGAGTCTGCGTTTGCTTCAAGAAACAAAGTGTTAGAAGAATTGAAGGATTGTCGTGAGACAAGAAGGATAGGATGAACATAGCCCCGTATAAGGAAGATCGATGTATCATGGAGAAAGAAAGACACACCATTAGGATTAGAGATCAACAGATGCACATGACGATGATTCTTTGCCTCGCCGGAAGAAAGAGCTACTTTGGAGAAGTTAGATACCACTATGAAAATAGCATTGTTTCTTCCCTCGGATTTGAGAATTGAAGTCTAGAACAATATTGCCTTCAAACAATAGAGTTCCTTGATATCAACGAAAAGATTGAGTTAGACATTGTCGGATTATATTCTTGTTGCGCCGGTAAGAACCAAAGGATCACGCAATTGAGGTGCACGGATATAACTTCTAGACAAGGAGGTGATGCTAGATTATGGTGTGATCCCGAGAAGAAAAGAATATAGAGGATCTAGAGTTTATTGTAGGGATACTTATTGCTTTCTTTAACCTTGAGGCTAATGCAATAGATTTGCGACTGATGGCATCAACCATAATTGGCTTTACCACGAGAAAGGATTGACAAAAGGAAGTCAAATATATACTTCATCCTTCTTGTTGACGATGTCGAACACTAGTGGAATGAAGGGGAACTGAGAAGATATTGCATTTGCTTCCACCAGATAATTAAAGATTTTTCTCTGTGTAGAAAGGACGAGATCACCAACAAGAGATTATTAATTATGTTCTTGAGAGAAAACTCCGGAAAACAAGGACGTAAATAGAAGTATCGAGAAATAAAGGCCACTTCTACTTCCATGGAATGAGTTAAATCGCACAAATTCACCAATCCAATGTACAAGAGCGAATGATAAGAGTAGTGGTATGGTAGCTACTCCATCCCGCACTCAAAGCATTACTCCGCACTTGAATAGAAAAACCATGCAACCCAACTCCCAAAACAGACTAAAGATCTTGACAAAAGAACTCATGGAACTTCATTAGAAAACAAGGATAGATGCAAACGATTCGCCGGATTCAAAGATAGATACAGATGATGATGTTGTCGTCATGTCAGAAGTACCAAGCCACCGGAAAGATATGAAGGAAGATTACAGAGAACAACTGCCAGATTCAACAAATAACGAAAAAGATAGCACCAACTTGAACAGAAGGATTACAAAAGATCTGAAAAGTCTTCATGGCCTCCGGTGGATTGAGCATAGATGATAGAACGAGCGGGTTTCAAAAGATTACTTGACGAGACAGAGGTGAAAAGAAACTCCATGTTCTTCTTGAAATGATTGAGAGAGATTTAGCAGTCTTGAGGAAAAACTTCAGCGGAACGACGATGATAACTCGCCAACAAGGAAAAACTCCGGGTTTGATTGAAGATGGAAGATGGAATTAAGGGAGACGGCATGCCTAGGCAGGCACCCTAGGCCCACGGCATGTCGTCGCCAGCCGCATCTAGCAGAGCGGAAGCAACCACTGCCTCGGCCGCCGCCCACGATCCGCTCCCTCGGAGCCGCCCCTTCGAAGGAGTTGCCGCATCCTCCCCTCCCCCAGTACCTTAGGCACCAGGGGCCGCCGCCACCGCGGCCAACGCCGACGGAAGCGGTGGAGACGGGGACTGCCTGAGGTGGTTTTGAGGTGGCGGCGCAGGATCGTCCCGGTGTGTCGCAGGATCGTCCCGGTGTGTCGCCCTGGGGGATGACACGGGAGCCGTAGATCGGTTTCAGCTGCCCTCAGCGAAAGAACACCTTGACATAGAGGAGCTGCGTGCCAGCTGGTCTGGAGAGCACACACGACAGAAAAAATGAGATCATGAAAAGAGGGAAACAATTTGGATCTATGACCGCAACATGTGTAGTATTTATATTATTAAACATAAAGCAGAAAATAGATATTATAGAAATGAAATCATGAAAGAGATGTTCTTTTAGATCCAACAAAAGGAAATACGAACCAAAAGCATCAGGCCACGTATGTTAGCTCCGTGGATTACTACGCTGAGCCCCCTCCCCAACACAGACACACCATTTAACTGGGTGGGTGCTCAATGGAAAATATTGTTATTTTGTAACATTTAATTAGTTTTGATTCTCTCCCCACCCTATCAATCGTTACATTCGTAAGTTATTAATAAATGCATGTTCATACTTGGTATGGCTACAAGATGAAAAGTGTAAGGTGTAAGTTGTTTTATGTGCGATAGTTTCATATGCATGGTTCAGGGCGGCCTCTGGCCATCGATACAGTGCGGGTCGTGTGCCAGCCGATGTCAGATCCCGTGGTTCGAGCCGGGTGGTCAGAGCATCTCCACTCACAACCCCAATTAAATCCCGGCGTAAGACCATATGGGGAAGCGTCGGCGCAAGAACCGGCTATGGGGGGATCCGCTCTCCAGCCGTAACCCCCAAATCGGCCTCCAAATTAGAAATTCGAAATTCGAACAAGAAAAAATATGATGGGTAGAACGGGCCGATCGCCAATCGCCGATCGCATAGCCGAACATAAATAGTATGGACGTTTAACGGTTACAAAATAAAGTCTCGACGATTCCATCGTCCCAAATCGGTGCAAATCATCATAGTCTAGCGATCAAAAGAAGTCGCACCGGCATCACAAAGCATAGCGGCGCATCAGACAGTGGCGTCGACATCGACGACCGGCGGGGGAGTGCCTATCGCCGGTGCGCTCGCAGGTGCTGGGGTAGTGGATGCCGCAGGTGCTGGTGAAGTGGATGCCGCAGGTCCTGGGACATCGGCCCAGCCTGGGTTGTTGCCGAAGACGGCGACGGCGACGAGACGCTCCCTTGGCTCCCCCACGCATGCGGGGGCAAGCTTGGCATGCCCGCCATGCCCGCCATGTGGGCGGCTCTCTGCGCCATGAGTACCTCTGCGGCCAGAGCCTCCGAGGCCCGCCTCTTCCTCGCCCTGAGCTCTCTCTGCCGGCGGCTAGCGTTCTCGACCTGCCGGCGCTGTAGGTCGAATGCCCACTCCGCATTCGTCATCCCCTCCGGCCGCTCCTTCTTCGGCTTGCCCCTCTTCTTCGCTGGCGGCGTTGTTGCCGTCACGCAGGGAGCGGCGTACTTCTTCGGCGGCATGGTGGCGATCTGGTCTTTGCTAGGAAATGGCGGGAGTGGGAGGCGAGGCGGTAGGGGAGGGGGGAGATAGGGGCTAATTTTGGAGGGAACCAGCGCTAATTTTGGTGGCAAAAGGAAATAATTTTAACTAGGTCGCCGACAAGGCTGGCCCGTCGAACTTTTCCCCACCCTCTGGCGCCCCCGCTAGCCTCCTTTGGAATTGGGTTTCGACCGGACTCACCGCGTAAATTGAGCGCGCGCGCCGGCACCAAAACCAATTGGGGGACGCGGCTGGGGCCGAAAATTGGCGCCGGCGGCCCTCAAAGGCCTTTGGGGAGCCTTTGAGGGCCACGAGTGGAGATGCTCTTATTGCGGAAAATTCGACGAGGAGATTTCCTCCGAAAGTATGTGTGGACAATTAGCGACCGCCGACGATAATGTTCATATGGGTCTCCATCCCCAGTTCTGGAGATTTAACAGATGAGTGCACTGGCGAATTCTATTCAGATGAGAAGTTCAGGGGCTTTTCTACAATATGGTGACAACTGATCCAAATATGGATATCTCCGGTGTACTTCTTCCTTAACTTAATTTCGATATTTAGGCTAAAACTATTATTTTTAATACATTGTGTCACATCAGCTAGCTCATACCTTACCGATGAGCTCAGTGAATCAGCGAATCTATAGCAAGCTATATATCCGTTACATACTACTCCACACAGCGGCCAGGTAAAGCATCAAAATTGCAACAACAATATAAACATTCTTTCTTTTCCGAAAGATCATATCCGTTAATACATTGGACGGTATTTCCACATTTCAGTAGCTGCACGCGCTATACGATCACTAGCTTAGCTAAATTTCTGAGGCTGCGATTTGATCTTTCAAAGCCAGAGAGCGCCGGCCTGGCGGAGGAGCGGCACGAGCTGGCCGCCCAGGTGCAGCGACATGACCCTGTCGGTCGGGCCTATGAGCGCGCCACCGATGAAGACCGTCGGCACGGGCGGGCTCCGGCCGACCATGCCGGCGAGCGCCCTCTCGACGTCCTTGCCGCGGGGGTCCTTGTCCAGCTCGTGCACCGCCCAGCTCACGCCCATCTCCGTGAAGAGCGTCTGCACTGCGTGGCACATGCAGCAGTTGCTCCACCCGAAGATCACCACTGCGCGCTCAGACGCCAGCCACTTCACTCTCTCCGCCGCCATTGCCGGTCGGATTGTTTGGTGGCTACCTACCTCTCTATTTATCTCGATCGATGGACGATCTCAGCTCTAACTTAGCTACCGTTGTTTCTTGGAGTTCTTATGGTGGTGGTGACCCAACGGTTCTATTTATAGATGTTCGATGGGGCCAATCGAAGAGGTGGTCGGTGCAGAATATATGACCTCTGCCGGGAGATTCTCGTTTCACTATTGTTATTTTTACCTTTATTAAGAAGGGGCCAATATCAAACATTATCTATTATCCTGGTTTGATGATTCATTAGGTTCATGATGATAAGCTAGGTTTGGAATCACTCTAATTGCCTTCTTTTGCCACTTCAGTTGACAAAGAATACTCACATTCTTTGGAGTGGACACCACGCAGCACGTTTTATTACGGATGCAATTTGGCTAGCACATCCTTTTTAATGGGCCTACTTTGTATTCTCGACGTGGCACCACGGCGTGATAAGGAATTTCCACCTCGATATAGGAATAAATTGGCAAGAATAAGTAGGCCACGAATTTCCACGTCAAATAGGCAGTAGGCACAAGAAGAATAAAGGTCCATTTGTACCATATGAATATCTCTAGAATAAGCTTCTAGTAATGCTTTACTTAATTAAGAAGGCAACAAGGTTGAATTTTCAAAATGCATGTTTTTTATATTTTCATAGTCAAGATATCACGAGAGCTATTTCATCATTTGTCGCACAAATAAAAATATTGATGGATTGTTTTCCTTTGTTTAGGGTTATGTGGATCTTTATTATGTAGAAATTGTGTGTAAACTATATTGCCTCTATATCTTTGATGCGACATTCGAGTTAATAACAGCTCCCTTTATATAAAAAATATGTTACTAGAGGTATGGAGTCCAACAGAACTACAAGTGTATTTGGTAGCATTGTCATGTGCCGGTGACACTGTGCATTTTATCCTAGATATGCTTTCTCGGAAGGAGCTCATTGATCCTATTATCGACTTTATTTTTTTATTAACCCTTGGGGTGCATATCCACCCATGTTCAAAAATGTAACTTTTTCATACAGAAAGTTTTTTACTCCCTCCGTTTACTATTACTTTAGGTTTTAGGTTTAGTTGTAAAGTTTGACCAAATATGTAGAAAAAATATCAAGAACTACAATATAAAATCAATTGTATTAGAATCCTTACAAAGTATATTTTCATATGATATGCTTTTGGTATTATGGATGTTGATATTATTTCTTATATTCTTAGTCAAGCTTTATAAAGTTTGACTTTGACTAGAACCAGGAAGCAAAGTAAATAAATCGGAGGAATTACTTATTTTTGGAGATAGATCCTCCTATAACCATGTATATTTGATGCCAAAATATGACTTTAACATGTATAACATGGAATCGAGGGACCCGAGCACAAAAAACAGAGGTCCCTTCCCCTCTTCTCTCTTGCTACAGTATGTGAGCAGGTCTCGAAGTGCCCTGGGCCGTACCGATGCCTCTCTCGTCGGCACCGCCGGCTGGATGCGGTGAAGGGGAGGTGTCAGCTGTAGATTTAGGTCTTACTCTTGTAGATGTAGTTTTCTAGGTTTGTTTTGGAGAAGGACCCCAGGTCTTCGCTGCTAGATTTGGGGTGTCCAGTGCTGGTTTTTGCTGCTCGCGCTCTTCTGGTCGGAGCGGAGCTTGGAGACTGTGCCGCCGTTTCCACAAATAAGGTGGCGATGGATCTTCTCATTGGGCCTCGACTCTGTGTGGTGTGTGCTCTCCTGGCTGGTTGCGGAATCACGAGGAGTGGCGCCACAGTGCACTGGGGCATGTGGTGGTTCTACTCCTGGCCGGTCCTGGAGGCAAGAGGAGTGCTACTGGGCACCGTCGTTGGATCCTCGAAGAAGATGGGTTTGTTGGCCGGCTCTGGGGGTGGTAGATCATGGAAGTCATCTTCCCCTTCCTTGTGGTCATGGTGATGGACATGAAGTGGGAAAGGGCTCCAGGATCCGTCGTTCCGAAGCACGACAGGCCGTTCGTGGGCATGTTGTGTCAAGCACGCCGGAAGCTGCTAGTTTCGTGGCTTCGGGAGTATCCAAGCGGCGGCAATAGGATGTCGTGGCTACCTTGGCCATTTGTGGCCACTTCAGGCGCCATGCCGACGTTCTTCTTTACCTCTGGTTCGGAGGCCCTTCCCTGAGCTTCATCGGAATCAATGCTTAACTGCAGGCAAGTGGTTCGTCCCCGCTAGCGTTTAGGTGACCGACGATGGAGGCTCATCGCGCGCGGCGGAGGAGGACCCCTAGTACGTAATTTCTTTTCTTCTTTCTATACTAGGGTATTTTTTTGCATATTTTTGGGCCTTATCTTCAAATTCTCGTGCACAGGTCACATTTAGTCATACTTTGGCACCAAAATTGTACAAGATCATATATCATGGCATCGTTTTTACGACTTGTTGATAGGTTGAAGCCCTGGCTTTATCCTTTCCATGTATGCAAGATGAAGTAAGGCTAGCTTCGTCTTCGGAAGAAAAAAATTGGCTAACTTCTATCTGTGCTAACTAGGGCCTTTAGATTTCTGCACATGGTGCACGTACGCTTGGTATTTTCAATGCATTCGTGTCTATGATAGGGATAGTATGCGAAATTAGAAGACCAAGGAAAAGATAGTAGTTTGGACAGTTTAGTGTTAGTACATAATTGTAGTATAGTAGCAATATATTTGGGGCGTATGTACGTCATCCTTTCCTCAATTCGAAAATAAGTGCCATGGATTAGTGTAGATACGCATATATGAAGACGCGTTTGAGTGTGCAGAAAAATACCTAGTATTTAGACAGATCTGCCACTTATATTTCTGCAAAGAGAGGGTATTTTTCGGGTACACACGCACTGTGGCGCGTCGACGGCGCGTGCGAATGGGATGCGGCGCGCGAGAGAGCAGTAGGTCTCGATGGGAATAATGTACGTTTTCCGACATGTGAGCCGATCGAATCGAGTCGACATGGACAGAATCGAAGATCGATCCTAACTAGAGCTTTTGAAGCTGCTCGGGTTAGATTCGCAAAAAGAAAAAGAAAAAAAGGGAGAGATATAAGCGCTGCTTCGGCTAGATATGATGCGATTATGGTATGATCGAGCTACATCGGCGCCACGTGAGACAGCGATCGAGCACACGGACACAGGCAGCTAGCTAGCGTGGGATCTTCCGGCCGGGCCGAAAGGTGAACGATGCGAGCCGGTCGAGTTAATAGCATAAAACCACCACTTTGTTATAAAATGTTCGGAAAATCACCACCTTTCGTTAATTTTGCAAATGTGATCACTATTCAGCAAGTTTTTTCCAATTCGCGCTAAACTCTAGATTCCAGCGAATTGACGCTGTTTCCGACAGGCGGACCCCACCAGGATGATGACGTGGCACAGGGTGGACGGCTCCGGACCGCCGCCGTCGCACGCCGTAACGGGGATGTCTGAAGCAGGGCCACTTGCCAGACCCCTCCTCTCACTCTCCACTTCAGTCCTCCACCGCCAGTTACTCGCACGAACAGCTGCTGCCGCACAGCCATCGACGCCGATCGTCCCTTCGTGCAACCCGGCCGCCGTCCAGCGTCGCCATGCCCAGCTGGGACGACGGCTCGTCCTCTAGCCACTCCATCCTGTCGGTGAGCATTATAGCTTTATTATAGCTCTCTGTTTAGATCGACATGAATGGGATTTTAGGGTTCCGGTTAGATCTGCCATAGATTGAGCTCGACTAAACTCATTTTCTCTGCAATTTAGGACTTTGTGGACATGGATTATGCACCTGCTACCTGGGATGACCCCTTATTTCACGGTGTGGCGGTGGATTATCCAGATGTTTGCCGCATGCACAAGCTAGCCCCACAGAAATGTGTTGCTTTTGGAGGGACAAACACGGGCCGTAGATTTTACATGTGCCAAGTTCAGAATGTAAGTTTCAACTTATTTTCTTACATCATAGACTTATAAAGAATTCTTGTAGATGCTCTTGTAAATGTTCCTGCAAAATGCTCCTGTAAAATGTTCCTGTAAAATGTTCCTGCAAATTGCTCCTGTAAAATGTTCCTGCAAAATGCTCTTGTAAAATGTTCATCTTAGTTTCTACTTATTTTTTACTACATGTGCCACTGTTATTGATCAATTAGTTAGTCTCTTTTTTTGTAAATGCTCCTGTAAAATGTAGAGTTTTTATATACTCCTGTAAATGCAGAGTCTTTTATATGAACTTTCTAGTTAGTCCCTTTTTGTCAGCCAAATTGAAATGTACAAAGAATTCTTTTGCCAGAGAGAACAATGTAGTTATATTTTTTCTATGCACTGTAGGAGGTCATGAATTGTGGGTTTCAGTCTTGGATAGATCATGAAGAGTGGCTAGACACTTTGCAGAGGGCTTTAAGTAGGCTTTGGGATATGTATAATGAAGCTAATGATGGAAGAATTGATGACACATATGAACATGGCATTCTGGTTAAGCAACTATCTGATGATAAGGCAAAGATAGAGAAGAAACATTTTGCACTCTTGGAAGATGTGAAGAACTTCATGAATGAAACCGAGAGGAAGTATCTTGAGAGCAACTACATGAAGATTACTGAGCAGAGTGTGGCTGAGGGGAAGAGGGAGGAGGACAATGTAGCTCTTCACAATACAGCTCTAAAGAATGAGGTTAAGGTATTGAAGAATGATGTTGAAGAACTGAAGCAGGTATTGAGGACTCAGGCAGATGTGTTTAAGGCAAAATTGAGAAGTGTGAAGCTGAAAAGAAAGGCCTTAAGGATGAGAAAAAAAAGCTTGAGTACATGCTATTTGACCTCTTTAATTTCAGTGATAGTCTGAAGAAGAAGGTGCAGGCAATCAAGGATATTTGTGATGGGAAGTGAGTTGTAATGGTGGCTTTGTGTTGAGCCTATGTGTTGAATTATTGTTGAACTACTATGTTGTATGTGTGGTTGGATCTGTTGAACTTGTATTGTTGAACTACTCTGTTGTATGTGTGGTTGGATCAGTTGAACTTGTATTGTTTAACTACTGTGTTGTATGTGTGGTTGGATCTGTTGACCTAGTATTGTTGAACTATTAGTGCTATATGTGTTGTTGGATCTGTTGTTGGAACTATAAATATTCCAAGATAGATTCTCTGAAATGCAGTCTCAAATAGGATGCAGTCTCAAATAGGAACATGAATATGATAGATTCTCATAAATAGGTAGTAGATCCATAGTTTCAAACACACAACAAACCATAGTTTCAAAAGTAGTCTCAAACAGGAACATAGTCTTACACAACTCAGTTTCAAACACACAGGAACTTAGTTTCAAACACACATAGTTGCAAACAGACAACTATTACTCCTTGGTTTTTTTGAAGCCCTTGTAGCTGTTATGCTTCCCAGCATTGAGGTAGCCCTTCATCTTTTGGGTCAGCTTGGGTTCTCTGCCACTAGTCCTGGGTGCAGATGGTGTACTGCTTTGTTGTGTAGCCCTTGGAGCAGATGGTGTACTGCTTTGTTGTGTAGAAGGGCCAGTCCTTGGAGCTGATGGTGTAGCAGTAGAATGGCCAGTCCTTGGAGCTGGTGGTGTAGCAGTAGAATGGCCAGTCCTTGGAGCTGGTGGTGTAGAAATAGAAGGGCTAGTCCTTGAAGCTGGTGGTGTAGCAGTAGAAGGTCCAGCCTTTGAAGTGCTCTGTGATGTAGAGCAACCCTCTGACATGTTATCCCTAGTTGCCTACAAACAAGACAATCAAGAGAAAGGTGTTAGTAGCTTATTCCATTAAGTGGTCATATGAAACGAGAGCAATAAAAATGTAAATTACTACCTTGTGCTGTGTTTTTCTCAGAGCTAGCTCAGGCCTTAGCTTAACTCCACATGATGTGTATCTATGGCATGGCTGATGACAGTTGCTACAAGTGATGGTTGTCATCCTAGATGTATCTCTAGGTGCAGGTACCTCAAATGCACCCTTCCTCCTCTTTGTCTGCTTTCTGCCAGGCTTTTCTTTGAAAACAGGAGGATCTATGTCTAGGTAAGGTGTCTTGGTCCAGGCATCAGAACCAAGGACAGGGAAGATCACATTCTTGTAGGTTTCTTTGTACATGGGTTTCTTAAAGAAGTCATGCACATAGTCCTCTGGATATTGTTTGAGCTTCATTATCACAGAGATGGCATGATTACATGGAATCCCTGTCACATCCCAATATCTGCAACCACATGTCTTAGCTCTCATATCTACAGCATGAACTCCAGGACAACTTGTGCCAACCTTCCATAGACCAAGGGCAGCATTCTTAGGAGTGCATGTTCTTGAGAATTTTTTGGCTTGTTCTAATTTTTCAGAGTAGAAAGGTGTGATCTCCCATCTTGTAATCTCTGCCTTCTCTCTTATAGCACTATACTTGACCATCAACTTGTCAATTATGCCCTTAATCATAGACTGGATTGGCTTGCTCCTTACATCTAATATCATTTTGTTGAAAACCTCACTAAGGTTGTTGACAGTGAGATCTGTTTTGCAGTTGGTATCAAAAGCATACCTGGCCCAAGCTTCAACAGGAATTTGCATGAGCCAATTGTAACCTTGCTCACAATCCCTCTTAATTGTTTCCATTGCATCATCAAAGCCAGCCTTGGTGTATGAATAACTAGCTTGGAATATAGACTTCCTGAGCTCTTCTCCACTAAACCCTGCTGACTTGAAATTGGCATATATATGCATCAGGCAAAACCTCTGAGGAGAGTTGGGGAACACATGAGATACAGCTTTGAGCAAACCCTGAATAAATAATCAGTAAATTATGTGTTAGTGTTAATTACTAGTAGAAAGAAGTACACAGAAACAAAGAAGTACACAAAGAATCACCTTCTGCCTATCAGATATGATAGTGTAATTCCCAAACTTCCTAGAGGTTCCAATGCAATATTTGAGCTGGGTTAGAAACCACAACCAACTAGCAGTATCTTCTTTGTTCACAACACCAAATGCTATGGGAAAAATATTGTTGTTCCCATCTCTTCTAGTGGCAGCCAAGATTTGTTGTCCAGTGGTCAATTTGATAAAACAACCATCTAGGCCTAAAGTAATTAACACTATGTTACTAAGTAGACATGCATATGAAAGTTGAAACACTTCAAATACAGGATGTATATGGATATACAAGTAAACTCACCTATGAATGGCCTACATCCATCAAGGAAACCTTGTCTTGAAGCATTTAGACATACAAATAATCCATGGAACCTAGGATTTTTACTTGGGTGCTCCAACAACTCTTTTGTTGTAACAATACATCTGCTTCCTGAATTTGTATCCAATATGGCTTGTAGATAGTCTCTCAATCTGGTGTACTGTTTTTTCTGATCACCAAGTACAACTGTGAAAGCCTTCTGCCTAGCCCTATAAGCTTTGCTCTTTGGCACAGTCACTCCAAATTTAACCTTTGAATTGTTAATCAGTGTGTCAACACAGGTCCTTGGATCTGTTCTAATTGCTTGTTCAGACTGATGTGCTAGACAATCTATGGTGACCCTGGTGTTTTCTCCATGGGGGTTGCAAGTGTGCAAAGGGTTGAACTTTCTAATGCAGAAAGTCTTCTCATGCTTAATGATGGAGGAAGACATAAAGAATGGACACTCAGCTTCACTGCAATTAACAATGACTCTATCTGGGTTATTCCTATGTATGCATAGTTCCTAAGCTGAGCAATGTGGTAGTTTCTAAGAGCTATCCTGAACTAATACACATCTTTAAAACACAATTTGAGAGCAAACTGTTCATGTGCATCAACCCTGGACTCATCATACCACACCTTCTTCTTCAATTTCTTCAGCATCCTCTTCTGCCCACTAGGCAAAACCCACTTCTTCACATAACCATCATCAGCACTGTTAGCCAACTCATCAGGGTTGCTGTCCTCCTCGTCACCTGAGGGTATGAAAAAGAACCCATCTTCTAATTCTTCCTCATGATGTGATCTGCTTGTTGGGCCTTTCCTCACTGCCTTCTCCAGCTTGTCCTAAAAAAACACTCATCCTCCAGCTGCACCTCCTCTTCCTCTTCTTCTTCTTCTTCTTCTTCTTCATACAACTCTTCCACTTCACTTTCTCCTTCAAAGTGAATTGCAGGATCTCCTCTTTTCTTCTTACTATGCCTAATCTGCTCCAAACCCTCAACTTCTTGTCTCTTCCTCCTCAATTCCTTGATGTACTCTAGCTCTATTGCAACAGCCTTGTCATGCTCCTCAGGTTTGAACTGAAGCTCATACATGAAGTCATCATCACTATCAACTACATCAACTGGTACAACATCATAAGGAACAATTGATTTTCCCTTTTCCTTGTCCAGCTTGCCCTTATCAAAGTTGCAACTCTGCTGTGTACCTATGAATAAGCAATCTGAAATATCCACAGCTACAGGATATATCTCTTTCTCCACTGGGGGGTGCAACTGCCCAACTTCCTCCTCACTGATATATGACACACCATCTCTGTCCACACTAAGTACTACTGGAGCAGCATTTGGGGTTTCAAATTCCACTTCTTCTTTGTTCAGTCCAGGTGGAATCACTGCATTCTCTTTGATTACTATCAAGTTGAGGACCTTATCATCCTGAAAAAGCTCTTTCATCTTCAAAACCTTTGCCATGTTTGTAACGGGCTCCAGTCCATCTAACCCAGTTCCCTTCTCTCTGATGTAATACATGGTGTCCTTGTAACTATAACCACCAAATTCCTCAAGAAGTGCCAGCAAAGTCAGATAGGTTATGTATGAAGAAGACATTGTCCTCTCTAGATTATCCTCACCAGGGAAATTAAATCTTATGTCCCAGATATCATCATCCAAACTGCAGTTAAACAATTTAAACTAAAAGTTAGTGGATCACTAAACTAATCTCTAATTAGATTGTCATCACATTATTTATGCATAGGCTCCTATGCAGTGAATCACTAAACTAAACCCTAATCAGAGCAAGCAGACTAAGCTACACATCAGATCAAGCACTACAGTACGCTTCACATTAGATCAAGCACTACACTACCCTAATCAGAGAAGGCAGTACAAATCAGATAAGGTGAAGTGAGGAGCTTACTCGATGCCGCCGAAGGACAACCTCCAGCGGTGGCTCGTCTTCGCTGGTGAACTGAGAATCGCCCTTGCCAAGGCGGCGGTGGCTTCGGTAGGTCTCGTCGGCGAGCCAAATCCATCTCGTGGCGGCGACCGCGGGGATAAGGCGGCGCGAGCAGTCCAATCCCTGCCTCCGCTGCCACTAGATCCCGAATCGCCTAAATCTTCGCCGCTATTTAAAGGGCCGCCGCCAGGGTCGCCGCCGGGAGTAGCCGCTGCCATCGTCGAACAGTGTGCGAGGGGGAGAGCAACTAGGCGCGCGGAGGAAGTGAGCGAGCAACTAAAACCTAACTGCTTCAGACATCCACGTTAACGGCGTGCGACGGCGGCGGTCCGGAGCCGTCCACCCTGCGCCACGTCATCATCCTGGTGGGGTCCGCCTGTCGGAAACAGCGTCAATTCGCTGGAATCTGGAGTTTAGCGCGAATTGCAAAAAACTTGCTGAATAGTGGTCACATTTTGCAAAATTGACGAAAGGTGGTGGTTTTCCGAACATTTTGCAGCAAAGTAGTGGTTTTATGCTATTAACTCCGAGCCGGCCACACATGCGTGCTAGCATATTTGTTATTATGTATTTGATCTCCTGCTCCTGTCAGCCAAATCAAATTAAACGCGCCTACAGGTTTCCATATTCCCGCACGCAGGTTCGTGCAAAACAGATCGATCCGCCACGATCACAAACTGGATCACCAACATCCATCTTCAATCTTGTAGTACTCCCTCCGTTTTAAAATATAAGATGTTTTAGCTTTGTGAAAGAGACGAATATAGATCCTTTTATTGTGCAGAAAAGCAATTCCATCATAGCCTGCGGGTCTTCTTCATCCCTGCAGCTGATAGGTTCACAGGATCTTGCCGCGGTACCAAGTTGTCACGCCAGATTTTGACCAGCCAGCCAGAGCGAACGCACGCGCCATATCTCACTCCTCGCTTGAGAAGATCAAGCCCGTGTACTGTGTACCACACATTGCCAGGTGGCAGGTATATAGATAGGTCCTGGCTGAACGTCGTGCCCAAGAGATTTCCTGCAAGGTCACCTTGTCCCAGGCCGGATAGCCAATGCATAGCCTTCTTCAGTCGTCTCCCCAATGGAAGTCTCGTACCATATAGTGTAGCTCCACAATCAAACTAGTTGGGAATTGCATAGGTCGGAATAGCTTGTACACAACTGCCTTGATCAGCACTTCCTCCCCACCGTATCCATGTGCTATGAAAGCCCAGCTTAGTCGTTACACATTCTAAGTAACGCCAATCCAGGCGCACATATGCCTAAGCCAAATCTAGCTAGCTTGCACGCACAAAACTTGGACCGTTCCACTGAATTACTTTTGGACCACATGAATGCACTCAAAAGCCAATCCACGCGGTCATATGCTATTTTCATGTAACCCGTCTATCCAAATACCAGGAACAAAAAAACTTGTCAAAGGAGAGCAAATATATGATCCAGGTCAATTATGCTCTGGCAACCACCAACTTCTGTACTAGTACATTTGAAAGAGCTGGTTATTTTTCAAAAACAAATAGTATTCAAGTTTCAGGTCCAAGACATTCACTGGTCAATGCCAAGGATGCTAGCTAGCTATGACAACATTGAGTTCCTACTACAACTTTCACGAACATGACCCAGACAACAAACAGCCTATAACGCTCCTACATTCCGGCAACACCACAATGTTCTTTACTACTACAAGCCACCGCATTACAACAAGTTAAAAAGCAGAACACCAAACAGAACTGGAGATCAACTGATCTTTATTGTCTTGATCAACATGAGAGGTCGACAGACTCGCAGCTCCAACTCAGTCAGCTATATCTCAACACAACCCAGTACTCGCAGCTCCAACTCAGTCAGCTATATCTCAACACCCAGTACCGCTGTTAATAAAGAGTAAAAAACAACATGAGTATGGCAGAAGACAAAGATGAACTGACGAGTTATCATGTTCTACTTCAGCAATATGTTTGCAATGCAGGGAAGTTCACGTAGGCTTCATGAGATATTCTTGCAGTCCATTTACAAGAAAAAATGTTTTACAAGACTTGACAGTGCCAAATTAGGTACCAAATGTAATTATCTTGATGTTGATATATTGGCTTATTTCATGTCATACAATGTACATGCAGTAACAGAACATCAAATAGAATTTTGCTCTCTTTCTCTACAAAGAAATGTAAGTTGATATTATGTCCAAGTACAGAGTTTATCCTATCCAAACTTGCACATATCAAGGACACTAAGGAATATATTTGCTCACAAGAAGGCATTGAAGCGTGCAAGTGTTGATCTCCCGCTTTAATTAAGATGTGGTCCAGGATTATAGCAGAATTTCTCCTCGGATGATTCATTCTTCAAAGAGGCTGTGGAGATACTTGGCTCCGCCGTTTCTTTCTCACATGGCATTTCCTCCTCGTGCTTCCGCTTCCTACTAGAAGATGATGCTTCATGTTGCTTCTCCGCATCTGTAAATGGTGAGAAGATGAAAATGGTAAACACGTAGTTTTACTCATCATTATCAAAAAGTCAGTCTATAACGATAGTTGCTAGCGCAAAATGGTGGTATTGTCATATACTAGTTTCAGCTTGATGGGTAAGCACTAAAGATGCTAGTCATAATTCATTTTGATCATTAAATACCATATTCTATGGTGATTGCAATTGTGACCCCAAAGCCAACACTCCTGATGCTGATGGAAATCATGATCATCAGCAGCAGGTTACAAGCAAAGAAAACTGCAAATTCACACATACCTCCGCAAGCATAAGTGGATATCTGACAAGTAGAAGTAGCCACGAAGCCAGCAGGTGGCAATGTCATTTGGAAAGGGTAAACCCCCATGAAACGATGACAAAGAAACTTGTCCTTGAGGGTCAAGTTCTTGAGATCAATGACAAAGTGTGAATAGATGCCACCCGTAGAGTACACAAGGGCTTGTCCCGCAGCCACCATATAGACTCGAAACCGCCGGCTGAAGCCGGTCAGCTCGTTAATCTCGGTTTGCTTCTCCAACTCCCACGACATATTGCCACCAGCGTCGTCCTTGTTGAGTAGCCACACTTGCAAGGTTGTTCTGCCAACGATGGTGGCAAGGCAACACTCGCCGGCCTTCTCGGTATCTCCTATGCCGTATACTTGCCGCGGCCTTATTGACTGCGTTGAGAGGACTTGTAGTGGAGCTGGGAGAGGGACCGTGGAGAATGTCATGGTGGTGGTGTCGAGAAGGAGCGAGGAATTCTGATCGCGTCTCCAGAATATAAGCCCAGCCGCCCCGGCGGGCATTGCCGGCGTACACAGTGTCGCCACAGCAACGCCATCCACCCACGGGTGGCAGCGCCACTCCGGCGAACCGGAGCGGTACTCCATGGCTCGCAGCCTTGGGCCGTCTCGCTGCACGGTGACGACGCGGAAGGATTCCCCATGGCCGCCGAGCAGGCAGTCTGACATGTATTCTGCTCCTGGGCAGGGGTCTTTCGATGGACGCCGCACGGCGACGTGGCGGTGGGAGACGGGGTCGTAGATGGAGAGGGAGTCGCCTCTGCAGAGGAGGAGGCGGCCGTTGTGGCAGTCCCGGAGGCGCCACGCCTGGTCGTGCTCCAGGCGGGTGAGCAGGAAGTCTCCCCCGCGCGCGGCGGCGGCGAGATCGGGGTCGGAGCGGACGGAGGACGACGGATGGAAGATGGGGAGCTGGCCGAGATCTGTCTGGGAGACGAAGAGGCCGAGGACGGGCGGCGAGGGGTGGCGCTCGCGGAACCGGCGCAGGAAGTCAGGGCTTGAGGCGACGCGGCGCCAGCGGTGGGAGGAGATCGCGGCTCGCGCGAGGGACGCCGGCGACGGGAGCTGGAGCAGGATTTCCTCGATATTGTCGTCCTTGAGGGCGTCAACGGTGGTGGCGCCGGCGTCGCTACTAGTCTCCATGGGCTGCAACGGCGGCGCGGCCATCTGGAGGGCCTTGAGTGGAGGCCGTGGAGCGCGGCGCGTCGCGGCGTCGCTGGAGAATTCGGGGATGTGGGTTGGGGCGGACTGGCGGAGGCATCAGGGGTTCCAAGTAGGTGACGGGAAAGCTCGCGTTATTCGCCGGCGAATCGGAAGCGACAGTGACTGACTGGCTGAGAGATCAAACAGGCCGTTCGTAATTGTCTAGTTGGGCTGGCCGGGCTGGATCAGGCCGAAATACAACAAGGCCAGTCTACGGCATTAAAATGTAGGGTTCATTTCTCGAAAAGAAATTTCCCTAAAAAAACTCTCGAAAAGAATTGCACGATTCCTTCGAAAATATAGAAAATAAAAATGCAGGAATATTATTGCAAATTGCTTGACCATTTGTTTTCCGATAAGTTAGACATTGTGTGCTATCAGTGACGCATGTCTCAATCACGATGACCGACAACACATATAATAAAAGAGTAGCACGAGTCTATCTCCGCCATGCTATGGTGGATGTCACCGAAGCATGGAGCATGTCGTGTTTTGGTTCCATGAATCAATTTTTTTTTTGGTCATAGGGATTGTAGTCCAACTCTTCGGCCAGTTTGAAGAACAAAAGACGAAGAGACAAAGGACTAAAGGTAGTGGAATAAGTGATCCCAAGTATTATTCGTCCTTTCATGCTGACCAGTTCATTTAGTGTATGGGAAGCAAATTTAGCATCCCCGCGAGTAAATCTATGATGTCAAGTTACAACAATATTTCAGTGGCCAATGGTATTCTAGTTTCGCATCTCCCTTCTCTAGTCACTCTGATTATCGTGCTTGCTTTTCATCGGGCTATTTGATCATAAGTCCTGATCACGGCATGTTCACGATAAGTGACCAAGTTGAGTGTACTCTATCATAGAATCAAATCTTACGGGACCAATTGACTAGAGGGACTTTTTTTTGGCTAAAACTCAAATGAACACAAGTTCGTGTGTTTGGACTCGTTTGGAAACATTTGAACTCCTATCTCCTATGAACTCAAATTTATTTGTCTCATTAGCTCGAGTTGGGCCCACATTGTTAGGTTTGCCCATGATGATTCTAGATGATTTTAGGAGTGGAGAAGCAACAAATGGCAATCAAATGTTTCTAGAACATTGTGTATAAACTAAAGCTCGGGATATTAGGGAAAGTAGAATCCATGATAAGCAAATTTGCGGACAGTCTTTACATATATAGAAACCAAATATGTTAAAGTTGTGATCCAAATTCATTAGAAGACTAACTTCTGATGGAGCGGGGCATGGCCCGTCACCGGTCAGCTTGGGCCGAATGGATTTTTTGGTACCTTTTGTGGCATGTCCAATGATTTCTTGAAGTTTGAAGAAACCGGTGAGGGGCTCATAGGCTATGTGGTTTAAGATTTTGTTGTCGACTAGATTAAGAGGAGGTTTCTCACATGTTATATGTTCAATGTTGGTGGATGTGCTATGAGTTTGGCGGCAACACTACAATCATTTGTTGCTCAATCTACAACCGAGGCAGAATACATGCTATTGCTAAAGTTGCAAAAAAAATTGTTTGGTTGAAAGGTTCATATGTTGAACTTTGTAAAGATAATTCTTGCATCAATCTGTTCTGTAATTGTGAAATTTCCATATAACTTACTAGGTATCAAATGTTTCATGAGAGAACGAAGCACATTGATATCAAGTACCATTATGTTCGCGACATTGTTTCACAAGGTAAACTGAAGGTTTGTAAGATTAGTACTCATGATAATCCTGTTGATATGATGACAAACCAGATCGTGCTGCGTGTGGTTCTTGTTTCATTCTTCGTTTTGCTTGCCGCGAGATAAAGCATCAAAATTGCAACGATGATATAAACAAACATATACAAGCTTCTTGTTTTTTGAACGAAAGCTAATTTCGTCGTTCTCATAACACCCATCCATCTCTCACAGGAAGAACACAACTGAAAGATCATATCCGTTGATACATTGGACGATCTTTCCACATTTAACTAGCAGCACGCACTATAGATCGCTAGCTTAGCTCAAACGAGGTTGCGATCACAGGTAACTGATTCTTCATAGCCAGAGGGCGCCGGCCTGTTGGAGGAGCGGCACGAGCTGGCCGCGGAGGTGCAAGGACATGACCCGGTCGGTGGGGCCGACGAGCGTGCCGCCGATGAAGACCATCGGCACCGGTTCGCTCCTGCCGACCATGCCGGCGAGCGCCCTCTCGACGTCCTTCCCGCGGGGGTCCTTGTCCAGCTCGTGCACCGCCCAACTGACGCCCATCCCCGTGAAGAGCGTCTGCACCGCGTGGCACATGCAGCAGTTGCTCGCCCCGAAGATCACCACCGCCCGCTCCGACGCCAGCCGCCTTACTCTCTCCGCCGCCATTGCTGGTCAAATGTTTTGGTGGCTACTCCTTGGCCAGTTTTCTCTTTCTGGATCGGTCGATGGATCGATGTTCAAGGCTCAGTTCTTCTGCCCTAGCTGTGTACGTAGGCTGTTGTTTGTTGAAGTTGTATAATGGTGATAACCGGATGTTGCTTATTTATAGATGATCGATATGATGAGGCAAATCGAGGAGGTGGAGGTGTTGGGTGCAGAATATATGTTCTCCGCCGAGAGGTTCTGGTACTAGCTAGGAGTACTACTTTTGTGATCTTTGCTTTTGGTAGGGGCCAAAATTCTTCAGTTAAATAATGGTTTTCAAACCATGATGAGTAAAAATTGTGGTGAATTAAGGACCCGGACATACTATATAGAGCATAACAAATGCTGGTATAGGTCGAACGGTGGCTTGATGATTCATTAAGTTCGCTCAATGCCCCCTTTTACCATTTCAGTTGACGAATAATACGTCCCTTTAGAATGGACATCGTGCATCACGTTTTTCATCGGATGCCATTTGGCTAGCACATCCTTTTTAATTGGCCTACTTGGTACTCTCGGCGTGTCACCACAATGTCATCAAATTTCCATATCGAGGTGGGAATATCAGCAGGAATAAGTAGGTGATAAATTTCAACGCCGACTAGGCGGTAGTAGGCGCACGAAGAATAAAGGGTCCCTTAATACCATGTGAATGTCGGTAAGTAGCACAATTTTATTTTATTTCCTGAAATGGGGGCATTATACCTGGCCTCTGCATAAATATTCTAATTTTTAGTGGTACTTTTATTTTTCAAATGTACTTCCGCAGAAATACGATGTTATCACTCATCATGTCCAATACATGGACTTTGACAGAAATCGAGCCCGAAGTTGTTAGGCCCCAAATGGAAACATCGGATAAATTTGTAAGGAGCACATTCATAAGGCGACTCACCAAATACATCCATCTTGTCCATTTATTGCCTGTCCATTCACGCCTAAAAGCTATATCTACAATAACTTCTTTTCTTTGGACAATGTTATAGAGAGACGGATATTGATGCGCTAAAGCAGAATCACCTAGCCACTTACTTCTCAAATTCTTGTATTTTGTCCATTCCCTACTTGGAAGTGGCTGCCTCTATTAAAGAAATCGTCTGTGACTCTCATCGGCCCCTTCGAAAAGGGTGAGTTAGTGGCTTTCGTCTTTACTTGGGATAAGGTTTTGGAGTACAAATATTTATTATGAATTATCTCTTGAATAACCACCTGCTAAGAAAATTTTTATTTTTAGTTCCAAAACCTCAATCCTAGCCCTCCTTGATCCTTTGGCCTACAAAGTAAGTTCCATTTTAAAAGTTTGTACTTTCTCTTCTGGCCATCACTTTGCCAAAAGAATTTAGATCGAAAGTAGTCTAATCTCTTTCTTACCCCTACGGGTATTTCAACAAAAAAGAGCATAAACCGCGGTATCGCATCAAGACTGTCTCCGTATGATAACATCTTGCCAATCCAGCTCGCCTACGTTTTTCAAATAGGTCTTACAATAGGTTTCCACTCCCCATTTTTTAGTTTCCTGAAATGTATCGATATGCCTAAGTATCTAAATGGAAAAGAGCGCGCACCCAAATAGACTAATATATTCATCTTCAATTTCTTTAGCTTGTCCAAAGCAGAAAACTCCACTCTTGTGAAAGTTGATTTCTAACCCTGATAGTTGCTAAAAAATGCACAATATCAATTTCACATTCAGAGCATTTTCAAGATTGTTCTCCATGAAAAATAAGCAATTAATTGAAAAGGCAGCAAGTTTGAACCATGTAAATGCATCTTTACCATATTTTCTAAATCAAGATGACCCTAAAGCTCAGGAATCAAAACAATTGCGGAGCACTTGAGACTAGTTTTTTTAGATAAAAGTCTATAAAGCCAGACTTTAAATTGGTAAAACCAACATGGTCGATTGATATAATGTGTTGACGAGAACCTTTTAAACTCGAGATCAGTGTCATACGCCTATGGATGTTGCGCCCATGCCATATTGTATTCATATTTTTTCCCAAGTTTTCGTTGCCAAGAGCTAACTGAAACCTTTTGTCGACATGGTGTTTCACCTCTCTTGTTCGATGTCCACCCGGTATTCGAAATGTACACAGTTTCGTATCAAATTATTAAGAATTCTTAATTTTTTTGGGTGTGCACACGCTGACCTTGTAAATATTGGTGTCATGGTTTAAGCATGTGCATTTTGTAAAAATAAAAGAAACTATTGTGCATCCTAAACGTTGCGGCCTCTCTTTGTTGCTGGTGGCGAGGCAGCAAAACAACCTCCCGTGAAGGCTCCTCTTCAGCGGAACATCATCGACAATCTTCCTCTCGTCCATCCAAAGTGGCGGGTTCCCCGGTGAAGGAGAAGGCAAACGGCGTAACCTTCTTGTTCGACGCGTTAAAGGAAGATAACCTGGGCCCGGTTGTTTTTCACTTTTTTGTAGGGTCTTATGTGCAAATTTTGAGAGTCGAGTTGTAATTTTCTTTTCCTTTGAGCTCCTATATTTAAATGTATCCCACTACAATGAAATCGCGGTATCGGGTTCCTTCGTGGCCCCTGTCCCCGTTCAAAAAAGAAGTGTTGCGCATCAGATTTTCTTCCATGAAAAGAGGTTGATCCCCAAGTAAGATCTTCCCCAAAACAGTGTCGTCCGTAGTGCTTTAGTAAGATAATAATAATGATAAATTAATGAAGCCTTTTAACCTAAAAAGATTAATGAAGCCTTGGCCCTAAAGAAAACAGCCAGGAATATATAGATCAAGCATGATAGCAAGGAGAAGCTATGCAAGGAATCAAGGTGTGACGTGGCGAAGTGTGTTTTGCATGCATGGTAGTGATGTTTGAAGGGCAAACGGTCCGTAGAGTAACTTTAAGCAGGAAACCACTTCAGAGCCCAGGCTACAAGGAGCCCTTTATTTTTAAAATTTGAAAAGATGATTTTAAATTTTATAATTTTTCTAAAAACAATTCTAGACGTAGATATTGATATACTCTACGAAAACAACAAAGTCTCAACCAAAAGTACATTATATTCTAGGCTTGACAAAAATGACAAAATCTGATAGAATTTGATGGTTTGAAAGTTTGCACTCTTCACTACTTTAGATGTAAGATTTTGTTATTTGTGTAGTCCAAAATACTCTGTATTTCGAGTTGGGATTTTTTAGGTAGGTAGAATACATCATTTTGTACATGTAGAATTTTTTATCGGTGTTTTTTGAAACTTCAAAATGCATTTTTTGAATTTCTCAAAATGAAAAGAACTTCTTGTTGCCCCTCCAAGATGTCTGCGTCCGGATTACCTTAGAGGTAGTAGAACATTTTGTGTCATACTACGTGATGCTCCCTCCATCCCAATTTGGTGGCGTAGAAGTATTTCAAAGTTTCGATTTGACCACCGATTTAACTAACCATATATCCCAAATAATTTATATCATTGGATTTAAATTTTTCTTTATAAAGTTTTTATTGGTATAGTTTTATAATAAATAACACATGTACTCCCTCTAATCCATAACAGATGTCGCTGATTTAGTTTAAAGTTGTGCTAAATGGACGACACTTATTATGTATCAGATGAAGTATTATAAATTAAATTATTGGTAAAAGTTTTAACACGCAAAATAAGAAATCAAGGGATGAGAATGGGATAGCGCGAGCGCCGTCTTGATGGGAATATAATCTACCTATGTGCATCATGTTCGCCGGCCGAGTTTGAACAACTCGAAATCGAAGGTCGTTTTCACTTTTACTACTCCCTCCACGTCTAAAATAAGTGACTTGTATTTGTTTAAATTTGAATGTATCTAAATATGAATTTAGAAAAATCTAAGTACTCCCTCCGGTCCAAATTAATTGACTCGAATTTGTTTAGATTCAGATATATCTTAACATGTTTTGGTGTTACATACATCCGAATATAGACAAATCTAAATCAAATGATCGGAGGGAGTACTTTTTTTTTGAGACGGAGGGAGTATTTGATTGCATATCTACGATAGATTACTGGCAAAAAAAAAAGCGACTTCCGACATCTCCTTCTACGATAAATGCCCGAGTGCTAGTAGGTTCGGTCGATCCATTCGGCTAGAAGAACAATCGTACCTGACAGTAGATACGGTGCCACGTGAGACAGTGAACACGCAGATCGGCCAGAAGTGTTCGCCGGCAGGAACCGAAAGTTGGAGGATGCGAACAGAAGGAACTATTCGCGTTTTCGATCCCCTGCTGGATCAAACCGGACGCGCCCATGGGAAGGAATACGTACAAGGTTCGTGCGGACGGACCGATTCACCTGCGTCGTGTACTGCTTGCCTACGTGTTTCTCGATCTCACCCCCAAACACAAACCTACCCACCTCCGCACCTTCCACTTCCACCGTGGCTGCCGTCGTGTCACCATCGGTCGTTAACGTGCGGCGGGACACACAAATCAATCGCGAGCATCCGTGTGTGGGATTGCAGTCCACTGACAAGTAACAAGCTATTGTTTTTTTTAGACCAAAGGCTCGAGCAGAGCGCGGCTTTAAATTAATAAAGCCAATAATGGTGAGTTGTTGCAACACTTTCAGTACCAGTCCCACTGGATCCAAATTAACAAACGAAACATACATCGAACTGATACACAACACAAGTGGAAAAACACCGAGAAGATCAGTCTTGGTTATCCCTAATGCTGGAAAGGAGGGTGCGAATCCTGGCGTTCGCGACCCAAAGCCTCCCTGTCATGTCTCCTAGCCACAACTCTCAACACCTGTAACCTGTAAGTATGAAATCATTTTGTAGAGTACATGCGCTTGGATGGCTATAGGGAAAATACCCTCAATCGTAGTTTTTTTTCTAGAGGTCCAAATGGCCCAAAAGAGGGCATCACAGCAAGCCCAAATGATGCGCCTTGGCTGGCCATAAGTTGATCGGAGGTATCGGAACACATCGGCGAAACACGACGGGTTTCAAGTGCAAGCTAACAGTTCCCTAACTGCGCTCCACAGAAAACGAGCTAGCGGGCAACAAAAAAAGATGTAGTTCGTATCCCCACGCTACACAGGGAGCAAAGCCCATTGGAGGGGCCACGTCTCCTCTTGATGGTGTCATTGGATAGAAGCCGCTTACGGGTTACCTTCCAAAGGAAGACTCTGATCTTCAAGGGGTGGCCATTTTCCAGATGACACTGAAATGTTTAATAGGGGTCCTTTGACAGAGTTTTTGGTATAGCGAGCGAACTATGAACCACCCCGATGGTTCGAGTGTCCATATCATCCTATTAGGCTCATTAGAGAGATTGTAGGCACCGGTAGAGGTTGGCTCTCTCGTTGTGTTCTGCGGAGTGTAGATCTCTTCGGAATTTGATGGACCATTCCCCATTTGTGAGAGCCTGCAAAATCGAGGCCTCAGGGTCAGCGGCCACCACGAACAAAGATGGGAATCTATCTTTCAGGGGCCCCGGCCTTTGCCACCGCCCCCCCCCCAGAGCCGGGTTGATCTCCCATTGTTAACGCTATGTCTAGCCCCCAAGCTCGAGACGTGTTTCAACTGCTGGATTGCATTAAAAAATGGGATCTAGGCCAGTGGTTGTTCATCAGTAGGTCCTTGCTGCTCAGATATGTATCTTTCAGTATGTTTTTCCCACATGCTGCTCTTGGTTATAGATCCTCCGGGTCCATTTAACCATAAGGCATATAGAGAGAGAAATGGCCGCTTCCGCATGTCAATCATTTCCATTTTCACAAGAGCTTACTATAAGCTGAACAAACACATTTGATTCAACCGGCAGAAGTTCACGAGAAATTCCACTCCCTTAGCCTTTTTTGAGAGGATCCACTCCTTAGCTTTGTATCCATAATTCCAGGGCTCCCTATCCCTTTGCACAATGCAGCCCATCTCACCATATGGTATTTCTTTTTTGGTCCGCACGCTTCCTGAAAAGGGGTAGTGTTGCACGTCCCCTCAATTTGGATGCAAAATTTATGAGGCAAAGATTAATTATTGTGCGTAATGCCTGTTGCAACACGATAGTTCTGTTTCCTATCTGACGCACGTCGTAGAGCTAGCTAGGGTCATTGTCCTGCATGCCTATATATATGTCGCATGGTAGGGTGATACGTCTTGTAGCATGGATCAAAGTGTACAAACCATCATGTATTGCTGTCGTCGTTGCTCAAAATATCAATTGTACCTGTTTCTTTTTTGCACGGATCACCAACTATCGGTGTAATGCGTTAAACACAAGTCCAAATCCTAGGTTAGATTGATTAAGAAATCTAACGACAGGGGTCCACAAGACAATGATGATGCGGTGTCAATGTGTCACTATCTAGTGAGTTGTTTTCAAACATTTTCAGAAAAATAAAAAACATTCGGTGATTGAAATAATAAAAACATGCATCCCTAAACTAACTAATCAGGAAAATTTCAAAAGAATATTGTTTAAATAGCTGGATTTTTTAAAAAAGATCAAAAAACACACTAGATAATGATACATGGACACATGATTCTTATGTCGTGGGCCAGGTCGTAAAATTGTGGTTAATCCACTTATGAGATTTGGACCTGTGTACAACCTATTACACCAATAGTTAGTGGTTTGTGCAATAAACATGAAAAGTTAGTGTTTTGCGCAACGTCAACAACAATAAGTGGTGATTTGTGCAATTTTCTCTGTAGCATGAATCCATGTATGGCGGAGGCTCACAAATAAGCGAGGCCACACTTGGCCAAAGTGCAAAGTTATTATAGTTTCAGGTGAGTAGCTCTGCTATCTATTACCCTCATGTGTCATGTCTTTAACGATTCATGATGAAGTCATATGCGGAAAATGTCATGAAAACGTAGACATGACGGCTAGCGATGGTGGTTTGGTGATCTGTGACTCGCAACAACGACAGTTAGTGGGACGACAACACATGTAAAGTTCACGGTCTTACCTTTTGGGGTGAAAATCCAATGTCTAACCTTAATTGGTTATGCCTGTCAATAGTCTTGTTGAAGGAATTATTTGTGATCGAGGACTTTCTTCAGGGTGAAACCCTATGATCTTTGATAAAGCGACGACGGCTGTTGTGCACTATTTCTTCTTGAAGGCGTCGCTATTGGAGAGATTGTACTTATGATGTTATTTTGGTGGTGTTAGTATCGCGACTATAAGGAACTGATTTCTATAGCGGGAGTTTTATTTTTTGTAATTGTTTTTTGTAGGATGTGTGCATCTATAAGGATGCTAGGGGTGTAATTGGTACCTTTGCAAAATTACTATATGCTCTTTGTAAAAAAATTAACTAGGGACGGAGTTAGTTGAACTTGCTCACAATCTATTGGTGTAACCCCCCCCCCCCCCACCATGCAGTTCAGAGTAGTTCTCTTCACATATTGAGTGACCAAATTTAATTTCCACCCGCCCACGAACGCGGCTGCGTCGGTGGCATGTGGCCTGGCGACGACGACCTTTTCCAAGAGATCCTCCTTCACCATGGCTTCGCCACCTTCCTGATCCATGCTACCCTCGTCTCCAAGCAGTGGCTCCACCACGTCTCCGACGCGCACCTCCTCCACTGCTTCCGTGAGAGCAACCCACCCCATCTCCTTGGATTATGTGTTATCTGTCCCCGCAATAAGTTTGATCCAATACCACACCCCCCAGAGCTTGCCTCCTGTTACGTCATGTGGCCTCATCCAATAGAGACGCCTTCGAACGGAAGTGTTAGGGTAATAGATGCTTGTATTACCAGAGGGCCAAAGGCCAGAATATAACGAGGGGCCTGTTTCAGGCCATAAAGAGAACGTCGAAGACGGCAAACCATCCCATCGGGAACAGAATACCCAGGAGGAGGCTGCATGTAAACCTCCTCACTCAACTTGCCATTAAGAAAAGCATTCTGAACATCAAGCTGGGACACAGACCAGCGTCGAACAGGAGCAACAGCAAGAAGAGTACGCACAGTGGTCATATGGGCCACATGAGCAAAAGTCTTATCATAGTCACGACCATGTTCCTGCTGAAAACCACGAGCCACAAGACGCGCTTTATTACGCTCAAGAGATCCATCAGAGCGGGTCTTAATTTTATAGACCCACTTACACGTGATAGGACGAACACCAGAAGAGGGAGAAACAAGATCCCAGGTGCCAGTGCGCTCAAGCGCAGCGATCTCCTCAGCCATGGCAAGCTGCCATACAGGATGACACGCGGCATCCCGATAAGAAGTCGGCTCGGAGACTACAGAAAGACCATACTGACTAGGAGAGTAACGGTCTGGAGCACGGCGCTGACGAACAGGCCGTGAAGAAGGAAGCTCATCCGCGGAAGACGACTCGTCAGAAGAGGAGGAAGAAGGAACAACGGAGGAAGAGTCCTAAGCCGGAGAACGAGAAGAACTAGGGGAACTAGACGGAGGAGAGGATGGCACCGAAGTCAAAGGAGGCGTATCAGAAGAAGGAGGTGGAGGAGAAGGGACAGCGGAAGGTGTATCAGGAAAAAGAAGAAAGGAGAGATCATCCGTTGGGTAAGTACCAGAGGTGGGGCGAGGATAGAAAGGACGCTTCTCATCGAACGTGACATCACGAGAGATGCGCATACAACGACCAACGGGGTCCCAACAGCGATAGCCCTTATGCTCATCACTGTAGCCGAGAAAAACACACTCAACAGACTGAGCCGTCAGTTTGGTGCGTTTGCGAGGAGGGAGAAGGACATAGCAAATACAACCAAATAAACGAAGAGTCGAGTAGTCTGGACAAGTACCAGAGAGACGCTCGAGAGGAATGCCACCCTGAAGAGCAGCTGAAGGCTGAATGTTAATGAGGTAAGTCGACGTAGCGACAGCCTCAACCCAGAAATGCGGCGGAAGAGAGGAAGCAATCATCATAGCACGAGTAGTCTCAAGAATATGATGATGCTTATGCTCGGCGACACCATTTTGAGCATGGGCACCGGGACACGAGAACTGAGTAAGGGTGCCCTGCTCAGCAAGGATGTCGCGCAGGTGCTGGGAGATATACTCTCCTACAGAATCAGCACGAAACACACGAATAGGCGTGGAATACTGAGTACGAACCATGGACACAAAGTGCTGATAAATAGGAAGCACCTCACTGCGAGAGCGCATAAAAAATAACCAGGTGTACCGTGAAAAATCATCAATAAACAAAATATAGTATCGATGGCCCCCTTTTGAAAGCAAAGGGAGCTAGAACCCACACATCTGAATGAACTAAATCAAAAGGTCGCTGAGATACAGATACACTAGTAGGATAGGGAAGCTGAATCTGTTTGCCTAACCTACAACCCTGACACGAATGTAAAGACGACACATCTCCTGAGACAGGCCCCATAAGATCACGACAAACTAATGGCGATAAACAGGAGCCACAAAGATGATCCAGCCGATGATGCCACTGCTGAAACGAGCCAGTGACAAAAGCAGCAATCGCAGGAGAAGTGGCAGAAGAAGTGTCAGCGGAAGGAACGTGAATCCAGTCTAACTCCCATAGCCCCGGAGACTCAATGCTGCAAGGGCCAGCTCCAACCAGAGCCTATGTACGACGGTCCTGAATAGCACAAGAATCAGCATCAAGAATGACACGACAACCAGAATCAGTAAGCTGACTAGCAGAGAAAAGGTTCATCTTAAGACTGGGAACATGAGAAACATCAAGAACAGAGAAAGAGGAAGTAGAGAGGGTGCCTTGACTGGAAACAGGAAGAGAGGTACCATCAGCCGTAATAACACAGACAGGAGAAATAAGAGAGCGAAGAGCAGAAAGAATAGAAGACGCAGAAGTCATATGAAAAGAAGCTCCAGAATCCAGATTCCACGGGGATGACATACCTGACTGTGTAGAAGGTGATAGTCGCGCGGTGCCAGAAGAACTAGGCACAGAACCAGCAGTACCCGACGAGGAAGAGCCTGTAGCAGCGAGCAGACTACGAAGACCAGGATAATATCCTGATCAGACAGTGCACCAACAGGAGGTCCAGAAGCAACAGCAGAAGATCCTGAAGAACCAGACTGCCGACGAGCAAGGTACTGCTGACGTAAGCGGGGATCCCTTGTCCAGCAGCCAGAGATATCATGGCCAGGCTTGCCACAGTGGGCGCAGGGAGGACGAGAACCACGAGGCTGTTGAGGCTGACTCTGACCCTGGGCTGGTGGAGCAGAGAGTAGTGGCGGTGCTAGAGACCGCGACGAAGCCGGCGGTACGGGGGGACCATGAGCAGCAAGAACAGATGGAACCTCAAGAAGACCAGCACCACGAAGACGAGTCTCCTCAGCACGAAGCTCAACCAGTACCTCAGAGAGAGGAACACGACCACGGGCAAGCAGTTGGGCACGATGCGGCTCAAACTCCTTGCGGAGCCGCGATAAGAACTCAAAGACGCGCTGAAACTCCAGATCCATGCGCACAATCAGACAGTAGGGACATGTGTTACACACCGCTGTACGAAGAGAGTCAAGCTGACGCCAAATAGCAGCACTCTGAGTATAGAAATCATCAATAGTGGAATCACCCTGCTTAAGATCATGCTCCTGACGAATCACAGAAAGATAAAGAGCATCTCCAGACGGCTGATAGCGCTGACGAAGAAATGCCCACTGAGCAGCAGCAGTGGAAAGATCCATGAACTCAGCAGCATACTGAGGCAGAACACTGGAAGTGAGAACAGCAGCAGCACGAGCATCCTCATCTATCCACTGAGTGTAGTCAGCCAGATCCAGCCGGTAGGTCGGAACAGAAGTAGAATGCTCCTGGACCTTGCGATCATAATCAGCCCGAGCAGTATCATCAGCACTCTGGGCTGCATCCTTGACCGCCTGAGTAGCATCGGGGGCAAGGGCAACGGGCGTTGATGCAATAGGCGCCGGAGGCGCAACGGGGCGCGGTGGACAGGAGACCTCACCGGAAAGCACACCCCAAAGGCGAAGGCTGCGCATATGGACGCGCATGAAGGCAGCGAAATCAGGATAATTCACGCCATCAAAAATCACCGGGCAGTGATGAATCGCAACATAGCCCGACGAGGAAGACATAGCTCTGTTTTTTTTTCAGATCCGAACTAGATCGGACGAACCGGCGGCGGCTGAGCGCGGCAGCAGAGAGCCGGGGCGAGCAGCGGCCGGGGACGGACCGGAGAGAGGCGGAGTCGGCGGCGGTGGCCGAGGCGGGTCGTCGACGGCGGCGGATCCGGCGGCGGCGGCGATGGACGGGCGGCCGGAGGAGAAGCGGCGGCGGCGGCGACCGGGCGCGGCGGCGGGGGGCCGGGGCGAGCGGTGGCGGCGGCGGCGACCGGGGACGGCAACGGCGGCGGTGGCGGCCGGGCGCGGCGGCGAGATGCCGGGGCGAGCGGCGGCGAGGAAAAAAAGGCCTTACGGCTCTGATACCATGTTAGGGTAATAGATGCTTGTATTATCAGAGGGCCAAAGGCCAGAATATATAGTACATGTATAGATACAAGTATACAGAAGGCCCGCTAACATATGGAGAAACTACAATATACAAATATACTCTAACAGGAAGTACCGGTGAATCTGGTATAGTCACAATAGCCACCTTGTCATCCAGTGTTTCCACAGAGGCCAACTCGAGAACTACCAATTGTCACCGCTCTCTGTTGAGGAGTTTGTAGTCCTCTTACCTCCAACCCCATCGACACACCTTAAATATTTGAGGCTTACTAACAACTTCACTGAAACTTTCCCACCCGGGGATGGAGGTCGCGACGACATCACCTTGGTGAGTCTCTGGAAGGTTCGGTAAAGAGTTTACGTGGACGTAAATTTCCTGGGATATAGCAGATGGGGCAACGCTGCCACTACGACAAACATAGAGCTCTTGTCTGACATAACCATCCTTACAAAAATGATACCACGCATCCATGGCAAGGTCTTCGTGGCGACCATCTTTCGCCCATCCTAGGGATGGATTTGTCCATGAAACGCCTGCTTATCCTCGAGCACCCCAATGGAGTGGAGCGCAAATACATGCTCTTGTGAGCAAAGGATTTTGGGATCTACCTTATCAATGTAGACGAGTTTCAACTTAGTGTGTGGCTCCATTGGATGACATGCAAAAATGATGGTGAAGGCGGTTCGCTACTGCTGGACACATTTAGCCTCCATGAGGCATGTACACGTCTTGCCGATGAAAGTTGGTCGCACCGTGGTTAAATTGTTTATGTTGTTGCAGTCAGAGAGTTGGGCGCACCGTGATTAAATTGTTTATGTTGTTGCGACCGGGGATAATGCCGACTTTGTATTGTTGGATCATGCATTGGCTGGTGTTATCTTTTATGTTCATCTGAAGAGCAGGGAAGTTGATAAAGTCTATGAGAAGGTTGGACGTGAAACTCGTGTTGTCCGCGTAGTTATATTCACCATCACGAAACCCTGGCCACCAATCTTCCCCACCGAAATGTAGGACATGATCAAAACTAATGATTCTCGTGGTGTAGTCATGCGAAGTATCTTCACCGACTATGACTTCTATAATAAAAAAGGGTGTGTACTTTAGTTATTGCACTTCCTAGAACACTAAATGTTGTAGTCATGTAACTAAGTTGGATGTTTTTCAAAATCTATTATGTTGGGTCTTAAGTACCCTATTCATTTCGATGGAAAATCTACTGGGTATGCTCTTCATGTGGGATATGAGGAGATGGCATTATGAAGCTTTTCGGGCGGTCCAAACAGGTGCTAGATCCCACCAAGCTTTACAATTATGACTGAGGGTCTTTTTAGACATTGCACATGAGGGAAGGGTATGTTAAGCCTCTCGTCTAGACACCACTAGGTGGATTGGTGAAAATCTCAGGTTAGCCTCATGGAGAAGAAAGAAGAAAAAACAAGAGAGAAGGGACAGAGAGGAAGTCGAAGAGAGATAGAGCTTGAGATTAAATAGTAGGGCTTACCCACAAGATCGTGAAGTCTAGATCCACTACCTTGTGTCCTTCAAGCAGCGGTTTCACCATCATTGGTGAGATGTTCCAATCCCTAACTCTTATGCCCTAAATCTTGTTGTTGGGACCCGAGATCCGTGTGTATCTTGACGTATGAGATCCTCTAATAAGAATAAGTTGTATCTCCATTTGATAATAGTGGAAGAAGGTTTAGATGGCTTCGGCCTATGGTTTTTGCCTGAACTTGAGGGGTTTTCCTAAAATTGTGTTTCTTTGTGGTGATGCTTGTTGCTACACTTTTGGGATCAGAGCTACTAGTACATGTACAACATGTTGTATGTTTTCTGCTAGTACTTGTACCACCTAGCTTTTATTTGCACTTATAACTTGTCCTAGGTTCCGGGAGGTCCTAGTTTTGCTATATATGTTCGATGCATATGTTCATTTCCGTGATTGAACAATAATCTGTCACGCACCATGATCATGAGGCTCTATATACAACTACAGCAGCATCAGCTTTGACCATGTCATCATCAATTGGAGATCAATCCAAGCTTAGAAGAGGACAACGAGTCCGGAGGCCCAACCTACTTTATGCCTGAAGTCCAAGGTTCAACTGGTAATGCACGCTGGACTGTAAGTAGCTCTCAAGCCCCAGAATTTTAGAACTCCAGACTTGTATCGAATTTATGGTTGAGAGTATATCGGGTACATAACACAATCTGTGAATTTAGTACATGAGTGGTGCTAAAATTTACATCTAACTCCGTTGAGGACTCTTAGATCATATTAGAGTGTGTTAATTCCCAAACAAAAACCTAATGTTGGTGGAACGGTATTGCAAGATATCCACTAGAAGTGCAATGGATCTACACGCGCGTGCAAAGATGGATAGTTTTATGTTTGCCGGGGTGAACAAAACACGCAACCACGAGCTCACGATTGAGTTAGGTCGATAATCCGCCTAAAGCAGGGAGAAATAGAAAGGTGAAGTGATCCCATGGGTTTGGCTGGGTTGGTGATACCCCCTCCCCCCTCCACATTCCTTACAAACGTTTCAACTTTTCTCGTTGTTCTCTTTTATTTATAGTTCAGTTAAAGAATCTAACTAACAACCGAAAGAACTGGGAAACAGGCCACAAACGAGTTAGTGGCTCTTGCCATCCCAACGTCCCTAGGTCGCTGCTCTACTTCATCACCACGGCTCGCCGACGTCATGCCATCCCATGACTACCCCTGGCGATGCCCTAGAATCCATGCACTTCAGCCCCAGGTGGACAGTATTGCCTGCAGATTGCCGACCTGGAAAGCTACCATGATGGCGAAAGCAGGACGCCTGGCGCTAGTCAAGTCGATGCTCATGGCGATCCTCCTTCACCAAATCATCGTGCTCGACGTCAATAAGCAGACGCCCAAGCAGATACAGAGGATAGCGAGGAGCTTTCTCTGGGCCGGTAGAGCGGAAGCCAATGGTGGCCACTGTCACGTTAACTGGGAGAAGGTTTCACGACCGAAGTGCTATGGTGGGCTGGGAGTCCCCGACCTAGCCCGCATGGCGATAAGTCTCTGTGTGCGATCGATCTGGAGGATGCGCACTGACCGCACGAGGCCTTAGCGCGGCCTGGACATGCACTTCTCCCGGGCTGAACTCTAGGTGTTTGATGCATCTACCTTGATGGATGTGGGTGATGGGGCCACAACGCTGTTTTGGCTCGACCGCTGGCTCGGTGGGAAGACCATCCAGGAGCTCGTGCCTGAGCTTCTCGCGCTTATCCCCACACGCGCTAAGAAGCGTCAGACGGTGAGGGAGGCGCTATTGGAGCGCCGTTGGATCGCTGGCATCCAAGCGCGCTGAGTCCGCTGGCCTTATGACAATATGTACAGCTCTGGATCCGGGTGCGAGACTTTGAGCTGACCGTTGGGCCGGATACACTCCTCTGGCGGTGGACGCCAGATGCACAATATTCGGCCAAATCTTGCTACGATTTCATGTTCCAGGGATCGATCGCTTCGAGATCTTGGCAGCTCATTTGGAGGACTTGGGCGCCACCCAGGCTTAAGTTCTTCATATGGCTCGCTTGCCAAGACCACTGTTGGACGGTTGAGCATCTAGCGAGGCGGGGTTTGGCACACCCGCGCTGCCCGCTTTGTGACTAATCGGCTGAGACCATGACCCACCTCATGGTGGGATGCCCTTTCTCCAAGGCAATTTGGCATGAGGAGTTATCCTGGGTGCGATCCACGGTCACACCACCGGATAGGGATGGCGACTTCGTGGACTGGTGGTTGTAGACTTCGTCTTCCACCCCTCGTGCCTTGCGTAAGGGGACATCTTCGCTTGTCATGCTAACGGCTTGGTGGATCTGGAAGCAACGTAATGCGGCCGTCTTCGACAATGTGTCGCCTCGCTTGGGCAACCTCCTCGACACGATTCGATCTGAAGCTCGTTCTTGGGCCGTAGCGGGAGCTTGTGGCCTTAGTGCTCTAATCCCGCCGGGCCCGTAGTTCTAGTGGGTTGAGTTGTTTGGGGCACTAGTAGAAAAAGAGTCTTTGGTTCAGTCCAAAAGCCATTGATCCCGGTTCTAATAACAATTCGGGACCAATGCCAAACATCGGTACCGGTTCATGCTGCCAGTACATTGGTCCCGGTTCATCTCGAGGTATTGGTCCCAGTTCATGGCATGAACCAGGACCAATGGTCAGCGGAGCATTGATCCCGGTTCATGCCATGAACCGGGACCAAAGGGTCACTTTTTAGTCCCGGTTCGGGACATAAACCGGGATTAAAAAAAATTCCGAAATTCTCTGCCACCTTCTCTGCCGTGGCAGGAAAAGGCCCAAAATCCTGCCACGGCAGGAGAAAATCCCACCTCCCGAATCGCCTTCTAGTTTCAAAAGCATGTCGTAGAAAATTTTAAAAAAATGAAAAAATAAAATCCTTTGAACTGTAGTTGTATTTAGTGATACACTTGTCATAAAAATTAACAAACTTGAATTTGGACTTATTTTGCAAAAAAAGGTTATAAAAACTTCAGATGGCCGCCATTTGTGCATACGATGTCGGAAAAAAGTATAATATATCAAAATGATCGGAAAAAAATTACAATACCGATGGCAACCGCCTTAGGCCGTTTGCAATTTTTTTAGATTTTTGAAATTCTGAAAGAGTCAAAATTCAGATTTTTATTTTTTTTAAAATAATTCAAAAAAATAAAAAATGACATATTTGAATTCCTCACATTTTTCTGATAATAATGGACATATTATTTGTGGAATTTCGATTTATAGATTTAAAGATATGAATTATGCCATATTAAATGAATTAATGCAAAAATAATAATAAAACATATTTTATTTCTATATTTATTCAATATTAGTATTACTTAGTCAATTTTGTACATTAAAATCATGTTTATAACTCAAATTATAAGAACTTGTGACTCACAAGATGCATGGGTTAATGTCATTAATAGCATCCTATAGACATAAGATTAGAAGTGGTACATAGGAAGGGAATGGGAAGGAACCAAGATGTTAAGCGTGCTAGGGGTGGAGTAGTGTTAGGATGGGTGACCACGTGGAGACCCATTGGTCCCGGTTCTGACACGAACCGGGACCAGCATTAGTCCCGAGTAATTGGTCCCGGTTCAAAATCCGGGACCAATGACCCTTATGAACCGGGACCAAAGGGGGTATTTCTACTAGTGGGTGTCCGCTTGTTGCAGCTGTTGTGCATATACTGTACAGTGACTCTCTTTTCCTATCAGTGAATCGAAACGCGGAACTTTTTGGGTTTTCGCAAAAAAAAGACAAACTAACTACCGGGTCGTGAACAGGATCTCGCTGCACTGGTTTATTCTTAAGTGACGAACTAAACAACGACAGCCGGTTCATGCTAACAAACGGGTGCTATGTGACGTAATGTACGTAGAGTGAATCATATATACTGATGACTTCCTTGGCAAACAGCAGCCTTGTAAAACATCAAAATTGCAACAACGATATGAACATATAATCTTTAATAAGTACTATCTCTGACAGTATCTCGGTAAGCAAACAACCGGGAGATCATGGCCATTAATATATCTGATGACCTTTCCAAAGTTCACACACGCACACTATGATCAACAGCTTAGCTCAGTTTCCGAGGCTGCGCTCGATCACACGTAACTACGCATCAGCCAGGATCGCTGTCGTTTGATTGTTCAGAGCCAGAGGGCGCCGGCCTGGCGGAGGAGCGGCACGAGCTGGCCGCCTAGGTGCAGCGACATGACTCGGTCGGTGGGGCCTACGAGGGCGCCGCCGATGAAAACCGCCGGCACGGGCGGGCTCCGGCCGACCATTCCGGCGAGCGCTCTCTCGACGTCCTTGCCGCGGGGGTCCTTGTCCAGCTCGTGCACCGCCCAGCTGACGCCCATCTCAGTGAAGAGCGTCTGCACCGCGTGGCACATGCAGCAGTTGCTCGCCCCGAAGATCACCACCGCCCGCTGCGACGCCAGCGTCCTCACCCTCTCCGCCGCCATTGCTGTGATCGGATTGTTTGGTGGACGGTCGATGGACGATCTCAGCTCACTTCTTGCGAGCTAGCTAGCTGTGTAGGCTGCTGTTTGTTTGAGTTCTATGGTGGCGATGGTCGAAAAATGTCTATTTATAGAAGATCGATATATATCGCTTGGTCGGTGCAGAATATATGTTCTCTGCCAAAAGGTTCACTAGTACTACTTTTGAGATCTTTGCTTTTGGTAGGGGGCAAAATTCTTCAGTTACTAAAAAATGGTTCTGAAACCATGATGTTTCGAATAAGTAAAAATTGAGGTGAATTAAGGTTTGGGGCATAGTTATTAAAACGTTGAAAAATGAGTGGTCGTATATACTCCTTCTGTCTCAAAATAGATATCGCATATTTGTCAAAATTTAGATGAATCTACATACTAGACAAACTTGCGACATCTATTTTGAGACGGAGACAGTAGATCGAATAGTGGTTTGATGATTCATTTGGTTTGGTGATAAGCTAGGTTTAGATGCACCCTCATTGCCCCCTTTTACCATTTCAGTTGACAAAGGACATCGCGGATCACATTTTGCCTTATGTAAAGTTGCCAGAGTACGATTAACCTCTGGATTTGAGAAACTTTGCTTCTTATCTTTTTTTTAAAGATTGACGAATCAAATGGTATTTATGTTCTATTGTTTTTCTCTTGGACGCCATTTGGCTAGCGTCCTAGCACTCTCTTTTATTGCCCTACTCCGTATTCTCGGCGTGTAGAATATATGTTCTCTGCCAAGAGGTTATGGTACTACTACTACTTTTGAGATCTTTGTTTTTGGTAGGGGGCAAAATTCTTCCGCTACTAAAAAAATGGTTTTGAAACCATCGTGTTTCGAATAAGTAAAAATTGAGGTGAATTAAGGTTTGGGGGCATAGTTATTAAAGCGTTGAAATAACGAGTAGGTGGTATAGATCGTATGTTTGTTTGATGATTCATTTGGTTCGGTGATAAGCTAGGTTTAGATGCACCCTCATTGCCCTTTTACCATTTCAGTTGATAATGGACATCGTGCATCACGTTTTCTCTCGGACAGCATTTGGCTAGCGGCCTAGCACACTCTTTTGTTTAATAATGTGCCTATTCTGTATTCTCGACGTGTCACCACAGTGTCATCAGGAATTTCCACATCGATTTAGGAATAAATAGGCAGGAATAAGTAGGTAATGAATTTCAACGCCGACTAGGAAGTAGGCACTCGAAGAATAAAGGGGCCCTTGATACAATGTGAACGTTGATCGGTAGTATAACTTAATTGAAAAGTAGGACTGAACCTTTTTTTTAGAATAGTAGGACTGAACCTCTTTAGCATTTCTTTTTCTAGATCAGGAGGAGACACTGAAGCGGGAACCAAACAATTCATTTATTTTGCACTAAGTTTTTGTTGCCAAGAGCTAACTGAACCTTTTTTGGATATGGGTTTCACCTTTCTGGTCGATGTCCACCCGGTATTCAAATTGTAGACATTTTTATATCAAATTAAAATAAAATTTTAAAATTCATTTTTTCTCTCATAACTTGTAAAATTTGGTCATAACTTGAGTATGTGCATGTTGTAAAAATTAAAGAAAATAATGTGCATCCTGAACATCTACAATATTACAGGTATACTGATTTGTTTTTTTAGTAAGACTTCTATCTCATACTTTGCATCAAATTTCAACAGAACATTTTAGATTACATCCCCCACCCGGTTGATGATACACATGGTTCGTCCCCTCGTTTCAAGGGATTATCTATCTGTCTTCTAGGAAGGGGGGTCGGGGAAGGGTGAGGGGGAGGGGACACTGGCACTAGGGCACAAGAAATTTGTTCAACACGGTGGAGAAAGACGAGCTGGACCGGATCACCTTTTGTGTTTTCTTCAAGGGTCTTTTGTGCAAATTTGGAGAGACAAGTTGTAATGTTTTCCTTCTGAGCTCCTATCTTTAAATGTATCCCGATAGTGAAATTACGGCATCGGGTCCTTCATGGCCCCTATCCCCGTTCAAAAAAAGTGTTGTGCATGGGATATTCTTCCACAAAAACAATTTGATGCCGAAGTGAAATCTTCCCAAAAACATTGTATCGATACTCATTTAGGAAAATAAAAATTTAATGTTCGATTAATGAAGCCTTGGACCTAAATAAAAATAAGTCAAATCTGCACAAAAAAGATGGAATAGGTATATCGAGCAAGAAAGCTACGCAGGAAATCACGGCGGGAGGGGGGCAAATAGTCTTTGCATGCAAGGTGTTGTTTTTCAAGGGGAAAAGGCTATCCAATATTTGTGCTATTTTAGGTGCCTATAAGAGCATCTCCAGCGCCCCTCATCCCTCAAATAGGCTATGGGGATGCCGAACAAAAAATGGCCCACTGCGGGCTGATGCATTGTCCCTCACTCCCACTCTGGCCTGACCTAGAGGGATCGGTCTTGGGACGGCAGTAGCCCGTTGTCACGTTGGGATTCCCTCGCAGTTCCCCGTTGAGAGCGAAACAACTACTCCCTCCGTTCGGAAATATAAGACATTTTAGCTTTGTGCTATGAGTATATCTAAACACTTTTTCGTGTAAGGTTCACTCCAAACCTCGACGAACCTATACACTAAAAGATGTCTAGATACATTCGATTCACAAAACTAAAACGTCTTATATTTTCGAACGGAGGGAGTATTTGTCATGCCCCTTCTCCCCCAAGCGCTCGGATCTTCTTCCACCCTTGCGACTCGTTGCCAAATTGACGCTGCGTCCACACATGAATCGCCGTGTCGTCAATTTAGCGGCATATATGGAGCAACAGCTGCAATCCTTGTGATTCGGTTCTCGTTGTAACCGCCGTTTGAAGCTGCCGCAACCCAGCATCCGCAGAAATCTGCCTCCCCAAGGATCTGTTGGCGTCACCGCCATCCGACATGCCGAGGTGGAACACTGGAGAAACCTCCAGGCAGTACTGGTTAGGCGATGTATGTTTTTCTTCCCCGTTTCATTGTACAATGTATGCTATTTAAGTACATTGTGCCTAGCTTAGTGCTATTTTCTCCAATTCATAGTACCCCGAGGTGGACTATGAACCGTGCCGACCCTGCAATGAGTGAGCTTGCGGGTGCTTATTCGGTCGAGCTTTGTTGTATCCATAGGCTTGCTGTTAGAGGAAAGTCGTTGTTTTTGAAGGGACGAACGTAGGCCGGCGATTAGTGTGCTCTAGTCCTTCAACTAAATATGTTATGCATTGGTGTGATGATTTGCTCAAATTTGTTCCACAATTGAAATTTGCAGGATGTCATAAACTGTGGCTTTGTGTGTAATTAAGAACATTTCGTGTCATCCTACATATCCCTCTCAAATTAACTCACACAGATTTATCTAGATACACATCTTTTTTGCGAATCATACTTGTATTACTCAAAAATATCAAGCAGGCCCTTTGGACTAGAGACAAGTCACACTACGGTACGAGCTAACATCTATTAATATGTGTAATACTCTCTCCTTCCCAAAATAAGTGACTTGTTTTTTTTCGGAGAAATTCGGGAGCTTTATTAATTAACACGTTCGGTACCTGAAGACTGGTTACAAGAAAAGCTGGGGCCTCATCGAGCCAGCTACTAGTCGACTCTAGTGTGCAAGCAAACTTAGCACACAAATCCGCCGAATTATTCGCAAACCATCTAATATGCTTAACTGAAAAAAGAAGCAAAATCCAAGACCATCTCCCTAACTTCATCTAGGATAGGCGCCACCGCTGAGTGATCAGCCTAACGTGAGTACCAGAGATTTACAATCTCTAAGCAGTCTGTTTCCATCACGACATGAGAGTAGCCCCGCAACTTTGCAAAAATTACACTGTCCCGAAAGGCTAACACTTCCGTAGTAAGAGGATCTGTAACACCCGACTGGGGTTTACTCCAAGCAGCGACGGATGAGAGGTGTGAGCGCACTACACCCCCTCCTCCCCCCTTCTGTTCCACTATATTGATGGCACCATCTGTATTGATTTTGATCCACCCCGGATCAGGGGGTCGCCAACAATGTCCAGGAGGAGTTTTTGGATTTCCCACCTGGTAATCTAGCAGCTGCAGCTCCTCACGTATCTTCCTCACAGATTGTAGCGGATTGAATCTTTCCCCATCGTGATTCAGTCTGTTGCGAGAAGACCATATGGGATAGATAATGCTAATAATCTGCACTCTTTCCGTTTCACTGAAAATTTGATCACATAAAATATCACGATACCATGTTCTCACATTGAAACGAGAGATCTTCAAATCCAAAACTCTCTGTGCTTCCTCCCAGAAGCCCTTGGCATACGAGCAATGAACAAGCGCATGCAATAACGTCTCCTCTCCTACTAGGCAAATATCGCATCTTCTTAGCTCTCAGATATGTCTGTATTTCAGAGTACATGCATCCGGCAAAATGCCTTGGATCACATGCCACCAAAACACTATCACCTTTGGTAGAACTTTGAGTTTCCATAGGGATTTACACATCTTCTCATCCGACATTGAAGTACCCATAACCAGCCCTTCCTCAAGAGCAACATGCTCTTTTTGAGTCACCAAGGCATGGTATGCCAATTTGACAGAGTAGATCCTAGTATTCTCAAAACTCCAGGCCAACACATCCTCTCCCACAGTGCTTCGAAGAGGTATATTTAAAATCGCATCAACATCAGGGGCTAGGAAATTATCTCTTACCACCGATATCTTCCACGTTCTAGTATCCTGATTAATCTGATCAGAGACTTTTCTAAAGGCAATGTACATTTCCTTTCCATTGGTGTAAGCCTGTAGGTATCCACCAATCTGTCCATGTCGAGATCGAAGTACCACTACTGACTCTTTTAGTAAGACCCAATTCCAAAGCCTCTCTACCAACAACAATTGCCCTCCATGTAGCAGAACCGTTGCAAGGTACCGTCGCATTCAGGAACTCAGTATCATGAAAGTATACCCTTCAAGACTCTCACATAGAGCGATTTTGGATGTGTCAACAATCTCCACCCATGTTTTCCCAATAGGGCCAAATTGAATAATTCAAAATCCCGGAAGGCCATCCCTCCTTTACTTTCGGTGTTGCCAGATTATCCCAAGAGAGCCAATGTAGAGCCTTTCTATCAGGAACCGCTCCACCAAAATCTAGCCATCGGTGCCACAAGACTCCTCAACACCTTCTTTGTTAACTTAAAACAGCTCATGCCATAGGTTGGTATAGCTTGTATCACTGCCTTAAGTAAAGTCTCTCTTGCAGCACTAGATAACAGCCCTTCGGACTAACATTGTATACAACCACGTGACCGTTCAACACAATGCCATCGAACATTCCACTCGTGATCCTTCCCACCGTTGTAGGCAGCCCCACATATCTTTCATATAAGGCTTCCACAGTAATTCCAAGGATCATTTTCACACAATCCCTCAATGGCTGCAATGCATTTGGAATGAAATAAATTGAGCTCTTCTCCTTGTTCACTTTTTGTCTAGAGCATTCAGCATATATATTCAGAATATATGTTACTCGATCAGCACTTGCACCACACGCACTCATAAAAAAGAGACTATCATCCGCAAATAACAAATGATTCACCCATGGGGCTTTAAAGCTCACCCTAATACCTCAGTCAATATAATTGCCATAATTGTTCAGGAGAGCTGTCAAACCCTCACTACAGATCAAGAAGAGGTATACAGATCAAGAAGAGGTATGGCGACGTCGGATCCCCTTGTTTGAGTCCCCTTGATGGAATAAAATAGGGAAGAAGTTCCCCATTAATCTTCACTGCAAATTGGACAGATGAAACACATTTCATAACCAATCTTAAAAAAATTGCCATCAAAACCCAATCTCAGGAGCATTACCTCAAGATAGTGCCACTCCACCCTATCATAAGCTTTCATCATGTCTAATTTCACCGCACAAAAAGCCTTTTTGCGTTTCTTCTTCTTCCTCATGGCGTTCACACTCTCATAGGCCACTAGAACATTGTTAGTTATTAAATGACCTGGAACAAATGCACTTTGTTCTTCTCCAATAACCTCATCCAACAACCCTCTCATATAATTAGCAATTGATTTAGCTGCTATTTTATACAGCACTTGACAAACGGAACTCTGACGAAATTGAGAAATATATTGTGGGTTCCGTACCTTGGGAATCAGAGTAATTTTTGTATCATTCATTCCTTCGGGCAACTCCCCACCATTCAGAAAATCTAGTACAGCCGGTACTAGATCATCCTTCAGCACTCCCAATCACGCTAAAAAAACCTGCGATAAAACCATCCACACCAGGAGCTTTAGAAGGCCCCATTTGGAATAGCGCCCTTTTAACCTCCTCGGCCTCAAAGCTCTCTGAAAGCGTGGCATTCATCTGGTATGTCACTCTCGGGTTAACCACATTAAGAAGATCACCCATCTCCCTATACCCCTGAGAATCATAAAGAGAGGTATAGAAGCGTCGAATCTTCTCATTCACCTCCTCAGGTTGCTCACATAAGTGGTCATCTTCTGTGCTTTTTAGAGAAGTGATACGATTAATTCTTCGGTGTTGGGTGCTGACTCGTGTATTAACGAGCTCGTTGGGGAACCCCAAGAGGAAGGTATGATGAGCACGGCAGTAAGTTTCCCTCAGTTATGAAACCAAGGTTATCAATCCAGTAGGAGCAAGGGAACACCTCAAAGGTGTTCCTAGCTGGACTTTGGCAGGGCGTACTACCGGCGCCAGCAACAACCTGGAAACCTGCACAACACAGCCACATAACTTTGCCCCAACTTACAGTGAAGTTGTTAATCTCACCGGTTTTGCTGAAAACAAAGGATTAAACGTATCGTGTGGAAGAAAGTAATAGTTTGCAGAAAGTAAACAGAAAGCAGTAAACAGTTGTAGATTGATGATAAAAGAAAGGACCGGGGTCCATAGTTCACTAGTGGTGGCTCTCCTTAAGATAGATAACATGTTGGGTGAACAAATTACAGCGGGGCAATTGACAAACATCAAGAAAGCATACATGCATATACTACTCATCTTGACTCCTTTGAGATTCGATTGGGCATTACAACATTATACATAGACCGTAATCCAACTGCATCTATGACTAATAATCCACCTTCAGGTTATCATCCGAACCTGATGTAGCCCAACATACGGAAACCACCTTTGGTCCACATCATGCCACGCTAATCATCACTCCAAAGGTGAACTCCTTCCATGCTTTGCCTTTCGTTGGTTATTATGCGAATGGAATCCTACTTGAGACAAATGCCCATGATGTGACTAGGTCCATGAACATGATTCCAAGAAGATGCAGCAAGGATGGCCCTGGAGCCAAGACACCCAAGCAAGAGGCCTAGAAGAGAAGACGCAAGAAGCTGCTGAAGCAGGACCGGAGTCTCTGGACCAGCAGACCGGAGTCTCCGGTCTACCACACCGGAGTCTCCAGCCCGTCTCTGGACCGAGCCTCGAACCTGCGCCTGGGACAGTCTGAGACCCCCTCCGGAGGTGACACCGGAGACAGACCAGAGTCTCCGGCCCACACTGGAGTCTCCGGACCCCGCGTCGGAGTCTCCGGACCGAGCATCGTGGGCCTGCGCGCCTTAAGCTGGGCTTGGCCCATGTAACGCCCCAAACTTCCTGCTTATGCCTTTTTTACCCCTAGCTCGTGGATGGCCTATATATATGCCCCCACCCCGTCCTTGAAACCCTAGAGATGATGATGAATTGAGGCATGTGCCAAACCCTAGATGGGAACCCCCTCTCAATAGTAAATCTATGAGTTGTACAAGGCCTTGGAGTCGGTGCCCTTCTCCAAGTTGTCAAGACCCTCCTCAAGTGTTTGGTCTCTCCCTATCAAGGATTCTAGTAGTGCTTGGTCTCTCCCCTTTGGGATTCTACTTGGTTGCTACTCTCTCCTTGATTTGGATTCTACCATCCGCTTGCCGATCTCTCCTTTGGTGATTCTACCGCAAGGTCTCTCGCCGATGATTCTATTGGATTGGTTATTCGAACCAACGGGAGCAAATCGAATTGGGTGTGATTTGGAGTGTGTTTGTATCTTTACCTTGCATTACAGTTGTGTTCATCATGTTTTCCCTCACTTCCGCCTCAAATCCGTGAAGATCGGGCCACTCCCAAGGTGAATCCACAAGGAGACCCATAACAACTCGTATCAGCAGCTTTTGGTTGCCACAGATTTGACTTCGCCCTTCGATTTCCACCATAAACTGAAAAATACCAAAAATATAGCCCCAAATTGCTTTTGGATCGATCTCTCGTTTTGGTGGGTTGATTGTGGTTTTGGTCCAATGGAAACTTGTCTTTGGAGTTGGTCTACTTGTGCCCTGCGTTTTCTAGCCCAATTTGGTCGAAATTTTCTAGATTTGAGGGTTCAAGGGCCGAATTTCCGCTTAAGAACACGAGTTGTTCGTCGTTCAAAATCCAGACCAGAGTCTCCGGACCGGCAGACCGGAGTCTCCGGACACCAAGACCGGAGTCTCCGGCCTACACCGGAGTGTCCGGACCATCAACACCGGAGTCTCTGGCCCTGACAAAAATTTTGACCCCCTTTTCCCTTTTCGACTGATTTCCTTTTGACGTTTGTGTTTCTGTGTGTGTCTGTCAACTAAAGAAAGCTTCCGCAACGCCTCGACATCGACACCACGGAACTTGAACCATCCCTCCACCAACGGTTGCAAGTGCGACATCACCACAAGGTATAACTTGCACCACCCTTGTTAACCCCTTCTTCCTTTGTGTGTTACCTAACCTATCAAGAGTAGCTCATCTTGTGTTTGCCAAAGCATTGTGCGCTTGCTCTTGCATAAGTCATAGTGTAGAGGCAATAGCAAAAACTTGACTCCATAGCATAGCAAAGAAAGAGGTACACAAAAAAGCTTCTAAGCAAAAGAAAAAGAGAAAGATACCAATACAAAAGAGAGTCCAAAGCTTCTAAGCAAGAGTGCGAGCAAGAGCAAGGCAAGCGTACAAATCCGTTGCTTCTCCATCTTTTGGCAAACGGGCTACGATCTCTCCTAGTGTTGGCACGACACCGAGCATTAGTCTTCGTTAGGACCAATTTTGTTTGTTGCTCATTTTCATAGTCGTGTTAGCCACATTAATCTCCACCGTGTGTGTATAGTCGTAGGTTCTCATCACCCTTTTGACCTTTTCCTTTGACTTTGTTTTTGGTTGGATTTTTACCCACTTTTGACAATAACCTTTTCGTTTGGTTGTTCCATTCGCTATCCACCTTCCTACCCATCCACCATAGGCCTTTGTGTGTGTGTGTGTCTTGTGTATTTGCTTTGCTCTCGGCAAGAACAACTTTTCCAATTTTTGACTTGGTGAGGCAAGGTAGCACATACCATACCACCAATACCACCCTCGTTTCACTTGTGGTCAAACAACATGTCTAGGGAAAGCGGAGAAAGCGGAGATGGCAACTTCAACAACCAAGATGGTTTTGCCACGCGCCACAAATTATGGGTGCAATGCCAAGAATTCAATGCCCAATTTGAGAGGCTTGAGAACCAGCTTGATGAAACTTTTCGAGAATTTGACTACCGTGACCGACATCGCCAAGTGGAGCACAATTCTCAATTCCAAGCTCTTCACCAAGCTATTGCCAACCTCGACAACCGTCATGGATACCATTCAAGCTCGTCAAGTTCGTCTCGCGCACGCTCCTCAAGTCATCATGGCGACCCCTCGCGCTCCCATTCTCATCATGGAGAACCCCACCACCACAATGGGGAACATCAAGCTCGTCATCGCCATGAACAAGTGGTTGAGCCACAACATCAACAACCACACCACGCAAGACATCATCGACACCATGATCACCAGGCGCATCCGCAAAACCAAGAAGAACATGGTCGCCCTCCACAACAAGCTATGGTACAAGTGCCACCACCACCCCAAGAACAAGAACGCCATGGTGAACACAACCTCGTTCATAGGCGCCAACACCCGAACCATGACCATCACCATCAACAAGTTCATCGAGCACCACAATGGGATACAAGTGATGATGACGAGGCTGCACACCATGCAAGACGCAACAACCGCTATGCTCAACCCCAGCATCGTCATCAACAACCAATGAATGCAAATGATCCCGAGCAAAGGCGTAGAAGAGACTTTGCGCATCAAGCTCCTCCTCAACCGCGTCCTCGAGAAAATCAAGCTCCTCCTCCACCACCACGTGCACCAAGTGAAGCGAGCATAAGGCAAGATCGCTGCAACTATCACCGTGAACATGAAGAGGGCAAGTTTGGGAAGCTCAAGTTAATTATGCCCAAGTTCAAGGGAGAAGAAGACGCCGATGCATACATTGATTGGGAGCTCAAAGTTGACAAGATCTTCCGAGTCCACAACTACTCCAAAGAGAAGAAAGTTGCAATGGCATCCCTTGAGTTTGAGGACTATGCAAATGTTTGGTGGGAAGACTTCCAAAAGAACCGCGAGAAGAATGAGGAACCTCCAATTGAAACTTCGACCGAGATGAAGGAAGTGATGTACACACGCTTCGTCCCCGAGCATTATCGCCAAGATCTCTTCGACAAGCTACAAAACTTGAAACAAGGCACCAAGTCAATTGAAGAGTTCTACAAGGAAATGGAGAAAATCATGATGCAGGCTGATGTGAGAGAACTCGAAGAGCAAACCATAGCAAGGTTCCTCCACGGTTTGTGCTGCCCAATAAGGAAGATTGTTGACTTTCAACCGTACAAGAACCTCACCGAGCTCCTCCATCAAGCTACCAAAGCTGAGCGGCACTTGCAAAAGGAGAATGCATACGAAAAGCAAAAGTCATACTTTGCATCCATCAATGCAAATGCTCCCGCAAAGCCAACAAACCAAGCAACGAGCTCATCCAAGCAAGCAAAGGTCGTGCTAGCACCCTCCTCCAACACGACATCGGATAGTCAAGTCACTTGCTTCAAGTGTGGAGTGAAATGTCACAAGTCATATGAGTGCAGCAACTCACAAGTGATGCTTACGGATGGGAATGGCGCAACCTACTCCGTAAGTGAAGAGGAGTATGAAGCTCTCACTCAACGAGCTATTGCAAGGACAGCCGCAAGGGATGATGACACACTTGTATGCGAGCATGATCCGGGCCCCACACTTGTCATAGCACAAATCTCGCCAACAAACTCCATCCCAAGAGAGGACCAACGCCTCAATATCTACCAAACTCGCGATGGAATTGATGGCAAGTCCATAAAAGTGATCATCGATGGAGGTAGTTGCCAAAACCTTGCAAGTATGGAGCTTTGTGAGAAACTAAAGTTGCAATGCATAGAGCACCCTCACCCCTACCATGTCCAATGGCTTGATGACAATGGAGCACTAAAGATAACATCAAAGGTCCACGTCTCCTTCAAGATTGGACCATATGAAGACACCGTCGAGTGTGATGTCGTGCCAATGTCCGTGTACCACATGCTACTTGTAAGGCCATGGCAATACGATAAAGGAGCAATATATCATGGTTCCACCAACCAATACTCCTTCAAGTGGAATGACAAGAAATTGGTGCTCCAACCCATGACGCCTAGCCAAGTCATTGCATTCAACATGACACCCGTCAACAAGATAAAGCAAGCTAAAGACCCTTGTGAGACGAGTGGTGAGAGAGTGAACCACCATCAAGAGAGTGAGTGCCACAAGCCAAAAATGAGTGGAAAAATCATGAGTGCCATGATGCAATCCACAAATTGTGAGAAGAGAGACTTGAGTGTGACCCATACTATCAGTCATTCATACAATTCTCTCTCTTTGTTGTCGGTTTTGCAAGGTACCCAAGAAAGACCACCAACCACAAGGATAAGGCTACAAGATCTCCAACCACAACATGATGGCAAGATGTACCACAAGCTCTTCAACAAGTTTGAGAATGGCTTCAACACTGGTGATCCGACCATGTACAAGAACAAGGCCAAGGACACACCTCCTTCCTTGCATGATGAACGAACATCGTCGAGGTCGACTCGTTTTCAAGCGGGGGGAGATGATGTAGCCCAACATACGGAAACCACCTTTGGTCCACATCATGCCACACTAATCATCACTCCAAAGGTGAACTCCTTACATGCTTTGCCTTTTGTTGGTTATTATGCGAATGGAATCCTACTTGAGACAAATGCCCATGATGTGACTAGGTCCATGAACATGATACCAAGAAGATGCAGCAAGGATGACCCTGGAGCCAAGACACCCAAGCAAGAGGCCTGGAAGAGAAGACGCAAGAAGCTGCTGAAGTAGGACCGGAGTCTCTGGACCAGCAGACCGGAGTCTCCGGTCTACCACACCGGAGTCTCCAGCCCGTCTCTGGACCGAGCCTCGAACCTGCGCCTGGGACAGTCTGAGACCCCCTCCGGAGGTGACACCGGAGACAGACCAGAGTCTCCGGCCCACACTGGAGTCTCCGGACCCCGCGTCGGAGTCTCCGGACCGAGCATCGTGGGCCTGCGCGCCTTAAGCTGGGCTTGGCCCATGTAACGCCCCAAACTTCCTGCTTATGCCTTTTTTACCCCTAGCTCGTGGATGGCCTATATATATGCCCCCACCCCGTCCTTGAAACCCTAGAGATGATGATGAATTGAGGCATGTGCCAAACCCTAGATGGGAACCCCCTCTCAATAGTAAATCTATGAGTTGTACAAGGCCTTGGAGTCGGTGCCCTTCTCCAAGTTGTCAAGACCCTCCTCAAGTGTTTGGTCTCTCCCTATCAAGGATTCTAGTAGTGCTTGGTCTCTCCCCTTTGGGATTCTACTTGGTTGCTACTCTCTCCTTGGTTTGGATTCTACCATCCGCTTGCCGATCTCTCCTTTGGTGATTCTACCGCAAGGTCTCTCGCTGAGGATTCTATTGGATTGGTTGTTCGAATCAACAGGAGAAAATCGAATTGGGTGTGATTTGGCGTGTGATTGTATCTTTACCTTGCATTAGAGTTGTGTTCATCGTGTTCATCGTGTTTTCCCTCACTTCCGCCTCAAATCCGTGAAGATCGGGTCACTCCAAGGGTGAATCCACAAGGAGACCCATAACAGAACCCCCTCTAGTATTAAGTTGCGAGCAACAGATAATTGCATTACGCATTGCGTGTAAAGTAAAGAATACGATTGTTCTATGAACAAAGGATTGTTGTTTTCTCCCTAGTAGCAATAGCACATCTAGTACCTTAGAGATTTATGTTACTTCCCCAGATTACTAGAGGCATGAACCCACTATCGAGCATAAATACTAACTCTTGGAGTTGCTAGCATATACTTGGCCAAGATAGCTAGTAACAACGGAAAGCATGCAAGATCACAAATAACAAAGACATGATAGAATCAATAATCAATCTGAAATAGCATCTCAATATCCATCGGATCCCCGCAAACACAACATGTAGGAATTACAAATAGATGATCTTGATCATGAACGGAGCTCACAAGATCTAAGCATGATAGCACAAAGGAGAAGAACCAGCCATCTAGCTACTAGATGGACCCGTAGTCCAGAGATGAACTACTCACGCATCACACCGGAGCTTGCAAGGTGATGAAGAAGGCCTCCAGGGTGAATTCTCCCCTCCGACAGGGTGCCGGAAAGAGCTTCAGATCCCTCCCGATCTAGGGATGGAGATGACGGCAGCTACAGACTCTTTCGTGGAATTTTGATCGGGTACTTAGGATTTCTGTATCGGAGGCATTTTATAGGCGAAAGGGGAGGCCGAGGGGGTGCCAGAGACGGCCAGACCACCCCCTGGTGCCGGCCAGGCTGTGCTGCGCGGCCTGGTGGTGTGGCGGACCCCTGGCCCCTCTCCGTCTCATACTCTGGCTCCTTGTGTCCCTCGGTGAAAAACTGACTTTGGCTTTTGTCCCGTCCAATTTCGAGAATATTCATTTTCTGACTTTCCTGAAACCAAAAACAGCAGAAAACAGGCAGTTGGCACTGTGACTCTTGTTAATAGGTTAGTCCAAGAAAGTGTATAGAAAGTACTCCAAAGTGTGGACAAAACATAAGAAAGTAGATAAAACCAAGAATGAAACATCAAAAATTATGGATACGTTAGCAACGTATCATTGGGCTGCACGAGCATGAAAATATGACGTACTAGTTGATACTCCACGCGTTGCTGCGGGAATGAAAGATGATTTCTATATATGCAAAAAAAAACATGAATCAGGTTGTATGACTTTGCCAAAAAAATGATGACCTGGGCTGACCTCTGACACGCATGTGCAACTTTGAAACATTGTGGTTGCAAGCACTTTGTCGGGGAAAAACTCGTGCATTCACGATCATGCGAACGAAAGGATTTGGCTAATGACGTGGACACTATGTTAAACTCATCCACGAGCCTTAAGTGTGACGAAAAGTTTACAAAATAAGTGCACAGGAAAGTCCTGTTTTGAATGGTTGTTGTGACCACCGTGTTTTTACTTGAATAAATACCCGTGGACACACGATTTTTTTCAACAAATTCAACATACTCTAAGAAAAGAAAATATGAAAATAAAAGAAAGAAATGTTCGTAGTGATCTTTTTAAGCGTCTCCAATGAAGTCAGAGCAATATGTAGAATATGGTGGCTTGGATATTACTGTTAAATCAACTTAATCAATTCAACCAGTTTTGCGACATAGTTTGTACACGGTCTTAGTAATTTATTGGATGATCAAAAGTAATTTGTTGGTTCCAATGGAAAGAACACAAATCAACCTGATGTGCTAATTGAAAGGATTAGCTAATAATTTTTTAATTACTTATAATAATTAAAGAACTGGTAGAAAAAACGACATGATTAAATCAGCCAGAATATACACAAACATACTACTACAATATAAATTGCTTGTCTGTACCTGAAATAAACACCCAACTTTGATCTTTTTCGGGTATGTGAACTCGCTCAACTGATGCAATAGCTATATTACGTAGTACTTGTATAGTATCCGGATTAAAGAAGATTGCAGCAATCGATTTTTCCTGGAAACATACAAAGGAAATTTACTGGATTGACTATATGCTATTTCTCTCCCATATATGTGTCATTCTCGTAATAATGGAATCAGTTGACGCTTTGCGGAGTTGGTGGAGCGCACAGACGTGAGTCATGGAGGCGGTGTAATTAGCTGCTTGTTTACTGGAGCGAAATATGTCAAATGAGTGGAAAAATCATCATGAGATGAGAGGAAAAAAGGATGAGTTCAGAAAGGCAGGGATAGCCTACAAATATCGTCAATAAAGGTGAGTACTCTCAGATGGAGCTATCAGGGCAAGTGCATAGGAGGAGAAGGTGGCCTTGTCTGTCCGTCGTCATGCAGAGAGAGCTCCTCCTCGTGGCCTGGGAAGCAGACACGGTGGAGCGCACAGTGGGATTGCCTCCCTGTAGGGAAAGAGAAGTAGTGGGTTTCAAGATCGTGCCCCTATTTATAATCTTGTGTGGCTCTTAACTCCTGGCTGGAATAAATTGGCTCGCTGGACCCTTGTGTTGTGGAGGCGTTGCTCCTCCCATGAGCTTAGTGGGAAGAGGAAGCGATGCGGCAGTGTTGTGTGTGCGATTATGGATTAGCTGATCAGATAAACAAAGTCTTTCTTAAATCTATTTATGTGACATCTGAACTAATTATGGTAACGTGGCTGAATGAGATGGAAGGCATATTAAAGTATGACCATAGTTTTAAATCGGACAGGTTAGAATAATTGGGGTGATGTGGCTTCACCAGGTTTGAGCTTGCAAACATTAAATGCTTTGAGTGGGGATGAACTTTATAGATATTATAGATTACGCGTCTTTGGCTAAGTCACTTATTTTAAAACGGAGAGAGTAAATATTTTATTATATTTTTTTTGCGAGGAGTAAATATTTTATTATATAAAGACATATAATAAATCTAGAAAAATATGTGTCAATTAATTTAGGTCAGATGGAATATTATTTTTCTGACATGTTTACGTGTTCACTGTGGCACGTCGACGGGGTGAGAAATGCGATACCATACACGTGAGAGCCGTCTCGATGGAATCCAAGTGCGTACAAACAAGCATACATGTTTTGTTCCCTGGCCAAGTCGACATGGATTACCCACAAAAAGAAACGTCGACATGGATGGAATCGAAGGTCGGTTTCACCTTTTTCCCCTTTCTTTTTGCATACGTACGATGGATTGCTAGCAAAAAAAAGGAAAAATAGAAAAAAGAAAAGAAAAGTAGATGCTGCTTTGATTTTACGAAAATTTTATAAATGAGTTTTATGAAAACGTCATTCTTGATTCTACGAGAATTTTTATAAAAACATTTCATTTGCTTCTCTTCCGCCGAACAGAAGAGAAATGTTATCCCCGCTCCGGTCAAGCCAGAACTTTTACCGAACATGCATGTTTTGTTCCCGGCCATGTCGACATGGATGGAATTGAAAGTTGTTTTCACTTTTATCCTTTCTTTTTTTGCATCCGTACGGGAAAAAAAGGGAAAAGTAGATGCTGCTTCGATTTCTCATGCTGACTGGACAGAACAATCGTGCCTGACAGTAGATACGATGCGATTGTGATACGACCGAAGCTACATCGGCGCGCCACGCGAGACAATGCGCACGTACACGCGCGCGGAATCAATCGATCGAGGGAGATCGGCCGGAAGTGCTCGCCGGCGGCCGGACCGAAAGGTGAAGGACGCGAACAAAACACAATCGCGTTTTTGATCTCCTGCGCTGGATGAAACCGGACGACGCGCGCGCCCATGGGATGAATTCACCTTTCCGTTTCCCGGCCGCACGTAGGTTCGTGCGGACCGATGACCGATCGTCCTAGGCTCCTAGCTACTACTAGTACTTCCCTTGCACGTGTACTGCTTGTGTACGTCCTCCTTTCACCTCCAACGAGAACCTATACCCATATCTCTGCACCTGCCACCATGCATAGACCTGCACTGGCTGCCCTTGTATCACCATCGTCGTCGTCGCGCCGCCGGCAACCATGTCGTCGTCATGGCGGCGGCACACACAAAGCGAAAAGGTCTATAGCAGTCATTTTTGTAGTGGTGTTTGAAATAAAATCCGCACCGCTATTGCAAGACAAAATAGTGCACCGCCACTATTGTTTATTCATGGTTCGCACCGGCCTCGCGGCGACCCCGTCCTCTCCGCCGCCGGCCCAGCCCTGCACCGGTTAGCGCCGCGACTGATCCACCGGCCCCGCGGCGACCCTGTCCTCTCCGCTCTCGACCTCTCCGCCGCCGACCTGCGCCTCCCCCGACCCTGCGCCGCCGCAGGAAGACTCCCACCCCCTCTTAGTTAGTGTATTTAGTTTAGTGATTTTAGGTGATTTTGGATGTATAGTGATTTTAGGTGATTTTATTGTAGGGGTACAAAATCTAGATGATTTTAGATGTATAGCAAATTTAGATAATTACAGGGGTACAAAATCTAGATGATTTTAGATGTATAGCAAATTTAGATAATTATAGGATGATTTTCGATTGATTTTGGTTTTATTCTTCCATATGGCCGATGATTAAAAATGGTAGGATGCGATCTCGAGGATGGTGTGAGCGAGCCTTGTGAGATGCATAAATAAATAATCTGTGTATCCTACTTAGCTCGGTTAAGTCGTCCCTGAAATTATTTTGAGTCCAATATGAGTATGAGGCCCTAGTTTAGGTTGTTTTTATACAAATATGCTTTTGATTGATTTTAGTTTTCTACTTCCATATGGTCAATGATTAAAAATGGTAGAATACGATCTCGGGGATGGTGTGAGCGAGCCTTGTGAGTAATTTGTGCATCCTACTTAGCTCGCTTATGCCGTTCCTGAAATTATTTTGCGTCCAATAAACGAGTATGAAGCCCTACTTTTAGGTTTATTTTTATTCCAATATGCTTTCGATTGATTTTGGCTTTCTACTTCCATATGGCCAATGATTAAAAATAGTATGATGTGATCTCAGGGATGGTGTGAGCGAATCTTATGAGATACACAAATAAATAATATGTACATCCTACTTAGCTCTCTGATGTCGTCCCTGAAATCATTTTGCATCCAATCCGCGAGTACGAGGCCCTACTTTTAGTGCAGTTATGACATCTTGCATTTGTAAGATCATTTGCTTACCTTTATGTTTGAGTTTCCTAGTATATTTAAACATAGCTATGGATACTTGAACATATTTAATATATTAGATGAACATGCAGCAAATATATCCGTGCATCAACTGTGATCATGAAAGTTGTCAGGATAAGAATTTTATCATAGTGCTTACCGAATACTTTGAGACTATGTCGGTATAGCTTAATTATGATTTCTAGTCTTGCATGCATTTTGATCGAAAAGATTTTGAAACCAATTAACTATTGTTTTCATATAACTTTTTCTCATACCATCCCTTATCACGCAAGAAAGAACTTTCTTGACCATGTGAACAGACATGTCAATCACTAGGGACAATTTGAGATCACCTTGGTGGAACAGATAAGACCCAACACGACCTACAAGATTTTAGTCATCAACGAGGCGAACTGAACTTATTTTACAGGACTAGTTTGGACAGAATTGGTAGAAAGCTTTGGTATGAATGCGGGATGAGGTTGAGAATCTACCTCGAAAAAACTTGTGGAGTTATCTTTTTCTCGTATGAGATCCTTGACTCAGAGTCTTCTGATTTTGAAGATCATTCCCTTATGTAGAACTAGTCTTCTAAATTTGAAGACCATGCCCTTAGCTAGAACATGCTAGATAGTCTTCTAAGTTAGTTGTTGTATCATTGTATTCTGAATGATATCCGATATTAATTATTGTAGCATTGTATTCTGAATGATATCCAGTATTAATTGTTGTATAGTCGTATGCTGAATGATATCCAGTATTAATTGTTGTATCCTATTATTTGATATTGCTGCTATAATCAAGACTTTCAGTATTCTTTTAATTTCTGAATTACAGTTAATGGCGTTCAGGAAGGTCCGAACACTACTACAGGTTAACTTAGTGGTCGTTCTGCTTGCACCACTAGTACCTAACTTAGTACTGATGTTCATTTTGCACGCCACCACTAGGACCTACCAGTGACGTGGGGTTATTGGCGTACGGCTTAAACGCCACGAACCCCTTTTCCGAACTCCGTCACTAGGCATTTTCCTACTAGTGAGCGGCACACACCAGCAGGCGCAAGCACCTTTGCGGAGAGCCTTATCGATCGGTCAATTTTTCTGCTCAACAGCCGAAACTTTGATTCTTGAGTGCAAAATTATTACATAAGCCTACCGGCGTTATGTGCAAAACTTGAACATCTCTCTCAGGGACGGATTCAGGGGGACGAGCGGGGGCGATGCCCACCCCCCTAACGATCGCTTCCTTACTTAATGCTAACGATTAGCCCAGTGTAACAAGGCTTCGATGACTAATTCCGCCCCCACGCTAATGTGCAGCCCAAGTGACGAACTTCATGTCCCGTAAAAAAGGAAGACAGCTCTCCTACACTAGGCCCTTCTATAGCAGGCCAAAACCCACAAGAATTAGTCCACCCTTGGGAAGCAAATGGGTGATTATTGAGATGGTCAGATAGCCCATTTTATCGCTAGCATAGATCACATACGGCAGATCGCTTCCTTTTCCTGATTCCATCTCCTGCCACCTGTAACCATGTTCTAGGGTAGTTTCGATCTGCTCATCTGCAGCTTCCAGACAAGACTAAACAGATCGATTCATAGCAACACGCCCGGCCGGCTACACGCGGCCACCATAAATGGCATGGTAGGAATGAAGGGTTAGCTCACTCTTGAGTCTCTTATGAGTAATGCTACCCGTAAGGACGGCTAACTTACGGAATTTACTTACGCGAAGACGTGGGATGATTCAGTTGGTGCAGGAGCCTTAAATCACGGGAGGGAGGAAAATCAGGACCAAGTAACAACGTGCACGTCATCCCGTAGTTTATTTCCGTAGCAAATTGTCCGTAGGTATAGCATTTTCGGTCTCTTATATATGCCTTCGTCCTTAGCTTATCTTCAATTGTTAGATTCTTCATTTTTCCTATAAATCTATATGGAAGTATAATTGTAGAAACTACATACAACGAAATTTTCATTCCTCCCGGTCAAAAATCTCATTCCTTAATTTATTTTATAATTAGCCTACAATTGTTCTGCTTCAGGTTCTAGCCCCCTTATGCCGAAGCGCTCTCTCTCTATCTATGTTTTAGTATGAAGACGTACCATACTACCTAGGCCCAGTCCTGTTGAATTTACTCGCAAACTATATGTATAAAACCCTTCATCAAGCAATTCAGAGTACTTCTCTTCACACACAAAATATGGACGGTGATCGGCGACGAAGACCACTTCTCCAAGATCCTACTCCGCCTCAGCTTCGCCACCTTCCTGGTCCACCGAGGAGAAATTGACCCGTTTGGTTTTCTGTCTTTCCTGGGCGACGACCTCTTTTTCGAGATCCTAATACGCCTTGGCTTCGTCACATTCTTAGTCCCTAGGGAGAAAAATTGGACCGCTTGATTTTCTGGGGTTCCTGGGCGACGACCACTTCTCCGATATCCTACTCCGCCTCGGCTTCGCCACCTTCCTAGTCCACTAGGGGGAGAGGGGGGGGGAATTGGCCATTAGTTTTGTAGGTTTTCTGGGTTTCCTGGGCGATGACCTCTTCTCCGAGATCCTACTCCGCCTTGCCTTTGCCACCTTCCTAGTCCCCAGGGAGCCAAATTCGGGAGAGCTAACACATAAACTGAGGTGGTGCGGTGGGTTTTCCCACAAAAGTGACGGAGGAAGCACGTGTCTGAAACATGTGGCGAGGAATCTTTCATTGGGACATATTTGGTTTCCCACATTGGGTTCATGTAGTTCCTACGGAGCCAAATTTGGGTTGTTAGGTTTCGTGGGCTCAAGGGAAACTTTGCATCACACGATTCCTAAAGCAACCAAGAGCATGCACGAGGGAAAACTCTCGAATATGTCATTCCTAGAGAGTCATTGTTTTTGTACGCAAGGAGGGGAAATTGGTGCCGAGCTCGTGTGAGCAAGGGATGGAAGGAGCTCGCTCGCGTCCATGTAAAACCGCCAACAGAAGTTCGGCCGCCTCACACCAATTCGCACCACTAGTTTACCCCCTCTCTTTCACCACCAAACCCTACGCCACCTTTTCCCCTATTCGATCTCTCTCTGTCTCGGGAAGCTTCTTCACAGACAAGCAAGTAAGCAGTGCAATCTACTCTAGTCGGTAGAGGTGGTCAACAGCAGCGGAAAGCGTTCTTTCTCCACGTCTCTAACATGTCATCTTCCTTGTGCGATAAGTAGATCTATGTGAGTGACATCGAACCCTAGCTCCGGTAGCTTACATATGTGAGCATGTGGTGATCTCCGTAGATGTGAAGGTTCTATGGGCTTTGCAACTCTTGCTTCATGATGTAGTATGAGTATGAGGTATATCAGATCCGGCTTGGTAGTTAGATAGATTTTGTGGAGTACACTACAAAAATACCCCCATACCCGACGGATTTTTGGGGCGGCATAAGCGAAAGAATTGGCAAAAGTTGGTTAAGCGGCGGATGGGCTATCGCGTCACCATTTTATCATGGCGGCCACTTAGACGTCATGGAACACACAATACATGCGGATTTGGGTATCATGGTAGGTGGCACACAAGATCGGCGCTATTACATGCCGCGCTTGGGCAACGGTAGCATTCTCTCTGTACTCCGGTATTGTGGTTGTATGCTGGGAAATGGACAAGCACAACCCATTGACTCGTTAGGCTTTGTGTATCTGACAGATGTGACCCACAACCGCCCACCCAAGCATGGTCCTTTATGCTAGAGATCGACGTATGGGGCTCTGTGCAAGTTTGGCCCACGTGAGTGTCCGAAGGAAATATGCCCTGAGAGGAAATAATAAAGTTGTTATTATGTATTCCTCGTATATAATAGATGTTTATTTTGCATGCTATAATTGTATTGATAGGAAACGTCAATACATGTGTGTTTAATAAACAAAAAGGGTTCCTAGTTATGCCTCTCTTATAGACTAGCTTGTTGATTAACAAGATGATCAAGGTTTCCTGATCATGGACATTGGATGTTATTAATAACAAGGTCACAACATTTGTGAAATGATGTGATGAACATTCATCCGAAGTATAGCATTACGATCAAGTCATTATGTTTATATTGCTATAACATCATACGAAGTAATCTTTATCCTTAGACCATGAGATCATGTTAATTGCTAACACTAGAAGAGTATCTTGATAACATCAAACGTCACACCGTAACAGGGTGACTATAAAGATGGGTTCAGTGCTACGAAGGTGTTTTGAGGCTCATGTATCAAGAGTGGAATTTTTCAATCCCGATGATGGATAGATATACTCTGGGCCCTCTCGGTGATATCACATTAAGATAGCTTGCAAGCAAGTGATGTGATCACTAGAATGTTATATCATGGGAACGAGAAAAGAGTGCATGTCGGTAACGAGATCAAACTAGTTATTTGGATACCGATGATCGAATCTCGGACATGTATTATATCATGAGACAAAGGGATTAAGTTACTAGCGTTAAAGGTTCTCACGATCACAGAAGTCATCGTTGAATGTGCATGAGTCAGTATGGATCTCCAGGTCTCGCTTCTGATTATTGATCTGAGAGGAGTCTCAATCATGTCTGCATTATTCGCGAACCGTAGGGTGACACACTTAAGGGTTACAGGACACCATTTTGGAGCACATATGTTTCAGACAAAAGGATTGCAAAGCGCAGGAATTGTTTCGATAGAAACCGGAATTGTTTCGGGTGAAATTGAAGAAAGTGGTTATGCATGTGATATTGAAATGTTGCAAGGGGTTTTATGTGAATGTTTGTTAATTAAAGTAATTAAAAAAATCTGAATAAATTTAATAAAAGAGTTTTATTAAATGAGAGAGCATTAAACTTAGAGAATTTTAATGCATTTAAAGTGGAGACTTTAAAAGAGAATGTGAAGAGGCATTTTAATGTGGAGGGAGTTACCATGAGGCGCCGGCCATGGAGGGGGTACCCCCCTCCTCCTATAAAAGGCCCCCCTCTTCCTCCTTTTTCCTCACACCTCTTAGTGAAGGATCTCTCCCCCCTCTAGAATTATTCCCCCATGGACGCGGATTAGCGAGATACATGTTCCCGGTGTTATTTCGTCTGGAAGGAGTTGCTGCTTCTGCTGCATCGCTAGAGGGAGGAGGTGGAGGTTGTCCGGTGGCTTGAACGTGTGTGCGAGGACGGATGCGCTGCTGATTTGCGACGCTCGAACTTCCACACGATCTTGAGATCGGCAAGTCTACGACTACATCAACCACGAGTTCCTACTCGTTAACAAAACTCGTTGTCTTCGAGGATAAGTTCTCCATGGATGTATGTCCACCCGTTGCTCTATATATAGTAGATAGATCTTGGCGTATAGTTCTCATCGTAGGAAATTTTTTGTTTTCTATGTTGCGGACCCAACAATGGTATCAGAGCCTGATCTATGCGTAGGTGCTTTGCACGGGTAGTACACATATGTTTATATGTGGGCGATGATGATCATGTTATTGCATCTTCTATGTATTTTGGATATTGGTGGCATAGTGGGATGAAGCGGCCCGGACCAACCTTACATGTCATTATACATGAGACCGGTTCCACGACTGACATGCAACTTGTTTTGCATAAGTGGCTGACGGGTGTCTGTCTCTCCTACTATAGTCAATATCTGATTTACAACGAGTTGCTAATAACTTGGTTATCCTCGTTGTAGTTCATGTTCATAGGTAAGACCGGTTCTATCTCCGAAAGCCCTAAGTCACGTAAAACTTGCAATTGATAAATTAGAGGCATCTAGTTTAGATCGTTGCTGGGCTAGTGTCTTGATATGGTATTGTTGTAAGTAGATGTATGATAGATACTCTTACAACACACTCAACGTGTAAGTTCCATAGACCTTGGCCTTACACACAAAGGAATGATAGAGATCATACCACAATGCAAATGATAGAGATCAAATGCATGGACCATATCATCTCACTTTACACATTAGATGTTAGCATCTTATACTGCTAGTTTGGCGCTTTTTTAGCATTGTAAGATGATCCCTCATTTAGATATCAAGATAAAATATGTTCTTCCTTAAGTATGCACCGTTCCGTGGATCGTGTTTCGAGATATCACGTGATGATCAGGTGTACTCGACTCTACGCTTTCATATAACGGGTGTAAGACAATTTTACACACGCGAATACTAAGGTTCTTACTTGGCGAGCCTAGCATGTACAGACATAGCCTCGGAACACGGACCGAAAGGTTAAGCATGAGTCATATAGTTGATATGATGCCCATATAGATGCTCGCCTTTGAAGCTACACCGACTCACGTGATGATCGGACTTGGTGTAGTGGATTTGGTTCATGTAATCACCAAAAGGACACGAGGGATGTCGTTTTTGAGTGGGAGTTTATTAGTAATTTGGATTAGTTGAACTCACTCTATCATAAACTTAGTCTAAATAAACTTTACAAATTCTATTGTAGATGGCACCACCTGCTTTTAATTTCAATGTGCTCATGGAGAAAGAGAAACTTGCTATGAATGGTAGCAACTTCACCAACTGGGCTATGAATTTGATGATTCTCCTCACTGCTGCATAAAATCAATATGTGCTAGAGGCGTCGCTAGGCCCCCCACCAGCTCCTGATGCCCCTCACAAGGAAAAGAATTTCTATATAACTCGTCAGGAGGACCACAACTTAGTTCATTGTGGCATACTGTATGGGCTAGAGCCAGAACTTCGAAAGCGTTTCGAATATGGCAATGCCTTTGATACCACGGGAGAATTGAAAATGATTTTCGATACCCATGCTGTTGTAGAGAGTTATAATGCTTCTGAAAAGTTCTTTAGCTACATGATGGAGGAGAACAACTCCGTTAGTGAGCACGTACTCAAAATTTCTGGGTACGCCGATAAGCTTGTGTCCTTGGGAATAACGATTCCCATTGACTTAGGCATACATCGTGTTCTCCAATCTCTACCACCTAGCTACAAGATCTTCGTGATGAACTATAATATGCAAGGCATGAAGAAGTCTCTTCCCGAGCTTCTGTCCATGCTTAAGACTGCAGAAGTGGAGATTAGGAAAGAACATCAAGTGTTGATGATCAATAAGACCACTGGTTTCAAGAAGGACAAGAAAGGCAAGCAGAAGGGAAAGAAGGGTGGCAAATCTGTTGCCACACCTAAAAAGAAATCCCAAGCTGGCCCTTAGTCTGATACCGAGTGCTACTATTGCAAGGTGACGAGGGTTTAACTCATCAATGCCCATTGTTATGAACTTGGGTTTTGGAGAAGGAGGGAGCGCTGGAGACATCTATCGGCTAGCAAACAAGCACACAGGGGACTCGAAGATTTACCCAGGTTCAGGCCTTGCAGAGGTCCCTACTCCTGCTTGTCTGCTCGTGGAATTATTGAAGGAATCGAGGATTACAATGGTGCGCAGATGCAATCTGGCGAGGGTTGTGGAAACTAGGGTTGCGTGTGTCCTCCTTGCCGCCCCTCCTAGACTTTATATAGATAGGCTAGGTCTTGGGTAGCAGGTCGAGTCGGTTACAGGTTAGGGTTTTCCCCTTTGAACTTTCTATCTTTAGCTTCTTCTTGTTCTTCAAGCAATCGAGAGTCTGTAGGTTACTCGAACTCTCCACTTGGGATTTGGCGACACCGTGGGCTTCCGCTGTATTCAGGCCGTATATACCAAGCTCGAGTACCTGTAGGGTATATCCATATCACAAGGGGACTAGCCATTGGAAGCGCAACTGCCCCAAGTATTTGGCAGACAAGAAGGCCGGCAAGGCAAACAAAGGTATATGTGATATACATGTTATTGATGTGTACTTGACTAGTACTCGTAGTAGCACCTGGGTATTTGATACAGGATCGGTTGCTAATATACGTAACTCGATTCAGGGGTTGCGGAACAAGCGACAGCTAGCAAGGGATGAGGTCAAGATGCGGGTCGACAATGGATCAAGAGTTGATGTGATCGCCGTCGGGACGCTACCTCTCCATATGCCATCGGGATTAGTTATAAATCTGAATAATTGTTATTTGGTGCCTGCACTGAGCATGCACATTGTATCCGGATCGTGTTTGATACAAAGTAGTTATTTCTTTAAATCTGAAAATAATGGTTGTTCGATTTATAAGAATGATATCTTTTATGGCCATGCACCTGTGTTGAATGGTTTATTTCTATTGGATGTCAATAGTAGTATTACGCATATTCATAATGTTGATGCTAAAAGGATTAAACTTGATAATGATATATCAGCATATATGTGGCACTGCCGTCTAGGTCATATTGGCGTTAAACGCATGAAGAAACTCCATTCTGATGGACTTTTGGAATCACTTGATTTTGAATCATTTGATACATGTGAGCCATGCCTTATGGGCAAGATGACTAGAATGCCATTTTTCGGTTCAATGGAACGGGCAACAGATTTATTAGAAATCATACATACTGATGTGTGTGGACCAATGAGTGTGTCGGCGCGAGGTGGATATCGTTATTTTGTTACTTTCACTGATGATTTGAGTAGATACGGGTATATCTATTTGATGAAACACAAGTCTGAAACCTTTGAAAAGTTCAAGGAATTTCAGAATGGAGTGGAAAATCATTGTAACAGAAAGATCAAATTTCTGCGGTCCAACCATGGAGGTGAGTATCTAAGTTACGAGTTTAGCATACACATGAAAGAGTGTGGGATAGTTTCACAACTCACGCCTGCCGGAACACCACAACGTAATGGTGTGTCGGAACGTCGTAATCGTACTTTATTTGATATGGTTCGATCTATGATGTCTTTGACTAACTTGCCACTGTCATTTTGGGGTTATGCACTGGGAACCGCTGCATTCACTTTAAATAGGGCACCATCTAAATCCGTTGAAACGACACCGTATGAATTATGGTTTGGAAACAAACATAAGCTGTCATTTCTTAAAGTTTGGGGATGCGATGTTTATGTGAAGAAACTTCCGCCGGATAAACTCGAACCCAAAGCGGAAAAATGCGTCTTCATATGATACCCTAAGAAAACGATTGGGTATACCTTCTATCACAGATTCGAGGGCAAGGTATTTGTTGCCAAGAATGGATCCTTTCTTGAGAAGGAGTTTCTCGCGAAAGGTGTGAGTAGTCGGAAGGTAGAACTCGAAGAGGTTATTGAACCTTCTCTTCATGAAATGGCAAGTAGCGCAACACCGGAAATTGTTTCGGAATTGACTTCACCTAATGAAGAGAGAGCTAATGATATTGATCATGAAACTCTGAAAGAGGACACTACCGAACCTCGCAGGTCAAGTAGGACACGTGCAGCTCCTGAAGAGAGAGCAATTCTATTATGAATTTCATGATTGATGAAATAGATGACCCTGCGACGTATAAAGAAGCGATGATGAGCCCGCATTTCAACAAATGGCTAGAAGCCATGAAATCCGAGATGGAATCCATGTATGAAAACCAGGTTTGGACCTTGGTGGACTTACCTCACGATCGAAAGGCCGTTGAGAATAAATGGATTTTCCAAAGAAAAACTGATGCTAATGGTAATGTGACCATCTATAAGGCTCGACTTGTCGCAAAGGGGTTTCGACAAATTCAAGGAGTTGACTACGATGAGACATTCTCTCATGTAGCGATGCTTAAGTCGGTTAGGATTATGTTAGCAATTGTTGCATATTTCGATTATGAAATATGGCAGATGGATGTCAAAACTGCGTTCCTCAATGGTAATATTGAAGAAGAGTTGTATATGATACAACCTAAGGGTTTTGTCAATCCTAAGGATGCTGATAAGGTATGCAAACTTCAGTGATCCATCTATGGACTGAAGCAAGCATCCCAGAATTGGAATCTCCGCTTTGATGAGGTGATCAAAGAGTTTGGATTTGTCCAAACTTATGGAGAGGCTTGTATTTACAAGAAAGTGAGTGGGAGCAATGTGACATTTTTGATATTATATGTGGATGACATATTATTGATTGGAAATGATATAGATCTTTTAAACAGTGTTAAAAGTTATCTAAACAGCAAATTTTCGATGAAATACCTTGGTGAAGCGTCATATATATTAGGCATTAAAATCTATAGAGATAGATCAAGATGCCTAATTGGGCTATCGCAGAGTACATACCTTGATAAGATATTAAAGAAGTTTAATATGGATGGAAGTAAGAAGGGGTTCTTACCTATGTTGCAAGGCAAGACATTGAGCAAGACTCAAAGTCCGGCTACGGCGAAAGAAAGAGACATAATGGATAAGATCCCCTATGCCTCGGCCATAGGCTATATAATGTATGTCATGCTATGTACAAGACCGGATATGGCACATGCTATTAGTTTGACTAGTAGGTACCAATCTGATCCAGGTTCGGAACACTGTATAGCGTTCAAGAATATCCTTAAGTACTTGAGAAGAACTAGGGATATGTTTCTTGTATACGGAGGTGAAGAAGAGCTAGTCACTAAGTGTTATGTCGATGCTAGCTTTGACACCGATCCGGATGACTCTAAGTCTCAATCCAGATACGTATTTCTCTTGAACGGAGCAGCAGTTAGTTGGAGGAGTGATGACCCACAAGTATAGGGGTTGTATCGCAGTATTTTCGATAAGTAAGAGTGTCGAACCCAATGAGGAGCAGAAGGTGCTGGCTAGTGGTATGGATCAGGAATTCTCTGCAAATACTTAGCAAACGGATTTTTAGGGGTTTTCAATAAAGCAAGTAAACAAAGTACGAGTAAATAAAAGATAGTAGGAATAAATGCAGCAAGTGGCCCAATCCTTTATGCAGCAAAGGACAAGCCGGTTGTATTAATTAAGATGACCAAACGTTCTCGAGGACACATGGGAAGTCTGTCAAGTGCTTTCGCTTCATATAGTTGATTAATCTTCTTTAGCTTGCTAAGTGTTGTGTGGGTGAACCTGTGCTAATGTACCGACCTTCCTAGGACTAATACATACTTGTGATTATATCCCTTGCAAACATCCGTAAGTACAAGAAAGTAATTAAGATAGAAACCTAACCACAGCTTTAAACTCTAAGACCCTTACGTCCCTTGTGCAGAAGAAGTACACCACAACTTAAATATCAAACTATTGAATCTTTCTCAACACAACTCCACTACTAACAAGACATCATATGGATCATGTCCTCAAGAACACTACTAACATGACTTCTCCCATGTCCTCAAGAACAAAACGAACTACTCACAAGACATCATATGGATCATGATCAGAGATGGAATAATGATGTATATGATGGGTTCGTAGCATGGAAAACAAAAAAATTCCACCGCAAGAATGAACAAAACCCAGATCTAATCTAGATAAAAGCCAAGATCTAATCTATTAGACATGTGCAACGAGATAGATTGGTACTAACCCTTGTAGATCCAAAAGCGTTACGAGATTAGATCTCGTGGTTGATGTAGTCAATCACTTGCCGATCTCAAGATCATGTGGACGATCCTTCCGGCACCGCGTTCCGGCAGCGCTTCCGCAGTCGGTCACAAGTGCGGAGTCGAAGCAGACCTTCCTCTCCTCGTTCCAGCGAGCAGCGGAGGTAGTAGATCTTCTCCACGGAATCCCAGCAGCACGACGGCGTGGTGGTGGTGGTGGAGTAGAGAATTATGCAGGGCTTCGCCTATGCCTGTGCAGAAGAAAGGAGGAGGAGAGAGGCGGCGGAGATTGGGTGTTGTGTAGGAGGGGCAAGGGGTGGCGCCTCCCCCTTCTATTTAAAGGAGGGAGGGCGCCTGGGGAGGGGGAGTCCTAGTAGGACTCCCCACCTCCTAGGGCCGGGCGGATTGGGGAGGGGGGAGGAGTCCTCCTCCCCCACGACTCCTTGTCTTGACCCACCAGGACTCCTTGATCCCTATCTTGATTTTCAAGCAAACTCCAAGAAATCTTCTAGAACCTTCTGGAACATTCCGAAACCTTCTAGAATCCTCATACAAACACTCCGGAACATTTCCTAACTCAGAAAATGATCCCCAATATATGAATCTTATTCTCCGGACAATTCCGGATCTCCTCATGATGTCCCGGATCCAATCCGAGACTCCGAACAACATTCGGTCTCCAACGCATATTCCATATCTACTTAAAACAACTTCGAACCTTAAGTGTGTCACCCTACGGTTCGTGAATATGTAGACATGATAGAGACACATCTCCTATCAATAACCATCAGCGGGACCTGGAGATCCATAATGGCTCCCACATACTCAACGATGACTTCGTGATCGATTGAACCATTTATATACGAAACCAATTCCCTTTGTCACGCGATACTATACTTATCCGAGGTTTGATCATCGGCATCTCCATACCTAGTTCTACCTCGTTACTGATAAGTACTCTTTACTCGTTCCGTGATATGTCATCCCTTGTGACCCAGTCACATGCTTGCAAGCTAACTAGACGACATTTCACCGAGAGGGCCCAGAGCATATCTATCCGTCATATGGATGGACAAATCCCAATCTTGGTCCATGCGCTTCAACACATACTTTCAGAATACCCAATGACACCTTTATAACCACCCAGTTACGAAGCGGTGTTTGATGTCATCAAAGTACCCATCCGGTGATGGTGATTAACACAACCTCATGGTCGAAGGATTAGGTTACTATGCATTTAAAAGCTTATAGCAATACGAACTTAATGACTTGATCTTATGCTACGCTTACTATGGGTGTGTGTCCATCACATCATTCTCCTAATGATATAACCTTGTTATTAATTACATCCTAATGTCCTTGATCAGGAAACCATGATCATCAATTAATCAACAAGCTAGTTCAACAAGAGGCTTACTAGGGACTCTTACATGTTTACAAAACACACATGTATTAGTGTTTCCTAATAATACAATTATAGCATGGGATGTAAACATTCATCATAAACACAAAGATATAATAATAATCACTTTTATTATTGCCTCTTGGGCATATCTCCAACAGTCTCCCACTTGCACTAGAGTCAATAATCTAGATTACATGGTAATATACTTAACACCCATGGCGTTCTGGTGTTGGTCATGCTTTGCCCTAGGGAGAGGTTTAGTCAACGGATCTGCCACATTCAGATCAGTGTGTACTTTGCAAATCTTTATGTCACCATCTCGGACATACTCGCGAATAGCGTGGAAACATAGCTTGATGTGCTTCAGCTTGCTATGTGACCTTGGCTCCTGTGCATTAGCTATGGCACCTGTGTTGTCACAGTAGATGGCCATCGGGTCCAATGCACTAGGAACCACGCCAAGTTTAGTAATGAATTCCTTCATCCATACGACTTCTTGTGCAACCTCCGAAGCAGCTATGTATTCCGATTCAGTTGAAGATTTCGCCACAACGCTTTGCTTTGCACTCCTCTAGCTCACTGCAGCACCATTCAAAATAAATACGTAACCCGATTGTGACTTCGAGTCATCCGGATCGGTGTTCCAACTAGCATCGGTGTAACCGTTTACAACAAGCTGTTCATCACCTCCATAAGAAAGAACCATATCCTTAGTCCTATTTAGGTACTTTAGGATATTCTTGACCGCTGTCCAGTGCTCCATTCCAGGATCACTTCGATATCTGCTAGTCAAACTAACATCATGTGCTATATCCGGTCTTGTACACAACATGGCATACATGATAGAACCTATGGCAGAGGCATAGGGAATATTATTCATCTTTTCTCTATCTTCTGCCGTAGCTGGACTTTGAGTCTTACTCAAGGTCTTACCTGACAACATGGGCACGAACCCTTTCTTGCTATCTTCCATTCTAAACTTCTTTAGAACTTTGTCTAAGTATGTACTTTGTGAAAGCGCTATTAGGCGTCTTGATCTATCTCTATAAATCTTGATGCCTAGAATATATGCCGCTTGGCCAAGATCCTTCATTGAAAAACTATTATTCAAATAGGTTGTGACGCTATTAAGAAGTTCTATATCATTCCCAATCAGCAATATGTCATCTACTATAGTACTAGGAATGCTACAGAGCTCCCACTCACTTTCTTGTAAATACAAGCTTCTCCATAAGTTTGTATAAACCCAAAATTTTTGATTACTTTATCAAAACGTTGATTCCAACTCCGGGATGCTTGCTTCAGTCCATAAATGGAGCGCTGAAGCTTGCATACCTTGTCAGCATCTTTAGGATCGACAAAACCCTTGGGTTGTACCATATACAACTCTTCCTCAATGTCACCATTAAGGAACGCCGTTTTGACATCCATCTGCCAAATCTCATAATCGAAATGTGCAGCAATTGCTAACAAAATCCTCACAGAATTTTGCTTCGCCACTGGTGAGAATGTCTCATCATAGTCAACTCCTTGAATTTGTCGGAACCCTTTCGCGACAAGTCGAGATTTATAGACGGTAACATTACCATCAACATCTGTTTTTCTCTTGAAAATCCATTTGTTCTCGATAGCCTTACGGCCATCCGGTAAGTCCACCAAAGTCCACACTTGGTTTTCGTACATGGATCCCATTTCGGATTTCATGGCTTCTAGCCATTTGTCGGAATCTGGGCTCACCATAGCTTCTTCATACGTCGCAGGGTCATCAGCGTTGTCCACCAACATGACGTTCAAGGCAGAGTCATACCAATCAGGAGTGGTACGAATCCTCGTTGACCTGCGAGGTTCAGCAGCAACTTCGTTTGAAGTTTCATGATCATTATCATTAGCTTCCTCTCCAATTGGTGCAGGCAGCACAAAAACATCTTCCGGTGCTGCGCTACTCTCAAATCCGAGAGAAGGTTCAATAACCTCATCGAGTTCTACTTTCCTTCCAGTCACCTCCTTCGAGAGAAACTCCTTCTCAAGAAAGGATCCATTCTTGGCAACGAAAACTTTGCCTTCGGATTTATGATAGAAGGTATACCCAATTGTTTTTTTAGGGTATCCTATGAAGATGCATTTCTCCGCTTTGGGTTCTAGCTTATCAGGTTGTAACTTCTCTACATATGCTTCGCAACCCCAAACTTTAAGGAACGACAACTTAGGTTTCTTACCAAACCACAATTCGTATGGTGTCGTTTCAACGGATTTAGATGGTGCCCTATTTAAAGTGAATGCGGCTGTCTCTAATGCATAGCCCCAAAATGATAACGGTATATCTGTAAGAGACATCATAGACCGAACCATATCTAAGAGAGTTCGATTACGATGTTCGGACACACCATTACGCTGTGGTGTTCCCGGCGGTGTCAACTGCGAAAGTATTCCACATTTCTTTAAATGCATGCCAAACTCATAACTCAGATATTCACCTCCGCGGTCAGAACGCAGAAACTTAATCTTCTTGTTACGATGATTTTCCACTTCACTTTGAAATTCCTTAAACTTCTCGAAAGTTTCGGACTTATGTTTCATAAAGTAGACATACCCATATCTATTTAAGTCATCCGTGAAAGTGAGAACATAACGATATCCACCACGCGATGCTACACTCATTGGACCGCACACATCGGTATGTATTATTTCCATAAGTCTGTAGCTCGCTCCATTATTCCAGAGAATGGAGTCTTAGTCATTTTTCCCATTAGGCATGCTTTGCATCTTTCAAGTGATTCAAAATCAAGTGATTCAAGAAGTCCATCTGAATGGAGTTTCTTCATACGCTTCACTCCAATGTGACCAAGATGACAGTGCCACATGTATGTAGAATTATCATTCAATTTTATTCGTTTAGCATCTATGTTGTGAACATGTGTATCACTACTATCGAGATTCAACAAGAATAAACCATTCATCTCGGGTGCATTACCATAAAAGATATTACTCATATAAATCGAACAACCTTTATTCTCAGACTTAAAAGAGTAACCGTCTCGCAATAAACAGGATCCAGATATAATGTTCATGCTTAACGCAGGCACCAAATAACAACTATTTAAATTTAAAACTAATCCCGAAGGTAGATGTAGAGGGAGCGTGCCGACGGCGATCACATCAACCTTGGAGCCATTTCCAACGCGCATCGTCACCTCGTCTCTTGCCAGTCTTCGTTTATTCCGCAGCTCCTGACTCGAGTTACAAATATGAGTAACCGAACCAGTATCAAATACCCAGGCACTACTACGATTACTAGTAAGATACACATCAATAACACATATATCAAATATACCTTTCTTCTTGTTGTTGCCGTTCTTCAGATCCGCCAGGTACTTGGGGCAGTTACGCTTCCAGTGACCAGCACCCTTGCAGTAGAAGCACTCAGTTTCAGGCTTAGGACCAGCCTTGGGCTTCTTAGCAGGTGCGGCAGCTTTCTTGCCATCCTTCTTGAAGTTGCCCTTGTTCTTAGGCTTGCCATGTCTCTTGAAATTGGTGGTCTTATTGACCATCAACACTTGGTGCTCCTTCTTGATCTCCACTTCAGCAGTTTTTAGCATGGACGATAGTTCAGGCAACGTCTTGTTCATGCAGTGCATATTGTAGTTCATCACAAAGTTCTTGTAACTTGGTGGCAGTGATTGGAGGAGACGGTGAATCCCCAACTCATTAGGAATCGAAATCCCCAACTCTTGGAGCTTGTTTGCGTACCCAGACATGGTGAGCACGTGCTCGCTAACGGAGCTTCCCTCTTCCATCTTACAGTTAAAGAACTTTTCGGAGGCCTCATAGCTCTCCATGGCCGCGCGAGTCTCAAAAATTAGCCTGAGCTCCTTAATGATCTCGAACGGGTCGTGGTGCTCAAAACGCTTTTGGAGCTCCGCTTCTAAACCGTACAGGATGGCACACTGAACTGTGGAGTAATGATTTTTCCGAGTGGCGTAAACATTCTTTACGTCATCGGTAGCATCATTTGCAGGTGGGTCACCTAGCGGTGCTTCGAGCACATAGGTCAACTGACCAGCCCTGAGGACGATCTTCAGTCCACGGAACCAGTCCGTGAAATTGCTTCCATTGTTCTTAAGCTTTTCTTTCTCTAGGAACGCATTGAAATTGATGGAGGGGGTCGCCATAATCTATAACAAATTTGCAAGTAGTTTAGACTAAGTTTATGATGAATTGAGTTCAAATTTAATACTTAAGTTAACTAGGTGAACTCCCACTCAAAACAACATCCCTCACATTGTCTTAGTGATTACACGAACCAAGTCCACTACACCAAGTCCGATCTTCACGAGAGAAGATGTAGTTTCATCGGCGAACAATCTTCATGTTCATCATATCATTTATATGACTCATGCTCTACCTTTTGGTATTCCGTGTTCCGAGACCATGTCTGTACATGCTAGGCTCGTCAAGATAACCTTAGTTTCCGCATGTGCAAATCTGGCTTTCACCCGTTGTATGCACACGTAGAATCTATCACATCCGATCATCACGAGATGCTTCGAAACGACGAGTCTTAGCAACGGTGCCAACTAAGGGTGAACACTTTATTACTTGATATTTAGTGAGAGGGATCATCTTATAATGCTACCGTCGTGATCTAAGCAATACAAGATGCATAAAGGATTAACATTAGAGGCAATTCATAATTAGTGTGATATGATATGGCCTTTTCTTCTTGCGCCTTTGATCTCCATCTCCAAAGCACGAACATGATCTCCATCATCACCAGCATTGCTTCAAGGTCAGTGGCGCCGCTTCATGGTTGTCCATCATCACTAGCAACTATTACAACTACTTGGAATAAAGCTATTACAAGATGAATAGACACGCATGTCTTAACAGAATTAAAGACAACCATTAGGCTCCTATCGGTTGCCATATTACAACAAGGATCATTGCATACATCAAATACAATCATAATCACATGATGGCCATATCACATCACAAAACCCCTGCAAAAACAAGTTAGACGCCTCTAATTTTCTTTGCATTTTTTACGTGGTTTGGGGCTTTCGCATAAGACCGATCTTACCTACGAACAAGAACCACAACGTTGATACAAGTGTTGTCATATGCTCATTGTAAATGGAATCTTAACTATGGTGGGAGAGACAGACACCCGACAAGCCACTTGTGCAAAGCAAGTTGCACGTCAAGCGTGGAGCAAGTCTCATGTGCGATGACATGTAATGTTAGCCCGAGCCGCTTCATCCCACCATGCCGCAAGATGAAAAGTACACGCTAAGACACCGACAATAAAAGCATCAACGCCCACAAAAACATTGTGTTCTACTCGTGCAACAGATCTACGCATAGATACGGCTCTGATACCACTGATGGGTTCGTAGCATGGAAAACAAAAAATTTCTACCGCAAGAACGAACAAAACCCAGATCTAATCTAGATAAAAGCCAAGATCTAATCTATTAGACATGTGCAACGAGATAGATTGGTACTAACCCTTGTAGATCCGAAAGTGTTACGAGATTAGATCTCGTGGTTGATGTAGTCGATCACTTGCCGATCTCAAGATCGTGTGGACGATCCTTCCGGCGCCGCGTTCCGGAAGCGCTTCCGCAGTCGGTCACATGTGCGGAGTCGAAGCAGACCTTCCTCTCCTCGTTCCAGCGAGCAGCGGAGGTAGTAGATCTTCTCCACGGAATCCCAACAGCACGACGGCGTGGTGGTGGTGGTGGAGTAGAGAATTCTGCAGGGCTTCGCCTATGCCTGTGCAGAAGAAAGGAGGAGGAGAGAGGCGGCGGAGATTGGGTGTTGTGTAGGAGGGGCAAGGGGTGGCGCCTCCCCCTTCTATTTAAAGGAGGGAGGGCGCCTACTAGGACTCCCCACCTCCTAGGGCCGGCGGATTGGGGAGGGGGGAGGAGTCCTCCTCCCCCACGACTCCTTGTCTTGACCCACTAGGACTCCTTGATCCCTATCTTGATTTTCAAGCAAACTCCAAGAAATCTTCTAGAACCTTCCGGAACATTCCGAAACCTTCTAGAATCCTCATACAAACACTCCGGAACATTTCCTAACTTAGAAAATGATCCCCAGTATACGAATCTTATTCTCCGGACAATTCTGGATCTCCTCGTGATGTTCCGGATCCAATCCGAGACTCCGAACAACATTCGATCTCCAACGCATATTCCATATCTACTTAAAACAACTTTGAACCTTAAGTGTGTCACCCTACGGTTCGTGAATATGTAGACATGACAGAGACACATCTCCTATCAATAACCATCAGCGGGACCTGGAGATCCATAATGGCTCCCACATACTCAACGATGACTTCATGATCGATTGAACCATTTATATACGAAACCAATTCCCTTTGTCACGCGATACTATACTTATCCGAGGTTTGATCGTCGGCATCTCCATACCTAGTTCTACCTCGTTACTGATAAGTACTCTTTACTCGTTCCGTGATATGTCATCCCTTGTGACCCAGTCACATGCTTGCAAGCTAACTAGACGACATTTCACCGAGAGGGCCCAGAGCATATCTATCCGTCATATGGATGGACAAATCCCAATCTTGGTCCATGCGCTTCAACACATACTTTCAGAATACCCAATGACACCTTTATAACCACCCAGTTACGAAGCGGTGTTTGATGTCATCAAAGTACCCATCCGGTGATGGTGATTAACACAACCTCATGGTCAAAGGATTAGGTTACTATGCATTTAAAAGCTTATAGCAATACGAACTTAATGACTTGATCTTATGCTATGCTTACTATGGGTGTGTGTCCATCACATCATTCTCCTAATGATATAACCTTGTTATTAATTACATCCTAATGTCCATGATCAGGAAACCATGATCATCAATTAATCAACAAGCTAGTTCAACAAGAGGCTTACTAGGGACTCTTACATGTTTACAAAACACACATGTATTAGTGTTTCCTAATAATACAATTATAGCATGGGATGTAAACATTCATCATAAACACAAAGATATAATAATAATCACTTTTATTATTGCCTCTTGGGCATATCTCCAACAGTATAACAATCTAAACATAAACAATAATTCAATGGTTCACTCAATAGCATCAACTACAAAGAGTAATCAACACTGGGAAAGTTTCCCCTATGAACTATGCAAGATTCAACACAATTGTTACAGCAATATGGAGATGGTGGTGAGGGTGCTAATGGTGATGATGGTGGTGGTGATGATGATGATCCCGATGAAGTCCAGCTTGATGGAGGTGTTGATGGCGATGATCTCCCCTCTCCGGGAAGGAATTCCCCCGGCAGAAATCTGTCTGCCGGAGAGATCTTTCTCTCTCGGTGTTTTCCGCCCCACGGAGGCGGCGGAATCTTTCTATGGTCGCCCCCCGAGGCTTAGGGTTTCGGGAGGATAACATACGCCAGAGGGGAGTGCCAGGGGTGGACCAGGGCGGCCACACCACCTGGTGGCGCGGCCTAGGGTGGCCCGCGCCAGGGTGTGGTGTGGGCCCCCTGTGGCCCATCTCCAGCCCCCCTTCTGGCTTCCTTCGTCTTCTGGAAAAATAGGATTTTCCGTATATTTTCCCGGATTTTCCAAACAGCACCTTTTCCATCAGAATCCTGACTGCAGCGGTCCATGCTCCAAAAGTCATCAACCATGCAAAAACAGAGGAAATAACATAAGTATCACCTATCAATACGAAATATATCAATGAATAACAGTGAATTATGACATAGAATAGCGATGCAAAATAGACGTATCAAGGAGTTCCAAACAACCTGTGGTGGCTGGATCAACGACGGAGGCGGAATATGTTGCTGCTTCAGAAGTGGCACAGGAAGCGGTTTGGATGAAGGAGTTCATAACGAAACTAGGTGTGGTTCCTAGTGCATTGGACCCAATGGTGATCTATTGTGACAGCAATGGAGCCATAGCCAACGCCAAGGAACCGAGGTCTCACAAGAATTCCAAGCATATTAAGCGCCGGTTTCACTCCATCCACGAGCATGTCAAGGATGAAGATATAAAGATTTGTAAAGTACACAGGGACCTAAATGTAGCAGATCTGTTAACTAAAGTTCTCCCTAGGGCAAAACATGATCAACACCAGAACTCCATGGGTGTTAGATTTATCACTATGTGAATTAGATTATTGTCTCTAGTGCAAGTGGGAGACTGAAGGAAATATGCCCTGAGAGGCAATAATAAAGTTGTTATTATGTATTCCTCGTATATGATAGATGTTTATTTTGCACGCTATAATTGTATTGATAGGAAACGTCAGTACATGTGTGTTTAATAAACAAAAAGGGTTCCTAGTTATGCCTCTCTTATAGACTAGCTTGTAGATTAACAAGATGATCAAGGTTGCCTAATCATGGACATTGGATGTTGTTAATAACAAGGTCACAGCATTTGTGAAATTATGTGATGAACATTCATCCGAAGTATAGCATTACGATCAAGTCATTATGTTTATATTGCTATAACATCATACGAAGTAATCTTTATCCTTAGACCATGAGATCATGTTAATTGCTAACACCAAAAGAGTATCTTGATAACATCAAACGTCACACCATAACAGGGTGACTATAAAGATGGGTTCAGTGCTACGAAGGTGTTATGTTGAGGCTCATGTATCAAGAGTGGAATTTGTTAATCCCGATGACAGATAGATATACTCTGGGCCCTCTCGGTGATATCATATTAAGATAGCTTGCAAGCAAGTGATGTGATCACTAGAATGGTATATCATGGGAACAAGAAAATAGTGCATGTCGGTAATGAGATCAAACTTGGTATTTGGATACCGATGATCGAATCTCGGACATGTATTATATCATGAGACAAAGGGATTAAGTTACTAGCGTTAAAGGTTCTCACGATCACATAAGTCATCGTTGAATGTGCAGGAGTCAGTATGGATCTCTAGGTCTCGCTTCTGATTATTGATCTGAGAGGAGTCTCAATCATGTCTGCATTATTCGCGAACCATAGGGTGACATACTTAAGGGTTACCGGACACCATTTTGGAGCACATATGTTTCAGACAAAAGGATTGCAAAGCGAAGGAATTATTTCGATAGAAACCGGAATTGTTTCGGATGAAATTGCAGAAAGTGGTTATGCATGTGATATTGAAATGTTGCAAGGGGTTTTATGTGAATGTTTGTTAATTAAAGTAATTAACAAAATTCTGAATAAATTTAATAAAAGATTTTTATTAAATGAGCGAGCATTAAACTTAGAGAATTTAAATGCATTTAAAGTGGAGACTTTAAAAGAGAATGTGAAGAGGAATTTTAATGTGGAGGGAGTTACCACCACATGAATGGAGGAGGTGAGGGGTAACCTCCATGAGGCGCCGGCCATGGAGGGGGTACCCCCTACTCCTATAAAAGGCCCCCCTCTTCCTCCTTCTTCCTCACACCTCCTAGTGAAGGATCTCTCTCCCCCTCTAGAATTATTCCCCCATGGTCTCGGATTAGCGAGATACATGTTCCCGGTGGCATTTTGTCTAGAAGGAGTTGCTGCTTACACTACATTGCCCGGAGCGAGGAGGTGGAGGTTGTCCGGTGGCTTGAATGTGTGTGCGAGGACGGATGCGCTGCTGATTTGCGGCGCTCGGACTTCCACACGATCTTGAGATAGGCAAGTGTACGACTACATCAACCACGAGTTCCTACTCGTTAACAAAACTCGTTGTCTTCGAGGGTAAGTTCTCGATGGATGTATGTCCACCTGTTGCTCTGTATCTAGTAGATAGATCTTGCTGTATAGTTCTCATCGTAGGAATTTTTGTTTTCTATGCTGGGGACCCAATAGTGTCCGCACTTGTTCTATAGCTCATAAACCAAACCCTAGATCTCACCAACTGCTCACCATGTTTCCTATATAATATAGGGAACCCTTAGTCCCCACTCTCTCAACTCTCTATACGACACCCAATCTCGGTAAGGCCAACCCTAGATCTGAACATAGTTTCCAAAAATATTTTAGAATGTTCTCACCAACTCCCATCTATGCTTCTAACTCTCACCCACCACCCAAATCAGGTGATACCTCAGAGTGTAAGGTATATTCATCTTCCAATCAATAGACCGATCTGCTTTCTAATCGATCTTGTGTTTGTTCTTGTTCTTTCTCACCACGTTGCACCGTTTATTCTTCTAATCGATCTGCATTCTCTTACATATCCACGGCAAAATGGCGGGCTCATGGGATGGCATCCTCGTGGGATGGAGAGCTCGCCGCTGCGGCTGTCACAGTACCTGCTTCATGGGATGGCGGGCTTGCCATTGCGGCTGTCATAGTACCGGTTTCATGGGATGGTGGGCTCGCCGCCGCGGCTAACACAGTACTGGCTTGATGGGATGACGGGCTCGCCGCTACGGATGTCATAGTACCGGCTTTGTGGGATGGTTGGCTCGTTGCTGCGACCAACACAATACTGGCCTCATGGCAAAGATGGGGACATGACAAACATTTCCTAGCTCACGGCAATGACAGGTACACGGCAACGTGTGGCTGACTCGTTGTTGCGACCGTCACAATACCTGACTCGTCGTTGTGTTCGTTGAGCATGGTCCGAGAGTCACTTAGAGTAGATAGGTCTAGGGAGAAGAGTAGAGAGGTGTTCAAGATTAGGTGGTAGGATTACTGAGTAACAATGCCTCCTTTTACCCCTGTGATGGGGAAAAAGAGACATTATATGTTTCTCCCCCATTATTTTTTAATTTTCTCTTCTTTTCTTTTTGTAATAGAAATAGAGAGGGCTCAAACTGTAATGGAAATAAAATATAGCATATTTTCATGGAAATTTCGAGTTGAATGGTATTATTACCAAATTTATTTGTTTATAATGATTCTGATTAATATTAATTTTTCGTTGAATGGTATACCAAAGACGGCATAATATTCTATCTATCATGACATGAACATAACGCGTCATGATTAGCGTGCCGAGGCGAATCCCCTTCTAGTGTCGTGGAAGTGCTAGGTTGGTGGATCACGTTGCACCGAGCCAAAAAATCCCCTAGCGGCTATTTTTTGCCGTGCCAGCGCGACCGCGATGACTAAGGTTGCGCCTCAGTGTCTATAAGCGCTAGCGCCCCTGCTCCATGTTGTAGTGTACATGAACGATGATATAGATGATGTAGTGCTTGTGCCTTGGTATCGAATTATATTATATCTTGGTATATTCATATATTTTCATGAAGGCAACAATAATTGTATTGCTAGATTGATATTGCGTATTATGCGATTACATTGTGAGCCCTTGGGCTGTTTATATAGTACTAGAAAACTTAGAGACTAAGAAGCCTAGTAGAGATAGAATCCTAAACTACCAAATATAACTATCCATGATCTACTCTAATACAAAATTGTGGTATACTCTAAAAAACTCGTAGTAGGATTGTAGTGATGCGAATAGCAGGAGCATCGCAGACGGTCCAACTGGAGTATAAGATTAAGGCGCCGACTAGAGAGGATGTAGGGGGATGATAACCCTTGATGCCTGATACGTCCAAAACGTATCTACTTTTCCGAACACTTTTGCTATTGATTCTCCTCTATACTTGTGTGATTTGGATGCAACTAATGTGAACTGACGCTGTTTTCAGCAGAATTGCCTTGGTGTCTACTTTTTGTGCAGAAAACCAACTATTAGGAAAAATCCCGAAAAATATGCAAAAAATCCTATTTCACCCGAAGACTCCAGGAGCCAGAATACGAGGCGGAGAAGAGCCCTGGGGTGGCCACACCACCTGGTGGCATGGGCCAGGCCAGGCCACGCCAGGGGGTGGTGTGGGCCCCCTAGGCACCCCCTCGGCCTCTCTCTTCGCCTATAAGGAGCCTTCTGACCTAAAAACTTCGGGGGGTTCGACGTTTTTCCAGAAGGAGTTCTGCTCCGCCGCCACCACCAGATTCCATGAAACAGCACCAGAAACTCCGTTCTGGCACCCTGCCGGGACGGGGAATTGGAGGAGATCATCGCCATCATCATCACCATCGCTTCTACATCGACCATCCATGTTTCCCCCATCTATGAGTGAGTAATCCCCCGCTGTAGGCTATGGGGATGGTAGGGATTGGATGAGATCGTTCATGTAATGGCATCAGATTGTTAGGGCATGGTGCCTAGTATCTTTTATTAGTGCTTTATGACTTTGTTGCGACTTGTTGTGCTTAATGCTTGTCACTAGGGCCTGAGTGCCATGATTTCAGATCTGAACTTATTATTGATTCATTATGATAGTATTGTTTCTGGTCTTATCTACAAGTTGTATACACACGTTGTTGTCCGGAACCTATGGCCCCGAAGTGACAGAAATCGGGATAACCGGAAGGGAAAGGCTTTGATGTGAGGATCACATGTGTTCACGGAGTGTTAATGCTTTGCTCCGATGCTCTATTAAAAGGAGCACCTTAATTGCCAGTAGTTCCCTAGAGGCCCCGCTGCAAACGGGCTGGCAGGACAAAAGATGTTGTGCAAGTTCTCATTGCGAGCACGTATGACTATATATGGAACACATGCCTAGGATTGTCTAGTACTTGGGTGCTTTATCTTATTTATCTGTAATTGCCCTATGTTCTGATTGTTATGTGAATTGTCTTGTCCATGCAACGCCCATCCATCCATCCCTATGCCTACCACACTCGAATCCCACTGTTTACAGCTTTCGTTACTACTGTCTTTGCTTTGCTACTGCTGTTACTTTGCTATTCCTACTACAAAACTGTTGCTACTGATAAACTGCTGTGAGCAAGATTGTTTCCAGGTGCAGCTGAATTGACAACTCAGTTGTTAAGGCTGATAAATATTCTTTGGCTCCCCTTGTGTCGAATCAATAAACTGGGTTTCACTTCCCTCGAAAATACTACGATACACCCCCTATACTTGTGGGTCATCAATGCCAATATCGATGTAGCGGGTAGTGTGGGCATTGTGTCGTGGTTGATGGTGTTGTTGGAGTGTTGGTGATGTAGTCGTTGTTGATGTAGTCATCGAGGTTGATATAGTTGTGCTCGGTGTCGTCTTTGAGTCGGGGGAAGTCGCCAAAGTAATAAATAGTAAAAGGCGGTTACAGCGGTAGTCAACTCAAGGTATACGTAGCTGGAGTTGTGGTAATAGACATAGCGACATGTCATGCGGAACTTTCCAAACTCGGGAGCGTGCTGGGGACGAACGCACGCGTGGTGTTGCCAATACCGGACGTGTGAAGATAGAGACCATCACGAACCATGCAAGCAAGAGCCGAAGGGATCAGTAGAGAAGACCCCCGTGTGCGATCGGTTGCTTACCGTATGCACCGGAGTAGACGAAGTGGTTGCAAGAATGAAATTGAGCACAAGCGGTGCAAATAACATTTAGACAATAACTCTAGCGGCGAGGTCGTAGTGGACGAATATGGCGAGGTAGTTGTCGATGATGATTAAACTATAGTGGTAGTATTGATGACCCACAAGTATAGGGGGTGTATTGTAGTATTTTCGATAAGTAAGAGTGTCGAACCCAACGAGGAGCAGAAGGTGTTGACGAGTGGCTTGGAGCAGGAATTCTCTGTAAATACTTAGCAAACGGATTTTTAGGGGTTTTTGACAATGTAGATAAATAAAGTACGAGTAAATAAAAGACAATAATAATAATTGCAGCAAGTGGCCCAATACTTTCTTTAGCAAAGGACAAGCCGGTTGTATTAATTAAGATAACCAAACGTTCTCGAGGACACATGGGAATACTGTTAAGTGCTTTCGCTTCATATAGTTGATTAATCTTCTTTGGTTGGATAAGTGTTGTGTGGGTGAACCTGTGCTAATGTACCAACCTTCCTAGGACTAATACATACTTGTGATTATACCTCTTGGAAGCATCCGCAACTACAAGAAAGTAATTAATATAGAAACCTAACCATAGCCTTAAACTCTAAGATCCTACACTCCCTTGTGCAAAGGTTTCCTAACGGGGTTCAAGTTTCTATCACTCCGGCAACCCCACGATTAGTAGCCAAATACACAGTGCATTCCCCTAGGCCCATAAAGGTGGAGTATCATGTAGTCGACGTTCACATGACACCACTAGAAGAATAACACCACAACTTAATTAACAAACCATTGAGTCTCTCTCAACACAATTCCAGTACTAACAACATGACTTCTCGCATGTCCTCAAGAACTAAACAAACTACTCACGAGACATCATATGGATCAAGATTAGAGATGAAATAATGATAAGTAACAATCTAAACATGAATGATAATTCAATGGTTCCACTCAATAGCATCAATTACAACGAGTAATCAATACCAGAAAAGTTTCTCCTAAGAACTATGCAAGATTCAACCCAATTGTTACAGCGGTATGGAGTGTAGATGATGGTGTTGGTGGAGATGATGATGATGATCCCGATGAAGTCCAGCTTGATGATGGTGTTGTTGGCGACGATCTCCCCTCTCCGGGAAGGAATTTCCCCAGCAGATTTCTGCCTGCCGGAGAGCTCTTTCTCTCTCTGCAGTTTTCTGCCCCGTAGAGGCGGCGAAATCTTTCTGTGTTCACTCCATAATTCTTAGGGTTTCACTAGGATTATATACGCCAAAGAGCAGAGCCAGAGGTGGGCTAGGGTGGCCACCACCATCTGGTGGCACGGCCTAGGGTGGCCCACGCCAGGGGGTGGTGTGGGAGAGCCTGTGGTGTGGGCCCCCTGTGGCCCATCTCCGCTCCCCCTTCTAGCTTCCTTCGTCTTCTGGAAAAATAGGATTTTCCATATATTTTCCGGGATTTTCCGATCTTCGCTAATTTTGGCTCCAAACAGTGCCTTTTCCATCAGAATCCTGTCTTTAGTGGTCCATCCTTCAAAAGTCATCAACCATGCAAAAATAGATGAAATAATATAAGTATCATCTCTTGATATGAAATATATCAATGAATAACAGCAAATTATGATATAGAATAGTGATGCAAAATGGACGTATCAACTCCCCCCCCCCCCAAGCTTAGACCTCGCTTGTCCCAAGCGAAAACTGAGCTCAATAAACATGACCACAGGTTTATGGAGTGATGTGTCGATAAAGAGAATACGGACAAGAAGCATCACATTCATCAATACACAAATCATAATAGAAAACAACTCACTATTATATAACTTAGCTTGCAATAAGTAAAGGAAACACAATAAAGATACACAAAGTAAATCATAATTGGTAATGGCAAACTTTGGTCTTGGTCAAAGAATAGTTAACAATTTGCAGGAGTTCAAACATAATGGGGTTTTTTCAATGATAGTTTTCAAAGTAATATTCACTAAGATAAGAGCATTGTGCAAAACAAGGAACATAAGAAACATGATTGAATATATCATCCTATGAATGATTGAATCACAACAACTGAAATGCTTGCTTGAGATAGAAAGGAATGGGTTTACTGACTCAACTAAAAAGTAAAAGACAGGACCTTCACAAAGGGAAGCAGGGATTTCAAGTTTCATAAAGAGCTTCCAAAAATTATGGTACTTGTTAGCTTTCAGCTCTCATTACCCCTATCATAAGCATCTTGAGGTGATTAAGGTTAAAGTGACACAAATATGAGGATATGCTTGACAAGTTATAAGTTGAAAATCTCATGCCCCGTGCTTACGAGTACTGAACCTCATGCTACTCAACTTTAGTTACGAGTAAGTTTTTGTCATTGTAAATATATGTGTATCATAGAGAACCGCCAACAGGGTACCCCTTGCCCCATGATACAGGAGCTACCCCATACCCAAATGACAAGGCAGCAGATAATGAGCATCTCAGCGATCTTTTATTTGCTATTTGCATAGATTTTTATTGAGGATGCTTCACAGATTGCTCACTATGGATATGCTGCAAGTTTCCACCATGATTAGGCATGTCTTAGGCTAGCCGCCCAGGCGTTTCTCTAACACATATACAAACTCCATGAGCTCACAAGCTCCCCTTTTTATTTCACACCGCCGGGATCCATAAGCAAAAGATCATGATATAAACTAAATAAGTGCAATGTTGAAAGCGTTCCCCATGGTAACATGGTTCTGCTAATTCACAACTTATAAAACGCAAGCATATATGCAACATAGATGGACACAATGGTTCAAGTTTATTAAGTGTAAGAAAGTAAAGTGTGCCATCAAGTTTGTGAGAGCTTTAATCACTAATTTTCACATAACAAGTTTAATTTGGAAGGTAAATAAATCATCAATTTACTTGGAATAGCAATAATGCATTAGGTAGGTATGGTGGACACAAATGGCACAGGTTTTTGGTTTAAGGATTGGATGCACGAGAAGCATTCCTTCTCAATACAGGTTTTTGGCTAGCAAGGCTGGGTAGCAAGCAATAAGAGTTAAAGGAAACAAACAAACATACAAGTGATAGACACAAACATGCAATCTTCCTTGGAAGCACAAAATATCTTAACTAGAGAATACTAAGCTTATGAGCCAAACAAGAAAGAAAGATCATGAAATTATATTTCTAACATTACTTTTCTCTTTTCCATTCAATTCTTGAATAGCGTTGCTATTGACCAGAGCCAGGTTTGCCAAAACCAACTAAATTTACTTAATGATCCCAAAGTGATACCCATACTAATCAACAAGATCAATCATATAAGAGAAATTTGCAAACTAAAATAAGATGTGCAAAAAGTAAATGATAGAACTTCTCATTAATATTCCATAACGGCAACTCACACCAATGGATAGATAGATAACTAGCTAGAGGGGAGATACTTCCATAATGCAAACCATCCTATACGATAACTTCTCTATTCATGATATGACTCTATTAAAAAGGTAAAAAGATGAAAGATAATGATATGATACCGCGGCACTCCCCTAATATTGGAACAAACCAAGGGGATGCCAAAACATGATGTCGAATTACTCCTTTGGTGGTGGTGATGTTGCGCCCATGATTGGAGTGAGAAAATCTTCCAGGATCTTGCGAAGCCTATTATTCTCCTCTTGTAGTATATCCACCTTTCTCCTCAGGACTCGGTACTTATCGCAAAACTCGTCAGTGGCTCGTAGAGCTTCAACTGCTGTAGGGCAGGAACTGAGGTTTAGAACTGGAGGTATCAGCCCCTGTCATGTCATGCTTGTTGACATGCCCTTCACTTCCTCCTCGATGCTCCGATCCATGTCTTCACGCCTAGCTGTGATCCTTTCTTCTTCCACCCATCCTACGAAGGTCCTTTCCTCAAGATTGTGATGGAGCGTGCGTCGGCGATACATTGCAAATGTATCTATAATTTTTGATGTTCCATGCTTGGTTTTATCCACTTTCTTATGTTTTGTCCACACTTTGGAGTACTTTTCATATGATTTCTTGGACTAACCTATTAACAAGAGCCACAGTGTCAGCTGCTTGTTTTTTGCTGTTTTTGGTTCCAGGAAAGTCAGAAAATGAATATTCTCGGAATCGGATGGGACAAAAGCCAAAGTGCATATTTTTCCGGAAGTCATCAGATGCAGAATATGAGATGGAGAAGGGATGGGGGCCGGCCACACTACCTGGCCGCGCGGCCAAGCCTGGACCGCGCCAGGGGGTGGTCTGGCCGACCCTAGCACCCCCTCGGCCTCTCCTTCTGCCTATAAGATGCCCTCGGGACGAAAACCCTAAGTACCCGATCAAAAATCCACGAAAGAGTCTGTAGCTACCATCATCTCCATCCCTAGATCGGGAGGGATCTGAAGCTCTTCCCGGCACCCTGCCGGAGAGGGGAATTTACCCTGGAGGCCTTCTTCATAACCATGCAAGCCTCGGATGTCAAGCGTGAGTAGTTCATCTCTAGACTACGGATCCATGTAGTAGCTAGATGGCTGGTTCTCCTCCTTTGTGCTTTCATGTCTTGATCTTGTGAGCTCCGTTCATGATCAAGATCATCTATTTGTAATTCTGCATGTTGTGTTTGCGGGGATCCGATAGATATTGAGATGCTATTTCAGATTAATTATTGATTCTATCATGTCTTTGTTATTTGTGATCTTGCATGCTTTCCGTTGTTAGTAGCTATCTTGGCCAAGTAGATGCTAGCAACTCCAAGAGTTAGTATTTATGATCGATAGTGGGTTCATGCCTCTGGTAATCTGGGGAAGTGACAGAAATCTCTAAGGTACTAGATGTGTTGTTGCTACTAGGTATAAAACAACAATCCTTTGTTCATAGAACAATTGTATTGTTTAATTTACACGCAATTCGTAAAGCAATAATCTATTGCTTGCAACTTAATACTGGAGGGGGTTCGGATGATAACCTGAAGGTGGATTATTAGTCATAGATGTAGTTGGATGACGGTCTATGTATAATGTTGTAATGCCCAATCAAATCTCAAAGGAGTCAAGATGATTAGTATATGCATGTATTGCTTTCTCGATGTCTGTCAATTGCCTCGCTTTAATTTGTTCACCCAACATGGTATCTATCTTAAGGAGAGCCACCTCTAGTGAAATATAGATCCCGGTCCTTTCTTTTACATACAATCTACAAACTGTTTACTGCTTTGTGTTTACTTTCTGCAAACTATTACTTCCTTCCATTCGTTACGTTTAATCCTTTGTTTTCAGCAAAACACGGTGAGATTGACAACCTCATCGCAAGTTGGGGACAGAGTTCTGTGGTTGTGTTGTGCAGGTATGCACGTTGCTACTAGCACCGGTAGTGCGCCCTGCCAAGGCTCATCTAGCAACACCTTTGGGGTGTTTCCTTGCTCCTACTGGTTCGATTAAACCTTGGTTTCATAACTGAGGGAAACTTGCTGATGTGCTCATCATACCTTCCTCTTGGGATTCCCAACGAGCTCTACATCAACACCGAGCCATTAGCCAGCGTCGCAGCTCATAGTGCTCCAAAGATGAATCCTGGAACGACATCTGAACAGAATAGATCGTAACGAAAACACGACGAGAACACGATATACGAACCTCGGGAGATCTAGGGGGTTATATATTACGAAGTTTAATAAAAGGAAGGTACTGGGAGAAAACGGGTCGAAGACGGGCTCCGGGGTGGCCACACCCCTGGTGGCGCGTCTAGGTGGGCCCGCGCCACGGGGTGGCGTGTGCCACCCGGGCTCCGTTTCCGTCCCTTTTTCGACTCATTATTTTCCATGTTAGATAAAAACTGCAAAAATATAAATTGAAAAGTTTTTCGCGGACCTTTCCTTACCGGAACTGTTACCTATTTGAAAACGGACTCTGCAGGTTTCTGAATTTGGTCTTTGATAAATTTTTCCGGAGTCACGATTTGAATAGCATCAATATCTTCATCTTCAAAAGCATATTGCTTGAGTCTATGACCATTCACCACTTTTTACACCATATTCTCCTACGACTTGGAAATATCTTTCACACAAAACTTCACACAATTCTCATTAGCAACATTAGAGCATGCAAGATAATAAATCTTTAAGTTCATTTTTAACTGAAATCCATCAAAACATAAGATACTGTAGCAACTCCTTCTGAAAGACCAAAAGGAATTCAAAAAGGAAATCGATTTAAGAGGCAAATGCAAGAGTGGCAAAAATCTGTCAAAATAGACCAGTAGGTAAAGATCAATTTTTTCGAAAATCTTCTGTTGCTTAAATAAAAAAGTGCAAAGCTAACAAAAGTTAAATAATAACCTGGGGCATGCATACAAAAAATTACAGATCAGTACGACACTCTGGGATTTTTCACGATTTTTTATGGTGAAGCACAAAAATCTGTTTCCGGACAGCAACTTCCCCGAATCTTACTTCTCTCTCATTAGAGGTTGATCTTGACACAAAAAGCAAACAAAAAGGATAAGGAGAGGTTATTAAAGAAGCAATAACTTCCAGGACTCAAAAAGACCAAAATGAACTAAAAGCGAAAATATATTGGGTTGTCTCCCAAAAAGCTCTTTCTTTATAGCCATTAAGATAGGCGTGATAAATTTCAATGATGCTCACATAATAATATGAATTGAAGTAAAAGAGATAATAAAGAAGCAAATATACACATATTTAATCCTAATCCACTTCCTATGCAAGGTGATTCTGTAAGAAAATAAATTATTGAAACCAGAGGCTACTAGCATAGGAAGGAAAAACAAGTGCAACATAAAGACTTTTAGCATAAAGCGAGGAAACTTAATATTATTGAGATGTATAAGAACAATCTTCCCCCTCTCATAATAACTTTCAGTATCATGCATAAATTTAATGATATAACTATCACATGAACCATTCTAGCAATGATCACTTATTCTGATAGAAAATACAGGGACACTAGCTTTCCTAGTTCCATTAGGATGTGAAACAATATTAGAAGTATCCTTACAAAGGATAATGTGCCCATCTTCTATATTTTTAGCGATAGGGTCTTTCATATTTGCTATAGCAGGTTCAACATCTATTTGTTCATTAGGTTCTACAGCTTTCTTTGTACTTTCGTTAATCATACTAGCTGTCATAGAATGTTCCTTTACTTTAACCAGGAAAAATATTTTCTCGATGTAAGGTTTAGGTAAAATATGATCTATAGTATAAACTTCAGTATTTCTAGCTGGAACACAATTAACAATATCTTTATATGGTGCAAGATACTTATTCCATTTCTTTTTAAGAATTTCAATATAAGAGGCAAAAGCCTTAAAATAATTTGCAAACTTTGAGAATCAAGACCATACGCATTACTAATATTTTAAAAGTTATCAATTCCCATAAAAGATTTAATGCATTCATAATCATAATTTATACCTGACTTCCTTCCTTTATCATTCTCCCATGCTTCAACATTGTCTTGAATACGGTCTAGAAGATCCCATTTAGCTTCTTCTTCCATACTTGTAAATGATCTAGAGCAAGAAGCGTCCAATAGATCCTTATCATGAAGAGAAAGCCTTGCATAAAAGTTATTGATAATAATATTGTCAGGGAGCTCATGAATAGGACATTTAAGCATTAGTAACTTCAATCTCCCCCAAGCTTGAGCTGTACTCTCTCCATCACGAGGCCAAAAGTTATATATTTGATTCTGATCGTTATGAACCTCACCAGGAGGATAAAATATGGAATAAAAGAGAGGTACAATTTCCTCCCATTCAAGAGATCGGCTATTCTTTAGCAACTTATACCATTCCTCAGCTCTTCCTTCGTGATAATGAGAATAGCTTCTTCTTAACTTGATCTGTTGTAATACCTGCACACTTAAATAACTCGCATAATTCATTTATAAAGAGCAAATGATCACCGGGATGGACAGTTCCATCTCCAACATAATAGTTATCCATAACACGATCAATAATTCCTGTAGGTATTTTAAAAGTATCGTTTTCAACAGGTGGTGATTCATCTAGTACCTTAGCAGTGGTAGTAGCATTACGAAATAAGAAACTATATGAATTATCCATATTGAGAATAAAGTAACTAACAGAAATGAACAATACTCACAGTAGAAGTTTCCTTTACCAGTTCCACTCTCCAATAGCGCTTCACTCCCCGGCAACGGCGCCAGAAAATAGTCTTGATGACCCACAAGTATAGGGGTTGTATCACAGTATTTTCGATAAGCAAAGGTGTTGACGAGTGGCTTGGAGTAGGAATTCTCTATAAATACTTAGCAAACGGATTTTTAGGGGTTTTTGATAATGCAGATAAATAAAGTACGAGTAAATAAAAGACAATAATAATAATTACAGCAAGTGGCCCGATCCTTTGAAGGGAATATGCCCGAGAGGCAATAATAAAGTGGTTATTATCTTATTCCATGTTTATGATAAATGTTTATTTTGCATCCTATAATTATATTAATTGGAAACGTTAATACATGTGTGTTTAATAAAGAAAATACAAAGTTCCTAGTAATGCGTCTCATATAAACTAGCTCGTTGATTAACAAGATGATCAAGGTTTCCTGATCATGGACATTGGATGTTGTTAATAACGAGGTCACAGCATTTGTGAAATGATGTGATGAACATTCATCCAAATTATAGCATTACGATCAACGTCATTATGTTTATATTGCTATAAGATCATACGAAGTAATCTTAGTCCTTAGACCATGAGATCATGTTAATTGCTAACACCGGAAGAGTATCTTGATAACATCAAACGCCACACCGTAATAGGGTGACTATAAAGGTGGGTTCAGTGCTATGAAGGTGTTATGTTGAGGCTCATGGATCAAGAGTGGCATTTGTCCATCCCGATGACGGATAGATATACTCTGGGCCCTCTCGGTGATATCACATTAAGATAGCTTGCAAGCAAGTGATGAGATCACTAGAATGTTATATCACAGGAACAAGAAAAGAGTGCATGTCGGTAACGAGATCAAACTAGGTATTTGGATGCCAATGATCAAATCTCGGACACGTAATATATCGAGAGACAAAGGGATTTAGTTACTAGCGTTAAAGGTTCTCACGATCACAAAAGTCATCGTTGAATATGTAGGAGTTAGTATGGATCTCCAGGTCCCGCTTCTGATTATTGATCTGAGAGGGGTCTCGATCATGTCTGCATTATTCGCGAATCGTAGGGTGACACACTTAGGGGATACCGACGTCATTTGGAGCAAATTTGTTTCAGATAAATATTAAGAAAGCGCTGGAATTATTTCAATTGACACTGAAACTGTTTTGGGTGAAATTACTAAAATTGGTTCTGCATGTAATATTGAAATGTTGCAGGGGGTTTTATGTGAATGTTTGTTAATTAAAGTAATTAACAAAAATTCTGAATAAAAATAATAAAAGAGTTCTATTAAATGAGAGAGCATTAAATTTGGAGAAATTTAATGCATTTAAAGTGGAGACTTTAAAAGAGAATGTGAAGGGGCATTTTAATGTGGAGGGGTTACCACCACATGAATGGGGGAGGTGAAGGGACACCCTCCATGGGTGCCGGCCATGGGAGGGGTACCCTCCCCTCCTCCTATAAAAGGCCCCCCTCACACCCCTTCTTCCTCACACCTCCTCGTGAAGGATCTCTCTCCCCCTCTAGTATTATTCCCCCCCATGGTCTCGGATTAGCGAGATACATGTTCCCGGTGGCTTTATATGGAAAGGAGTTGCTACTTCCGCTGCTTTGCTGGAGCGAGGGACGGAGGTTGTCGGGGGTACCGGACATGTGTGCGATCACGGATGCACCGCTGCTTTGCGGTGCTGGACTTGGTGGTGCTAGACTTGCTGGACCTGGATCTAAAGGACGTGCTGGAGCCGGACCTGCTAGACTTCATCACGATCTTGAGATCGGCAAGTGTACGACTACATCATCCACGAGTTCCATCTTGTTAACAAAGCTTTGTTGTCTTCGAGGGTAAGTTCTCCATGGATGTATATCCACCTGTTGCTCTGTATCTAGTAGATAGATCTTGGCGTATAGTTCTCATCGCAGGAATTTTTTTTGTTTTCTATGCTGCAACTCCAACAGTGGTATCAGAGCCTGATCTATGCATAGGTACTTTGCACGGGTAGTACACATATGTTTATATGTGGGCGATGATGATCATGTTATTGCTTCTTTCATGTATTTTGGATATTGGTGGCATAGCGGGATGAAGCGGCCCAGACCAACCTTACATGTCATTGTACATGAGACCAGTTCCAGACATGCAACTAGTTTTGCATAAGTGGTTGGCGGGTGTCTGTCTCTCCTACTATATTTAATATCTGATTTACAATGAGTTGCTAATAACTTGGTTATCCTTGGTGTGGTTTATGTTCGTAGGTAAGACCGGTTCTATCTCTGAAAGCCCTAAGCCACGTAAATCTTACAATTGATAAATTAGAGGCGTCTAGTTTAGATCGTTGCTGGGCTAGTGTCTTGATATGGTATTGTTGTAAGTAGATGTATGATAGATACTCTTACAACACACTCAACGTGTAAGTTCCATAGATCTTGGCCTTACACACAAAGGAATGATAGAGATCATACCATGATGCATATGATAGAGATCAAATGCATGGACCATATCATCTCACTTTACACATTAGATGTTTGCATCTTATATTGCTAGTTTGGCATTTTAGTAGCATTTTAAGATGATCCCTCATTTAGATATCAAGATAAAAATGTGTTCTTCCTTTAGTATGCACCGTTCTATGGATCGTGTTTCGAGACATCACGTGATGATCGGCTGTACTCGACTCTACGCTTTCATACAACGGGTGTAAGACAATTTTACACACGCGAATACTAAGGTTCTTACTTGGCGAGCCTAGCATGTACAGACATGGTCTCGGAACACGGACCGAAAGGTTAAGCATGAGTCATATAGGTTATATGATGCTCGCCATTGAAGCTACACCGACTCACGTGATGATCGGACTTGGTGTAGTGGATTTGGTTCATGTAATCAGCAAAAAGGCACGAGGGAAGTCGTTTTTGAGTGGGAGTTCATTTCTAACTTGGATTAGTCGATCTCAATTTGTCATAAACTAAATCGAAGTGAATTTGCATAATTTGTTGTAGTCATTGGCGTCTGTTCAATACCTTATGCTTATTTTTAATTGAGATAATAGAAGTATAGAATTCTAGATATTTACTTTACGAACCGGTATCGTATTGTTTTGAATGTCAATTTGAAGTTTATAAGTCCTATTGCAAACTTTCAGCAAACTCTATTTACTCCATGAAGTTTAATAAGTAGTATTAAATCAAGAGTAAGAATTCCAATGTTAGTATCTAAAGTATCATGTTTGCCTCCATGGTTATTGATATTCAAAAGTTGTTTCAATATCAAGATTATATAGGAGCTGAAAATTGTTTCAGAAACCATCATGTGTGAAAGATATTGTGATATCTGAAACAATGTTTTTGGTTGCATTATGATAGAGTATAATTTAGCAAAACACATGTTCTCATATTGTATGAGAATTTGTGAAGGATAGAGATGCTAAGCATCCGGATCTCCCAAAAAGGTTTTGGGAACTAACATTATACTCGCGATTCTTCCTTATAGGCTATAGTAGCTTGATCATGAAAGTTGTCATGATAAGGATGAATAGAAGATGTAAGTAAAATGTTTACTACACTAATATATTACTAAAGAATGGATTTTTGAAAGAACACCAAACATTTGATGATGGTGATCCACTTCAAAGTGAAAGTCCAAAGGTATTAGTATTTGACTATATACACTTTGTACTATGTGTCATGTGAATGACACCACTATTGATGTTGATAGATTCTTTTAAAAGAAAAGGAATTGTTGAAAGAGAATCTATAAAATATTTGGCAGAAAAGAAAAGGTTGGAGATGTCCAACTTAGGTATATAGAAGATATACATGTTATGGTTGTATTCCTTGCTTGTTAAACAATGTGGTTCTGAGGTATTGGATACCGATACTGGATACCGAATTCGTTGGTGTGAAGTTTCATACAGAAAAACACAATTCATGAACTACAACGGCCTAAGTAACTAGCAAGAGAATAAGTGATGATGTTCATCGAAAACAAATAAAGTGTTATTGTGTTTTTCATTGTCGTCAAACCTAGCCTTCAAGATTTGTTTTAATAATTGTTATTTTGTTCCGGTATTACGAGAACAGTAGTTGTTCAAATGATTACCGTATTCCATAAACGATGGATGAACTTTTACAAGTCTAGTGGGAGAAATCACATCCATAAACACTATTGCTAAAATGTCGCAAGACAAATGATTGAAAGATCACTTATGAAGTGACATCGCTGTTTAAATTATATTGGAAATAAAACATGAAGAAACTCCATGTTGCTGGATTTTTGGAGTCTTTGATTTTGATCAATTGACGCTTGTGAGACTTTCCTCGAGATAATTGAAACTCTGTCCATAGGCCAAAGAGGAACGGATGACTAACTTATTGGATATTATGCATGTTGATGTATATAGTCCATTATGTGTAGCCATATGCGATGGATCTTTTTGCTTCATATGCTTTCTCTGGAAATTTGAGTGAATATATCTATATATATTTACTTAATAAGGAAGAAGTATGAAACATTTGAAAATTGTTCAAAGACTTTCAAGATGAAGTGAAAAATAATTGTAACAAGAAAATGAAGAGTTTATGATTTGATCATAAAGGAAGATATTTGAGTTACATGTTTAGCAAAACACCTAAGATTTGAAGAATTGTTCCATGAATTGTGTTTCCCGATAAACCATAGGAGTATGGCATATTCGAGAGATGAAATCAAACCATGTTTGACATGGTAAGATCAAAGGTGACATTTATAAAACTGCCATTATGTTTTAAGGATTAAAGCTTTAGAGACTACCGCTTTGACACTAAAAAGAGCACCATCATGATCCGTTGAAATCCCACCATATGAGTTATGGTTTGGGATAAAACCTGAATTGTCTTTTCTTAAATTTTGGTATGCTATACATAAGTAAAATGTTTACAACCAAAGTCAGATAAGCACGTCTTTGTAGGTTATCCCAGAGAATTTATTGGGAATTTCTCCATAAGACCGAGGACCAAAGAGTTTGTTACTTAGAACGTCAAGTTTCTTGAGAAGGAATTTTTCGTGAAAAGTTAAGTGGAAGGACAATAGAACTTTGACAAGGTTGTTGAACCTTAGCTATATGTGCTAAGTAGCACAGCGCTGGAAAATGTCCCGGTGGCGGCCACATGCTCATGGCTCCCGTGATTACAAAGGTTGTAATCTCGGAGATTAGAGTTCATATTGAACCGTGTGGGTCGGTAAGAATCAAATAGTGATATTTGATAAACAAGTCGTTATTGTTTTGACAATGATGGACCGACTACATGCAAAGAAGCGATGATGGGCCCTGAATCCATAAAATGACTAGAAGTCATAGAATCCATGATAGTATCCATACACGAGAATCAAGTTTCTGAACTTGGAATACCCTCTGAAAAGGCATAAAGCCTATCAGTCGTGTTTGGATCTATAAAGAAATAGACATGGATGTTTAACATCTTTGAAATAGTCGACATGTCGGAAAGAAGTTTACGGCAATGTTCAAGGAGTTGACTATGACAAGATTTGATCTTTCATAGCGATATTTAGTCTTGACGGATTAATGTAGCAACCACTACATATAATTTGGTATATGGTAGTTGAATAAACAAAACAAGGTTCTTCTAATAGAATGGTTACCTAGGACGTGTACATGACACAGTCTGAAGGGTTCTGTTAATTCAAAGGGTGCTAAAAAGGCATGCAAACTTCAATAGTTGAAGTAAGCATAGCGGAGTTGGAATCTTCACCATGATGAAACTGTTAAAAGAGTTTAAATTCATCGAAGATGATGAAGATGCTTGCATTTGCAAGAAATTAAGTGGGAGCACTGAGACATATTTCTAATAAATTATGTAGAGGACATATTGTTGATTGGAAATGATGTATCTTGTATTGACACGAGTTAAGAATTTCATTAAAATAAGATTTCGATGAAAGACTTGGGCAAAACCGGAATATTTGGCATCAATATCTATATGGATAGATTGATGCGCTAATATGGTTGTGCCAGACATACATATATGAGATATTGAAAGGGTTCAATATGGAAACAACAAGAAAGGTTCTTGCTGCATGGAAAGGATTGTATCAAGATTCGAGTGTTTCAACACTTGGTGAGTAAAATCACATGAAGATTTTGATCGATTATACCATGATATGTATATATCCAGAATGTCCTATGCTCTAAATGTTATGAGCACATACCAGAATGATTCATAAGATGATCATTGGACAATAGTAAAGATATTCTTATGAGCTTTGGAAGAACTAAGAATATATCATGTATAAGTGACAAATAGTTAAAGGTAGTTCATTGTAAAGTGTTACATTGATACTAGTTTTGTCACAAGATACAAATTAAATTTATCTCAAATTAGACTATGTGTGGCACAATGTAATGGAAAGGATGTTCCATGATGGATTTGGATAAGTTCCAAAGTTGAAACATTGTGACGGATACTAGAACACTAGTAGAAAATGGGCCTTTGGTTTGGGCCATTAGTCCCGGCCGTGGCTGAGGCCGGGACTAATGGTCCAAACCAGATGGCCCGAGGAGGCCGAGGAACTATGTCCCGGTCCGTAAGGAAGCATTAGTCCCGGTTTGAGATACAAACCGGGACAAATGGGTCTGGGCCGGCGCGCGTGCTCCTGGCAGAACCTTTAGTCCCGGTTTGTATCTCAAACCGGGACTAATGGCCCGGCCCTATATATATGCACCCAGCCCTCCACTCTCTCATGTTTTTCTCCTATGTGAGAGGTGGGTAACTTTGTGCTAAATTTTTTTCTTCATATGCACTAGAGGTGTTCGGTGAAATGCCTATTAGAGCGATGCCACTTGAGTTTACACAAGACAAAATATGATATGAGGTGTCAGAGCGACACTTAAGGTTTCTCCTCTTTGTTTTGAAGTGTCCTAAAAGGTTAGCAACTATTTTCTCGTTTTGACTGCGCGGTACTAATTTAAGCATCGTGATTGCGTTTGATATATATGCATGGTTGTATGATGCAGATGAGCCACCCATGGATGTACGGTGACCGACGCTCTTACGCTTACAGAGAAGGCATGTGTTCTTTTCGCCTTGTGGCCGAGGCGAACAAGCAGCGGGATGGTTTTATGTGTTGTCCATGTATTGAATGTCGGAATGAGCAGGCTCACACTTCCTCAAGAGTCATTCAGAGCCACCTGCTTCGGTCCGGTTTCATGTCTGGCTATAATGTTTAGACCAAGCACGGAGAAAGAGGGGTTATGATGGAAGACGGCGATGAAGAAGAGAACGACGATGATGGCAACTACCAATCTATGTTCCCTAAATACGATGATACCGCAGTTGAAGATAATGAAAAAGAAGGGGGTGAAGAATGGGAACCAGATGAGCCCATTGATGATTTTGGTCGGGTCATTAGTGATGCAAGGCGAGACTGCGACATAGAAAAGGAGAGGTTGCAGTTCGAGCAGATGTTACAGGACCACAACACATTGTTGTATCTAACTTGTGAAGATGGCCAGAAGAAGCTGGGTAGCACACTGGAATTGTTGAAGTGGAAGGCAGAGACCGGTATGACTGACTCGGGATTTGAAAAGTTGCTGGTAATAATGAAGAAGCTGCTTCCAAGAAATAACCAATTGCCCTCCAGTACGTACGAAGCAAAGAAACTTGTCTACCCTCTAGGATTACACGTGGAGAAGATACATGCATGCCCTAATGACTGCATCCTCTACCGCGGTGAGAAGTACGAGAATATGGATAAATGCCCGGTATGCACTGCATTGCGGTATAAGATCAGAAAAGATGACCCTGGTGATGTTGAGGGCGAGCAACCCAGGAAGAGGGTTCCTACCAAGGTGATGTGGTATGCTCCTATAATACCACGATTCAAACGTTTGTTCAGAAATAAAGAGCATGCCAAGTTGTTGCGATGGCACATGGAAGACCGTAAGAAAGAAGGGATGTTGAGGCACCCTGCTGATGGTCGGCAGTGGAGAAAAATCGAGAGAGACTTCCTGGACTTTGCTGGTGACGCAAGGAACTTATGGTTTGGTCTAAGTACTGATGGCATGAATCTTTTTGGGGAGCAGAATATGCAGTCACAGCACCTGGACGGTGACTCTATGTATCTACAACCTTCCTCCTTGGTTGTGCATGAAGCGGAAGTTCATTATGATGCTAGTGCTCATCCAAGGCCCGAAGCAACCCGGCAACGACATTGATGTGTACCTAAGGCCATTAGTTGATGAACTTCTACAGTTGTGGGCCAAACCAGGTGTACGTGTGTGGGATGAGCACAAACAGCAGGAATTTGACCTACAAGCGTTGCTGTTCGTAACCATCAATGATTGGCCTGCTCTTAGTAACATTTCAGGACATACGAACAAAGGATACAATGCATGCATGCACTGTTTAGATGAGACTGAAAGTATATATCTGGATAAATGTAGAAAGAATGTGTACCCATACAATCGTCGTTTTCTTCTACCCAGTCATCCCTTAAAGAAGAAAGGCAAGCATTTCAATGGCAAGGCAGAAACCCGGACGAAGCATGTCCCCCGTAGTGGTGCTGATGTATTTGGTATGGTCAAGGATTTGGATGTAATCTTTGGAAAGGGTCCTGGAGGACAACATGTTCCGAAAGACCCCATTACCGGACATGCACCCATGTGGAAGAAGAAATCTATATTTTGGGAGCTACCCTATTGGAAAGTGCATGAGGTCCGCTCTGCAATCGACGTGATGCACCTGACGAAGAATCTTTGCGTGAATATTCTAGGCTTCCTGGGCTTGTATGGGAAGTCAAAAGATACCCCGGCAGCATGGGAGGACCAGCAACATCATAAAGGACGAGACGACAAGCATCCAGGGCCGTTTCAAGGGCTTGCTAGCTACGCTCTTACCAAAGAAGAGAAGGAATTTTTTTTGAAGTCCTTTTCAGTAGCAAGGTCCCATCTGGCTTCTCGTCGAATATAAAGGGAATAGTAAATATGAAAGAGAAAAAATTTCAAAACCTAAAGTCTCATGACTGCCATGTGCTTATGACGCAATTGCTTCCGGTTGCATTGAGGGGAATTCTACCAAAAAATGTTCAACTAGCCATTGTGAAGGTATGTGCATTCCTCAATGCAATTTTTCAGAAGGTAATCGATCGAGAAAGTCTATCAGGGTTACAGATTGATGTGGTCCAATGTCTGGTCATCTTCGAGTTGTTGTTCCCGCCATCCTTCTTCAATATTATGACGCACCTCCTAGTTCACCTAGTCGAAGAGATTAGAATTCTCGATCCTGTGTTTCTACACCATATGTTCCCCTTCGAGAGGTTCATGGGAGTCTTAAAGAAATATGTTCATAACCGTGCTAGGCCAGAAGGAAGCATCTCCAAGGGCTATGGAACGGAGGAGGTCATTGATTTTTGTGTTGACTTTCTTCCTGACCTTAAGCCGATTGGTGTTCCTGAATCTCGGTATGAGGGGAGGATGACTAGAAAAGGCACACTAGGAAGGAAATCAATGGTATGTAGGGACGGGCATTCTTTCACTCAAGCACACTACACAGTTCTACACAATTCCACCGTGGTGGCTCCGTATATCGAGAAACACAAGAATATTCTACGCTCCGAAAACCCGGGGAAGCCTGAAACCTTGATTAAAGGGGAACACGAGAAGAATTTTGGCAATTGGTTGCAGACACATCTCATGAATAACACCATTGTTGGAGATGAGTTGTACTCGTTGGCCAGGTTACCATCTTCGACTATATGTACTTTCCAAGGGTACGAGATAAATGGGAATACATTTTACACGATCGCCCAAGATAAAAATAGCACCAACCAAAACAGTGGTGTCCGCTTTGATGCAGCAGATGACAATGGGCAGATTGACACATATTATGGGTACATAGAGGAGATATGGGAACTTGACTATGGACCTACTTTTAAGGTCCCTTTGTTTCAGTGCAAATGGGTCAAGCTGACAGGAGGCAGGGTACATGTAGACGAAAAATACAGCATGACAACAGTGGATCTGAACAATCTTGCGTACATGGATGAACCATTCGTCCTAGCCAACGATGTGGCTCAGGTTTTCTATGTGAAGGACATGTCTACCAAACCGAGAAAAAGGAAAGATAAGCAAAAGAGTACATAATACGATGAGCCAAAGCGCCACATAGTTCTTTCAGGAAAAATAAACATCGTGGGAGTGGATGACAAGACAGACATGTCAGAAGATTACAATAAGTTTCATGAAATTCCGCCCTTCAAAGTGAAAACTGACCCAAGCATCCTGTTAAATGATGAAGATTCTCCATGGCTACGGTGCAGAAGAAAACCACAACACTAGATGTTGGTGATGTGTAATAATGTATTAAACCTTTTATTTGAGACATAAATCTATGTAATTAAACCTTTTATTTGAGACATAAATCTATGTAATGTATTAAACCTTTTATTTGAGACATAAAGGTCCCCTTTCATGTAATACATCTTGCTCAATCAAACTAGACGTTTTGAGCCACGGTAGGTGATCACACAAAGAGAAGGAACCATCACAAGAGAAGGAACCCACAAACACTAAGGATACATAGCACAACTGAAAATTAAGAAACATGCCTAATGGTTGGAGTGATTCAGTCATGCTCCTGCCTAGCCCTGTAATACGTGCCACTGTAGTCGTCGTAGTCGTTGTCGCCGTTGTTGCTGTCGTCGTCGGGGTCGCCGTAGTCGAACCTTGAAGGTTGGGCACACGTGGGCTGGATTTGAGGGTACCGCAGGCGGGGGTTATTGCCGGTCGTGTTGTAGGCCATGACACTCTGGAGAGTCCGGCCGTGCCACCACAGCCGACGGCCGGCCTCATTGAAGTTCGAAGGAGGTGGGTCTTCCTCCTCGTGCCTGGCGAGCGCCCTCTCACGCCAATCGATGAAGAAGGCTTCCCAAGTCGGGATGCCAGTTGGGATTCCTCCGCTGCTCTGGCGTGAGCTCGAGGTAGTAGTGGTTCATGATGGCCATCCGACGCTCCACACCTAGAGGGACAGGAGGGACCGGCACGCCTCCGGCGCTCAGCATCCAGCCGGTGGGGACGCGGTAGCCCGATGGGCAGGGGTAGTTCGAGGCGCAAAGCGCCTCCGCCTCCCGGGTGGTTAGAGGTACGATGGAAGCCATGGGAAGAGAATGATGAGTCTAGATGTGACATGTAAATGGAGGCCAAGCGTACATATATATAATGAAAAAATGGCGGGAAGACAGTGGTGGGAACCGGTGGAAAGCGCGGGAATGCAGTGGCGCGGGAAACTTTCATCCCGGGTGGGGGCTCAAACTGGGACAAAAGATGGGGGAGCCTTATTTGGGGGAGGCTTATCTGGGAGGGCCTTATCTGGGGGGTGGCTAACCTTTAGTACCGGCTGGTGGGTGCAACTGGGACTAAAGGTGGTTTTTGTGTCATCTAACAAAACTGTCAGTGGGATAAGGACGCGTGGGTAACCTTTAGTACCGGGTGGGGGCTCAAACCGGGACTAAAGCTGTCGGTAGGATAAGGACGCATGGGTGGACGCACTGCTCGATGCGATAAAGCATGTAGCGCACGACGCCCTGTCGGAGGAAGAAGACAAAGTAGAAGCGCGCCGTGCCTATAAAAGGAGCATCGATATGCCATGGCAAGCAACTCAACAAGCCAACATGGATGGAGAGTTTCATCCCCATGGATGGAGGAAAGGGTTGGGAAATCTCCCGTGGCGGAACTTCTCGAAGATGCCCTTGGTGCACACGCCCTATGGCATCTTCGGAAGTTCCGCCTCGGAAAATATTTTCCTGCTAGCCCGTGAAAGACTCCATCTCCACCTCCCTGGGGTTAGAGGTATGGTGGAAGCCATGGGATAGAGTGGAGAGAGGTGGCATGTATGAGTCTAGATGTGCTATGGCAACGACCAAGCCAACATGGATGGAGAGTTTCATCCCCATGGATGGAGGAAAGGGTTGGGAAATCTCCCGTGGCGGAACTTCTCGAAGATTCCCTTGGTGCACACGCCCTATGGCATCTTCGGAAGTTCTGCCTCGGAAAATATTTTCCTGCTAGCCCGTGAAAGACTCCATCTCCGCCTCCCTGGGTTAGAGGTATGGTGGAAGCCATGGGATAGAGTGGAGAGACGCGGCAGATATGAGTCTAAACCCTAAACCCTACGTCAGAGGAGGGAACCCTAAACCCCAAACTAAAAACCCTAAACCCTAAACCCCAAACTAAAAACCCTAAACCCTAAACCAAAAACCCTAAACCCTAAACCAAAAACCCTAAACCCTAAACCAAAAACCCTAAACCCTAAACCAAAATCCCTAAACCCTAAACCCTAAAGGGGATACGATCCGGAAGAGAACGGGCGGGAAGAAAACGGGCGGGAAAAAATAAGGCGGGGTAGATGATCCGGGGCCCCCGGTTTAGGGTTTCGCCGGAGGAAGACCACCGGAGCGTCGGAATTACATGAAAATGGCAAAATGGTTAATAGTTTGACTAGTTAGAATAATTATTTTATAAAACAGAAAATTGATTTGAATCACTTATTCAAAAATATGCAAAATATAATATTTAATGCATTTTTAAATTGAAAATGGCAAAATGGTTATTAGTTTCACTAGTTAGAATAATTATTTTATAAAACAGAAAATAGATTTGGATTAGTTATTCAAATTCAAGAACTTTTCATGTTGAAATTTTTCTCAAATTCATAAGTATGCAAAAACCGTAAAATTCAAATGTTTAAATAATATGCTAATTGAATTTTTTTTAAACAGGCGCGCACCATGGTGAATTTTTTTGAAAAAGGGAGCTTTAGTCCCGGTGCGTGCTACACACCAGGACTAAAGGTGTGGCGTTAGTCCCGGTGTGTAGCACGCACCGGGACTAAAGGGGGGGACCTTTAGTCCCGGTTTGTATCACGCACTGGGACTAAAGACCCTTTAGTCTCGGTTCGTTATACGGACCGGGACTAAAGGTCCCCCACTATACATTTGGCGCGCCGCGCACCCCTTCTTCTCCCCACGCAGAGCACCCCCCACGCGCGAAGGACGACCTGAGACGCCGGCAGGCTGCCCGATTCTCCGGCCGCCACTACCCCAACCGCCGCCGCCACCGCCCCCAACCGCCACCGCCACTCCAGCCGCCGCGCGCACACCCCCGCCAGAGGTACCCCGCGCCCCCTCCCCTTCGCTCCCCCGTCCGACGGCTACACGACGGCGTGGTGGCGTCGGCACTGTAGGCGAGCAGGTCGGGCGGCGCCCCGCGACCGGCCGCGCTTCCCCCCAGTGAGCCCGGGCGGCGCCCCGCGACCGGTGAGCCCGGGTGGCACCCCGGCCGCCGGCCATTTTTTGTTTTTTTTATATTTTTTGTATTACTAGTATTTCTAGTGTATTTTTTTGTAATAGATAGATAGAATTATTAGTAATAGATAGATAGAATTATTACTTGTTTTTTTATATTTTTTGTATTACTAGTATTTCTAGTGTATTTTTTTGTAATAGATAGATAGAATTATTAGTAATAGATAGATAGAATTATTACTTGTTTTTTTATATTTTTTGTATTACTAGTATTTCTAGTGTATTTTTTTATAATAGATAGATAGAATTATTAGTAATAGATAGATAGAATTATTACTTGTTTTTTTATATTTTTTGTATTACTAGTATTTCTAGTGTATTTTTTTGTAATAGATAGATAGAATTATTAGTAATAGATAGATAGAATTATTACTTGTTTTTTTATATTTTTTTGTATTACTAGTATTTCTAGTGTATTTTTTTGTAATAGATAGATAGATAGAATTATTAGTAATAGATAGATATAATTATTACTTTTTTTATATTTTTTTGTATTACTAGTATTTCTAGTGTATTTTTTTGTAATAGATAGATAGAATTATTACTTGTATTAATAGTATGTTTTTTGTAATAGATAGATAGAATTATTACTAGTATTTCTTGTATCTTTTTTATATTGTAATATTTATTACTAGTATATAAATATAGTATATATATATATGTTTGTGTGTATATATTTATTACTAGTAATAATATATATAGTAGTATATTATATAGTATGTAGTATTATAGTGTCGATTGAGACAGACAAGCATCAGTGCTAAATAAAGATAAGCTAAAGAAATAACTACCCTAAGTCCGGTGGTGCTCGTGGGCACCCGGACTTAGGGTTAATGTGGGAGTGCTCGCGGGCCCCCGGACTTAGGGTTAGGGTGGTTGTGCTCGCGGGCACCCGGACTTAGGGTTAATGTGGTAGTGCTCGCGGGCCCCCGAACTTAGGGTTAATGTGGTAGTGCTCGCAGGCCCCCGGACTTAGGGTTAGGGTGGTAGTGCTCGCGGGCCGCCCGGAGATAGGGTTAGGGTGGTGATGCTTGCGGGCCGTCCGGACTTAGGGTTAGGGTTAGGGCATCACTAAAATTGCGTGTTCATATTATTGTTTAGTGTTATTTTATGCAGCAATATTGAATGAAAAATGTTATTCTGTGCATTTTGTAGAATACTATGGATCCAATCCAGAGAGACCTAGCACAGGAAGAAATTCTCGAGGATATGATCAACGACACCGCCCATGTTGATCCACCCGAATCTTCGTCGATTTATCTGAACCCCTCCGGTGAGGGAGAGGAGGTCGACCGAAATGATCAAGGAGAAGCCGACGGCTCCGGTGGTGGAGAAGCCAACGACTCCGGTGGTGGAGAAGCCGATGGCTCCGGTGGTGGAGAAGCCAACGGCGAGGTATATATATGAAGTCTGGTGATCAGTAGATGCATTAACTGAGTTGTATATATATATAAATTGACGAATGTTTCTTCTCTTAGGCCTCCACATCGAGCAAAAAATATTCCAAACAAGGCCTGGCCAAAAAGTTGGACGCATCTACGCGTTATACAATTACGCGGGTATCACCACGGGGTGAACCGGTGGAACCCGAAAAGGCTAAAACTGTATTTAAACAACAATGCGGAGTTATGGTTAGGGATCGCATCCCGATCACCGTTCGAGAGTGGAATAAGACCAAAGGGGCGAAAGAGGGTGAGTATGTCTCCGACAGGTGCAAAGAGGGTCTTTGGAATGACCTCATGACACATTTCACCCTGCCAGAATGTGAGGATGATGCCGACACAGCTGCATTGAGGAAGAAAGTCAAGCAGTGGACTCTTACGAAGATGGCCGAACTATTCAAGAACTACAAGAAAGCATTATGGCAAAAGTATCAGAAGACGAAGACTCCTCCTAAATTTGAATGCTATCTAACGAAGCAGCAGGCTAACTGGGATGCATTTGTGAAGTACAAGGAGTCACAACCTGCTATGGAAATGTCGGAAAAAAACAAGAAAAATGCCGCGATGAAGAAATATCACCATCACCTGGGGCCAGGGGGCTACGCGGCTGCCATGCCAAAGTGGGATGCTAAAGAGAATGAGCTGCTTGCTAAAGGGATCACTCCAGAACCAATATGCGAAGAATGGGATCTGAGGGCAAGGAATTGGTTCCTTGGGCATGGGAGTGAGTATGACGAAAGTACAGGGGGCCTTATTTGCAGTGACGGGATTAGGATACCCCGGGATACATGGCAGAAAGTGGTGAAGGAGATTAAAGCGGGGACAACAAATTTCTGTCCCGATAAAGAGAAAGACTTGCTGACAAAGGTCCTCGGGAATGATGAACACGGAGGACGTGTACGAGGCCTTCGCCCTAGTTATACGTGGGAGATAGGGTTTCCCAAAGACAGAGATACTTATAGGAGCCGAGAGAGAGCAAAGAGGCGACGGCAGGAGGAGGAGGGAGACAAGTTCACCGAGTTGATAGGAACACTTCGAATGCATCAGCAACAGATTGATGAACTTCGAGGAGCAGCGCGCCTGCAAGATCCTGTACTCAATATTACCGCCGTCCCATCTCAGCGGAAAAGCAGTGTGGCTGAATCGGAGGTCCCTTCTGACGATGCACGTATGGTAGATGGCGGTGCTGGCTACCCCGTGGATGGAATCAAGGAGCAGGCATCTTGTGAGCTCCATCAGAAGGTGAAGAACATATCCATCAAGGTGGCGGTCGGATGTGCTTTACCTTGTCCACCTGGCCCACGCTGGCATGGCCGTGAGATTCCAGCTGGCTATGCTAAAGTTGGTGTGGATGAAATCGCAATGGGGTGGGACTCAATGGAGCTTGACATCCCTGGACCTGAAGGTGAGAGGACACTCGGAGAAGTACTGGGTGGTATCATTCTATGGGACAAGAACAACATCAAGCTTCCAGGCTGGACGCCAAAGCCAACACCGCCTCTGAGTGGTCGCATGTCACCTTCACCTCCATCACCTCCAAGAAGCCCACCCCATGACTACGACCACCATAGCCCGAGTCCATCTCGATCTCCGCCGCAGCCTCCGATTAGTACTAAACAACGCAGGAGCCCAAAACGACAAATGTCGCCCCTCCCAAGAGTACCTCATAAGAATCTTTCTATCAGACCTTACGATCGTACTGCCGAGGAAACTGACATGATCGTAAAGGCTGAATGTGTTGCGCAGCTTCAAAAGAAGAAACCCGAGCCCGCCCTGGTATACACTGAGAAGCAAAAAGCATATGCACTTTCTTTTCTGAACACAAAATCGCAATATGACTTGCACCATAAGCCAGATGACTATCGACGCACACTTCAGAAGGAATTGAAGAAGAGCAAATCAAGTAGAAGTGCAAGCGGGAGCAAATCATCAAGTCAAAGTGCAACCGGGAAAAGAAAGGACGTCCCCCAGCTCGGGGAACAGGCCAAAAAATCGACCCCGCCCCTCAAGGTGGTATCCTATGACACTCCCCAGCAGGATATGGAAGAAGCTAAGAAGCTTGCGGCCGCTATGAATGTGACTGTTGAGGAATTGCTAGGTTCCCAGGACGACAAGTTACCCAAGGCTCAGGTAGTCCCTACATATGTCCCAGGGAATCCTCTGGTCAGCTTTGAGCAGTTCCAACAACTGCCAACACAAATGCGGAGTTTACATAAATGGTACTTGAAAGCCGTAAAGGAGGAGAGAATAATGATCATGGCGAAAATCCCACATGACTACTACTTTCGAGAAGAAGAGGTCCATGTTGAGTTTCCAGAACTCTTCCAGTTATACACTTTCGACGCCATCGACAAAAGTCTCATGAGTTGCTATTGTCTGTAAGTTGTTGAATTCATTGTCTATATATAAGTTGTTCATTTTTTCAGTTGTTCAGTTCATTGCATGTAATTATCCTAATTATATCCTTTTGTACTCTATTATTATGCAGAATGAAGATCATGGAATGTAAAAGAAGGTCAATCTTCAGTGTTGGGTTCATTGACCCAGATAAAATACATTGTCGGACGCTAAAGGAAAAACCCGAGGAAACACAGGAAAACCTTCTAAGGTTTCTAACGGAGCAAAATTTCCGTGACCACATACTGTTTCCTTACAATTTCGCGTGAGTGTCTTACTCTATTGTACACATTCTCTTTTGCTTACTCGATGTTAAGTGTAATTGATGAGTTACTGATGTATATATAAACGTGTACAGTTTCCACTGGATTCTCATGGACATTCAACTTGATAAGGGAAGAGTTGAAGTCATGGACCCATTAAAGAGACCCCTGGAACAGTTTAGTGACATGCAGGACATGCTCCAGAGGTAATTTTTGCGCTACAGCGGTCTCTTTCGTTGATTTCCTGAGATATCACGTAATAAATAACTCAATCATTTTCTTTACCGGGTAGGGTTTGGAACCAGTTCAAGAGTGCGGTTACGGGTGACTTTACTGAGAAGCTGACGTTTAAGCCGGTCTCGGTAAGTAGTAGGCGCATCTCTTTACTTCTAGTTTCAATACAATTATGATGCATGATTATTATTTTGATTGAATTCTATTCTCGTAAAGTGCGCGAGGCAGCCACAGGAGACGAATCTATGTGGATTCTACGTTTGCGAGTTCATTCGCACGTTTACCAGTGAGCTAAATGATTATAGAGTCGATGTAAGCAATACATTCATAACATTATTTTTTATTACCGTCACTTTTTGTTATCATGATTGATATTCATATTGATCTCCTTTTCTTATATAGTTCGAGAAAATGCGGGATCAGCTCCTACCACAGCAACGCATAGTAGCAATTGCTGAAGAACTGGTAGGATTCTTGATGAACGAGATGATAGATGACGCCGGAGAATTTAGTGTGAATAGGCGCTGATGATCCCCGACCGTGTAATTGAATAGACGGGCTGTAGTCCCGATAATTGTGATCTCCATGTGTAACTGTCATGTATATATTTGTATGCTCGATCTTAAGAGAAGTTATCTTATGTATGCATGAACATGTACGGTATGTGGTAGCGTAGAAAACTATTTTGAAATGAAAAAAAAGAATACAAATTAAATTCTCTGCCGCGGCAGAGAACCATTTGTCCCGGTTCGTAATACGAACCGGGACTAATGGGGGGCACCCAACGCCCGCAGAGACAGCCACGTGGATGCCCATTAGTCCCGGCTGGTAAGAGGGCCGGGACTAATGGGTTGGCCTTTAGTCCCGCCCCTCCAGTCCCGGTTACCAAGGCCGGGACTAAAGCCCCTTACGGGCCGGGACTAGAGGCCCGTTTTCCACTAGTGGAACAAAAGGCTAAGTATATGACTGCTATAGTAGCAGCAAAGGAGGGCATTTGTCTTAAGTAGTTTGTTATCAAACTAGGTGTGGTTCAAAGTGGGCTAATACTATGAAGATATATTGTATGACAATAATATCAACATATTTTTACCCGAACGAACTAAAGGTCTCACCAAAGGACCAAATTTATACAATGTCATCTCATTTGAGAATGAGTGATGCGTAGAGACGCATAGACATGCAAATACACATGGACCTGAAAGTGCCAGAACCAGAGATTATGTTAACCACTAGCAAACACGTATATTCAACACCTAGGTGTTGTATATACAAGTTTACAAACTAGATTACTGACTCTAGTGCAAGTGGGAGACTGAAGGGAATATGCCCGAGAGGCAATAATAAAGTGGTTATTATCTTATTCCATGTTTATGATAAATGTTTATTTTGCATGCTATAATTGTATTAATTGGAAACATTAATACATGTGTGTTTAATAAAAAAATACAAAGTTCCTAGTAATGCCTCTCATATAAACTAGCTCGTTGATTAACAAGATGATCAAGGTTTCCTGATCATGGACATTGGATGTTGTTAATAACGAGGTCACAGCATTTGTTAAATGATGTGATGAACATTCATCCAAAGTATAGCATTACGATCAAAGTCATTATGTTTATATTGCTATAACATCATACAAAGTAATCTTAGTCCTTAGACCATGAGATCATGTTAATTGCTAACACCGGAAGAGTATCTTGATAACACCAAACGTCACACCGTAACAGGGTGAATATAAAGGTGGGTTCAGTGCTACAAAGGTGTTATGTTGAGGCTCATGGATCAAGAGTGGGATTTGTCCATCCCGATGACGGATAGATATACTCTGGGCCCTCTCGATGATATCACATTAAGATAGCTTGCAAGCAAGTGATGAGATCACTAGAATGTTATATCACGGGAACGAGAAAAGAGTGCATGTCGCTAACGAGATTAAACTAGGTATTTGGATGCCAATGATCAAATCTCGGACATGTAATATATCGCGAGACAAAGGGATTTAGTTACTAGCATTAAAGGATCTCACGATCATAGAAGTCATCGTTGAATGTGTAGGAGTCAGTATGGATCTCCAGGTCCTGCTTCTGATTATTGATCTGAGAGGGGTCTCGATCATGTCTGCATTATTCGTGAACCGTAGGGTGACACACTTAAGGGATACCGACATCATTTGGACCAAATATGTTTCAGATAAAGATTAAGAAAGCGCTGGAATTATTTCAATAGACACGGAAACTATTTCGGGTGAAATTGCTCAAATTGGTTCTGCATGTAATATTGAAATGTTGCAGGGGGTTTTATGTGAATGTTTGTTAATTAAAGTAATTATCAAAAATTCTGAATAAAAATAATAAAAGAGTTTTACTAAATGAGAGAGCATTAAATTTGGAGAAATGTAATGCATTTAAAGTGGAGACTTTAAAAGAGAATGTGAAGGGGCATTTTAATGTGGAGGGGTTACCACCACATGAATGGGGGAGGTGAAGGGACACCCTCCATGGGCGCCGGCCATGGGAGGGGTACCCTCCCATCCTCCTATAAAAGGCCCCCTCACACCCCTTCTTCCTCACACCTCCTCGTGAAGGATCTCTCTCCCCCTCTAGTATTATTCCCCCCATGGTCTCGGATTAGCGAGATACATGTTCCCGGTGGCTTTATCTAGAAAGGAGTTGCTGCTTCCGCTGCTTTGCTGGAGCGAGGGACAGAGGTTATCGGGGTATCGGATATGTGTGTGATCACGGATGCACCGCTGCTTTGCGGTGCTGGACTTGGTGGTGCTGGACTTGCTGGAGCTGGATCTAAAGGACGTGCTGGAGCCGGACCTGCTGGACTTCATCACGATCTTGAGATCGGGAAGTGTACGACTACATCATCCATGAGTTCCATCTCGTTAACAAACCTTTGTTGTCTTCGAGGGTAAGTTCTCCATGGATGTATATCCACCCGTTGCTCTGTATCTAGTAGATAGATCTTGGCGTATAGTTCTCATCGTAGGAATTTTCTTGTTTTCTATGCTGCGAACCCAACATCCTTTCTTTAGCAAAGGACAAGCTGGTTATACTACTTAAGATAACCAAACATTCTCGAGGACACATGGGAAGACTGTCAAGTGCTTTCGCTTCATATAGTTGATTAATCTTCTTTGGTTGGATAAGTGTTGTGTGGGTGAACCTGTGCTAATGTACCGACCTTCCTAGGGCTAATACATACATGTGATTATACCCCTTGCAAGCATCCGCAACTACAAGAAAGTAATTAAGATAGAAACCTAACCACAGCCTTAAACTCTAAGATCCTACACTCCCTTGTGCAAAGGTTTCCTAAACGGGGTTCAGGTTTTTGTCACTCCGGCAACCCCATGATTAGTAGCCAAATACACAATGCATTCCCCTAGGCCCATAAAGGTGAAGTATCATGTAGTCGACGTTCACATGACACCACTAGAAGAATAACACCACAACTTAATGAACAAACCATTGAGTCTCTCTCAACACAATTCCACTACTAACAACATGACTTCTCCCATGTCCTCAAGAACTAAACGAACTACTCACGAGACATCATATAGATCAAGATCAGAGATGAAATAATGATAAGTAACAATCGGAACATGAATGATAATTCAATGGTTCCACTCAATAGCATCAACTACAACGAGTAATCAATACCGGGAAAGTTTGCCCTAAGAACTATGCAAGATTCAATCCAATTGTTACAGAGGTATCGAGTGGTGATGATGGTGCTGGTGGAGATGATGATGATGATCCCAATGAAGTCCAGCTTGATGATGGTGTTGTTGGCGACGATCACCCCTCTCTGGGAAGGAATTTCCCCGGCAGATTTCTGCCTGCTGGAGAGCTCTTTCTCTCTCTGTAGTTTTCTGCCCCGCAGAGGCGGCGAAATCTTTATGTGGTCGCTCCGCAAGTCTTAGGGTTTCGGTAGGATTATATACGCCAAAGAGCAGAGCCAGAGGTGGGTTAGGGTGGCCACACCACCTGGTGGCGCAGCCTAGGGTGGCCCACACAAGGTGGTGGTGGGGCCCCCTGTGGCCCATCTCCGCTCCCCCTTATGGCTTCCTTCGTCTTCTAGAAAAATATGATTTTCCATATATTTTTCGGGATTTTCCGATCTTCGCTAATTTTGCCTCCAATCGGTGCCTTTTCCATCAGAATCCTGTCTTCAGTGGTCCATCCTCCAAAATTCATCAACCATGCACAAATAGATGAAATAACATAAGTATCATCTCTTAATATGAAATAAATCGATGAATAACAGTAAATTGTGATATATAATAGTGATGCAAAATGGATGTATCAAGTACATGTGGGAGATGGAATCCGCTTTATGCATCCAAGTGTAGGAGATATTTCACGTTTGTTGAAGGAGGTGTTGGAGATGTGGGGGATCAAACCTGTGTTAGTCATATGCATGCAAGATTGTGGCAATGAAGAACCCGTTGGTGTTGACGAAGACCTTACTTCGTGGTGGTGGCAGCGATGTGGTACGTGTGGTGGAGTTGTTGGTGTAAACTGTTGTCGGCAATGATGACCAGCGGCGATGCAGATGTGGCCCTTTGTTGATGGAGAGAAGCGTACTCGGGCATGATTCTCTCGGTTCAAGTCGGCAAATACGAGTCGGCGAGGTGGCGACGTGCGGATGGAGAATCTGGCGACGACACGTGAAGGCATCCCTTGGGGCGCCGTGCATATCGTCCTTGGCACGGTCTTTGGCGAGGATTCGCTGGAGATGAGTCGGTGCTGAAGTTGGAGTAGAGGCGCGTGATGACGACATGCGGCGGTGGGCGAAATAATCCGATCTTTGATCAGTGAAAGAAGAAGAACCGCCGGTCAAGTGGTCGGCGAGAAAATTCTGACGATATCTATTGGATCTAATCTACGAACTACGCGATCCCCGGTGAAGATTGTTCTCCCTAGGGGCATCGCAGTGGAAGTAGTGAGCTAAACCCTAGATCGAGAACCGAGAGGTTCTGATACCATGAAGGCAATAATAGTTAATTGTATTGCTAGATTGATATTGCGTATTACGTGATTACATTGTGAGCCCTTGGTCCATTTATATATTAGTAGAAGATTTGGGGACTAGAAAATCTAGTACAGATATAATCCTAAACTACCAAATATAGCAATTAGTGATCTACTCTAATACAAAACCGAGGTATACTTTAACAATGGCTAAGTTTAATGATCTTTATTATGCATGAGTGCGAGTGCGATAGTTGGTACGAAGTTCTCCTACTTGTACCAACAATCCAATCAAACATAACAACATGTAGTGGAGATCATTTAACCATCACCGAAGAATGCATTGTTCTTTTTCACATTGTACTCTTGCATTGTTCTTGTTTACGTTGCGGAATTAGTATGTTGAAAGTGAGGGCTTGTTATTATGTTAGTATGAATAGATACGAGTGATAATATTAAGTTATATCCTTACCGTTGTTTTTGTATAGTGATATATTGTCGTGATAACCTAGAACAAGGTTGTATCCCATGTTCTATTGGAAATGTGGAAGTGCCTCATAATTAGTGCACACATCAAAAGAAGAACATCGGGATATGCCCAGCTAGTCTGTCCATGTTCGTCCTCAATAGGGTGTGTCAGCTCACTCCATCACTACCGGATTTCACTGCGTTGTCGTGTACCAGGAACACATGGCAAAGGTCCAAACTCGCTCGGCAAAGCCGTTGCCGTCAACCGACGCACGACAAATACTGCACGACAACGTGAGTGACGGCAAAGCGGCTTTGTCGTGTGTTCATACGTATTCAGACGACAAAGACCTTTGTCGTGCGTCTTTCGTAATACGCGGCAATGTAAAGTAGGATAATGAGAGAAGGACAGGGGACGATGTCACTAGGCCTTTGTCGTGATCGAATCTTTGTCGTGAGCCTCCAGTCCTATGCCGTGTTACCCCCATTGTCGTGAGCTAGGAAATGATTGTCGTGTCCCCGTCTTTGCCGTGAGGCTAGACACACGTTGCCGTGTACCTGCCTTTGCCATGCGTTATGTTGAAATAAACAAAACCTAGTCCCTGGATGCATGTGTCCCCCTTCACAGGCATGCGATGTAACCTAAAAGCGAAGGTTCTAGACTGATATAGGGGGAGAACTCCTTGTTCCGGTGAAACCGGGTAGGATATTGTCACACCTTGTGACCCAACATGGTTTTACATCATCCTATGGCCTAAACAAACACAAAACAAGAGAGAGATACACTGGGATACCCCTCTCAGAAGAACGTCTAGGGGGTAGACGATCTGAGGCCCACAGATCAGGGTTCTGGAGGAAACCACACTTTGGGGCATCAAAATACCTCCAGAACTTGCATGTGGCCCTAGCACATGCATGAAAGTTTGGTGCTATGTTGAAATAAACAAAACCTAGTCCCCGGGTGCATGTATCCCCCTTCGTAGGCATGCGCTGTAACCTAAAAGCGAAGGTTCTGGACTGATATAAGGGGCAAACCCCCGTTCCGGTGAAACCGGGTAGGATATTGTCACACCTTGTGACCCAGCATGGGTTTACATTATCCTATGATCTAAACAAACACACTAAGAGATAGCTACACCTGGCTACCCCTCTCAGAAGAACATCTAGGGGGGTTGACGATCTGAGGTCCATAGATCAGGGTTCCGGAGGAAACCCCGCTTCGGGGTATCAGAATACCTCCAAAACTTGTATATGTCCCTAGCACATGCATAAAAGTGTGGTGCTATGTTGAAATATACAAAACCTAGTCCCCGGTGCATGTATCCCCCTTCGCAGGCATGCACTGTAACCTAAAAATGAAGGTTCTGGACTGGTATAAGGGGGAAACTCCCTGTTCCGGTGAAACAGGGTAAGATATTGTCACACCTTGTGAACCAACATGGTTTTACATCATCCTATGACCTAAACAAATACAAACAAAGAGAGATATACACTGGGCTACCCCTCTCAGAAGAATGTCTAGGGGGTTGATGATCCGAGGCCCACATATCAGGGTTCTGGAGAAAACTGCGCTTCGAGGCATTGGAATACCTCCAAACCTTGCATGTAGCCCTATAACATGCATGAAAGTGAGGTGCTATGTTGAAAGATACAAAATCTAGTCCTCGGGTACATGTGTCCTCCTTCGCAGGCATGCGCTATAACCTAAAAGCGAAGGTTCTAGATTGATATAAGAGGGAAACTCCCTGTTCTTGTGAAACTGGGTAGGATATTGTCACACCTTGTGACCCAACATGGTTTTACATCATCCTATGGTCTAAATAAACACAAACCAACAGAGAGGTACACCGGTCTACCCCTCTCAGAAGAACGTCTAGGGGGTAGACGATCCGAGGCCAGGGCCGGTCCTGAGGTTTTTGGGGCCCGCGGCGAGAGTAAAACTTGGGCCCTTGATATATTGAAGCACTTACACAGTTCTTGTCAATGTTGGTGTCCATATTTTTTTCAACCACGGCTAATACCACCAATTCATCATTCGGGTGTACCTATGCACCACTAATAGCATTGGAAAAATTGTACAATATCCCCTCTAATGTGATTTTACCAAAGCTGTCTCATTTTTTTGCTCTTTTCCATTTAGCGTTACCAGATGGATACTTTCTCGAGGAAGACGACATGATACCATAAAACAATGGAAAAAGAATACAATAAATGTTGAATGGTACCATGTATGTGAATGTATACCCACAAAACAAATGTATGTGAAGGTAGAAATTAGGCAGTAGTAATGCAATATACTTATCAAGTCTATCAAAAATTTAGAATTAAAAGAAATTTAAAAATAATGCAATGTGCTAAGGCGCAAACTATTACCTATTGTGGGAAACATTGATCGTTGTCTCGCTGATCAGTGGCGACTGAAGAAGAATGCATGCCGTGGTGGTAGTTCATTCATCGGTGGCAGACTGGTGGGCGATCGAGGTGGGAGGTGGATCGATCGATCTCCCTTTCCAGTACTGATTTGTCCTACGGCCTAGACGCACAATGGAATAGGAATCGACAGATTCCTTTCCGTAGAAAGCCATGCGCATTTACTACTTAATTGCTTAGGGGTCAATCGCTTGATTTATTTCAATTTTCTTCAGCTGGCCTAGATATCTATGAGTATACCTGTAAACCATGGGGTGGTGGGGCCCCTAGCTTTTGTGGGGCCCAGGGCGGCTGCACACCCTGCCCCTCCCTAGGGCCGGCCCTGTCCGAGGCCCACAGGTTAGGTTTCCGGAGGAAAACACGCTTCGGACATCGAAATGGCGGGCATATATAGATAGACGACGATCGAGAGAAACATTTATTTAATCAAAACCATCCTAATTAAATCAAATTAATTTAAAAAATAAATATAAGTAACTGAACCAAAGAAATACAATTGATAGAACAAAATGGAGAAAAAATAAAAAAATTAAAACACACGACAAAGCCCTTTGCCGTGTGTGTGTTGTCTTCGGGTGACACGGGAAAGTTCCTCCGTTAGCCCCCTCCGTCGCCCGCTCCATTAACAGCGGATGGTGGGCCTTGTCTGCCAGGGGATATTCCCACGGAGGTGCCGAATATGCTGCGGTGCCATCAGCCATTTCTTTGTCGTGCGCCGTGGCTGTCCTTTGCCGTGAGAAGTTTTTTTTGCCGTGTGTGCATGTTGTTCTTTGCCGTGCGTTGAGACATTGCCGTGAGCTTTCGTTTTGTGTGTCGTGCATCCATTTTTTGCCGTGTATCTCCCGCGCGGTGCACGGCAGTTCCATGACTCACGGCAAAGGACGGCCTCACGGCAGCGAAGGTTTTCAGTACTACAAAACTGTTGTAGTACATGATTTGTAGTACATGATTCATTTTCAACGACATGGTGGAGCCTTGGCTCGTCAATTCGAAAGAAAAGGTAATGCATCGCAGCATCGTACTGTGAATCCTTTTCGTGCAATGAGAAATCATGAGAGCAAAAGCGTCGTTTATACACACAAGAATGGAATTTCCGTAAAAACTGTTCGATGTTGAACCAAAGATCTTGAAATGTACATCTAAAAATACCCAAATTAATTGACTTGGATTGTCTAGATTCGGATGTATCTAGACATGTTTCAATACTAAATACACCGGAGTCAATTATTTTACTTCCTCCGTTTAGAAATATAAGACGTTTTAGCTTTATGAATCGAATATAGACGCCTTTTAGTGTATAGGTTCGTAGAGATTCGGAGTGAACCTATACACTAAAACGTGTCTAGATTAGTTTCACAAAACTAGATCTTATATTTCCGAACGAGGGAGTAGATCGGAGGGAGTAATTAAAATCTCAGAAAAATGGAAAAAAAAAGTAGGGGTTGGACCAAAGCTTTCCACGTCATCCCTGGAAAATCTCCTCCGCTTGTTCTATTCTCCGGCTCCCGCAGCAAAGAAAACCCTAGAGTCCCTCCGCAAAATCCTCAAAATTATGGACGGCGATAGGCGGGCACCGGCGCCTGCCGCCGCCGCATCGGCGTCAGCGGTGCTCGACAACGAGGACCTCTTCCGTGAGATCCTCCTCTGCCTCGGTTTCCCCCACTACCTCGTCCGCGCCGCCCTCGCCTCCAAGCGGTGGCTCCTCCACGCCTCCGACCCGGCCTTCCTCCGCAGCTTCCGCGATTGCCACCCGCCCCGCCTACTCGGCTTCTGCGCGGGTTACCCCCACACCACGTACAAGTTCGTGCCGCTTCCGCAGCCCCCGGAGCTCGCCGCCCTTTCACGCCGCGCTGCCTCATCCTGCAACGACGCCTTCGCCGCCCGCAGATGCCAGTGGATCAGGCACTGCCGGAACGGCCGCCTCCTCATCGAGTGCGCCGACAACGGCAGAGTCGATTACTCCCTCTTGGCGCCCGCTGCAATCCGGGGAGCACGTAGCCGTGCTCCCACAGTCCTTCCTGCTTGTCTGGATGATTTTCCTACCCGAGGATGGGGGGCCGCGACGGCATCACCATGGTGCGTCTCCGTGCTGCAGGGCGAGAAGTCCGAGCAAAGGTGAACGTGCTGGCGTCCGGCGAATGGGGCATCCAGACCACTGCCGTGATAGAGATAGAACCCCCGTATCCTGCACTCCGCGTTCAAACGGTGTTGCCTCCGGTTCATGGCAAGATCTTCGTGGTGACAGACGTAGGGTACATCCTGGGGCTGGATTTGACGACGCCACGCTTCTTCATCCTTGACCTCCCGCATGGAATGGAGCGCAATGGTAGCAACTTCCTGCTCTCATGTGCGAAAAATTCTGGACTCTATCTTGTCAATGCAGAAGAGTTTCAGATCAGTGTATGGCTCCATCGAATGATGGGTGACGACGATGGTGGTGCAGGTGGCTGGCTGTTGGTGCACACATTTTGCATCCGTGAGGCATGTGCACGTCTCGACAGTCAGGTGCTGCAAGATGGTGGTTTTGTTGGGGTTGCGGCGGTCGGGGATAATGCCGACTTTGTTTTCTTGGAGCATAAAGCAAGTGGTGCTATCTTTTATGTTCATCTAAGGACCAATGTGGTTCAGAAGGTCTATCAGGGGGTGCCGGCTGGACCTATGTCTCTTCCTGCGAAACATATATTTCCCATTATGACGATCTGGCCGCCTATCTTCCCAGCAAGGAACGCAGGAGATGATCAAGAGGAATGATCCCCATGTGTTTATTCGATCTTTGTAATATCTTCACTGGGTATGACTTCTGTGATAGAAAGGTACTAGTATGTTTCTGATGAGGTAATGGAAACTGATGAGAAATCAAAATTATCAGGATGGGCTTGATTGCATCTCTGCTGATTAATATATGCTAGTATTTCAGTATGTATAATTCCTCTCCTTAGTTTGAACCATGTTTTGCATGCATAGTATTTGTTATGGCTCTCGAGACTTGAAACAATGTGTGCAAGTCGTTCTATCTGCTATATATGTGGCCAATACAAAACATGGTAGGATATTTGCATGTTCGGTTACCAAATTGATTGACATATACTACTCCCTCCGTTCCAAAAAAGATGTCTCAAGTTTGTCTAAACCTGGATGTATCTAGACACTATTTAGTATATAGATACATCCGAATATAAAAAAACTTGAGACATCCTTTTTGAGACGGAGGGAGTACTACTAAGCTTAGCAATGCAAATGTGTCGACTTGGTGTCACAGACTCACAGTCGTAGAACACTTGGTGTTGCAGTCATCTAAGTTTGATCTTAAAAACCTCTGTTTATTTGGATAAACAAAGAACCTAAAGTTTAGATAAGCGTATTTCGCAGAACTGCACCAAATCTTTTAAGCTTTACTGCATTCTGTATAAGATATTGCGTAGAGGTGGGACTAATTTGCACATCATGAGCAAGTTGTGGGACTAGAGGTGTATATACCTCTATTTGTTATGACTCTCGAGAGTCGAGAGAATGTGTGCAATTCATTCTATCTGCTATGTGGCCAATACCAAGCATGGTACGATATTTGCATGTACCGGTTACCAAATTGATTGACATACTACTGAGCTTAGCAATGCCAATGTGTCGACTTGGTGTCGCGGACTCACAGTTGTAGAACACTTGGTGCTGCAATCATCTAAGTTTGATCTTAAGAACTTCTGTTTATTTGCATAAAACAACGTACCTAAAGTTTAGATAGGCGTATTTCGCAGAAACTGCACCAATTCTTTTAAGCTTGACTGCATTGTGTATAAGATATTACCTATGTGAAGGCTTGTCAGTGATAAAGAATTCCTGGTACCATTCAGTGGTGCAAATAAAACTCTGAAAGTCAGGCAAGTAAGAGCAGAAAATAACTGAAAGTCCACCTTGTGGCCAGGAAGCTTCATTTGTGTTCTGGACAGAGATGGCTCAAACGATACAATAGTTGTGATATCCATCTTTCGACAGTTTTTTTTTCAGTTTTGTGTCCACAAAGCTATTGTCAGTCCATCAACACTAGTTCACTACTAATAGTTCTAGCCTTCTAGGGGACTACCAGTAGTTCTAGGGGAAAATTGATGGATGTGATGGCATCTGGAACTAGTTCACTACTTAATGTTGTGATATCCATTAGACAAAGGGAGTTTTTCCCAATTGCGTCCGGACAAAGAAAAAGTGATGCATGATGTCCATAACTCCGCACAAATGGTATTCCTCGTCACGCACAAATGGTAAAAACAGGTATTTAGAGGGGAACCAATCCTAGGTTATGAAAAAGAACGTTGTTGTTAGGTAGGTGAGACACCCGGTTTATTCATGCCTCAGCGGCAACTCGAACGTCTGCCAATGCTGGGACTCGAACCCAGGCGGGCTGGCCTCCACGCCCGGAGTAACAGCGACCAGGCGTTGTCAACCAATCCTAGGTTATCATCAGCTGAAGCATTGATTCGGCTGATACCACCATCTGTTTTTCTTCTATATGATAAAGTTCTTCCTATATTGATTCTTAATTATTCTTCATCTTTAATTCCCTTTTCGCACGGAATCCTTCCTTTTTTATTCATTCGGAAAATCATTAAAAAAATCCAAAGATTAGCCACACTCCTGGCTGTAGCTAAACTGTACGATTAGAGGAGAGAGCTAGGCAATTGAGCAGTGGCAGACAGGATGACGAAGCTGGCGTCATGGTGATCTTCGTTCGGGGTGAGCAACTGCTGCATGTGTCACGCTGTGCAGACGCTGTTCATGGAGCTTAGGCGTGAGCTCGACGGTGCACGAGTTGGACAAGGATCCCCATGGCAAGGACGTCGAGAGGACGCTCGCAGGGATGGTGGGCCGGAGCTCGCCTGTGCCGGCCATCTTCAATGGCGGTGCTCTCGTCGGTCCCACTGACCGGGTTATGTGTCTGCTCGTACCGCTCCAATGGATTAACGGATATGATCTTTCAGTTGTGCCTCCTGTTTTCAACTTTCGATGTAAGAGAAGCGAAGAGTGCTTCGTAGGAGTAGACAAGGCAACCGCACACAACAATCGCTAATGAATTAATGGACGAGAGTTGCACATCGATTCCAAACCGCCTCCATCGGCCGTCGCATCGTCTTGACTTTCCGCCTCCTGCGCTCCTCGTTCTTTCTCAATCATAGTCTTGGGCGGTGCTCTGCTCTTAAGATTTCTAGCACTTTTGAAGGAATTAGGTAATTAACGGAGGAAGATATTCTAAATACTCCCTCCATCTCAAAATAGATGTCAATAATTTGTTTAAATTTAAATGTATCTAGAAACTATTTAGTACAAGATATATCCAAATTTAGCAAAGTTTGAGACGTCTATTTCGAGACGGAGGGAGCATGTTATTTTCAATAAATCCTTCCTTGATCTGCAATAGTGTAGAACTCCGTTCTATATATCCCCTTTGGATTAGTCTGATTTTGTTCATCTAATTTGTCCTAATTTCATCCCTGCTGCAGGTGCTTTTGATTCAAATTTTAATTCCATGTCCTAATTTTTCTAGTGTTTGTGTTTCTGCTTCCGTGTTAATATCTCATCTACAAAGTGTATGTCATAAAAGCGACAAAAAAGAAAGCGATCATGTATCCGTTGAGAAATTGTATGTGTATAGGGATAATTGTCACCAATAAGACGATTGTGTTCAGTATATAGGTTGCATATTTAGAGAGAATTGTGTTCAGTACATAGGTTGTTGTCGAAACAATTAAAAAAAATATCTATAACTATTTTTATATAGGGGCCCAATTTTTGGTCTTTGCACCCGCCTCGATATCTCAGAACCGGCCCTGGTAGATTGTCAGACTCGGATACTTGTATCATCTGGTAGATGCACGGTTTCAAAGAGCTGAATATGTTCCGGAAGATGCATTTACTCAGAGAGATCCTTATGTTGAGCAGGCAGGTATGCTCCTGTAGATGCATTGATTCAGAGAGCTCAGCATGTTGAGGTGGATGCACTGTTTCAGAGAGCTCAGTATGTTGAGGTGGATGCACTGTTTCAGAGAGCCCAGTAGATGCACTGTTTGAGAGAGCTCATTATGTTCCAGTAGACGCGTCGACTCAGAGACCTCCTTATGTTCGGCAGGTAAGATGCGGTGCGGCGAATCATTGAGTTCTCGGTATGTTCATGTAGACGCACTGGTTCAGAGAGATCGGTATGTTGAGGTGGATGCGCTGGTTCAGAGAGCTCAATATAGTATATGTTCAGGTAGACGTACGAACTGACTCGTCAGTGGGCTCGGTACAGTATGGAACGACCGCTGACGCGGGCCGGCCGGGACACCGTATCTATCTGGAACTGACAGTGCCATACGCTCATGCCATATCGCATTCACAAGCATTTATTGCAACTCGTAGTTCCTTCCGATCGTGCCAATACGAAATCATCGGAGAAAAACATAACATGCATGCACGGGAACAAATCTGAAACGAAAACAGTTTCGACGTCCGCGCGTATTCAGGATGTTACCCAACTTCTTCGCCCAATTTGGTAGCCCACAAAACACTTTTCTGTAATTGGCAGCAAGTACAAACCACATGACATGATCACCTTGGCGAAATGGGTTGGACAAATTTGGTCATGGAAATGCCCAAGCTTCGCTGGCCTACCCCTCGGCCTCTTGGATGAACCTTATCCACCATCGTTGGAGCAACCCTTTGCCGAGGGAGGAGCCACCACCACCCATCATCATCTTGGAGCACTACAAAAAAACATAACCATTTAGAACTATGTTGTGCCACTACTTAATAATCATGGTCAAGCGATCAAATTGAATACCAAGCAATGCAAGAGAAGAGCTTTGGAATAACTAGCGCACACAATTGGCGGTAGTAGCAGACCCCAGAACATTTCAAAGCCTAGGAAAACAGTAAATTTGAAAGCCTAAAATGCAACTTCTAGTCAAATTTCCATGAAAATAGGCTTTAGCGGTCGGTACCCTGAGAGTGTTGAACATCTCCTGTTCACCCGTAAGGTAGCCAAGTTTGTGTGGAAGGTGGCGGTGAGTGCTTTTAACCTCACCAGATCCCCGGTTAATGCCGATGACTTGGCTGGGAACTGGGCAGACTCCTTTCTTGCTAGCCAATGCAAGCTACCGCTCTCTGGTGGAGCTACAGCATGCTGGGCTATTTGTAAAACAAGAAATAATGCATGCTTCAAGAAGAAGTTCCCTGGTGATCCTGCCAATATCATCTACAGATTCTGTAATATGCTTAACTCTTGGGCGATCTTATTGTAGACAACCTAAGACAGAAAAGATCTTGAGGTGGGCATGAGGGGGCAATCCAGGCGGTGATCAGGGAGGCTTTTTCCCGGATGCATGGATGGGCGCCAGTTCTGTATTTATAGAAGCTAACTTTAGTAGTTTTCTGCCCTCGTGGTGGTTTCTGCGTGTTGATTGCGTTGTAGTAGCTGGTCGAAGTGGGTTTTCTTTTTCTTGTTTCCCTAGCAGTAGATGCTCTTTTCTTTGTTTTGTTTGCTTGTAAAATTTGTGGTCGGTTTCTTCTTTAAATGAAATCGACGAGGGGAGGCTCGTCTGGTCAAAAACAAAACAAAAACTATTACCAGGGGCACTCGGGCTACCTCCTAGTTGCCGTGCCATCGATGAAAAGATTGTCGTAGGGCAGTCGTGGCAGCCTCGGTGGCAATGTCCTTTTGGATTCTCTGTGAGGCGAGGTTTGTGGTAGAGGGAGCATTTTTGCATCTGCTAGACGGTTCGAGAGAACTGGAATATATATGCCTAGGACGTTGTCAACTACTAGTGCTGGATTAGATAGACGTGCGCGCGGCACGCAGGCGTTGGTGGCCGGAGTGCGATAGAATACGAGTTTCGGGGGTAGGGGTCGCTGCAGCAGAGCAGAGGATGGCGTTATCCTTACGCTTGCTGGGTTCTTTCGCGCGTACTGTGGCGCGCCGACAGGTGGTCGGAGAGCAGCACGCATGAGCAAAGCATCCGGGCGCGTCGTAGGCTGTCTCGGTTATTTTCTCCGAGGAAAACACGTAACGCAAGGACCGTTGAGGTCGAAACAAGAGGCTGAAATCTTGCACTTGGACGTCGTCGGTCGGCACGGGGCTCGATCAGAGTCAGAGACAGGAACTGAGAGACTCAGGACCCGCAGATCCACTCAACCAGCCGGGATCGTTGATGGATGCGTCGGTCGAGAGAGTTGGCCGTTGCCGTTGGCGTGCGTGTGCGGCTCGGGTGGCCCGGGCGGCGGGCAAACAAGGCTACGCCTGACGCGGTGACGCCACGCCAAGAACTCCCGCCTCGGCAGGCCCACGTACGCACGTCCCCGTCAGAGCGACCGCGACTCGGCGGTGCGCGCGCTAGCTTGAGGGCGGGCGCGTCCATCCATCCATCCCGGACCGCGCGCGTCCCCGTCGATAGCTGCTCAAGTCATATTCCGTTGCGACGTGCAGCGGTTGGGCGCGCACTTGGCTGGTTCTCGACCGCTCCACCCTGCACCGCGCTCCGTGGGTTCGTGATCCCGAGATGGACATCGACCGCGGTCTCGTAGGTCACGGGACAAGGCGTGCGCGTACGCTCCAGCCAGCTGTAGTTTCTGACTGACGGCACGCACTAGTACTAGTACCGTAGTACGTACGTGGCCCGTGTGCATTGCTCCTGCACTCCCTCGCGTCGCGCCCTCTCTCTGACGTCCAGGCGCGCACCCGGGTTCGCCACAAAACTCACACACAAACCTATGCTTGCCTTGCCTTGGCGTGTGGTTTGGGCTGCATCATCGATCGTGCCACCGCCTACGCGGGGACGGCATGAAACGGCTAATACCGCAATCCGGCTATGGATAGATCGAGCCGCTCCACCAACAAGTTCTAAATTCTCCCGGCCGACGACGACAGAGACAACGACGAAACGCCGGAGCAACACCGCCGGTTCGTCCACGGACAACCGTCCCGTCTACCGTGGCTGTGGCTCCTCCGCACACCGCTCAGCGCGCCTCTCGATAAGCTTTCCTTGCCGAAAGTTAACGCCACAGTTGAATAATACTATCGCTATTGCGCACGCGAATCACACGGTCGGAGAGGAGTGGCGATCGGCGATGGACCTACCGGCCGGGTTCCCTTGCCTCGGTCGCTCGGTCAGCCAGTCAGTCGCACGACTGTCACTGCCACACGATAGTAAATTAGTACTGCCAAGATACTCTCCAAGATTTTTGCGATGGGTATTTGTGTACATGTAGAGTACAAGTATACTACGGCTCTGAATGCTACTACCACATGAACTACACACTCCACGGGTTCAGTTGCCTCGGGTAGCTCAGCCAAACACACAACCGTCACCGCCACACAATAAATTATACTACCACCAAGATAGGTGTGGTACGTACTAGCAAGATTTGCAATGGGTATTTGTAAAGTCTTTTCAATGCCACTACTTGCTATTTTTCTTTTGTGTGGTCTAAGTTTGAGTGAGTGGCCGTTGTGCTGGTGTCGGTTGGCGGTGCTCCAGACTAGGTAGTGTGGTCTCATGTGGGTTTTGCTGGTTTTTCCTAAAAACTGTGCCGTTTGGGGGTCTTTTTAGTCCGGTTTCCCTTTTAACTGGACCCGTGTGTATATACGTCTGTATCGGGTTTTGGCCGGTTTCCCTCCCAAACCGGCCAATTCTCTTCTTCTAATAGAAAAGACAGTGCTCCTGCTGGTTGCTCTAAAAAAAGTTTGACTGAGTTAGACTTGATTCAGTTTAGCTCATATTCAAATCCAAACGAGAGCCCATACTAAATCGAGTTAAAGATCAAGCTATAATAGACTCGATGCTAGTGATGCCGTTTAAGTCGATGTCTTCGGGCCCTGCCTGCGTGCGAGTACCGCTGCCGTGTTCCCTGTGGACCGCCTCTCGCCATGAAGTCTGAGAGGCCTAGCCGTTTCATTCGGCTCTAACTTCCTCTCCGAGGACGTGGACCAGACTTTTCGTACCGCCTGCCGTTGCCGTTGTGCTGGTGTCGTTCGACGGTGCTTCGGACCTTGTCGAGCTAGGTAGTGCGGCCTCGTGTGGTTTCTGCCGATTTTTCCTTAAAACCGTGCAACCAGATCCGTGTGTATATATGTCTGTATCAGGTTTTGGTCGGTTTTTCTTTCAAACCGACCAATTCGCTTCTTCTAATTAAAATGGCAGAGCTCTTGCTGGTTGCTAAAAAAATGTCTGCTCATACTCAGATTATAACTATCTCAAATCGATCTCTAGCTAAGAAAAAAATATTTTTAATATTCCTTTGTATATAGAGGGAAGAAAATCCCATCCATAACTATGAAGGAGTAAGTTAACCTCCCATCTTCGCTTAATTTGACCCCATAAAATTTCGAAGGAATAAAAGCATCTCTAGCCACACCGACCCCCCCTCCCCCGGCCCATTTTTCGTCCGAAAGGCGAATTCTGCCCTAGCCGGACCCCTAGCATACCCTTTTCGCCTGGATTTGGGCCCAAATCCGTCTGGCGAACACAGTACGAACTCAGCACGCCGAGGTTCGATTGGGGGCGCCAGATGAAAGGAAATGCACGGGAAAAGCTCGGCCTGGCATGCAGGGCCGAACTGTCGGCGAGCCACCGCTTCTTCGTCCTCATCCCCTCGGCTCCCGCGCCCATTAACGCTGCCGGCGAGCAGGCTTTCCCTAGGCGGCAGGCATCAATGCGCCGACGCGTCCCATCGGCGAACACGTGGCGCAATGAAGCCGTACCACCGCGCCGCCGTCCCATCGCCTTCTCCCGCCCAGCTACACCCCTCCCGCCCAAAGCTCGCCGTTAAATAGCCCCCTTCTCGCTGCCGCACTGCATACAAGCTCTTCTCTCCTCCCCTTTCCTTCCACTGCAAACATCGGCGAGCGCAAGCGAGGAAGACGATGGCCGAGAGCTACCTCGGCGGCCCCGTGGCGGCGAACGGCTTTGGCCGCCGATCCCTCAACGAGTGGAAGGGCCGGCTCCTCTACGAGGCCGGCTATCCGCCGCCGGCCGCCAGACTGGACGATTGCTGACCCTGCCACCGCCGCGGAGCGTCGCTGCTGCGGCCGAGAGATCTAGGCGGTTCTCGCCGGACTCACGGAGGAGCGGTAATGGCCGCAGTACGACCCGGCTAACCACGCCGTCAGAACACGGTACTTCCAGGACAGGTTCGACCGTGAGGTGGCCTCCTTCGACGAGCCGCCGCCACGCCCGGCCGCACAATACGCGTGACGCCACGCCAAAAACTCCCGCCTCGACAGGCCCACGTACACACGTCTCCGTCGGAGCGACCGCGACTCGGTGGTGCTCGGTAGGGCAGTTGTCGCGTCGATCCATCCCGGACCGTGTCCCCGTCGATAGCTCAAGTCATATATTCCGGTGCGACGTGCAGCGGCTGGGTTGGCTGGTTCTCGATCCGTGTCCACCGTGCACCGCTCCGCCGTGGGTTCGTGATCCGTGCGTGGAAACGGGAAAACCAAACATAGATGGACATCGACCGCGGTCTGCTCTGCAAGTTTCTTTCCAAACCACCTCTGGCTGCACGATCGGTTTCGTCACGGGACAAAGGCGTGTGCGCGCTTACCTCGCTACCTCCAGCCAGCCAGCTAGCTGTAGTTTCCATTGCGGTGCGGCTGCTCCTACACGGCTCTGAGAGCATCTACAATGCTAGGTGTTTAATGAGGTGCCTAGAAAAATTAACCGGTTTTTATTAAGCACCAGTGCTTATCTATACTAGACAAATGCCTAACTAGGCACCTCTTCTGTACGAATAAGCACTGGTGCTTATGTGAGTGTTTGGTTTATTTTGCTAAGCACCACCCTTAGCACCTTGCAGTGTACGTGCCCTGACACCACGATACACATCCAGCCTACTAGTATCTCGTGTGTTTCCGGCTGCGTCATCGATCGTGGTCGTGTTGGATGACATGGCACCGCCACTGCGCGCGCTCGTCCACGCGAGGAGGGGCGGCACGAAACGGCTATAGTATAGCGTGGCGACACCGCGATCTGGCGCTGGATACATCCAGCCGCCGCTCCATCGTCAGCTCTTACATAATTTCTCTAGGCGACGACAGAGACTAGCTACGACGGAGCCACGCCGGTTCGTCCACGGACACCGTCGACCGTGGCTCCTACGCGCACCGCTCACCGCACTTCTCCAAAAGGTAGTAGTGGCTCCATCGATTCCTCGCCGAAAGTTTGAATAATATTCTAGTACTATCGCTATTGCGCACGCGAATCACACGGAGAGGGGTGACGATCGACGCTGGAGCTACAGCTTCCGATTGCCTCGCTCGATCGGTCAGTCAGTCACACGGCTGTCACTGCCGCACGATAAATTACTACTACCAACATTTGTGCGATGGGTATTTGTTGTCGCATATTTGACTAAATTTAAATGAATCTTGACATATTTTAGTATATACATACATCTAAAATCACGAACATCCTTTTAGGCTTATCAACTTAGACTAATAATATGCGTATGTTATTATTCTAGATTAATTATGTGTGATAACATGCAATAACACACTAATTAGGTTGTAGACTCACTTTGCATTGATATGTGTGATGTTATAAGGCTGGTCATCGTGCTAAGTAACTTAGACTAGTAACATGCACAAGTTACTAGTAGTCCATATTACTACCTTCATAGTAGTGGGTAGTAACATGTGTGTGGTGTCATGCAAGAACTAATTAATTAGGTTGTAGACTCATATGGTCTTGGTATGTATGATGTTACGGTAACTAGCTAAGTTACTACTTCCTCTCTCTTTCTTCATTAATTAGCATGCCATGCCACCAATTTGCTTACTTGGCATTGTATGTTACTAGCTAAGAGCAAGTTCAATCATATAGCCGGTTGTTGGCTATAAGTAAGTGACACGTCATCTATAGCCAGCTCTATAGTCAATATATACAATAGTTGGCTATAAAAGTGTACTACTTAATCAATATGTGGCCACATGTCACTCTCATAAAGTGCCTAAGAGCACGTGCTAGAGTTGGCTCTTAACTTACAGCCGGCTTGTCTTCTCTCTCCTCTTCTCTCTCCTCCACCTCACTTAAACTATACTACGTACTATTATATCTCTTATAGCCAGCTGACTGTATCCTATTATACTTGCTCTAAGTTACTCCCACTATGACTAGCCTAACATGGTTATTTACTCTATCTATCTCTCTCTTTATTAACTCATTGTCATATAAAAAAAGTGTGAGTTGGACTCTTAGACTAGTCCCAATGGGGACATCATATGTACTATCATGCATGCCATGTTGGCAAAATTCTGACGTGGCATGCTAATTAATGATGAAAGAGGTTGTGTTGGCACCATAGGTACGGTATCATAGCACGTAGAACTAGAAAAACTAATGCCAAATGAATCTTGTACACAATTTTAATTGAGATTTTACAAAACAATAAATATACTAAAACTATGATACTACTACATGATACTATGTATTTTGAAGATGGTATCATGTACTGGTATTATATACATGATACTACTATATGATATTCCCATTATGACTAGTCTTAGTTACTACTAGTTGTGAAGTTACCCACTATAACCAGCCTTATGATGGAGGGAGTATGAATATTTCGAACACGTCCACTCATTGGGCATTTTCAGGCCAAAATTCGGCGCTATTTAGTAAAGATGGAGAATACATAATTGGTGTCTTCAGATTTGTCTTGCAAAATTATTTAATTTTATATATTACTACTCCTTCCGACCCAACTTAGATTTGACTAGATTCGAATATATCTACGCTTGTTTTAGTGCTAGGTACTTCCGAATCTAGACAAAACCAAATCAACGAGATCGGAAGAAGTATATTAAATTTGTAGACATATTATGGGTACACCGATCATGGTCAAAATTGTAAGTTGGTTGGATATTTGGACGACGAATGCTATCCCATGAAATATATACTTAAAACTTGACTTAAATTTATGTCCACTCGTATATGTAGCTTATTAATTAAAATAAGTCTAGATACATACAAATAAATCAAAAGAGTCAGAATTATATGAAAGAAGGGAATACATTACCCATGTGTCAGACTCGGACAAATTAAATAAAGAAGAGAAACATGTGTCAGGCTCATACGGTGTGAAAGAGAAAACTTTCACCGCCCGGCCAATGCGAATGCGGTTTGAACGCGGACGATGATGCAGAAGATTCAAAGCGTGACGTGGCGGTGGCAGGCCGGCAGGCAGGAGAGGGAAACGGATGTGCCCCGAAAGATCCCCTCCCCCATGTTTCTCTCTCATCACTCGTCCGTCCCCGGAGACAGACAGAGCTGACTTTTGCTTCTCACTCTTCCTCCCCTCCCCTCCCCAGCCTCATGTTCTTCCTCTCCCTCCTGTAGCTTCCCTGCCCCCCTCCCTAATCCCCGCCCCCAATTCGGCCCCTCCCGCCAGCCCGCCCGCCCAAAAATCCAGTCCAGGGGACCCTTCCCTGCCCTCAAGCTAAGATCTTCTCGGGGAGGGATCCCCGGCCCGTCCGGCCCGCCGAGCGGCGGCGGCCTCTCTGCGCCGCGCCCCGCGTTTCTTGCTTCCTGCGAAGCGGCGGGAGGGACGACGGAGGGGGCCGCCCGGATGAGCTGCTTCTCCTGCTTTGGGCCGGCCCTGGACGCCGACGACGGGAGGAAGCCGGTGCCCGCCGACGCCGCCAAGGACCTGCAGCGCAAGGACGGCTCCGCGCACAGGGCCGGCGGATCAGGTGCGGATCTTAGGATTTTTTTTTTTGTTTCGCTTCCGCTGTCGCTTCGGGTGCTCCTTCCTACTGGGGCGCACGCGGCGTCGTAGGCTGTCTCATACGCTCTGCTTCGCACCTTGCGCGCAAATCACGGTTTTGATGGCTGAAATGGGAGAGGAATGCGCAGCGCAGAGCTGCGGTCTCTCTAGCGCGACTCTTCCCCGTGATGCTTTCATTTAGCGGGGAAAAGGCTTGGAACGCATGATAGCTGTTAGCTGGGATTGGTTCGCCTTGTCCTCTATGCTTTTGCCGCCAGCGTCTGGATAGCAGCAGCACTAGTATTATAGTTCTTGGGAATACTGGGACTGGAACAACAGGTGATAGTCTTGCCATGCCATGCATGAACCTCCCTCGCTCGACATGTTGTTCAACTCAAGACTCATCATAGGATAGGATAGATACACGTACTCACAACAATGTAGCTACCATTTTGCTAATCCTTTTTAGCATGTAAAAAAGATATGTCTGGCACGATGTGTGTGTCCGGCTAGGCAGCTGGCTCATTTTTTGCTGACACGCAAATCGTCTGCAATAGCTTTCGGACTTTAGCAGCATAATGGATTAATGGTGGCATATTCTGGTGTAGAAAAGATTTGATAGCGGATCCTTTATTTTCATGAAACTCGGTGTTGGAGTGATTGTAGAAATACATATTCATCGTTGTGGTGATGCTTCTAGTATTAATACTTACTGAAACTGATCGAGGAAATTTAATTGACCTGCTGTTTGGAACGAGTTGAGTATTACTTCTAAAGTAAATCCTTCTGAGCCTGCTACTTAGTACCTACAGGAGGAATATGACCTTTTTAAGACGAGTGATTGAGAATCGGTCTAGCCTTACAAGTTAAAGTCCTTCTAGATAGCTAAGCGGCCTTATAGAGTAACACACTTTTTTTGTTTATTTTATTTTATTAATTTACCGATTGTACTAGAACTGACTGCTAATTCTTGACCATTTTCTTCTTAGATAAATTGAGACCGCAGGGTGGATTGGACTCAAAGAAGGATAATCTAACCATCCCTAGGGATGGGAGCAGCCAAAACATTGCAGCGCAGATTTTCACTTTTCGTGAGCTTGCTGCTGCCACTAAGAACTTCAGACAGGATAGCCTGTTGGGCGAGGGAGGTTTCGGCCGTGTGTATAAAGGCCGTCTGGATAGTGGGCAGGTTAGTCTTTCTGTAACCAGCTGGATACATTGAAATTTTACTAGATACAACTCAATTTTCAGGTTTTGAGCAGTTCAGACAAGATGTCCACTTATCAAGTTGTAGAATTTTGGTAGAATTCCTTAATGTACATTGAATTAGTCCTGTACACTGACAAACTATTCTACTTCTCAGGCTGTTGCTGTGAAGCAACTTGATCGTAATGGTCTCCAAGGAAATAGAGAATTTCTGGTTGAGGTCCTCATGCTCAGTCTCTTGCATCACACTAACCTTGTCAATCTAATTGGTTACTGTGCTGATGGGGACCAACGCCTTCTTGTCTATGAATTTATGCCACTGGGTTCACTAGAAGATCATTTGCATGGTTTGTTCTCTTTGCCATCTATCCTTTCGAAATTCCATAAGTATGCAAAGCTACCTGTACAAGTAATTTTTTTTCCGGATTATGAAAGTACTTCTATTACCATGTTGTACTCAGTATGACTGCTGCACATGCATCCTTCAAAGTTCAATGACATCTTGTACCGGAGGCTAAAAATTATCTCTTTAAATACATTATAGATGTCCCACCTGAGAAGGAACCTCTTGATTGGAACACGCGGATGAAGATAGCTGCAGGTGCAGCGAAGGGCTTAGAGCATCTGCATGACAAGGCCAACCCTCCTGTCATTTACCGGGATTTCAAGTCTTCAAACATTCTTCTTGGTGAAGGATTTCACCCGAAGCTGTCTGACTTTGGCCTTGCAAAACTCGGTCCGGTTGGTGACAAGACTCATGTTTCAACACGTGTGATGGGAACTTATGGCTACTGTGCCCCCGAATATGCAATGACTGGGCAGCTCACAGTGAAATCAGATGTCTACAGCTTTGGTGTTGTTTTCCTTGAACTGATCACAGGGCGCAAAGCAATTGACAATACCAAACCCCAGGGGGAGCAGAACCTAGTGGCATGGGTATGTTTTATACTTTATTTACTTATTTTAGTTGACATACTACACATGGTAATTTTCTGCTAGGGTTTACACGTAGCTCCTTGTTACATTTATGTATTCTTAGTGAGATACCATCTTGCTAATTAAGCTAACCCATTCCACGTTCGATTTAAAATGTTCCAATACTTATCCTAAAATAAACTGTCTAGAACCAGTTGCTTCTGCAGTGATTAACTCTTACCAGAAATATAACTTTGTGGCATCTCGACTGTGGATAACTAATACAGCGTTTCTCTACAGGCTCGTCCACTCTTCAAGGATCGCAGGAAATTTCCTAAAATGGCTGACCCAATGCTTCAAGGTCGGTTCCCTATGAGAGGTCTGTATCAAGCTTTAGCAGTTGCTGCCATGTGCTTGCAAGAGCAAGCCACCACTCGCCCTCATATAGGAGATGTTGTGACTGCTCTCTCATATCTAGCTTCTCAGACATATGATCCAAATACCCCAAGTCGAAGCAATTCGTCGACCCCTAGGGCCAGAAATATTGGTGGGCGGAACGGAGATCAACGCAACACACGCTCGCCAAATCATCATTCTCCAGACTTGAGGAGGGAGGCTGCCAGGTCATCAAAGTACGGAGGGGAGGTTAGCCGGACTAGTTCTACTGGTGGTTCTGGTCGGAGATCAGGATTGGATGAGATGGACATGGCAGGATCGCCAGTAGGTAGTCCAGCTCAACCAGGAAGAAAGAGAGAGACCCGAAGGAGTGCTGACAGGCAGCGTGCTATTGCAGATGCCAAAATGTGGGGGGAGAATTCGAAAGAGCGGAAGCTACCTAATGGTCATGGTAGCTTTGATAGTACAAATGAGTAAAGTGGACAGCTCTCTTTTAAGATGTCGCTCTAGTGGAGGGATGAGTTATCTCATCAGCACCAAACGGGCCAGGTTTAGGAACATGGTGTTGTTCCAGCTCGGTTCGGTTGTCTGTGAATAAAAGGCATTTCTTGTGCCTCTCCGGCCATCAGCATTGCATCACAGTTGCTTCATCTGTTCGGCGTTGCCATTGACATGCCTTCTCCTGGCGGTGTCCATTCCTTGCGAATGTGATTGTGTCACTGTCATGTACCCTTGTCCCTATAGAGCTCGGGAGCCTACAGGATGCAGCTAGGCATGTGGAAAAGGAAAGGTGAAGATTGTTGAATCACAAAGTTGTATCTGTTGGTCACTTCCCTTTTCTGCGGTTTCACGATTACGATGAGTATGCTCAGCTGCATCTGTGTTCTGGAACCGATTGTACAACTGTCTCAGGCAGGTTTGGCTACCCGGAGCCGGTGAAGTTTCTTCTGATGAGGTTTCAGGTTTTGGGATAGGATAGATTACCCATGTTTCATACAGCTACTGTTTATTGTTTTTCTCTTTTCTGTTGAGTTGCCGGATGGGTCATTTATTTGTATTAGCTTCAATGTACTTCTCCCTGTATCTTAGCGTGAACGTTTGTTTAGCATTGAGCGAAGTATCAAGTTGTTCAGAGCCCATTGTTTTCTCCCATCTGTTCCTGGGAACAATGCTGTATATGTATATATATTGTTATCTTGCACCTATCTATCAAATTATACTCCGTACAAAATGTTTTCCAACTGTTTGCAATTGTCTGTAAAATTTCGGCCAGAACCAACGGGTATTTTGAACTGAAAAAATGCTTCACATTATCAAACAACATTTACAGCAAGCATCTCCCAGTCCAGCGTGCCTGCTACCCCCTGTCTGAAAGCAGAAACAACGGAACAGAGAGGGAGCAGGTTGCGTGGTGCTACTACTACTAATACTATGATTATTAACATCTTTACATGGGGTTTTACTGCACGCTGTGTAGATCTGGCTGCTTCGACAGAACGACATTACCGTAGAGATCCATCTTGTACTGCAGCTCGGTGTATTCCATGACGATCCTGCAGCTGCTCCACGCCTCGGCGTGCATGCTCACGCCAAGGTAGGTTATGTGGTCTTGTATGCTGTTCCCGCTCACGGACCTGAAGAAGAGAGAACCATGTTAACCAGGGGCAAATGTCAAATGTTTTAGCAGCGGCGGAATCATATTGTTAACAGGAGGTGGTGGTGAAAGGAGAGGGACCTGCTGCATGCTGGGTCTTCGCCAGAGTCATCGCAGATCTGCTCTACCGTGTATACCAGGCTTCCAAGCCCGACATCGTGGATCCATACCTGAAGAATATCAAAGGAACAGTGTGGCATTATGCAGTGGAGATATGTCGACATGGGTTTACATTTAACAGTTTGATTCTCGATGGCCCATAGGTAAACCATACAAGACTTAATGCAGTGATTAGCTACGAGCGCGAGCAGAGGCAGCAGGTGTTGTACAGTGGAGCATACCTCTCTGGGGAAGTGATGGTAGGTCTTCTGCGGGAAGAGCGTGAAGTACGGTGGCAGGTGAGGGACGATATCATTTGCATTAGTAACTCTGATCGCGTGAGGCAGATATCTCTTGAAATACGAAGCGAAAGCCTCATTGCCGGTACGAGGCTGCCCGAATGTCATTAGTTTCACACCATCTAGCCCATAGTTCACCTAAAACAGAACGACCATTTATGTTTAGATGTGAAATACAACCGAGAATGAAAGAAATATGTGGCAAATAACTGATTTCTCAGACATATACAGCATTGTATAGACTACAAACAAGGTTCGGAATCTAAAAGATCCATATATAACTAGTATGAGATGAAAACTTATCACGTCGAGTTGTGGAACACAATTTTCTACGAAACCTAAAGCAATGATCAAATTTAATAAATTCCAGATCAGAACAAGGTTTAGTACTCACAACAAGATCAAGCGCACAAAATGAAGCCATAGCTCCACCCATTGAATGCCCCGTGATCATGATCGGAACATCTCCATGCAACTTCCGAGTCTTTTGAATACCACTGACAACTCCATCACGTAATGTTGTGTTATGATAAGCAGAGTAAAATCCGCGGTGTACCTATAAACAAGGGATAACGATTATGAACTTCGGTTTAACACAGCTTTAACTATATGCTTTAGCTATGATCACCATTGCTTCAGGCATGCCAGGGTAATCGAGATCAAGTTGTTTCCATAGCAAGTCCGCTATCCAGTTCTGGATGCTGATAAAAAAAATTTGGAGGGGTCAGTACGGTTAGGGCTTTCCAGGTTTCCATTGCATGAGTATTACATTGCATACATAGATAAGGTCAATCATTTACAAATGCTAAGTGCACAAGAATGAAATCAAAATACACAAGGCCTATCTCTTATAAGCGATAAAACATTCTGAGAGAAAGCTTGAATTATATTTGTTAATAACCAAGCAAAACAAGTTGTATGTTAGTTACCTGTTCTCTTGAGTTCCTCTAAACACAACAATGACAGCATTAATATCACTGGCAAATCCAACATATGCCTGCTTGTTAACAAAAATATGATCAACTTAAAAGATGCTAAAGATATAGAGATAAACAGACTACGAGAACAAGTAGAAAAGGACCTGTAAGCAGTTCTCCACATCTACGATGATCTCCATCATGTTGAACCCCTGGGTCATCAACAGGTTTCATCATCCATACCAGTCTTGTATGAAGTTGGACAAACATTTTTATGTCACAGCAAACAGAAAGCACATGAATGATGTGAAGCCTTACCTTGGTCAGGTCACCGCATCTATCACATGTCCAGGTAAACAATTGTGTCAAATCAGCAGTGAAGATCTGCAGGACATCACCAAAGTTCAAAGTTGTATAAACGAATGGTAGAAATTTAACTAACAACACAAACGTATGTAAGAATTTTCTAATGTAACAGAAACGATATGAAAAATTAATCCATCTTGAACGATGAACATATATTTAGAATAATTAAGATAAAGAAAAGGCGAACGATCTTACAGCAGAAGCATATTCCGCCAGTGTCTTTGCAAGAGTCGAGTTGTATATGGTATCGGATGGCAGGTCTTTAACCATGGGTACTGAACCTTAAAAGAAAGCATCAATAGGAAGAGCAATATGGATAATGCTAGATAAATGGAGAAAAAGAATCATGAAACATGTGACAAGGTAAATACGCATACAGAGTACTAGTTTGCAACAGGACAGCTTGTAAAATCAAGGTTGATAAGGATATATGTTATATAGCTCAGAACCAAAATATACATCCTATCTCTGTAACAGTCTTTTGTTTTGTCTGATGAAGGGATCTGGAATTTACTGTTCTCAAAGAAAAGCTGAATCTTCTCGTCAACATGCGACTATCGATACCAACTAGACACATTTCCTGCCAGGCATTTAGAATCTGATTGTACCAGTGACTTTTTAAAAAGGGAATGTACTAGTAGTGTTTTGTATTTTTTTCTAATATGGTCATTTTTTTTATAGAGAAAAGGCCTCTTCTAATATGGTCATTTGAGCTTCATACCTCTAATTATGATGATTTGGCCCCTGAAATCAACTTCTATCCGTATTTCAATACTGAGGCATGGAATCCACTAATTTGGCATATATTTCCCATTTGGATGAAAACCAACCCCGTTAAGAACATTACAACAAACAGCTTCCCAAGTATTAGCAGGATCCACTCCAACAAAACAACATCTTAGAGGCAAGAGAGAAAAGGCAGTATCAAGGCTAGTCAGTTACCTCTCCCGGAGCAAACCACAAGCAAGCACGCCAGAAGAGCCGCCTTCAGCAGCAACCCGCGGCGCTCCATACTCTGAAATTTCAACCCACCCCAAAAATCACAAATTTAATCCAAGCGCAAATTCGGCTCATCCTCCTATCCACGATTAGGCAAAATACCCGCGGAATCGCCTTACCGGAGGCCCGAATCTGCCGATAATCCACCCCGAAGCTCGGCGCCGCGCGATCGACGAACCGGTGATTCGCGGGGGGAAGCTGGAGACAACTGCGGCGAGCGGCGAGCCGATGAACTCGCGCGGAATTTTATTGCCGTATACTGGTGGAAACAATCTAGGAGTAGCGATTCGAGGCGTGGAAGGTAGTAGGATAGTCGAGAAAGGAAGGGGGAAATAAATTAGAGATCTTTTTAAAATAAATTATGGGAGCGAAGCAAGATCACACACGCAGAAGACGGCGATTAGTTAGCGGACTGTATTTATACACGAGCTGGTGGTGGCACGAAAGGACGAGATTACCCCTGAGGCTTATCATGGAATATCGGTCAACGTCGCGGGCTCGGGTTCAGATCAGAAATGAAGATGGTCGCTGGCCGACCTGTGGGCCCGCAAAGAAATCAAACCTTATCCGATATTTACAATTTCATTACTGTAGGTAATTTCATTTATTCGCTCGGTCCCGATTTAAAAGACACCTATAGCAAATCTCTGACCCTAGGTTGTCTCTCATTGGGGCTATTTGGCTCTTACTAAATCACTGATTGACTCTTTCTCAGGTGGGGGATTTTGGGATTGCATGATTTCTAACATGTGTCTTTTAACCGGGACGAAGGGAGTATTAGAAATATATTTTTTAAGAATACACCGTGGAAAGGTGTATCTGCTTGTATAAGAAGAAGAGGCCAAGACGGCCGATACAACACCAAAATACATGATACAAACACAACGCCACACGGTAACAACACACGCCAAAAGACAAGTACTCTTCTCACATCATCTCCAGCCAAGAAAGACGAGGGGGCGATACACCGAGCTACTGGGCCGCATCATGACCAAAGAACATAACTCCAAGAAACCAACTCTAACTCCAATATAGCCAAAGCCAAAGCACCGCCCACCCATAGATGCCGAGTCGGCAAGTGAACGGCGGGGCCGCACTAGACCGAAGGAGGTGTCGCCCAAGAAGCGCCGACAACGGTGTACATAGCGCACTGGAAGCCCATGCTGTGAGCGGTGGTCATCAACGTCTCCAATTGGCGCACTGAAGACCCCACGAACCACCTAGGCGACGCCTCCAACGAGGGGATGACACAGCCACGCCGTCGTCGCCTGATCCGAAATGTGGATCAAGGTTTTCCCCGATGTTCGAGGTAGGGAAGCCAGACAAAACCATGACGATGCCTCCAAGGTGATGGCGCCCGCGGGTGTCGTCGTCGTCAGCTTCACGCGAGGATTTCTTCCGGCCCTGCCATCGACCCCATCGCCCATCGGAACTGCACTGCAAGGAGTCGCCTTCTGGCACCACCGCCGATGAGAGACAAGCTGGAATCTGTCGCTAGCGGAACTGGAGGTGCAGAACACATCTACCATCTAGAGTTCTAGACAATTGGAGTAGCATCTACCATAGACACACGAGTCTGGTCCCCTTTTATAATCCTAGGTATGGAGCAAGCGAGCTACAATATTACCCCTCCATGTAACAATGTTTAAAGATTACATGATCAAAGCATCTAGCTAAAGAGTTAGTACATTCTTCATACGACACTCCAGCTTTCGTAGCTGATATAGCGCTATAATAAATTGTCTAGATTACCCATAGGCAATCCGATTTTATGATCAACTCAGAACTTTCGATCTACCCTGTCAAAATGAGACTATCCTTCACGCCCTCGCTTCAGTTGTTGAAGCCGAAGAAACCCGGGAAAATGCAAACTGTTGCTAGCCACGATGAAGCCTCTTTTTCATCTCTGGTTATGGCTCCCATCGCTCCAAGTTCATTATCCAAGAAGAATGCGGCATCAACATTCAGGTTCACATATCCTTCTCGTGGTTTAGACCAGTCACCACGCTTGGAGCTACACTTTGGATTCAAAACTTTCCCAAATTTACCACAAATGTCGCTACTGCCAATGCAGTCCTAGCTGGCATTCTCATTGGTTTGTCATGTGTTACTTGACGTCGCTGCTACTATATATGTATACCCTAGGCTACTTGCCACTATTTGTTCACACCCCCCTACATCCGGAATATGATTGATTTCTTATCTAGGAGGGGGAGTAGTTCCTGTGGAATTATGGACCCTCATCTGTCCACCGTTAAGGTTGAGGAGATCGGCGTTTAGTCGTCCACACCAAAATGTGAGAACATGTGATCGCCGATAATGTTATGACGGGGAATATACCCTTATATCATATACTACTGAACCGTATATTCATGATATGGTCATGGAAAAAGATCGTATTGTTAGCAAACTCTTTTTCTTTTTGAAAAACTGCTTGGCTCCCTACTGCTATCATTGTTTCGCTGTCTAGCGATAATTCTTGTTAGTGTTGCACCTAATTTATAATTTTGTAGTGCCATTCTCTCAAAAAGAAATGGCATGCCTTTGGTGCGAGGGACATGGCAGCTTGAGCTCTATTACCCAAGTGAGTGTCAATCAGTTTGTTTGGATTGTTACGCATGCATGTCACTACTACGCGGTGAGTGTGGTAACAAATCTAATACAAGTATTCAAAAAGCTTGCCATCGCAGAAATAAAAGGGGAAGAGTTTGATATGCCTGATCGAATAAAAAGGAGGAGTACTTCCTGCGGAATTATGGACCCTCATCTGTCCACCGTTAAGGCTGAGGAGATCGGCGCTTAGTCGTCCACCCCGAAATGTGAGAACATGTGATCGGCGATCATGTTATGACCAGAGATAGATATACCCTTATATGATATACTATTGAAGCGTATATTCATGATATTGTCATGAAAAAAGTTGCGTATTGTTGGCAAACTCTTTTTCTTTTTCTTTTTGGAAAACTGCTCGGCTCCCTACTGATGTCACTGTTTTGGTGTCTAGCGACAATTCTTCTTAGCGTTACACCTAATTTATAACTTTTTAGTGCCTTTCTCTCAAAAAGTAATGGTACGCCTTTGGTGCGAGGGACATGGCAGCTTGAGCTCTATTACCCAAGTGAGTGTCAATCAGTTTGTTGAGTTGGTTACCCATGCATGTCACTACTACGCGGTCAGTGTGGTAACAAATCTCAAACAAGTATCCAAAAAGCTTGGCATTGCAGGAATAAAAGGAGAAGAGTTTGTTATGCATGATCTAATAAAAGGAGGAGTACTTCCTGCGGAATTATGGACCGTCATCTGTCCACCGTTAGGGCCGAGGAGATCAGCGTTTAGTCGTCCACCCCCAAATGTGAGAACATGTGATCGGCAATCATGTTATGACCGGAGATAGATATACCCTTATATGATATACTATTGAAGCGTATATTCATGATATGGCCATGGAAAAAGTTCGTATTGTTGGCAAACTCTTTTTCTTTTTTTGTTTGGAAAACTGCTTGGTTCTCTACTGTTGTGACTGTTTTGGTGTCTAGCAACAATTCTTTTTTAGCGTTGCACCTAATTTACAATCTTTTTGTGCCATTCTCTCAAAAAGAAATGGTATGCCTTTGGTGCGAGGGACATGGCAGCTTGAGCTCTATCACCCAAGTGAGTGTCAATCAGTTTGTTTGGTTGGTTACGCATGCATGTCACTACTACTACACGGTGAGTGTGGTAACAAATCTCAAACAAGTATCCAAAAAGCTTACCATCGCAGGAATAAAAGGGGAAGAGTTTGTTATGCATGATCGAATAAAAGGAGCACTTCCTGCGGAATTATGGACCCTCATCTGTCCACCGTTAAGGCTGAGGAGATCGGTGCTTAGTCGTCCATCCCGAAATGTGAGAATATGTGATCGGCGATCATGTTATGACCAGAGATAGATATACCCTGATATGATATACTATTGAAGCGTATATTCTTGATATTGTCATGAAAAAATTTGCGTATTGTTAGCAAACTCTTTTTCTTTTTGTTTTTGGAAAACTGCTTGGCTCCATACTGCTATCATTGTTTCAATGTCTAGCGATAATTCTTGTTAGTGTTGCACCTAATTTATAATTTTGTAGTGCCTTTCTCTCAAAAAGAAATGGTATGCCTTTGGTGCGAGGGACATGGCAGCTTGAGCTCTATTACCCAAGTGAGTGTCAATCAGTTTGTTTGGTTGGTTACGCATGCATGTCACTACTACGCGGTCAGTGTGGTAACAAATCTCAAACAAGTATCCAAAAAGCTTGGCATTGCAGGAATAAAAGGAGAAGAGTTTGTTATGCATGATTGAATAAAAGGAGGAGTACTTCCCGCGGAAGTATGGACCGTCATCTGTCCACCGTTAGGGCTGAGGAGATCAGCGTTTAGTCGTCCACCCCGAAATGTGAGAACATGTGATCGGCGATCATGTTATGACCGGAGATAGATATACCCTTATATGATATACTATTGAAGCGTATATTCATGATATGGTCGTGGAAAAAGTTCGTATTGTTGGCGAACTCTTTTTGTTTTTCTGTTTGGAAAACTGCTTGGCTCCATATTGTTGTGACTGTTTCGGTGTCTAGCAACAATTCTTGTTAGCGTTGCACCTAATTTACAATCTTTTTGTGCCATTCTCTCAAAAAGAAATGGTATGCCTTTGGTGCGAGGGACATGGTAGCTTGAGCTCTATTACCCGAGTGAGTGTCAATCAGTTTGTTGAGTTGGTTACGCGTGCATGTCACTACTACACGGTCAGTGTGGTAACAAATCTCAAACCAGTATCCAAAAAGCTTGCCATCGCAGGAATAAAAGGAGAAGAGTTTGTTATGCATGATCGAATAAAAGGAGGAGTACTTCCCGCGGAGTTTCGGTGTCGAGCAGAAATTCTCGTTAGCGTTGCACCTAATTTACAATCCTTTTGTGCCTTTTTCTCAAAAAGAAATGGTATGCCTTTAGTGCGAGGGACATGGCAGCTTGAGCTCTGTTACCCGAGTGTCAATCAGTTTGTTGAGTTGGTTACGCATGCATGTCACTACTACGCGGTCAGTGTGGTAACAAATCTCAAACAAGTATCCAAAAAGCTTGCCATGGCAGGAATAAAAGGAGAAGAATTTGTTATGCATGATCGAATAAAAGGAGGACTTCCTGCGGAATTATGGACTGTCATCTATCCACCGTTAGGGCTGAGGAGATAAGCGTTTAGTCGTCCACCCCGAAATGTGAGAACATGTGATCGGCGATCATGTTATGACCACCGGAGATAGATATACCTTATATGATATACTATTGAACCATATATTCATGATATGGTCATGGAAAAAGTTCGTATTGTTGTCAAACACTTTTCTTTTTGGAAAACTGCTTGGCTCCCTACTGCTGTCACTGTTTCGGTGTCTAGCGACAATTCTTATTAGCGTTGCACCTAATTTATAATCCTTTTGTGCCTTTCTCTAAAAAAGAAATGGTATGCTATTGGTGCGAGGGACATGGCAGACTGATCTCTATTACCCGAGTGTCAATCAGTTTGTTGAGTTGGTTAGGCATGTCACTACTACGTGGTTAGTGTGGTAACAAATCTCAAACAAGTATCCAAAAAGCTTGCCATTGCAGAAATAAAAAGGAGAAAGAGTTTGTTATGCATGATTGAATTGTTGGACAACGTAACTTCCTCATGTGGCAACAATCCCTTTCTGAGGATTTGACACTAGAGTTTGGTTGCAGTTTTCGACGTCGCAGCCCCAAAGGTCCTGCGTCAACTTAGCGTGTGATTGCGGTTCAATAACGTATCTCTTGTTCATTCTCGCGAGATTCAACAAGCGTGTCAGGGTGATTGTTCCTTGTCGCCGCTGGGGAATCGAGAAGGCTGACACGCTAGACCAGAGAAGAATTCAGCCGTGCTGGACTGTGGACTGGAGAGGTACATGAGCGGAACCGGTCGACTTTGGATCGGGTCGCCTGACGCACGCGTTGGCCGGAAGGATGAGAAGTTGGCATCGTCAGGGTGAGACTGACCAGGACAAGAAACCACATGCGACGCCGTGTCATCATCGCGTACTACGATTGCTGCTTTGACATCTCAACGGACCATGCTCAGTTTATTTCACGAGCCTACAGTTGCATATAACTGGTACCGCTTGAACTTTTTGAGAAAATTGCATTTTGCTACCACAATTGGGGCAATGATTTCAAAAAACTACCACAATTCAGGAAATTTGCAAAAAACTACCACTTTTCCGCCTAATTGTCGCAAAAAACTACCACTTTTGTGTAATGGCCGAGTTAGAGTCGTTTGACACTGATATGGGTATACCCTACAGGTACCGAGCTTGGTATATATGGTCTAAATACGTACAGGCCCACGGTGTCGCCAAGGCCCAGATAAAAGGATTCGAGTAACCTGCGGACTCTTGATTGCTTGAAGGACAAGAAGAAGCTAAAGATAGAAAGTTTGAAGGGGAAAACCCTAATTTGTAACAGACTCGACCTGCTACCCGAGACCTAGCCTATCTATATAAAGGCTAGGAGGGGGCGGCGAGAAGCACACACACAACCCTAGTTTCCACAACCCTCGCCAGATTGCATCTGCGCACCATTGTAACTTTCGACTCCTTCGATAATTCCACGAGCAGACAAGCAGGAGTAGGGACCTCTACGAGGCCTGAACCTGGGTAAATCCTTTGTCCCCTGTGTGCTTGTTTACTAGCTGATAGATGTCTCCAGCGCTCCCTCCTTCTCCAAAACCCAAGTCCATAACAATGGAAATTGATGAGTTAAACCCTCATCAATTGGCGCCGTCTGTGGGAATCGGGAGTGCTGATGTTGCGGCTTCTTCGGCCCCATCAACTGCGATCTACAACTCTACAACAACAGAGATTCGCCAGCTCTTCGGCGCCTTCGACTTCACCATCCACACGCCGGCCACCCGCCCGGCCTTCGAATCCGTGGGCGACGGAATTAGCCTGGCGATTGGGAGGTTCCGCTTCCAAGTTGGTCAGATGGACACGCTTCGCATGCCTGATCAACCGACAGCACTGGCGATTGCCCCGGCATCATGGTTCCCTCCATCGATCGGCACCCTCAGCGAGTTCAATGCTCCGGTGGCAGTCGGAAACACGATCAGCGACAGCAGTCGCGACTCTGATCTGAGCGATCTGGCCACAGAAGATGGAACCTACGGTTCCGAATCTGAAAGTTGTGGAAGCAACAGCTTCCCCAATCACTTCATGTGCGCCGTCATTAACGCAGGCGACACCTCCGCCAATCGCGGCAACGGCGGTAACACCGGCAATGGCACCGATCCACCCAACGGTGGCAATGGTGGCAACGGCGGTAACGGCGCCAACGGGGGAGCAGTCAAACCTCCCAGCATAATCAATGAGCAAACCGGCGAACGCGTCATAATCAGGCTCAACGAGCAAGAGTGGGAGCGCTGCCGCGAAGCCCTACGAGGTGCACCTCTACCCCTTGGGTCCCCGTAGGAACTGCTGATGGGCTACCACTGGCTCCTAAAAGAAGAATTCAAGCGCCAAAAACAAGTAATCGCGCAACTTGAGGCGCGTAAAAAGGCAGCGAACGAGTCAAGCCTTCGTCGCGCTGGGCTCTCCTCCTACAGAGGATCCTCCTCAAGAGGCAACGAGTACCTCGCCAAGAAGAGGCAGTCGCGGATGGCTCACCTCACCGCAAGAGCGCATAGAGGCCGCGAAAGTCCTCGACTTCGGCTCTATGACAGTCGACACGAGAGGCAACGTGGTTCCCAGGACGCCGCAGGCTACGGTGACAGTAGCCACCATGTACCTCCTCAATAACCAGCCACCAGCTAGAGATCCCCGAACTGCCATGCACCGATCTACGATCGCGGGTTTGGAGCTAATCGAGGCTGCCCTCGACAAGGAGCCGGTACCAGACCCAAAAAAGGGCAAAGCGCTACTCCTCACCCTCATCTAGCGATGACAGTCACGACCTGTCTCGACGCCGTCGCTCACGGCGACACGATCGTGACTACGATGCGCGCAACGCAAGATCGACAAGTCAAGGGCACGACATGCTCGGTCGACTGACTCGGAGGAGGAAGATGGGGAGCTCTGCGATGCCAGATGCTTCATCAGATCCATCAGGCAAAAGCGAATGCCTAAAGGGTTTAAACTCCCATCGGAGAACCCGAAATTTGACGGTCTACAGGACCCCAAGATCTGGCTGGAAGACCACATCTCCTCCGTCAGACTACACGGGGGCAGTCGAAGCACTGCCATGCAATGCCTACAGCTACAGCTGCAGGGCGCCCCCCGAGCATGGCTCAATAACCTCCCACGCGGATCCATTCGCAGTTGGGATGAGCTGGTCTACAGCTTTGTGCGCAACTTTAAGGGCATGTACAAACGGCCCGCCTCAATCGAAGAATTGAGATGCTGTCAGCAAAGATCTGGCGAATCGCTGCGCTCCTACATCCAAAGATGGTCCATCATCAAGAACTCTGCGGAGAACATCTCGGAAGGCCGCGCAATTGATGCATTCAACGGTGGCGTCCGCCGCATGGAACTCAGGGAGGAGCTAGGCCGCTCAAAGCCCCAAACCATCGACCACCTGATGGAGATCGCGAATCGGTGGGCCGATGGAGAAGATTCGGTGAAGAATCACGCTCACTCCGACGAGGAGGCAGAACTCGAACTCAGACGCGACCGCCGAGGCAAACGCCGCATGCGCATCTACGACGACCGTGATGACGTCAACATGGTCATCGCCGGCTACGCCGATAGACGCGACGAAAACCGCAACAACAGATACCGCAGCGGCGGATACCACGACTCTGGGAAAACCACGCAAGTGTGGCAACGCCGCACTCGCGATGAGGCACCCGCGACCTCCATCGAGGACAAACTGTCCGGGCCATGCACGGTACACTTCTACATCGACAAGCATGACTGCAAGAGAAAGTCCAGCCACCTCCTCAAGGACTGCCGCGAGTTCCTCAAGCTACATGAGGGATTGGTTCGGATGAACCGCAACACAGTCGAAAGAGGCTACGGAGCCGCTCCAGGCGCCGTGGCACATGGCGCACCGCCACCACCACCTGGGCTACCCCCGAACGGAGCTGCACCGGACCAGCACCACGGAGGAGAACCGTACCCACGGGCCATGGGTACCATGATGATCCAAAAGGGGCGCCCCTCCAACAGGGTGCAGAAAGCCATCACTCGCCAAGTCAACTTGGCCATGCACTCGCCACCATCCACCACTGAGTACCTCAGTGGCAGTGAGTCGTGCATTACCTTCGATAAACGCGACCACCCGCCTCAAGTACCTCGCCTAGGTCATTTCCCCCTCGTACTCGAGGCACAAATTGGAGGCTTCGACATGAGTCGCGTCTTCATGGATGGCGGAAGCGGCATCAACCTCATATTCGCGAGTACCTTGCGAGCAATGAGGATCCCTCTAACCTGCTTGGAGGCATCGGACACAACGTTCCACGACATCGTCCCAGGGAAAGGCATATACCCTATGGGCAAAATCAACCTCGACGTCATATTCGGCACGCCAAAGAACTTCCGGCGCGAGCGCATCGACTTTGAGGTCGTCGACTGGCCCTCACAATACCACTGCATCCTCGGACGCGTCGCGTTCGCTAAGTTCATGGCGGTACCCCACTACGCCTACCTGCAGATGAAAATACCAGGTCCCAACGGCGTCATCATGATCAACAGGAGCTTTGAGCGATCTGACAGTTGCGATAGGGAATTCAACAGAATCTCCCAGTCCTTCGGCATGCAGGAGGAGCTCGCGCGATTGAAGGAAACGACAGACAACAGTCTGCCTCCCCTGAGTAGGCCAAGCTCACCTGATCTCTCCTTCGAATCATTTGTGCACACAAAGAAGGTGCAGGTCCATCCGTCAGATCCCGCCAAAACGGCCCTCATCGCCAACAACTTGAGTCCCGCATAGGAACTCGCGCTCGTCGAATTCCTCCGTGAGCACTGGGAAATTTTTGCCTGGTGTCCTGCGGACATGCCAGGAGTTCCCAGGGAATTCGCCGAGCACGCACTCAACGTCAACCCCGACGCAAGGCCAGTCAAGCAAACAATCAGGCGACTGTCTGAGCCACAAGCGCAGGCAGTCGGAATGGAGATCAACAGACTCCTCGAGGCCAAATTCATACGCGAGATCAAGGAAAGCACTTGGCTCGCCAATATGGTGCTGGTGCCAAAAAAGGACACGGATATCCTACGAATGTGCGTGGACTTCACTTCTTTAAACAAGCACTGCCCAAAAGATCACTTCCCGCTACCACGGATCGATCAAATCATTGACTCCACCGCTGGATGCGAGCGCCTCTGCTTCCTCGATGCCTACTCAGGCTATAACCAAATTCGAATGAAGGAGGAAGACCAGGAGAAGACCGCGTTTACAACGCCCTTCGGTGTGTTCTGCTACAACATAATGCCCTTCGGGCTAAAAAACGCGGGAGCCACCTACCAGCGGTGCATGTAGGCTTGCCTCAAGGAGCAACTGGGTCGTAACATCAAAGTCTATGTCGACGACATAGTAATCAAAACCAAGGAGGAAGCCTCTCTAATCGACGACTTGCGCGAAACATTCGCCAATCTCGATCGTTACCGGATTAAGCTCAATTTAGACAAATGCGCCTTTGGCGTACCATCTGGGCAGCTGCTCGGGTATCTCATCTCCGTGAGAGGGATTGAGGCAAACCCGAACAAGATAAAGGCCATACTGGCCATGGAGAAGCCAAAGAACATAAGAGGCGTCCAGCAACTAGCCGGACGAATCGCGGCCCTCAGTCGATTTATTAGTCGAATGGGAGAAAAGGCACTGCCCTTCTATCAGCTCCTCCGCAAAGCTGACAAATTTGAGTAGACCAATGAAGCGCAAGAAGCATTCGAAAATCTCAAGCGCCCGTTATCCACCTCGCCGATACTGGTGACTCCACGAGAAAGGGAACCACTACTGCTATACATCTCCGCTACCAACCAAGTGGTTAGTACAGTGCTCGTCGTCGAGCGGGCCGAGGAAAACAAGGTCCATGGCGTACAACGCCCGATATACTACCTCAGTGAGGTCCTCACGCCAATAAAACAGCGGTACCCGCACTACCAGAAGCTAGCGTACGGCGTCTTCATGACCTCCCGGTGACTGCACCATTACTTCCAGGAACACCCAATCGTGGTAGTCAGCGACGCCCCATTGGGACATATCCTCAATAACCCCGACGCCACGGGACGAGTCGCGCTTTGGGGAATTGAACTGTCTCCACGAGACATCACATACGAAAAGCGCGACGCAATCAAGTCGCAAGTTCTCCCTGACTTCCTCGTGCATTGGATGGAAAACCAACTCCCGGACAAGCCAGATATGTCCTACCTCTAGACAATGCACTTCGATGGATCCAAACGGAAAGATGGAGCAGGAGCAGGTGTCATACTGACATCACCTCAAGGGGACAAGCTGAAATACATCCTACGAATGCAGTTCACAGCCTCAAACAACGAGGCTGAAGCCCTGTTGCACGGGATGAGGATGGCAAAAGCCTGCGGCGCAAAGAGGCTCATCATATATGGCGACTCCAAGCTGGTCGTCAACCAAACAATGCACGAGTGCGACGCACTGAATGACAACATGATCGCATACCGCGACCTCTACGATACACTCGAGGGAGACTTCGATGGTTGCGAGTTGCGACATGTAGGTCGCGAAAGCAACGAAGAGGCGGACGCACTCGCCAACATAGGCTCTACCTGCCGCCCCATACCACCTGGGGTATTTCTTGAGCGCATCTGCGAATGCTCCATCAAGCCAAAGGCCGCAAAGAAGAAAACAAGCGCAGCAACGGACTCTGGGGCTACGCCACCCAATGAGCCAATGGCACTCGATGACCTGGAGCTAGACACAGGACTCAAGGGCCCAATGAGTGTCATGATGATCGAACAATCCTGGACGCAACCGTACATTACGTACCTCCTCAGTAAGCGCCTACCGGACGACCCGACAGACGCACGGCACATCGCACGACGCTCCAAAGCATTCGCCATTATCAACGGTGAATTGTATAAACACAGCATCACAGGCGTGTTACAACGATGCGTCTCCTTGGCCGATGGAAGAGCAGTCCTCCTCGACATCCATGAAGGGACCTGCGGGCACCACGCCAGCAGTCGCGCCCTCATCGCCAAAGCTCTACGAGCTGGATTTTACTGGCCCACGGCCATGCACGACGCCAAGGACATAGTCCAAAAGTGCAACGCTTGTCAGCGATTCGCGGACAAGCCACACGCACCAGGCGCAGAATTACGGCCTATTCCATTGGCCTGGCCCTTCGCACAATGGGGGCTCGACATGGTGAGCAAGCTCCCAAGGTCCTCGCAAGGAGGCTACGTCTACCTCTTGGTCGCAGTCGACAAGTTCACCAAGTGGATTGAGGCCATGCTAGTGACCAAGCAATTAGGGCACAGCGCGGTCAAATTCTTCGAGTCCATCGTCTACCGCTTCGGCGTGCCGCACAGCATCATCACTGACAACGGGATGAACTTCACATCCAAAGAGTTCCAAGAATTCTGCGGAAACCTTGGGATCAACATCAGTTACGCCTCAGTCGCACATCCACACACCAACGGTCAGGTGGAAAAAGCAAACGGGCTCGTCTGTAGCGGCATCAAGAAGCGACTCCTTCAACCACTCGAGTAGGCCGCGGGTTGCTGGCCAGATGAGCTCCAATCCGTACTCTGGAGCCTACGAACAACTCCAAACAGCGCCACGGGCTACACGCCATTCTTTATGGTGGACGGAGCAGAAGCAGTACTACCCGCCGAAGTTTGGTACAAGGCGCCGCGTGTAGTCGCTTACAGCGAACAAGAGTCATCTCTTGCACTCGAAGACTCCGTCGACCTCCTCGACGAGGCAAGAGAAATCGCCGCAGAATGATCCACGATCTACCAGCAGAACCTGCGCAACTACCACAGTAGAAGGCTTCGCCCCAGATCCTTCGTCGAAGGTGACCTGGTCTTGCGACTGAAGCAACATGGGCATCTCAAGCTTGAGTCCCCCTGGGAAGGACCGTACGTGATTACAGAAGTAATCCCAGGTGGCGCCTATCGCCTTCAAGATTTAGAGATAGGAGTCGCATACTCCAACCCTTGGAACGTAGCACAACTGCGACGCTTCTACCCCTAGCTGTTTTTTACTTTTACATCGCAAATAAGGCTACTCAGCCAAGGCTACTTAGCCACACATTGTACCTCGTACTGTTCTTCAAATAAATAAAAGCTAAGTGCCCCAAAACTCTATGTTTTTCTTTTCACTTCTGTCAATTTTATACTCGGGGGCTACGCCACCCTACATACATCTATTCTTCGAACCAATAAACGCGATATCCTGAGTAGCTGGCACATCAATCAAACCCCTTAAAGAAAATTCAACCCAGCTACAACGCACCTGGCAGGTTGACAAAGGGATGGCCAGGATAACGAAAAGGACTCGCATAGTGCAACGCACCTCGCGCCAACAAAGCTGTTTATACACATTCAACAATATAAATATCTACAACCTATACATGAACTTTACAACACAAATACACTTATGTGCAGGATACAAATCTGGCTACTGCTGCAACAGAAGAACATTGGTTTGTTCCTCGAAGAAGTCGACAATCTCCTCTGTTGGACGGTCCACCGCCTGATAGTGCGGCACCATATTCCAAGCAGATCTGGCTGGCGGCGCTGGCGGACCGGAAGCAATGGCGGTGACATCCACGTCAGGCCTGTACAATCGCACCATTGAGAGGGCAGCCTTGGCACCAGCCACCAACTGCTGCTTCACGCACTCGCGAACAGCGGACATATCTTGAAATTTGGTCAGAAGAGCCAACATGCTTGATGGAGTGTCATCCAACGGGAACATCGCCCGATAGATGTTCTTCAAACACGACTGCGACTTCTTCAGGAAGAGCAGCACCCGCGAAGCGCGATCCTGCAGGGTCGCCAATGCAGTCGCACGATCATGATCTACCCAGAAGTATCCACTCTCTTGAAGTTGCTCCTTGGTGAGATCATGAAGGTGGATGGCAATCCTATCCCTCTCCTCCTGCGGATGGCGTGCGCTAACAACTACATGAAGCAGCACTAACAGCATGAGCACAACGTACCATTGCGACTAACTACAAAGGAAAAGATGAGGACGAGCAAACTAACACTTAAACTGGTCGCCTAGCTGCGTCACCTCGCCAAGCAGATATTGCTCGCGAGTGGCGGATTTTTCCGCCTTCGACTTCCACACATCTGCGTTACCACGGATCAGGGGCAACTCACGCTCCAGTTCCTTCACGCGATCACGAAGTCACGACAACAAGGACAACTCCTCTACCCTGGAGCGCGGTGGTGCCACTGTCTCATCAAGACACTGCGAATCCTGGTTTCCCCCCACAGGACCACTCGATGCACCCTACCACAAGTCAAGTCAAAGGCAATTAAGGCAACCAAATTAACACAAAGGCAAGGGGAACAGATGCATTCAAGATAAGCATAAGTGTTTACAAACACACTCGCCAGCAGGCACGTCCTTAGTCTAAAAAGGCAACTGATCAATTATTACAACAAGCTAACTATGGAGCAGCTGGCTTCTTCGACTTCGACGGCTTCGGGGGCTTCATCAAGTCCGTGGCAGTATCAGATGCCACTGACTTTCCGCCGGCCCCTGAGGCCGAAGCTTTCGCCGCCTTCTTCGCATGTTGGAGCTCCTCCGAATACTTGGCAACAATATTTATCAAGGAATGGCCATATTTGGCACAAGCAGTCGCAAAGGGAGCGAAGACTACCTGCTGACCATCCGCGCCAACAGGCATCGCCTTCGACACCGCAGAGGGATCTATCTCGACTCCGTGGGCTTGCACCATGGCGAGTGACATCGTCGCACCAGCCGCCGGAGGGAGTTCTTGTAGGTAGCAGGCACCCCCCCCCGGCGAGTGACTCCACCAGCTTGTCCATATTATCGACCAGCTCCGCCTTCGGCATCAACTCCTCTCGGAGGCGACAAAGGGCAACCTTGGCCTTGGACAATGTATCCTGGATGGCGGCGCTTCGGTCCTCGACCGCAGATACCGCGCCGACCAGAGCGTCATCACGACGAAGGGCCTGCGGGTCAAAACTCAAGTCGCCAGCATCTACGCCGAAAATACACACATGGATCAAACTTCTAGTGCCACCGACAAAACTCTAGATGCAGATAAGAACATCAATAAAATATCTACTAGTAAAGGTACCTAAGAGGGCCTTGGGTACTGAGAACAGTTGCTCTTCGAACAACTTTTCCCTGGCCGCAAAGGAGGCGCGCAGATCCTCTTCACGCTTCTGGGCATCATCACGAGCTGTGATTGCCTCGTCGCGCCCCTTCAGAGCTGTGGCTAATGTCTTCTCCAACGTGGCGACGTTGCGCAGTAAAGCATTATGCTCAGCTACATGGCAGTCAATAATTGGCTATCAGTCGATTACACCAAAACAGAGAGAAGACGAAAAGATAAAGCGTAGAAGCACTCACTTTCGACCACGCAGTGACGCGTCTCCAGCATTGCATGCTGGCGACCCATCGCTATCACCTGCTCCGCCACTTGTGCAGCTTCCTTTACAAGGAGCTGTCACACAAAACAAGGAGTCAGAAGAGGGCAACAGAAGGCGTTGACTGCCACACTAAAAAAGAAGGAAATATATACTTACATGATCCTCTAGCGACTCCAAAGAAGTTTGTTGAACCGTCATCCGAGCAACTATTCGATGCTCCCCTACGTGAGGAGAGCTCGAAGAATTGTGCCCGGAGTGGGCCGCCGCTGGAGGAGAAGGAGCGCGCTCGACCTCTACTTTGGCCCTTGAGGTTGCGACTCCAGATTCCTTCACAAACTCGACGTCACCAGAAGATGACGACGCCTCTTAGCTACAAGACCAAATTCACATTGAGAAAAGGAAAACTCCAGGGCAAAGCCAACAAGAATAAAACAGAAAAGAACTAGTGAACTCGCAAATTTACCAGTCAAAGTTGTCAAGATTAAACATGGCCTCCGCCGACTCTGACGAAGACTCCTTCGGCAATCACATCTTCTTGCGAGAAGATGGTGCCACAACCCTCACAGGAACGACGGGAATTGGTGACCCAGCAGCTGTGCCTTCTGGAGTCGAAGGAGTCGACGCATCGGAGTCCTCGCTGCGTGAACGCTTGCGAGTATCCGGGCTCTCGGACTCGGGGGCTTCCTCTTCCACATCAGAAGGGACAGTCGACTCAGACTCGTCCTCTTCCAAAGTTTCGCGTGGAATAATACCCTCAGGGAGAGGAGGCATACAAGGCGACACCGCCCAATCCTGCATACAGATAGTGAAGATCAGCAAACAGAACAGGTAAGCAACAGAAAAAGCAATCACGAAAGTAAGCTACTGCGTAGCACAACTGTACCTCAGGAGGAGGATTCGAAGCATCGAAAGGAAGAACGACCGGCTCATTCGGAAGCACATCCTTGAAGGTGTACTTAGTGACCAGTCGCACCCTCTTATCTACCTCACTCGCGGACATGCCATCGGCAGACACGTGAGTGGCATTATCAGCGCCACCCCATTGAAACATGGGATGGACTCTGGCCCGGAGAGGCTGGACACGACGACGCAGCCAAGTCCTGACAAGGGCGCAACCTCTCTCTTCCGCGCCTATGCGACTCTCGAGGTCACAGACGCGTTGATATAGCACGTCTGTCTCCGCGAGTTCGGAAGGCATGATCACGTTCTTCCAAGAACGCATCTGCTTGCAGGGAGTCGTGGGATCAAAAGGCGCGAGTCCAAAGTGCTTGTCCTTGGCCTTCTGGTCGCGAACATAGAACCATTTGTCCCTCCATCCCTGGACGGACTTGGTGAGCTTGATGTCGAAGTAGGTGGCGGACGAGTCGACATGGATTCCATAACCACCTACGTCGTAAACTAGAGAGCCAGATGCGGACTGACGCTTTAGCTTAAATAAACGTTTGAAAAGGCCAAAGTGCGGCTCGATTCCGAGCCAGCACTCACAAAGAGTGATGAAACAGGAATTGTGAAGAATAGAGTTTGGGGACAGCTGATGGAGCTAGAGCCCGTAGAAACAAAGGAGACCCCTAAGAAAGGGGTGGAGAGGCAAAGAAAGGCCGCGAATGAAAAATGCAAAAACATCACTCGAAAACCGGCGGGAGGCATAGGAATGGTCTCACCGCTGGGGACGCGCGCATCGGCGACTGCTATAGAAATAACTCCGTCTTGGCGAAGAAGACGGAGATTCGACGCCTTGATGATAGAGGGGCGCCACACGCCATTGGTCACGCGGGTGCCCACGACCTTCTTTTTCCCGCCGGCGGCGGCACTGGTGCCCGCAGCAGTGGGGCCACCCTTCTTCTTCTTCGTCGCAGTGATGGTGGCCGCGGATTCAGCGGCAGCGCCTCCTTTCTTCTTTCCCATTGCGCGGCGGCGATGAGAACGCAGAAAATAACTTGGAAATGAGCGGAGATGGTCCAGAGTTGAGGAGGAGATGAGCGTAGGGAAAGGCAGATGAGCAGCAGCAATGGCGATGGCAGCGAGGAAGAAAAGAGTGCAGATGAAAAATTACCGCCGTAGCGCCGCTACTTAACCCCTAGGAGATGCAATCCAACGGCTCACAAAAACCCTACTGGGCGCGTGGCACGCATCACGTTCGACACGTGGAGAAGAGGAAGCGCGGACCGTCCCTCCACTGCTCCCATTACGCGCGGAAATCGAGGAGGCACAGTTAATAATAAGATTACGCACGCCCAGTCAAATCAAAGTCAGAAAGTGGGACCCACCGCTCGTCATGTCCCGTCAAAATCGCTCACGCGGGCAACTGAGGTCATGCAAGCGTCAGCACTGACGTCATCAACAGCTACGTAGCGGAAAACTTCGACTACTTTAGTCCTTGCTGGAGTCTTCGACTCCACCAAGCACTCGGGGGCTACTCCCATAGGGAGCGCTGGCCGCACCCTATGATTTTTTCTTTTCTTATTGCAGGGATATAGGCAATCAAATTCAAACCCAACCACTCGAAACATGGTTCTACTATGGACATGGGTTACTCCCATAGGGAGCGCCGGAAAAAATTTCGACTGAAACAAGCAAGCAGAAGACGACAGCAGTCGCAAATGTGTTTTAGTCCCTGCCTGAGTCTTTGACTGAAACAAACAAGCAAAGATGATAGCAGTCGCAAAAATTCTTTAGTCCCTGCCTGAGTCTTCGACTCAACCAGGCACTCGGGGGTTATTCCCATAGGGAGCGCTAGCCGCGCACCCTATGGTTATTTGCACAAAAACTGTGTGTTGATAACATCCGCACTCGCAAATCATGGCGACACCGCCTCATAATTTTCCCTACAAAGAGACTACGTCTCCTGGGTCGCCCGAATTGTCTCCGCGATGATAAAATTCGGATGCCGCACTTACAGCATGATAGTAAGACCTGAATAAGACATGGCAACGCATTTAACTGTGCACTACCAGAAAAATATCCGTGCCTGCAGGCACGATGAACATGCCTTGACGGACGCGTCAAGTGCTCACACCCATATAACTGGAATTCGACTCCTGTAAGACCTCCGCGGCCTGAGTCAAATTACGCCAGCACTTTTCGGGATTCGAGTCCGGGGGGCTCGAGTTCGAGTAGATTGCGCTGTTTCACCCTAAGGTGGTTAACTGATACCGATACTTCAGCTATATCAGGCACGTATATCAACAATCCCTATGACACAAAATGAAAGCAGTCGAAAATGTACTCATTCAGGCACTCGAAGACTTCAAAAAGTACCCAGTCAAATCTACGATTCCACTGGATACTCGGGGGCTACTGACATGGGTATACCCTATAGGTACTCGAGCTTGGTATATACGGTCTAAATACGTACAGGCCCACGGTGTCGCCAAGGCCCAGATGAAAGGACTCGAGTAACCTGCGGACTCTCGATTGCTTGAAGGACAAGAAGAAGCTAAAGATAGAAAGTTTGAAGGGGAAAACCCTAATTTGTAACCGACTCGACCTGCTACCCGAGACCTAGCCTATCTATATAAAGTCTAGGAGGGGGCGGCGAGAAGCACACACACAACCCTAGTTTCCACAACCCTCGCCAGATTGCATCTGCTCACCATTGTAACTTTCGACTCCTTCGATAATTCCACGAGCAGACAAGCAGGAGTAGGGACCTCTACGAGGCCTGAACCTGGGTAAATCCTTTGTCCCCTGTGTGCTTGTTTGCTAGCTGATAGATGTCTCCAGCGCTCCCTCCTTCTCCAAAACCCAAGTCCATAACAATGGGCATTGATGAGTTAAACCGTCGTCAGACACCATTTCTGACATGACGTGGCACTGACTAACAGGCTGAGGTACACATGACAGACTGCTTAAATATTTTTGGGTCTTTTTGCAACAGTGTGTGGGACCCACTTGTCATATCCCTCCTCTCTCTCTGCCAAGTGGACCCCACTAGTAAGGTCATCCCTAACCTCCAGTAGCCACCGGCCAAGGGGGAGGGACGGAGGTACCGTGGCTGGGGAAGGGGCGCGGATGTAGCCTTGGCCAGGGTCCTCGCCCACGCAGAGGGGCAGTGGCGGCCGGACGACTAGGGGGAGGGGCGGGGCAGAGCGGCGCCGCTGGCTAAGAGGAGGGGCACGGCGGAGCGACGTTGGTCGGCTAAGGGAGGGGCCGACTAAGAGGAGGGGCGGGACGGAGCGGCGTCGACCGACGAAGGGAGGGTCAGGGCACCGGCGTTCCCGTCATCCTCAACCTGCATGTGGTGCAGAGGGGAGGGGCGGCGAGCGGCGGTCGGCGGGGCAGGGTGGGTCCTGGCGGAGCACGGCAGGGAGGTAGCCTCGTGGAGGACAGCACCGGCAGGCGTGGGGCGGCAGGCGCGGGCCGGCGAGCCACGGGCATGTGGCGGCCGGTGAGCGGTGGCTCTTCCTCACCGGCCAGAACGAGAAATTAGAAATAAAGGAATAAAAGAAAAGAAAAAAAGAAATAAAAATAGAATAGGACACAAGATTGGAACATACAATATATGGAGTTTTTTTTTTGCAAAACCACACCGGCTCCTCATGCCATGTCAGCCTGACAGTGGGCCCATCTTGTCAGAAACGGTGTCAAATGACTTAAGATGTTTGGTTACAGAGAAGTGTTAGTATTTTGAGACAATTAGGGGGAAAAGTGACAGTTTTTTTTTTGCAAATTCCCTGAATTGTGGTAGTTTTTTGAAGTCATTGCCCCAATTGTGGTAGCAAAATGCAATTTTCTCTAGGAATTTCGAGTGTCTCTAGGAAGTTTTATTATGTACCGAGCATTCAATGCTTAATAGAGTGACAATTGACAATGAGCATGACAACTGACAATGGGGTGGAGTATTCTACATTTTGCACGGTCTTGCCCATGATCGATGAGGGATCAAAGTCAATGTTGGACATAAGTTTCATGGAGGGCACATCGCCAAAGAACCGATGCGGATCATGCTCGCGGCAAGAATTCTATGGTATAAAATCTTGAAATGTCACTACACATCTCAGTTGTTCCAAGCAATATGCTAATGCAATTTATTTTCTTTCTGTTGTAATGCACGAATATTTAGCTAGTGATCATATAGGAGCAGACTAAGCAGAGTGCACTTACAATTCCATAAGATAAAAATGTAGATTTTGGTTATACTAGCTAAGCCAACTGCAGAAGCCAATGATTCGAAGGAAAACGTCGTGCAAAACCTCAAGCACTCTAGGCTCTTATGTTAACTTACATTTAAGTTAGGTACACACTCTAGAAACATATGTCAAGATATTTGTTATGACATGCACTTTAAAGCTCTCTGGCAATGTATTTTAAGATAATATGATAAACATAAACATACATAGATTATGCTCAATATTTTTTTCTGGCTGACACAAATTAATATGTGAAGGTGTGCAATTCATCCTTTTATGGTTCTCATATGCAACCAGATTCAGTCAAAATGGTTGTTCTAAGGTCAATGTATAAAAGTAACTTAATTTTGTTAAACAATAAGTTCAAATACTAAGTGTATTTACCATGAAAGTGGTTGCAATTGTATAGCAAATACCATTTTATCTTAATAATCGCCAACACCATTACATGGTTAATTTCGTGAGTACATTTGCTATAGAGGTATACTAGCGAAGATCATATGTTAACTGTATAAGTTATAGAGAAGTAAAAAACTTACTGTGAACAAGTATCACTACTAATAGATTTGACAAAACTACATGACAACACTAGTAGATTCAATGCAATCAGCCCTCATCAAGGTCAGGTCAATAATTGAAAATTTTGCAACCGCTATTGAGATGGTAGTGTGCTAATAAAATAACCATTATTGTACTCAGATTAGACTTTTAGAGATCTTTTAAGACATCGTCAACATGTGGGCACTTCTCCATATACTAATAGTTAGATGATTTCTGCTAACCTGGATTGAGTGGATGAAGCAGCATATATGTATATCAAAGGCCATGATGTTAATAAATAATACTGTAGGTGATCAATTTAACATTGGTCGAGGGGTTCGGCGAGGTGACACCATATCGCCCTTGTTTTTCTACATATTCACGGATGTAATATTACAAATGCTCAGAAAGACCTAGCTGCATCCTTTGCACTAGAGTGCTCCATTGACGATACCACAACATGCTCCTGATTTTGCAAAGATTAACTAGTCAAGCTTCCTCATCCAGGTTAATTCAAGAAGCCTTCTCAAAGTTAATGGGCTTCACATGAACAACCAAAAGAGCACATTCATCCATGTACCACTAGAGGAAACATGTGATACACCGACAAGTGCAGCCGTCGGCACATGAAGATATGGCATCTTTATAGGCTAAGCTGACTATAGCCATCAGCAAAGATTCCATCAAAGTAGAAGAGGTGGCTGTCGGCATATGAAAAGCCATCAACACAGACAATACGTTGCGGTTTAGGCCAGCCATCGGCACATAAACACCGTCGGCAGGAAAAGGAACGGTGTTGGCCTTCTAATGATGTCAGGATCTATTCCAACAACCAGACCATCAGCACCGAGTGGACACGTGGGCTCATATGAAGCTCCATGGGGAATAGAACTCACGTTTAGATCCTAGATAGAGCTATGTTGATGGATAGGCCGTTATCATCGAGGGGACATGCAACATCGACCGGAAGCTTCCTAGGTGGAGCCACGCTTTTAGTTAGCTTACATTATCACCAAAGGACTGGATGTGTCAAGTTTGTAGAAATGAGACTGAAGCTTGGAGTCGAATAGGTGAAGGAAATACATGAAGATTAAGGGGGTGAATTGTTATCCAATTTAATCTAGCTGCATTGGTCCTGTTAGTCAGATTTTTTTTACATCTGACTAAAAGGTAACATTTAGCGTGTGTTGTATGCACATAACGGTCGTCAGTAGTTTCAGTTAGTTCATGTTATAACTAGTCTAGCTCGCCGCGATGAACCTCGTAGGATGGCGCGAGTAAAGGTGACCGCGGTGAGATTGTAGGAGAGATGGGCACGAGCTTAGTGGGATATAACTACATGTAAGCTCGGTCTCTAATCCTGGTTTTTAGCAGATCAGTTGTAACCAAGATGAAATAAGAGAAAGAAGAAAATGTGGTTCAGTGTTCTACACTAAAATTTACCCTGTCTCTTCCTCTCGTTGCTTTGAGGGCGTGTCATTATTGGAAACAATAGACTCATCTCCATTTTCCCTTTTAGAAAGAAAAATAAATTTTCCTAGAGAAAAGTTGACTCTACATGAATATTTGGAGGTATCGTGTTGGGTGTTAACATTGACCTTTATGATATTCTTGATTTTGAGTTGGCAAAACACTTCATCAAAATGCTAATCTTAGATAAACATTCCAAGATGAAGTGGCATTTGGTGAGTGTCTATGGCACAACTCAAGTCATTAACAAGGACAACTTCTTAATAGAGTTTAGATAGTTGTGTAATACTTGCAAATGAGATACAATTATTGGTGGGGATTTTAATATCCTCAGGAAAACTAAGGGGAATAATAAACCATTATCCTTCCTAGATGGAGTCACACCTTCAATTCTAACATTAATTTGAATGGGTTGAAAGAGGTGAAACTAATAGGGAGAAATGATACATGGGCTAACAATCTTGATGATACTACCTATGAGAAATTGGACAGGGTCCTAGTTTCCTTAGAATGGGACCTGGCTTTTCCTTTGCATGTGGTACCTGGATTGAATAGAATTATTTCTAATAATGTCCCTTTACTACTGAACTATGGTGCTCCACCACCCCATTGCAGATCATTTAGATATGAAAACTGCTGGGTTGAAAGGGAAGGTTTCCATGAGCTTGTCAGGTCTAGCTAGAATCCTTTGACACATGAAATTCATGATTTAGATATATGGCAGGAAAAGATGAGAAGGTTGAGGATACATACTAAAGGGTGGCACATAAATATAGAAGGGCCTTATAGGAAAGACAACAAGAAAATCTTGGAGAAAATGGATGCTTTAGACAAAAAATCAATCTTGACAGTGCAAGAGAAACAACTATATTCTTAGTTACATTCTAGTCTCAAAAAGTTGCTCAGAGATGAAGAAATCAAATGGAGGAAAAGGGAAAAACAAAGGGATTTGATTGAAGGGAGTGGCAACACAAGGTATTTTCATTTGAAAGCAAGTGGGAGAAAGAATAAGAATCATATATCAGTTCTCCTCAATAATGGATAGGGAAATATTGGGAGATGATGATCTTATCCAGCATGCCACCGTTTTTTACAAAAAACTCTTTGGTCCTTCTGTTGTGACAAAACTCGGAATTGATGGCATAAATTATGGATAGTTTGAGAAGGAAGACAGAGCTTTCATGAGTAGGACTTATGAATAGCACTTTTGCAATGGAGATCTGAAGGAGATATGCCCTAAAGGCCAATAATAAAGTTGTTTCTATTGACATATCTCATATGTTCATAATAGTTTTGTACCATGCTATAACTGTATTGAGCGGAAACATTAATACACATGTGGTATATAAACAACCAGGTCCCTAGTATCCTCTAGAAGACTAGTTCATTGGGCAGTTGATGATCGAGGTTTCCCGACCATGGCCATTTATGTTAACTAACAACAAGGTCACTTCATTAGATGAATGATGTGATGGACACACACCCATCCGTAGTATTGCAATGTGATCTAATCACAAAGTTCAACAATATAATATCTATTAAATGATAGTAACTCAATCCTTTGACCGTGAGATCATGGTTAATCACTATCACCCACGCTTGCTTTGAAGGAGATATGCCCTAGAGGCAAATAATAGATAGGTTTTTATTGTCATACCTCAATTAGTTCATAATAGTTTTATACTGTGCTATAACTGTATTAATACGAAACGTTAATACACGTATGGTATGTAAACAAACCAAGTCTCTAGTTACCTCTAGCAAACTAGTTCATTGGTCATGAGGATTATCTAGGGTTTCGAGATCATGGGTATTTATGCCAATTGACAATGACGTCACGTCATTAGTTGAATGATGTGATAGACAAACAACCCAACCAGTTATATCTTAATGAGATCTAGTTACAAAGTTCACCATTAATGATAAACTAAGGAAACCTCACAACCTGATCCATAGACTATGAGATAATGAAAATCATCGTTCTGAAGGGAGCTTAGATGGTTATCAAGTATCATACCGTGATTGGATGATCAAAACGGTGCTAGTCAGGTTTCCCAAAGGGGCGCGTAGAGGAGTACATATCAAGACCAGGATTTTCCAATCCATGTAACGGATAGATACATATGTGGCCATCTCGGTGACGTTGCATTAATGAAGCTTGCAAGCGTGTGACTGGGTCATGGAATGCAACGATACGGAAACGAGAAAACAAGTTCATCGGTAACGAGATCAAACGAAGGTATAGAGATACCGTAGATCAAATCTCGGGTGAACTAGGTATCAAGTGGCGAAGGGAATGGGAAATGACTGTTTACGGTTCAAACGACATTATCATCATGGATTTCACAAGGATCATTATCGTGGATTGCACAAGGATCATCATGTCTATGCTATTCTCGAGGCATGGGGAAATACACTTAAGGGTACAATGAGCTAGAGATCCTCTATAAGTTGGAATCACCATATGAGATAGAAAAGGAAACCGGAAAAGTTCCGTGAGAGAACCGGAATCATTGCAGGAAAGTTCCGAAGTCATTCGGAGGAAATCGAAAGGGAACCAAAAGGTGTTTCGGGTCGAGTCAGATTTTGTAATATGTATTTACATGTTAATTACTGTAATTAATATTAAATATAATATTAAAATATAATTCGAAGGGGTATTCGACTAATGGGCCAAACCTCCTAGGGAAAAAGGGCACATGAGGGAAAACTGTAGAAGGGAAGGGCCAAGGGCCAAAGGGCCAAGGCCTAGCCGCCTCAAGGGGTCCCACCCGGCCAGCCTAGGGCTGTTCATGGGGTGGGGCCCACCCCTGGACGGCCGGCCCATGGAGCCCTAGGGCCCATGGAACCTCCCCCCTCTCTCCCTTGAATAGTCCACATGGGAAACCCAAAGGGGAGGGCACACCCCCCTATATAAAGGGGTGCCCATGGGTGGGATTAGATACAAAATTTGAGACGTTCTCTAAGGAATTTTCCTTAGAGAATTCCTCCCTCTCTCTCTCTCTATATATATATAGTCGTCTCCACGCGTTGGCACGTTCCAAGAAAGGACTGTTCGCGCAAGAGACGGCGCACCTGCAGCATGCCATTGCGCTGCAGGGATTCCAAGCCGGAGATCTACTTACACACTCCCGGCAGGGATAAATGAGTCGGAGGTTGTCATCGTACACCGTATGTGTACGACACCATGAGGGGCCTCACTTGAGGCACCTTGGATGTCATGAGCCGGAGTTGCCACACGATGAAGAAGGAGCAAGGGGTGACCTGCGAGGAGCTTCGCGACCTTAAGGTCGGCTACGAGTTCGACTACTTCAACCACGTTCCCCTCGGAACGTTAACCGCGTACAGTCTACAAGGGTATGTATTCTATACGCTCCGAACGTTACTGCATTACTACATAGATAGATCTTGGGTGTTAGGGAGTTCCAACGTAGGAATTTTTTTATTTTCTGCTACAGAACCTGATGTCTCAAAATATGTCGAGCTCGTTGGGAACCCCACGAGGAAGGTATGATGAGCACAACAACAAGTTATCCCTCAGTTATGAAACCAAGGTTACCAAACCAGTAGGAGTAAGGAAACAACTCCAAGGTGTTGCTAGCAACTTGGAATCCTGCACAACACAACCACAAAACTTTGCCCCAACTTATAGTGAGGTTGTCAATCTCACTGGTTTTCCTGAAAACAAAGGATTAAACGTATAGTGTGGAAGATAGTAATTTCTTGCAGAAAGTAAATAGTAAACGATATATAGTAGATGGTATATCAATGGTAAAGGAATGTACTGGGGTCCATAGTTCACTAGAGGTGTTTCTCCTTGAGATAAATAGCATGTTGGGTGAACAAATTACAATAGGGCAATTGATAGATTCGAGAAAGCATAACAATGCATATACTAGACATCTTGACTCCTATGAGATTTGATTGGGAATTACAACATTATACAAAGACCGTAATTCAACTGCATCTATGACTAATAATCCACCTTCAGGTTATCATCCGAACCCCTTCCAGTATTAAGTTGTAAGCAACAGATAATTGGATGAAGCAAAGTGTGTAAAGTAAACAATTCAATCGCCCCATGGACAAAGGATTGTTGTTTTCTCCCTAGTATCAACAACACATCTATAACCTTAGAGATTCCTGTCACTTCCCCATATTACTAGATGCATGAACCCACTATCGAGCATAAATACTCCCTCTTGGAGTTGCAAGCATCTACTTGGCCAAGATAGCTACTAACAACAGAGATCATTCAAGATCACAAATAACATAGACATGATAGAATCAATAATCAATCTGAAATAGTATCTCAATATCCATCGGATCCCCGCAAACACAACATGTAAGATTACAAATAGATGATCTTGATCATGAACGGAGCTCACAGGATTTAAACATGATAGCACAAAGGAGGAGAACCAACCATCTAGCTACTACTACATGGACCCATAGTCCAAGGGTGAACCACTCACGCATCACTCTGGAGGCTTGCATGGTGATGAAGAAGGCCTCCAGGGTGATCTCTCCCCTCCGGTAGGGTACCGGGAAGACCTTCAGATCCCCCCGATCTAGGGATGGAGATGGCGGCGGCTATAGACTCTTTTGTGGATTTTTGATCGGGTACTTAGGGTTTTCGTCCCGGGAGGCTTCTATAGGCGAAGGGGCAAGGTCGGTGGAGCACCAGGGGGCCCACACCCCCTGGTGGCGTGCCCCTGGCCGCGTGGCCATGATACATTGCAAATGTATCTATAATTTTTGATGTTCCATGCTTGGTTTTATCTACTTTATTGTGTTTTGTCCATACTTTGGAGTACTTTTCATATGATTTCTTGGACTAACCTATTAACAAGAGACACAGTGCCAGCTGCCTGTTTTCTGCTGTTTTTGGTTCGAGGAAGTCAGAAAATGAATATTCTCGGAATTGGACGGGACAAAAGCCAAAGTCGCTATTTTACTGGAAGACATGTGGAGCCAGAATACGAGACGGAGAGGGGCTGGGGCCTGGCCGCGTGGCCAGGCCTGGCCCACGCCAGGGGGTGGTCTGGCCGACCCCAGCACCCCCTCGGCCTCTCCTTCCACCTATATATTGCCTCCGATACCAAAACCCTAAGTACCCAATCAAAAATCCACGAAAGAGTCTGTAGCCGTCGTCATCTCCATCCCTAGATCGGGAGTGATCTGAAGCTCCTCCCGGCACCCTGATGGAGAGGGGGATTCACCCTGTAGGCCTTCTTCATCATCATGCAAGCCTCCGGTGTGATGCGTGAGTAGTTCATCTCTGGACTACGGGTCCATGTACTAGCTAGATGGCTGGTTCTCCTCCTTTGTGCTTACATGTTTAGATCTTGTGAGCTCAGTTCATGATCAAGATCATCTATTTGTAATCCATACATGTTGTGTTTGCGGGGATCCGAAGGATATTGAGATGCTATTTCAGATTGATTATTGATTCTATCATGTCTTTGTTATTTCTGATCTTGCATTCTTTCTGTTGTTAGTAGCTATCTTGGCCAAGTAGATGCGGGCAACTCTAGGAGTTAGTATTTATGCTCGATAGTGGGTTCATGCCTCTGGTAATCTAGGGAAGTGACAGAAATCTCTAAGGTACTAGATGTGTTGTTGCTACTAGGGAGAAAACAACAATCCTTTGTTCATAGAACAATCATTTTGTTTACTTTACACGCAATTCATAAAGCAATAATCTGTTGCTTGCAACTTAATACTGGAGGGGGTTCGGATGATAACCTCAAGGTGGATTATTAATCATAGATGCAGTTGGATGGCGGTCTATGTATAAGGTTGTAATGCCCAATCAAGTCTCAAAGGAGTCAAGATTATTAGTATATGCTTGTATGCTTTCTTGATGTTTGTCAATTGCCCCGCTGTAATTTGTTCACCCAGCATGTTATCTATCTTAAGGAGAGCCACCTCTACTGAACTATGGACCTCGGTCCTTTCTTTTACATTCAATCTACAAACTGTTTACTGCTTTGTGTTTACTTTTTGCAAACTATTACTTCCTTCCATTCCATACGTTTAATCCTTTGTTTTCAGCAAAACCGGTGAGATTGACAACCTCATCGCAAGTTTGGGGCAAAGTTCTGTGGTTGTGTTGTGCAGGTCTCCACGTTGCTGCTGGCACCGGTAGTGCGCCCTGCCAACGTTCAGCTAGCTACACCTTTGGTGTGTTTCCTTGCTCCTATTGGATTGATAACCTTGGTTTCTTACTAAGGTAAAACTTGCTGATGTACTCATCATACCTTCCTCTTGGGGTTCCCCAACGAGCTCGATATATTTTGGGCCATCAACAACTTTTTCTAGCGCCGTTGCTAGGGAGTCAAGGACATCTTCACAAGGGGAGTCCCTCATAACCAATCTCTTTACTTTGTTATTTTTGTTTTTCTTAGTTTCCTTTTGCTTTGTTTGCTTGTTTCTTTATCAAAAACACAAAAAAATTAGTTTTACTAGTTTGCTTTCTTATTTAAAAACACACAAAAATTAAGTCTCCTTTAGTTGTTACCTCTTCCTTAGATCACCATGTTGATCCCTAAATTCACCCTGAAAGACCTTTCAATAGGTAGTAGTTCAATAATTGGAAAAGATAATATTGAAGAATTCTTTAATCATGTTAGTAAACATGAGGATATTGAGGATAGATCCCTTGCAGAACTTGCTCCAAACTATGAGATTGCTGCAGCTTCTTTAGTTCACATGTTGGAAGCTAGGTTTGTTAACCTTAACCCCTTAATGCAAGTAATGTTTCTTAAACTTAAAGAAATTGAGGACCCAAAAAAGAGGGACTTTATTCTTGAAACTTTGCTTAAGGAATTCTATGATGTTTCAAGGAAGCTAGAAAAGTCTTTGAACTTTTCAATATGCTAGGCTCATGTGTAGATGTTGTTGGTACACGAGAAAAGATGAACAAAACTGAACCTAATGGGGAGGAAACTAAGGTACCAATACCCTTTAAACTGGTAGCAATACATGAAGCCATAGAAAAGAATCTTGATTGGATTGTTCCTGAAAACCCTTTTGATGAAAATAGTGAACCTAAGAGCATTGAGAGAGGATCCTCTAGAACTTATTTGGATGATATACCTTGCCTTGTTGAAGATATTTCTGGTATTGATCTTAATGCTTCTTGATTTGAGAACACTTGATTTTTTTCTTGCTTCTTATGCCTAACTTAAAGGCGTTGAAGAAAAGTACTTATTGGGAGATAACCCAAAAGTTTTAGATGAGTCTTGGAAGTTATTACTTCAATAATAACCGCTCCTTATCATTTTTATTTGCTTTTTGTGCCAAGAGTAACCTCTAATGAGAGAGAAGTAATGATTGGGAAACTTGCTGTCATGAAACAGATTTATGTGCTTCACCGTAAAAATTCGTGTAAAATCTCTGTACGTCCTTTTGAGGCATGAATTTTGTTCTTCTGCCCTAGGTTGTTATCTAAATTTCGTTAGTTCAACACTTTTTTGATTTGAGCAACAGAAGGTCTTCAAATCAATTCGTCTTTACCTGCTGGTCTGTTTTGGCAGATTTCTGCCATTTTCTGCATTTGCTTCTTGTTGGTTCCTTTTTGAGTTCTTTTGGGGAATTGAGCTTTTCGAGGGAAGTGCTACAGTAGCTGGTGTTTTAATGGAAGTTTTATTGGTGTTAGAACTGAACCTTAAAGACTTATTATCTTGAGTGCACTAATGTTGCTAATAAAGATTGTGTGAAGTTTTGAATGAAGGAAAAATTTCAGGTGTATGGAAGGAATGAGTAATGAGATGAAAGATGGACTAAAGCTCAAGCTTGGGGATGCCACGCGTGTCACCCCAAGAAATATAGAAGAAGTACAAGCGTCAAAGCTTGGGGATGCCCAAGGCATCCCCCTCCTCATCAATAAAAATCCCAGGTTTCTTCCAAACGCTTCATTTTTATTGTTCCATGCACAGTTGTGTTGTTCTTAGAGCATCTTCTTTTTCATTTTCATTTTGGTTTTTCGTTTGCTTAGTTTGCTGAATAAATTGGTTGGACCCCCGCTTTCATACATTGGTTTTCAAATAGTTTGGTTTGGTTTGGAAAAGAGTAGGAAAGTTCATGCTTAAGTGGTAAAGAGAGCTCGTTTTTGACCGTGGCCTATGCTTTGTCATGCCATGCTTGATATTGTTTTGGCTTTATGCTTAGTATTCTTTGCTGTAGCATGACTTGTTATAAACAATTGAGATTTCTTAATGTGCCTTGGATGAATCATGCGTTGTTTTAGCATATTAAAGCATAGTATAGTGGTATTCTCCTTTGATGCTTTATTTGGGTTGACTTGGCGCATGCTCACACCATGTTATGACCATCTCAAGTCACCATAGCCTTTATGATCCTTTAGTTTTCAACTTGTAGTATCACTTTATGCTTTGATCAATGATGTTTTGTCGCTCTGCATGATTATGGCCATTATCGCTCTCTTAGTTTGTCGCTCCTAGTAGTTTGCTAGCCTCCGTAACCAAGTATGAGTTCCACTGATGCATCCAACTCCTTAAAACAAGTTATTCCAAAGAGTCCACCATACCTACCTACTAGCATATGCTATTCCAAGTATATTCATGTTTTTGTTTACCTTCCAAATTAAACTTGTTATGAGAAAACTAGTGATTAAAGCTCTCACAAACTTGATGGCACACTTTACTTTTTGCATCTAATAAACCTGAACCATTGGGTCCTTCTTTGTTGCGTATATGCTTGCGCTTTATAAGTTGAAATTAGCAGAACCATGTATCATGGGGAACGCTTTCAACATTGCACCTGTACTTTGTACCCCGTTGATATCATGTTCTTTTGCTTATGGATCCTGGCGGTGTGAAATAAAAGTGGAACTTGTAAGATCATGGAGTTTGTATGTGTGTTATAGAAACGCCTTGGCTGCTAGCCTAAGCCATGCCTAATCATGGTGGAAACTTGCAGCATAACCATAATGAGCACTCTATGAAGAATCCTCAATAAAAACCTATGCAAATAGCAAATAAAAAGATCGCTGAGATGCTCATTGTCTGCTTGCCTTGTCATTTTGATTATGGGATCTCTCCTGTATCATGTGCAAGGGGTACCCCGTCGGCGGTTCTTTATGATACATATGTACTTACAATGACAAGAGCTTACTTGTGACTAACGTTGAGTACCATGAGGTTCGGTCTTCGTAAGTAAGGGGCATCAGATTTCGGTTTATAACTTGTCGAGCATATCCTCTTAGTTGTGTCACTTTAACCTTAATCACCTTCAAGATGCTTATGATAGGGGTAATGAGAGCTGAAAGCTATAAGTACCATAATTTTTGGAAGCTCTTTAGGAGACTGTAATCCCTACTTCCTTGTATGAAGTCCCTTCTTCCACCAATATATTGAGTCTCCACCTTCTATCTTTATGCACCTACTTTGAGAGCATAGTGGCCATTCTTAGTTATATGTGCATTGTCCCAAGACTAGTTAATTGATGCATAACTTGATATTGCTTGTTTTAAACTATTTGTATCTAGTCACTCTTTTGAACTTTGAAGGTGTCCTATGCATTTATATTTGCTACTCTATGAGGGACAAGCTGAATACTATTATGCTATGTTTTCTTTATGTGAAACAAACAAACGTCTTGCAAAGCATTGTTATTCATGAATCTTTTGTTTGTGCCTTTTCATGTTGCAACATAGTTTCTTTGTCTTATTGCTAGAACTTTGTCTTTCATGTTATGATTGAAGTAATATGATCCCAGCTTTGAATGTTTTACAAATACTTTGATCAAGTTTATGATGGTGCATGTCACCTCAAAAATTATTCTTTCTTTTTATCACTTACCTACTCGAGCACGAGCAGGAGTTAAGCTTGGGGATGTTGATACGTTGCAAATGTATCTATAATTTTTTATGTTCCATGCTTGGTTTTATCTACTTTCTTGTGTTTTGTCCACACTTTGGAGTACTTTTCATATGATTTCTTGGACAAACCTATTAACAAGAGCCACAGTGCTAGCTGCATGTTTTCTGCTGTTTTTGGTTCCCGGAAGTCAGAAAATGAATATTCTCGGAATTGGACGGGACAAAAGCCAAAGTTGCTATTTTACCGGAAGACATCTGGAGCCAGAATACGAGACGGAGAGGGGCTGGGGCCTGGGCACACCACCTGGCCGCGTGGCCAGGCCTGGTGATACATTGCAAATGTATCTATAATTTTTGATGTTCCATGCTTGGTTTTATCTACTTTCTTGTGTTTTGTCCACACTTTGGAGTACTTTTCATATGATTTCTTGGACTAACCTATTAACAAGATCCACAGTGCTAGTTGCCTGTTTTCTACTGTTTTTGGTTCCAGGAAAGTCAGAAAATGAATATTCTCGGAATTGGACGGGACAAAAGCCAAAGTTCCTATTTTACCGGAAGACACACGGAGCCATAAGACGAGACGGAGAGGGCCACAGGGTGTCCACACCATATGGTGGCACGGGCTAGCCCTGACCGCGCCTCCAGGTGGTGTGGGCCCCCTGGCCGCCCACCAACCTTGCCTCTTTGCCTATAAGATGTCTCCCGATGCAGAAACCCTAAATCTCAAGCCTCCAGCCACGAAAAGTTTCGCAGCGCCGCCACCACCGAAGGGGAGATTTTGGGGACAGAAAGTCTCTGTTCTGGCACCCTGCCGAGACGGGGAAGTGCCTCCGGAGCCATCTCCATCGATTTCCACCACCATCTCCATCGTCGTTGTTGATTCCCATGATGATGAGGGAGTAGTTCTTCCTCGAGGCTAAGGGTTCTACCGGTAGCTATGTGTTAATCTCTCTCTCTCTCTCTATGCATGATCATATTGTGATCATGAGCTTGTAATATATAGATCTACCTTGCTACTCAAGTGCCTTAATAGATCTCTGCTCTCCCCATGTATGTTAAGTTGACAGTCTGCACACCATGGTGGCACTTAGGCTAGACATTACAAATACTTGTTATGAGTTATATTTGGAATTGGATGTCTTTATGAAATTGTGGTGTTTGTTGGAACCATCTAGTGCTCAAGGTGACAGTGTGGGGTTATCTAGATGGGAAAGACTTACTTTGAGGTGTGCTGTTATAGCCCTACCATGGATTAGAGTGTCCAACCAGAGAGTAGTTAAGAGTAGTATCATAAAGAGAAGTTATTTATATGAGAGTGTTCACTAGTGAAAGTATGATCCCTAGGCCTTGTTTCTAAGCATTGAAACACCGTTTGCAACTAGATCTGTTACATGTTTGCTTGTTGCCATATTTATTTCAGTTTGCCTTTAGTATTTTCCACGCCATCAAGCTCTTTTCTAGCACCGTTGTCTTATATCCATACCACTTGTATTTTACTATCTCTTCGCCGAACTAGTGCACCTATACACGTGACAAGTGTATTGGGTGTGTTGGGGACACAAGAGACTTCTTGTATCTTGATTGCAGGATTGCTTCAGACGGAATACCTTTGACCACTTCCTCCCTGAGTTCGATAAACCTTGGGTGATCCACTTAAGGGAAAACTTGCTGCTGTTCTACAAACCTCTACACTTGGAGGACCAACAACTGTCTACAAGAATAGAAGTGCGTAGACATCACCTAGCCCGCGCCAGGGGGTGGTCTGGCCAACCCCAACAGCCCCTTGGCCTCTCCTTCCGCCTATATATTGCCTCCAATACCAAAACCCTAAGTACCCGATCAAAAATCCACGAAAGAGTCTGTAGCCACGGTCATCTCCATCCCTAGATCAGGAGGGATCTGAAGCTCTTCCCAGCACCCTGCCGGAGAGTTGGATTCACCCAGGAGGCCTTCTTTATCATCATGCAAGCCTCTGGTGTGATGCGTGAGTAGTTCATCTCTAGACTACGGGTCCATGTAGTAGCTAGATGGCTGGTTCTCCTCCTTTGTGCTTTCATGTTTAGATCTTGTGAGCTCCGTTCATGATCAAGATCATCTATTTATAATCCATACATGTTGTGTTTCGGGGATCTGATGGATATTGAGATGCTATTTCAGATTGATTATTGATTCTATCATGTCTTTGTTATTTCTGATCTTGCATGCCTTCCGTTGTTAGTAGCTATCTCGGCCAAGTAGATGCTAGAACCTCGAAGAGTTAGTATTTATGCTCGATAATGGGTTCATGCCTCTGGTAATCTGGGGAAGTGACAGAAATCTCTAAGGTACTAGATGTGCTGTTGCTACTAGGGAGAAAACAACAATCCTTTGTTCATAGAACAATCGTATTGTTTACTTTACACACAATTCGTAAAGCGATAATCTGTTGCTTGCAACTTAATACTGGAGGGGGTTCGGATGATAACCTGCAGGTGGATTATTAGTCATAGATGCAGTTGGATGGCAGTCTATGTATAATGTTGTAATGCCCAATCAAGTCTCAAAGGAGTCAAGATGATTAGTATATGCTTGTATGCTTTCTCGATGTTTGTTAATTGCCCCGCTGTAATTTGTTCACCTAGCGTGTTATCTATCTTAAGGAGAGCCACCTCTAGTGAACTATGGACCCCGGTCCTTTCTTTTACATTCAATCTACAAATTGTTTACTGTTTTGTGTTTACTTTCTGCAAACTATTACTTCCTTCCATTCGATACGTTTAATCCTTTGTTTTCAGCAAAACCGGTGAGATTGACAACCTCATCGCAAGTTGGGGGCAAAGTTCTGTGTTTGTGTTGTGCAGGTTTCCATGTTGCTGCTGGCACCGGTAGTGCGCCCTACCAACGTTCAGCTAGCTACACCTTTGGGGTGTTTCCTTGCTCCTACTGGATTGATAACCTTGGTTTCTTACTGAGGGAAAACTTGCTGATATGCTCATCATACCTTCCTCTTGGGTTCCCCAACGAGCTCGATATATTTTGGGCCATCAGGCCACCAGGTGTTGCTGCCCTGGTGCGCCACTTCGTCTCCCCTTCGGTCTCCATATTGCTTCGGGTAAAATATTGACTTTGGCTTTTGTCTTGTCCAATTCCGAGAATATTTCTTTAGTAGCATTTCTGAAACCAAAAATAGCAGAAAATAGGCAACTGGCACTGTGGCATCTTGTTAATAGGTTAGTTCCAGAAAATGTATAAAAAATACCTCAAAGTGTGAATAAAACATAAGAAAGTAGATACAAAACAAGCATGGAACATCAAACATTATAGATACGTTTATGATGTATCAGAACCCTTCAGTGGTATCAGAGATAGATCTATGCGTAGGAGTGTTGTACGGCCAGTACGCACAAGTTTTTTGTGGGCATTGATCCCTTAGTTGTTACCCTCTAACGTGTACTTGTTTATATCGCGGCATTGTTTGATGAAGTGGCCCGAACCGACCTTACGCGTATTCATACGCGAGACTGGCTCCATGCTTGACATACGGCTTGCTCCGTATAAGTGGCTAGCGGGTGTTTGTCTCTCATTCAATAGCTGATATAGCATTTACAATGGAGGGCCCCGAAAGGGGTGTAGTATAGACAACTTTTGGATCCATGTTGTGGTTGGAAAGTTCGTAGTTTAGAAACGGTTGTATTGCGAAGGCCCTAACAACCACGCAAAACTTGCAAAAGATAAAGTAGAGGCATCTAACTTTATTTTGCAGGAGGGCTTATGTTATGATATGGTATTGCTTGTTATGAAGGTAAAGTTGTTTACTTTTCTATTACTAAGTAGTATAGTAATAGTCATCTTTCCGATGGACGACCTGGTGGTGGCGTCGTGGACTTGGTGTCAAACCAAGGGTAAGATGGAGATCTTGCCGCAGCGCTCGATGGAGATCAAGGCGCAAGAAGAAGGACCATATCACATCACAATATACATATGATGTTGATACCTGTTTTACATCTTATTGTGTGCTAGTATTAGATACTCAATGGTAGCAAATAAGATAATCCCTATTTAATTCCAATGATCATGTTCCCCTTGTGTGTGCACCACCAAGAAAGTTCTTTGTTATGAGGCAGCGCCGTGATGATCGGGTGTCATACATATCTTTGGTCGCATACAGTGGGTGTAAGCCATTTTGGCACAACGAATACACACAAGTTAGATTTGGCGAGCCTAGCATGTGTAGACATGGCCTCGTAACACAAGAGATCGAGCATGAGTCACATGGCTGATGTGATTGGCATTAGGAAATGTCTACCTTTGATGCTGCACTGATGGTCGTGATGACCGAGGGAGGTGTAGAGGATTGGGATCATGTGATCACTAAAATTGTCTAGGGGATGACAATTTTAGTGGGAGATCAATTATAAATCGAACTCTTAATATGAACTTAGTCTAGATGTCTATTTGCAAATATCTTAGTAGATCATGGCCTATCCCATTGAGGTCTTTTGCGACCATGGGAAATTTATTGCTTGATATGGAACTTAGCAAAAGGGTCCAACTTCATAGATTAATACACACGCCTGAGGGATATCCTCGTAAAAGGTGATCTTCTCTTCTTGATACAATGACCATTAGGAGATAATACGATGACTCTGCAATGTTTGTTTGTTGTCCATAATCATCCAATAAACCATTCTCCATTTGATGGAGAGTTGGATTACAATCTTGTATTCTGCAAGATCAGGCACATAAAGTATGAGCCGTTGGATGAGTTTTCTTCCATGATGGATGACAAATAGAATATTTGGAGAAACACTTAGCAATCTTGCATTAGAGTTGTGAACTCTCAAAAGGGCTTGATTGCAATGGAAGTCATTAATAGGGTATATGTTAGATATAGAAAGTTATAAATGTAATTCTCGCAAAACTCGTTGTAGTTTACATAAGTATTGGATACTTTTCATGTTCTGTGAAAACATGATGATCTACTTAAGAATTGTTGGAATTGAGGCAATGTGGCTTGATGACGGCAAGCAAAACAGTTGATGGCCGACATCACTCCTTCCTCAAAAGGTTTATCATTTGGATTAGTGGACTTGTATATAATTTTGTAATCCTTGTTTGTGTGTCTTGCTTTTGGCAAGACGATTGTTCATATGAATAAGTTACAAGCTAGTTGTACTATTCTTATGAATAATACCTTTATGGTCACATTACGATTATAAATGAGTTATTCTCATCACTATGTTAATGATAATAGTTTAAACATTTATAAAGGATTAGAATGCTAAAAGATATCCAAAGTTTAATGATGACATGACACTACAGTTCAATGTAAGGTTTAGGTAAGACATGATTAGCAGTATAAACTTCAGTATTTTTTGCAGGAACACTCTTAGCAATATCTTTATAAGGTTCATGATACTTATTCCACTTCTTTTTAGGCACTTCAATGTAGGAAGCAAAAGCCTTAAAATAAGAAGAAATAGCTTGAGAGTCTAGAGCATAATCATTTTTAATATTTTGAAAGTCATCAGTCCCCATAAAAGATTCAATGCATTCATAATCATAATTTATACCTAACTTTCTACCTTTGTCATTCTCCCAAGCTTCAGCATTGTCTTGAATACGGTCCAGAAGATCCATCTAGCTTCTTCTTCCATGCGAGTGAATGACCCAGCACAAGAAGCATCCAATAAATCTTTATCATGAAGAGAAAGCCTTTCATAAAAGTTATTGATAATAATATTGTTGGGGAGCTCATGAATGGGACATTTGAGCATAAGTAACTTTAAGCTCCCCCAAGCTTGAGCTGTACTCTCTCCATCAAGAGGCCAAAAGTTGTATATTTGATTTCGATCTTTATGAATCTCACTAGGAGGATAAAACTTTGAATAAAAGAGAGGCACTATTTCCTCCCATTCAAGAGCTTGACCATTCTTCAGCACCTTATACCATTCCTCAACTCTTCCTTTCAGTGACAATGAGAATAACTTCTTCTTAACTTGATCTGTAGTAATACCTGCACACTTGAACAACCCGCATAATTCGTGTATAAAGAGCAAATGATCACCGGGATGGACAATTCCATCCCCAACATAGTAGTTATCCATAACAAGATCAATAATTCTTGTAGGTATTTTAAAAGCATCATTCTCAGCAGGTGGTGGTTCATGTACTACCTTAGCAGTGGTAGTAACATTACCAAATAAGAAACTGAGCGATTTATCCATAACAAAAATAAAGCAACTAACAGAAGTAAACAATACTCACAATAGAAGTTTCCTTTACTAGTTCCACTCTCCAATAGCGCTTCACTCCCGGGCAACGGCGCCAGAAAATAGTCTTGATGACCCACAAGTATAGGGGGTGTATGATGTCTACGCACTTCTATTCTTGTAGACAGTTGTTGGGCCTCCAAGTGCAGAGGTTTGTAGAACAGCAGCAAGTTTTCCCTTAAGTGGATCACCCAAGGTTTATCGAACTCAGGGAGGAAGTGGTCAAAGGTATCCCCTCTCAAGCAATCCTGCAATCAAGATACAAGAAGTCTCTTGTGTCCCCAACACACCCAATACACTTGTCAGGTGTATAGGTGCACTAGTTTGGCGAAGAGATAGTGAAATACAAGTGGTATGGATAATTATAAGTGGTAATGGTGATAGAAGATAGCTTGATGGCGTGGAAAAGGCTAAAGGCAAACTGAAATAAAGATGGAAGCAAGCAAACATGTAACAGATCTAAATGCAAATGGTGTATCAATGCTTAGAAACAAGGCCTAGAGATCATACTTTCACTAGTGAACACTCTCATATAAATATATTCTTCTTTATGATACTACTCTTAACTACTCTCCGGTTGAACACTCTAATCGATGGTAGGGCTATAACAACACACGTCAAAGTCCATCTTTCCCATCTAGATAACCCCACACTGTCACCTTAAGCACTAGATGGTTCCAACAAACACCACAATTTCATAAAGACATCCAACTCCAAATATAACTCATAACAAGTATTTGTAATCTCTAGCCTAAGTGCCACCATGGTGAGCACGCTGTCACTTTCACACACATGGGGAGAGCAGAGATTCATTAAAGCACTTGAGTAGCAAGATAGATCTACTTGATTACAAAGCTCATGACCACAACAAGATCATGAATAGATAGAGAGATGAACACATAGCTACCGGTAGAACCCTTAGCCTCGAGAGAGAACTACTATCTCCTCATCATGAGAATCAACAATGGTGATGGAGATGGTGGTGGAGATCGATGGAGATGGCTCCGGGGGCACTTCCCCGTCCCGGCAGGGTGCCGGAACAGAGACTTTTTGTCCCCTGAATCTCCTTTTCGGTGGCGGCAGCGCTGCGGAACTTTTAGTGGCTGGAGGCTTGACGATTTAGGGTTTACGGATCGGGAGGCTTCTTATAGGCCAAAGGGCAAGGTCGGTGGGCGGCCAGGGGGCCCACACCAAGCCCTGGTGCGGCCTAGGTGGGTCCGCGCCTAGGGTTGGTGTGGCCACCCTGTGGCCCCTCTCCGACTCTCCTTCTAGATCCGTGAGTCTTCCAGGAAATTAGCACTTTGGCTTTTGTCCCGTCCAATTCCGAGAATACTCATTTTCTGACTTCCTGGAACCAAAAACAGCAGAAAACAGGCAACTGGCACTGTGGCATCTTATTAATAGGTTAGTCCAAGAAATCACATGAAAAGTGCTCCAAAATTGGAATAAAACACAAGAAAGTGGATAAAACCAAGCATGGAACATGATGCAGATATGCAAGCATGCTATGGCAAAGGTTGCAAAGAGATATGCCAACCACCTTGGCAGAAACAATCCGAATTGCTGATTCATATGCCTTGGGTGATCCGACGCAACCTAGGCTCACATCAAATGAGTCAATCGAGGAGTATTGTCAGCGAGATGGGGCCGAGTCATCCTGAAGAAATGATTACCGAGGTAAAATAAGGGATGACAGACCTGATTATCGGTACAGTTCGCAACAAGTTGCAGCTGTGAATCAGGATCAACCCGGAGCAGGAAGCAGTCAACGTCAAAAAACTGGAGGACAACAATGGACACCAAGGAATGATGGAAAGAAAACTTGGACGCCAGAGCAGAAAAAACAGTGGCAAGAAAAGAAGGACCGTCCGAGGTACACCTATGAGGCAATGCTGGATCAGCCATGTAAGTTTCACACGCCAAATCCGAGTAACCCGGCGGGTCACACAACCAGGCGGTGTGAATGGATGCGAAAGATAGAACAAAGTGGCTCGGGGAATGCTCAGGCACCTCGGAATGACCAACCTCGGCCGGAGTTACCCCGGCAGCAATTGCTCTCCGGAGCGAACACGCAACAGCTAATGTTGCCTCCCCCTCTGCCGAGGTATGAAAACCATGAGAGAAGGGATGCAGTGCATCAGGCGGAGAACCAAAACCAATAGGATCAGAGGTACCCTGGAAATGAGGGGAGGAATGAGTACAGAGAGCATCATCAGAGTTATTGTGTGTTCACTACGGAAGAGACAGACAGAAAGAGCTTGCAGCACCGACATATGGAGGTCAATGCAGTAATGCCGGCCATGACGAGGTATATGCCTTGGTCGGATCAGGCGATTACCTGGAGCATCAAAGATCATCCGAAGCTCATGGCAAGTCCTGGTTCAGATGTACTGGTGTTGGATCCAACATTCATTGGGCCTAACATCAATGTGAGGTTCTCAAAAGTGCTGATTGATAATGGCAGTAGCATCAACATCATGTATGTGGATACGATGTGCAAGTTGGGTATCTCGGAGAACATTCTCCAAGCTACAAGGACAACTTTCCATGGCATTGTGCCAGGCATTTCTTGTGAGCCCATAGGCAAGGTTCGGGTTGACGTGTTGTTCGGCACAAGAGATAACTGCCGGACCGAGAATTTGGAGTTCGAAGTTGTAAATTTGGAGAGCGCATATCACGCATTGCTTGGCAGGCCGGCTCTGAACAAATTCATGGCAAGTTTTCACATTAGTTACTTGAAGATGAAGTTGCCCAGGAAAATGGTGTAATTACCATAGCTGGTGATTTCCGACGTTCCATAGAGTGTGCATCTGCCGGATCTAACCTGGCCGAGTCACTCGTGATTGCGCAAGAAAAGAGAAAGATCCAAGAAGTGGCGGCATTGGCTCAGTTCGCGCAGCAGTATATGCTGGCGCTGAGTAACCCGCATGGTATTGTCTCATTCCAAGCGACAAAAGATACCAAGAAGGTGCCTGTTGATGATATGTTCCCTGAGTGTACCGTAACAATTGGTGTCGGGTTAAATGACAAATAGGAAAGCGAGCTCGTCAACTTCCTCCGTGAAAATCGGGATATTTTTGCTTGGTCCACACAGGACTTGCAAGGTGTTCCGAGGGAGTTGGCCGAGCACTCTTTGAATGTCAGACCCGGACCAAAGCCGGTGAAGCAACCTCTCCGCCGCTTCGCCAAAGACAGGAGAAAGGTCATAGGAGATGAGATAGCTCGGTTGTTGGCTGCAGGATTTATCATGGAAGTGCTTACCCGGATTGGCTATCTAATCCGGTGCTGGTGGAGAAGAAGAAGGATGATCCGAACGTGGCAGTGGTTTGGCGTATGTGTATCGATTACACGAACCTGAATAAGGCGTGTCGAAAAGATCCATTCCCACTGCCAAGGATAGACCAAGTCATAGATTCCACTGCTGGGTGTGAGTTGTTGTCGTTCATTGATGCATATTCTGGTTTCCACCAGATACCTCTGAACCCAAGTGATCAAACAAAGACTGCGTTTATCACCCCGTATGGGGCTTATTGCTACATGCCTTTTGGTTTACGTAATGCAGGGGCAACGTACCAGAGATGTATGCAAAAATGTTTGCATGACCAAATTGGTAAAAATGTGCAGGTGTATGTGGATGATGGTGTGATAAAGACCAAGGAAAGAAAAACGCTCCTTGACGATATTAGGTAGATGTTTGCGAAAAGGAGGTTCCGAATGAAGCTTAACCTGGAGAAATGTACCTTCGGTGTCCCGGCTGGAAAATTACTTGGATTTCTTGTCTCCAGCCGAGGTATTGAAGTTAATCCAACTAAAATCGGGCCATAGAGCAAATCGAGCTGCCAAAGTGTCTTAACATGTCCAGAAGTTCACTGGTAGCCTGGCATCCTTAAGTCGGTTTGCATGTCGGTTGGGAGAAAAGGCACTGCCTCTCTATCAACTCATGAAAAATTCGGACAAGTTCATTTGGACACCGCAGGCCAATGAAGCCTTTATCCAACTAAAGAACATGTTAGCCACTGCACCAGTGTTAGCCTCTCCACTATCAAAGGAGCCAATGTTGCTCTATATAGCCGCAACCAACCGAGTTGTAAGTGCAGTAATTGTGGTAGAGCACGACGAAGAGGGTAAGTCAGTGCAAAGGCCAGTATATTACCTGACCGAGGTATTATCGGCCTCGAAGCAGAACTATCCTCACTATCAGAAGGTGGCATATGGTGTGTATATGGAAGCTAAGAAGCTGAAGCACTATTTCGAGGAGCACCCAATCAAGGTAATATGTGAAGCCCCCATATCCGAGATAATGAGCAACAAGGATGCAAGTGGCAGGATTGAAAATGGGCAATTCAGCTAGCTCCTTATGGGCCACAATATGACAGAAGAGAAGCAATCAAATCTCAGGCTGTGGCGGACTTTTTTGTGGATTGGGCCGAGGTGCAATATGAGCCACCATTGCCAGATCCAAACTACTGGAGAATGCACTTTGACGGGTCAAAAACAAAAACCGGGTTAGGTGCCGGAGTTGTGCTTACCTCGCCAAAGAAGGACTAGATGAAATATGTGCTGCAAATCCACTTCACTGCATCAAACAATGTTGCAGAATATGAGGCACTTGTACATGGGCTCAAAGTGGCAAAGGAGATTGGAATACGTCGGATCCAATGCTTCGGTGACTCAGATCTCGTAGTCCAGCTAGTCTCCGGACAATGGGATGCTTTGGATGCAAACATGGCATTATATAGATTTCATGTGCAGAAAATATCTGGCTACTTTGAGGGATGCGAATTTCACCATATACCTCGAGTGAAAAATGAGGCTGCCGACATATTGTCGAAGCTCGGATCAACCCGACAAGCAATTCCACCGGGTGTAGCATTAGAGCACCTTAGAAAACCATCTATCAGGCCATCCCCGGAGTCCGACTCAATTTTTATCCCGGGAAATCCGGAATCAGAGGCTGTGCCATGGACATTGATATGGGGTGTGGTTCGCGAAACCCGGGGACTGCCTTGGCAAACCCGGGGACTGCCTCGACAAACCCGGGGACTGCACAGCGTGATCCGGTAGAAGTTATGCCGGTGGATCAGATGGAAATTGATGAGGATGTGTTCCCAGCGCGAGCTGTACCAGCTTGGGCATTGCCCATATTCCAATTCCTAAAAGATGGAACTTTACCCACTAAGGAGGTACTTTCCAGGCAAACTCAGAGGAGAGCAAAAGCATACACGATCATCAATTCCGAAGTATATAAAAGGAGTGTGACTAATGTCCTCCAGCGATGTGTTGACCCGGAGGAAGGACTTGACATCCTCCGAGATATACATCAAGGGGAATGTGGGCATCATGCCTCATCCAGAGCCTTGGTAGCAAAAGCTTTCCGCCATGGGTTTTACTGGCCAAGTGCCTTAGAACAAGCAGAAGATCTGGTAAGAAAATGCAATGGTTGTCAGAGATATGCGACAAAGACACATATGCCAATGTCGGAGCTCAAGACTATACCAATTACATGGCCATTTGCCGTATGGTGCTTGGATATGGTTGGCCCGTTTAAACCAGCAAGAGGGAACATGACCCACATCTTGGTCATGGTTGACAAATTTACAAAGTGGATTGAAGTAAAGCCAATAAGAAAGTGTGATGGAGCTACTGCCATAACTTTCCTCAAAGACATCATCTTGAGATACGGTTATCCTCACAGTATCATAACGGATAATGACACAAATTTTGCTGAAGGAGCATTTGCGTGTTTTTGCCGGGATAAGAAGATCCAGCTGGATGTTGCCTCGGTAGCCCACCCCGCATCGAACGGGCAAGTGGAAAGATCCAACGGATTGGTGCTATCCGGGATAAAACCCCGGCTCATTGAGCCGCTGCAAAGTTCAGCGGGGTGCTGGATAGAAGAACTACCAGCGGTACTGTGGAGTTTAAGAACAACTGCGAATCGATCAACGGGCTATACGCCATTCTTTCTGGTATATGGGGAAGAAGCTGTATTACCAGCCGACATAGAGCATGACTCACCTAGGGTCACCCAATACACAGAAGCCGAAGTGCAAGAAGCCCGACAAAATGATGTTGATCTGCTGGAAGAAGCGAGAGAATTGGCATTGTCCAGATCCGCCATATATGAGCAAAATCTCCGACGCTATCATAGCTGGAAAGTAAGCCCCCGAGTTTTCCGGGAAGGCGATCTAGTACTCCGGTTGGTACAACGTACTGCTGGCATGCATAAATTATCCCCCCATGGGAAGGGTCATTCATTGTGAGCAAAGCATTGCACAATGATTCTTATTATCTTATCGATGCAAAACCACAGGAGAAGAACAAGGCGGACAGGTCTGGCGAGGAATCCAAACGTCCATGGAATGTAGCTCTACTTCGTCCTTTCTACACTTAGCAGAGAAGTGTATGTATCCGAGTCTCTCATATGTGGGTATGTATGCCGGCAATGAGCTTATCAATGAAATCTTGGCACCTCGAGCAGTAACTCGGGGACTGCCTTAATAATATTGGTTGTCTTCTGTACCTTCTATTTATATGTCGGCTGGCGTAAGTTGCTTCTACTTAAGCCGGATTAGTAGTGTGTGAGCACCAAAAACCTAACTCTTCGACTTGCTGCTGTCCAACAAGATTTGGCTTCATGGCAAGCAAGAGAACAAGTTTGGAATTGTGTAGCACATGAAAAACGACTAAGGAGAGAAACTTAATCGAGCCGACGTTTAATTTTCGGACTAACCTTGTGCTTACTTTAAATTTATTACGCTGAATTATTTTGAGCTAATCCTAAAGTTTCCAAGTATTGTTAAGTAATATTTTGAAACTCGGACTCGTAAGTCATAAAACCGAACCAAGGTGGACACGAGCCGAGCCAAGAAATTGGAGGAACAAGAAAATGAAACTCGGGGACTATGCCCAAGTTAATTCGGCATAAAAACTTAGTAGCAAAATATAACTGATGTGCTTAGATACAATTGCACCCGGCATACCGGGGATCTGATAAATTTCAAAGTTTTTTTCGCTCAAGGAGCAGCAGGAGGAGGTAATTCGGCGCCAGCAGGTGCAGCTCCAGCTTCGGCGTCAGTATCATCTTCGCTGTCTTCGACGTCCGAGGCATCGTCTCCTTCGTCCTCACCCGAACCATCTTCGGCATTTTCGTCGTCAGCAGCGCCAAGGAAGCTAGCACCATCATTTGATTGATGAATGGGGGCATATTCAATGAGGCTATGAGCGTAAGCCTTGCGCCGAGCAATCCACTCCGGGTCGCTGGACCATCTGGATCCGGTGCGCATGCGCGCTAGGAGGTTGAGGTCGATTTTATCATACCACGTGAGAACATAGTGGAGAACGATATCAGCTCCGGCACGTCCAGCGGATTCCCTCCAAAGGTCGGGCTAGGTCTCGCATTCCATCAACTTGTCGACGAGAACTGTGGTCCCCTCCGGAGTATCTTCATCGGGCCAAAAGGCGTTAAAGATCCGGATCGCCACATCAAGGATATCCTTGCCATAGTTCTTCACAATTTCCACCCGAGAAGACAAACTGACCAGCAGGTCCTCCCTGTCATAAGGAATTTCACCGGCGTCAGGAGCAATGGGGGTACCCCTCTCCTGGCGGAACTTGGCAACAGCAGTGGTCGCAATGGCATTGCCCTCTGGAAATTTGCCTGAAAACAAGACAAGAGAAACAAGTAAGGAAAATACATGTGAAGCAACCCAGAGAAGTATGCCGGATGAAGGAAAAGAACTTACATGAAATATGGCTGTGGATCTGGGTCAACTCCTTGGTACAGTCATCACGCCTTTTCCAAAGTTGCACAAGTTCAGCATCCGCCGACTCAAGCTTGACGTTGGCCTCCTTGAGAAGTTCCTGGTCCTTGGTGATCTGGAGACTGAGGCGTTCTCTTTCTTCAGTAAAGTCTTTGCCTGCCTTCTCCAGTTCGGATTTGTGCTACGCCTTAAGCTTCTTCATACCTGCCTTAAGCTGGGCCATTTCTTCATCTTTGGTCCGGACGAGGGCAAGCTCATCGTCTTTCTTCTTGAGTTCAGCTTGGTGCTTCCCTGCTTGTTCGAGAAAATGCAGCATCATGTCAGGCACGGGCACACTATCTTCAAGAGAGGCTAAAATAGTTTATTGGCCCGGCAAAGCCGAGGTATGAATATTTTCCGAGCCAAGGAGAAAAGGAGATAGAAAGCACAACAAGGTGGAGCAAGATTAACTTACCCTTTATCTGGTCCAAAATTTTCCTCATAAGGATATTCTCAGCCTCCACACCAGTTGCGAAATTCGAATGAGGGATTAGTTCGGCGGAAAAAGATGAAGAGAGATGGAAAATTGACAAGGAGAAAACTTACCCCTTTTATCGTGTTCGGCGAGCAGCGCACTATGCTTTGCGCGCAGCATCTTGTGAGTATCAAGGAGACGCTGAAATTCATCGCTCCGACGATTGGTGGTCACCTGAAAGAGCAAAAATGGATAGCTTAGTCTTGTGCATATTCGAAGTGTACAAAATCCGGGCCAAGTGGAACTTAACCCGGCTCTAGGTGTGTGCATATTCGAAGTGTACAAAATCCAGGCCAAGTGGAATTTAACCCGGCTCTAGGTGTGTGCATATTCGAAGTGTACAAAATCTGGGCCAAGTGGAACTTAACCCAGCTCTAGGTGTGTGCATATTCGAAGTGTACAAGATCCGGGCCAAGTGGAACTTAACCCAGCTCTAGGTGTGTGCATATTTGAAGTGTACGAGATCCGGGCCAAGTAGAACTTAAACTGGCTCTAGGTGTGTGCATATTCGAAGTGTACAAGATCCGGGCCAAGTGGAACTTAACCCGGCTCTAAGTGTGTGCATATTTGAAGTTATTAAGGAGCTACGTTAATTCTCTAAGGAGCATCCGGCCGAGTAACAAGTTACTCCCCCGGAGGCTCGGGGACTAATGGTTATATCACTAATATCTTCTGCATGCTAAGGAAAAGGCGAAATAACGCACCTCCATCATCCGACCTGCAAGGTTAATTGCCTTGGCAGCGGTATTCATCTGCGCAGCAAATTCAGCGGGACCGAACTTCTCTGGGAGATTGTCATTATGGACGAACTCTGCCTTGTTCCAGTTGTTCAAAAACTCGATCAAGGTCGGAGGATATCGTTCGCCACTGAGCATGTGGAGTGCAACTAGACCCTTAGCATGAGCTTCCCTCCTCTCAACCTAGGCAAGGGCCGGACTGGTGTGCAAAACAAGTTGCGTATCAGATGGTTCGGCAGGGGTGTCCTTCGGCGGTGGAGTATTTTTTGTGAGCATGGATGCAAGTGTGTGCTGTCTAGTCTCAACGGACGTTGCCCTGGCGGCGTCAGGAGCCTTCTTGCTCTTGGGTTGCTGCAGTGAGGTGGAAGTTGCTGCAGCGGATTTACCCTTGGGAGCTGCCTTGGTGCTTCCCTTTGTGCTGCTGGTGTCTTCTCGCCGAGCCTTGGAAGACTCGGACGAGGCGGAGGGGCTTGGTGCCTTTGTTGTAGCTGCTGGTGCTGGAACCGACGATGGTGCTGGTGCGGATTTTTCTTTTGGCGGAGGAACTGTGGGTATCTCGGACGAAGCTGGCTGCGGCGGAGCCAAAGTGGTAGTTGCTGCTGCCTCGGTAGAGATAGTTTCCACCGCTCCGAGGTTGCCCTCCTCTTGACGAGGTGGGCCGGAACCCGGAGTAGCCGCTGAACCCTCCTGAATGGGGCTCAACGGGCGTGAATCGTCGCCACGAGGGGGAGAAGGGCTATGCCGGAGTGGTGAAGCAATACCCAATCCGCTCTGGGGAACCTCTACCGTAGCCCTGCCGAATCAAATCATAAATGATGAGAAACTATAACAAAGGAAGAACAAATAAATAGCAAGGGTGAAGTGGCTTACTCATCCGAGGTCAGAGGCTCTTTTGGCTTCCGGGCCCTCCGGGCTGTGTCCTTGGTTGCAGGCTTGGTGGCAGTTTTGTCCCCGGACTTCTTTCACCTTTTAGCTGGCTGAGAAGGCCCGGAGGAAGATGCGTATGCAGCTCCCCTCTTCTTCTTCGGTGCGCTCGGGACATGATCACCCACGGCTAAGGGAGGATCTTCATGGATCTGCCCACCGGGGTTAGCTGATGCCAGAAAGGCATAAGAAAGGGGGACAGCATCAAATGTCTCCATCACCTCAACGTTCAAATCATCCTCATCGTCGGGCCCATCTCTAATGGAAGAGAGTTTACCGGTGGGTCGCTTGGTCGCATCTGCCATAGGCAGGAACATCTCCTGATCCGGTTCCTCCTCGTCTAAGGTATCGCGATCGGGCGCCAATTTGAGAGAGGGCTCGGTGCCATCCTCGATGGTTTGCTGAAGAAACATCTAAGGGAAAGAAAAGGCAACAAGATTAAACCTACAACAAGGACTGACATGCGATTTAATTCGGAAAGAGTTTGGGGCACGAGACTTACCACATGAGGAAGCCTATCTCGGCAAAAGTGTTCAATCCCCCACGTCCACTCAGAAGAGAAGTCCTTGTGGGTGGTGAAGAGGGCCTTGACCCGGCGGTAGATCTCGGTGTTGCTTAACTCGAACGAGGAGGTCCGGTTGGGGTCGCGGCCCCAGCTCATATGACAGAGCTTATGTGTGCGTTTTTGGAGGGGGGAGATCCGGTTGCGAACAAACGTGATCATTGCGTCTTCATTGCGCAATCCCTGATCTTTCAGCTCCTGGAACCTCTTATTGACTTCGTTCGCCAGGACAGTAGGCTTCTTGGGGACCTTGTCCCATAAATCCGGGTTAGGAGGACCCGGAGTATAGGGGCGCAGCCGGATCAAATCTTCGGAGGTGCAGTTCCGGACGTAGACGAAGGTTCGGGCCCATCCCTTGCAAGAGTCAAGTCCCGTGACTCAGGGGAAGATGGACTGTTTCCGGGAGAGATAGATGCAACGCCGAACTGCGTGAGCTGTTTGTCCTCCGGATTAAGATCAATGTTCGGACTCACGTTCCGGCGAAGGCCAAAGAACCGGATCTAGAGCTCCTTCGTGGGCCATAGTCTGGCATAACCTTCGATGGTGGAGGCAAAGGCGGAGAGAGACGTGATGGCATTAGCTGAAAGATGGTGCGGCTGAAGCTCATATGTATTTAGCCAGTCGTGGAAGAAATCACTAACTGGGAGACCAAATCCGCGTTGGAAGTGAGATAGGAACACCACATAGTCACCCGGATTGGGTGAGGGGGCAAGCTCGGCGGAAGCAAGGCGTGCGGCGACGCCCTCCGGGATGTGCCTGGTGCGATACAGCCAATCCAGGTCATCCTGGCAGACCTAGGATCCGGCCCACGTGCCGCGGTCGGTGTTCGCCGCGTCTTCCTCCATTTCCTGCTCTGCGACGGTGAGTTCCTCCTCAGTCATCTCAAGATCACTCTCCTCACTGGCGCTAGCAGCGGTGGGAGGCAGTGGCCTGGACTGGCGGGGACCCGTGGCGGAGGAGATGCGCGGAGGTGGCGGCGACGCTGGTGCGCGTGGAAGCAGTGCGGCGGTGGCGCTGCTACTCAGATGCGGTGGCGGCGGCGCGGTCGCTGGAGAAGATGAGGAAGAAGCAGAGGCAGAGGGGCGCGGAAGTGGGGAAAGGACCCAAGGGGCGCGCCCCTCCCCTATTTAACCACTCCCGTAAGGGGGTAGTGGGATCGCGTTTTGCGAGCGGGCCACACGGTGTGGCCGTGTATGATCCGGATTGACCAATCAACGACGAGCCATAGGAAGGGCCACAGGGCGCAGCGGATCCCACGACGCGACATTATGATACGGTTAACGAGGAGACAGGCACGACGTGACGTGCGCTATAGTAACTTCTGACAATAACTGCGGCGGTTACTGTCGCATGCCCTTAAAATGAGGCAGAGTAATGATTAGCCTCCACATGGGGAAGCGTACGAGAGAAGGAAAAATGACCCGGATGAGTACGAGGTAACCCGGCCAGCAAGTAAAAACTTGGAATGTGGCAAGGGAAAATAAACCTATGGAATCCGGATTATGAAGTAACTCAGAAAAGGAGCAAGGGGCTCAGTAAGATTGAACCTGTTGTGGCCTTAGTGGCTAAGGCAGCTAAGACCGCACCAGCTTCGGGGACTAATGTTGGGGGGATACCCCCGGGTAGGGTCACGCCGGGGTATAAAGGCCTAGTTAGCCGAGGTACGGCAAGGTCAAAGCAAGTGCTGGCCGAGTCACCTCAAGGCAGGCCGGATTACGGAGTAACCCGGACCAGGGGACGTCCACCCAACTTGATCTCAGCCGACTTATGCCGTATGTCGGTAAGGTGTATCTATCTTGTATGCAGGAACAGGTGTGGCCGGATCAACTATGTAAGATCCGGGTCATATCAAGCTTGTAAGAGAAGGAAGGTATCTCGCGGGTCAAAGGTGACCACTGTACGCAGAGCGTGAGCGAAGCGGGCAGAGGCAGGACCACCGAGGCGTGGCTGACAAAGGTGACGATGCCTATGTCGGATGACGCAGGCGCCGCAGAGGCTCACGTAGCCTCTGCATGGATGACGCGGGGCAAAAGTGATCCGGTCGGCTTACTATTTTGGGAAGAGGCATATTCCCTGGAATATGCCTTCACGTATGCCCTAAGTGGAGACCTAGCCCCCCCTATATAAGGAGGGCTAGGGCCTCTGTAGAAGGGGTTGATTAGTCTGGGCTTGATTGTCTCCTAGAGAGTTGTGTTCTGATAGGGGTGAGAGTAAGAGAGTTCTTCTTCCTCCTCTCCCCAATACAGCTCGAGGAGCACTTGTAAATCTTGGAAGTGAATTGAATACAAAGCTATCGTGTGTGGAATCACCACACTATCCCTCCATGGATTCCCCTAGTGCATATATTCCCCACCTTTAGCCTATCCATGGCATCTGCCATGACACCACCACGACAATGGGCATTTATGCCAATTGACAATGAGGTCACGTCATTAGTTGAATGATGTGATAGATAAACAACCCAACCAGTTGTATCTTAATGAGATCTAGTTACAAAGTTCACCATTAATGATAAACTAAGGAAACCTCGCAATCTGATCCTTAGACTGTGAGATAATGCAAATCACCGTTCTGGAGGGAGATTAGATGGTTATCAAGTATCATACCGTGATCGGGTGATCAAAAAGGTGCTACTCAGGTTTCCCAAAGGGGCGCATAGAGGAGTACATATCAAGACCAGGATTTGCCAATCCATGTAACAGATAGATACATATGTGGCCATCTCGGTGATGTTGCATTAATGAAGCTTGCAAGCGTGTGACTGGGTCACGGAATGCAACGACATGGAAACGAGAAAACAAATTTATTGGTAACGAGATCGAACGAAGGTATGGAGATACCGTAGATCAAATCTCGGGTGAACTAGGTATCAAGTGGCAAAGGGAATGGGAAACGACTGTTTACGGTTCAAACGAAATTATCATCGTGGAATGCACAAGATCATTATGGGCATCTCGGTCCCTCTATTGATCATTGATGGACATCATGTCTGTGCCATTCCCGAGCCGTGGGGAAATACACTTAAGGTATGATGAGCTAGAGATCCTCTGTAAGTTGGAATCGTCATATGAAAGAGAAAAGGAAACCGAAAAATTTCCATGAGAGGACCGGAATCATTGCGGGAAAGTTCTAAAGTTGTTCGGAGGAAATCGAAAGAGAACCGAAAGATGTTTCGGGTCGAGTCGGATTTTGTAATATGTATTTATATGTTAATTAATCTAATTAATATTAAATATAATATTAAAATCTAATTCTAAGGGGTATTCCACCAATGGGCCAAACTTCCTAGGGAAAAAGGGCCCATGAGAGAAAACCACAAGAGGGAAGGGCCAAGGACCAAAGGGCCAAGGCCTAGCCGCCTCAAGGGGGCCCACCCGGCCAGCCTAGGGTTGTGCGCGGGGTGGGGCCCACCCCTGGCCGTCCGGTCTCCCCTCTCTCCCTTGAATTGTCCCACATGGTAAACCCAAAGGGGAGGGCACACCTTCCTCCCCCTATATAAAGGGATTCCCATGGGTGGGATTAGATACACAATTTAAGATATTCTCTAAGGCATTTTCCTTAAATAATTCCTCTCTCTCTCTCTACATAGTCGTCTCCACGTGTTGGCATGGTCCCAAGAAAATATTGTTCGCGCAAGAGACGGGACACCTGCAGCACGCCGTTGCGCTGCAGGGATTCCAATCCGGAGACCTACTTTCGCACTCCCGGCAGGGATCAATGAGTCGGAGGTCGTCATCGTACACCGTATGTGTACGAAACCACGAGGGGCCTCACTCGAGGCACCTTGGATGTCATGAGCCGGAGTTGCCCCACGATGAAGGAGCAAGGGGTGACCTGCGAGGAGCTTCGCGACCTTGAGGTCAGCTACGAGTTCGACTACTTCAACCACGTTCCCCTTGGAATGTTAACCGCGCATGGTCTACAAGGATATGTATTCTATACGCTCCGATCGTTACTGCATTACTACATATATAGATCTTGGGCGTTAGGGAGTTCCAATGTAAGAATTTTTTGTTTTCTGCTACGGAACCCTTCAATATTCATATTGGTGTATGTCATCGTGGTGTGCATGGCACCATTTGGGACGGCGTCGTCCTATAATGGAGTCATCAGGTAGGGTGCCAAACATATAGGTTAGACTAGCACAAATGCTCGTGCGTTGCTACAGGTTGAATTTAGTTGTTCTTGCACTCAATCGAGAAGACGTTGCACCCAATAGGGTACTAGAGTGTGCGCTGGTGTGACTGGATTAGGGTTGGAGAACAAAATGCCAAACCAACATTGACTTCTGCAAAATAAAAGCTATGATGGCGTCTCCACCTCACAAACACTATAAAACACACAACCTTACCCGATGAATACCGCCCAGGAAGAATCAATCCCAATATGTTCATGCCATGATTGAGGCGTCCGGGTTCCTACCTATCGTATATCGGAAAGAAATAATGATGATGAAGGAACTCCCACTGGCGGCGTCATGAGGGACTCTGCTCGCCCCCTCTGTCATGGGGTGCTCCTGTTGGTTTTTTACGCGAGGGAGAGATAACCCAAATCGCCGTCTCGCACCCATATGTACATGTTGTTGCTATTTCTACCACGGCGGGTCAAAATATTAGACATTAATCACTGTAACAGTTTATATTTGGAGCATTTTGTAACGAATATATTTTCGGTGTCAATTTATTTCGAAGCATACTTCCACACATTATAAGACACATCTCTTCAATTTAATAGAACATATATGAAATGCTAATCAGTTCATTTTTAGAACCAAGAAAAATAAGCAAAATCAATTGGATCCAACGATACATATTGTTGGTAGAAATATGCACTACATTTACATCCAATAACCATTTTTTCATTGCTTAGTGGTGTACTATGTAACGATGACTCAAATGGTCCTAGTACCTACCCCTATGAGAATCGAGAACTCTCTCACCGTATGCATTTTAGTGCTCCCAGCTATACACTTATCTCTACATCTCTGTATTATGACCAGACGCCCAATGAAATCTCTTTCCTAAAACAATGATTTATTTCTCTGTACCAGCGACTTGGTTACTACTCCCTCCGTTTGGAAATATAAGACGTTTTAACTTTGTGAATCAAATGTATCTAAACGTCTTTTAGTGTATAGGTTCGTAGAGGTTCAAAGTAAACCTACACTAAAAGATGTCTAGATACATTCATTTTGCAAAACTAGAATGTCTTATATTTCCAAACGGAGGGAGTAGGTCATAAGACATCATGATCCACTTCCCTCTTCTAGTGAGCTGGCTGTACCAAGTCGACTGAACAGTCCGTGCAACACCAAGCTGGTCTGAACAAGAACAAGGCGAGGAGTGGCTGATCGATGACGCTCTGAATCATTGTAATATTTCCTTCGAGTATCAACGCCGAAGGATGGTCGTAACGGCCTGAGCTGGTTTATGAGTAGATGACTTGATTTGGTGATGCACAACCCAGCGTCGCGTCGGTAGTTTCTCATATCAATCAATCAATTGCTTCCGCTAAAATTAGCTAGATCAGTTGCAGGTAGTACCTACCAAAGAGCAAATCAATCCACCTCAAATTACTAGTACAAAATTGATAAGATTTAGACTGACACTCGTGGCCCTGCTCTGTAGCACCGGCCACCGCGTCCAGGCGCTCGCGCAGGAGCTTATCCTCTGTGTCGCATACTACAGAGTACAAACGCAACGCACCGAGAGGTCCTAGACATCCTCCATGAGATCGCATACTACAGAGAACTACAAAAATGATTTCTTCCAATTTCATCTTCAATATCGGCAACAAATCAATCAAATCTTCAAATTCGAAGCCCAAATCCACCTATTCATCCATTTTCTTGGCCATTTTTTCTTCTATCATTGTATCACTTGGGAGTCTGAGATCCCATCAAGGCCAAGCGGAAACAACTGGACAGCCAACTCGCCTTCTTCCGGTGAAATCACCCGTCAGCGCCCACGCGACACGCGGCTCCTCAATCTCTTCAGCTGGGCAGACGCGGCAACGGCAGGCGAGCGTGCCGAAGGTAGCTGTGGCCTTCACGAAGTTAAGAGGCAACGAAGCACGGCGCTCAACTGTCAACTCGCCATCCTCAGCCAGAGCACCATGTCCATGTGCTGTGTGCAGGGGAGAGGCGAGAGATCGACCTGATGCAAGAGATGATGTGGAGGAGGTGGGCCTCAACCCCCCAGTAGATCTTCCCAGTGGATCTTTGATGATTGGAGACCAGACGCGACCGGTGATGGGGATTCGGCTCTGGAAGGAGGTACCAGGCTGCTTTCCAGTCTGGGGCAGCACCGGGAGTGGGCGCTCGCCTCCTACTTGCGATCGTGTGTCGCGCGCGTGCGCCCGGCCTCGAGAAAAGAAAGAGTCTAGACCGACGTTTTTTTTTTTTTACAAATCTGACCGCTCGGCAAAACAAATTCTTTATCATACCCCTTCGTAAAACTATTTCGAAATCTAACCACTAGGGTCGTCGTCAATTTAAATAGAGCCGAAGTTGTACATGTCGGCGCCAACATAAAACAGCAAACAAGCAACCTAGAGAGGTTGGCGCCATTTCAAATGGAGCCGACGATGGTGCCATTTTACATGAAGCCGACCTCCTTCGGTTCGGTTTTCTGCTACGTTGGCGCCGATGTGTACGACTTCAGCTCCATTTGAAATGGTGTCGTATTAGAGGTCAGATTTTAAAATAGTTTTACGAAGTGGTCAATGAAGAATTTGTTTTGACTATGAGTCAGATTTGTTAAAAAGTACTAGAAGGACGAACTATGGCCTAAAGTGGATGGAGGGAGAGAGAAACCGTTCCTGCTTTTAGTATGATATGGCAAAACTCTATTTGAATTAAAATTTACCTTAGAATTTGTATTGTATTTGTCTACGTAGGTTTTCTTTATCAATCTTCTCTCTCATTCAGGCTCCATAGAATTTTCTTAGGCACATAATTTTCTTACACAAGATTCACGATGTTTTATATGTTGATAAAGGGCCGTGCTACTAAAATATTTCATGATTTTCTAAATTGGAAGGTGAACATGAGTACATTAAATAAATTGGTGATGAATTTAAATAGCATTAAGAAAGTAATAGAAGCATGTCTCTTTGTAAGAGGAGCCACATCCATAGAATGTAAGCAGCTGAGGTAGAACAAGCAGAACCTGCAGAGAAATATATTTCTGATTTAGAAAAGATGACAATTGTTATTTGAAGAAGATGGGTATTTCGTTTGAAAATAGAATCAACCTATCATACCACCATTAGATCTGGAATCTGCCATCGAGTGGGAGTAGCACAAGCAGAAACTGAGGCAAGCGATTTTATAGGATATGTAGGAAGTGTAGTAGCGTACCATAATCATCTGTCGCCGTCAATTTGTGCACCATGGCTGCCATTAGGAATTTGCAAGAACTGAAAAAATAACACGGTCTAAAGATAAATTAAGACCGACGCATCAGGTCGCCATAAATGGGGAGGCGAGGGCAGGATCTGTACCGCATCCGCAGGAGAGATCGATGGCCGCTCCATATTCTGGCCTACGTTCGAATGGATCGGGAGGTGTGCATCTGGTCTCGATCGGTCGGATCTCGATTGGAGTCTACTGCATGCCCGCTCTAAATTTCGGCCTGCGGTCCAATCGATCGGGAGGTGTGCGTCTTGTCTGGGTGGTCGAATTTACATTGGAGTCTGCCGCCGCATCGTTTGTCCTCTTAAAAAAAAATTCTGGTGGTTTCGTATGAGCAAGGAGACCCGGTTTTCATTGGAGTCTGCTGCCGCATGTGTCCTTTTAAAAAAAATCCGGTGGTTTCCTACGAGGAGATCCGGTTGTCGAAAGGTGGAGTAGAGCGGGCCGAAATAGATAGACATTTCAGTCCAATTAAGCATAGAAAGCTTTTGATGTTCAGAGAAGCGTCCCTAAGAGATAATTCGGTCAATGCGGGAGCTGAGGATCATCCAACGGCCAGAATGGCGTGGGGTGCGCGATCGGACGGCCAAAACTGTCCAGTTCGTGGGAGGCCTCCTTTTTGCCTCAGTTTTAATATCCCTAATTATATATATATATATATATATATATATATATATAGATTGTAAAATCTTTCCAAAAGCAGGTCAATTTATGTCTTCTTTCGATGATTAGGTTAATTCTATGATTTTTGCCGTCCGTGCGGCCACATAGTAGGCACTCGGCGGCGAACTGCTCCGCCATCCCTGACTCCTCTGCCACGTCGCAGTCGTTACCTAGGCAACGCGGGCTAACTACCAACTCTTGGATCGCCAGCTGCCCCTGCTCACCTCAAATCGAAACGGCCAAGCTAAGAAGATGATGCCCACCACACGCGCATTCGTCTGTCCCATTCTTGCGCTAACCAAGTTCTTCTGTTTCGCTGTGCGCGTTCGTGTGTGTTTTTGGCGGGCGACCTATACTCGTAGAATCCTAGAGTAGTTCACCAATCGTACACAACAATACGCGCAGATTCTGAATTGCAAAGTTCATAACGGGATTCACAGTAATTTGCCCGCCACTCGATCTCTACCATACATGGACGGAGTGGAATTGTTTTGTCCAGACACCTAACATGTTCTTGTGCTGAAGCCTCAAGGCATAGCAGCTAGCAATCTTATTAACGAAAAATTGGTAACAAGAATACTTGTTGCTTGCTAGACCGCTCTAAAGTCTAAACTCATAGAGAACTCGAGATGCAATCTGAGGCAATTGCGGCATGCACTAATACTTGATCAATTCAAGCCACGGACCAACCAAAAGTGCGGACACACAGATAACTAAGACTTGCCACTGAACAACTCGACTTCTTTTCGACAGTAATTAAGAATTATTCATCAGAGATCGATCAAATTATTCAGCGAAACAGAAAGCATGCATCGGTCAGAAGATTCAGAAACCAACGTATGGTATAACCTACCGCCCGCCTTCCTTGGGTCAGTAGCAAGGGACGACGACGCAGCGCCTACGCCTGGGCTGCGGCGAGCACACGACGAAGAGCAGCATGATGACGACGGCGGCCATGAGCAGCGGCATCAGGTTGAACTCCGCCTCGTCCTCCTCCTGGCTGCAGCACAGCTTCCCCATGGCCACCGATCCCTCTTTTACTCACAGGGGACACGACTCACGATCTCGTGGTAGGATGGGCAAGAAGACCACTTCTCCTCGCAGGCAGCAGCAGTGGGATTTCTAGTGTGTCTTAAAAGACTCTTTCTTTCCCCCTCTCTGTGCCTGTTCGGTCGGTCGTCTCTGAATTTCCTTACGGTATCATGTGGGCAGTGGTAACTTGGTAAGCAACTTTAGGCATGTGAGGCAGTCTTGGATCATGCGGGATTTGATAAAGCCGTATTGGTTTTTGTGAACCACATCCAAATTCCTTGACTGAAACCTATTCGCAAGTAACATGGTAATCAACTTTAGGCATAAGTTCAGCAGAGATATTCGGCGAAAGTCATTTGGTGTTTCTAGTGAAGCTTTTTGGGGGATCAAGGTGATGACTGAATTATCCAGGCACAGCAAAAAGATAGAACCCTCTTGGAAATCCTTGCAAAGATTGTAAAAATCTATTTTTATAATTTGCCAGCAGCTTTTCAGAAATTGTCCATTAAACCCGTCCGGGCCGGTATCACCAGCCGAACCCATACCAACAGAGTCAATCACTGTCTAAACCTGGACCTCATCATACACCAGTATCCCAACATCATTTAGAGACAGTTGTTTGTTAAAAGCTTCTTTCCAAGACCTTTTCGCCGGCTTCAACAGCAGGTTGACAGCTATTGCCTCAGCTGAATCTAGAAGCGAACGAGCCAGAAACCTTTTATACAGTCAGGCTGCCATCATAGTGAAGTGAAACTGAACCCATGATCTCAGTACAATTTCCTTCAGATAAATAGACACTCATGTCACACTGGGATAGTGAAGTGAAACTGAACCCATGATCTCAGTACAATTTCCTTCAGAGAAATAGACACTCATGTCACATTGGGAGGAATACCTTCAGATTGCATGCAGTCAGCACTAGAAGGCAAACATGAAGTTGAAGTATAAAATCCATGACACTAAGAAGGTTATCAGTGCTCTAAAGCAGGCTATCTCGGAAACTAGAACAACTAAGGTATCACTAACCACATTCAGATCAGTTTCAGCACAGCCAAGGACATGTGTCAAGCGGATCTTCTATGACATTTTCTTCCGGAATGACGCCATCCATGATTGATGGCCCGTCGTGTCCTGTGAGTCTGTAGACTTCACACAGACTAACACCGCTGCCGTTCCCTTGAATTGCTTGCTACTGAGCCAAACCATTAATTGTTGGGGAATCCAAATTGACTCAGCTTTGTTGGTGTTGATCTGACACGTTTAATAGGCCAAGACAAAGTCAAATAAAGAGATAAAGATAATGTTAACGTTAAGGCAAAGAGGGGCCCACCAAAACCAACGAGATGGGCATCTCGTACGCTACCTTACGCATCCTGATTGGGGGCACCTGAACCAACCGATGGCTCTAGGCCCACTGTCGCCTGCGCCATATAAAGAAGGGGAGTCTGGCAGCGATCGAGTTGGCTAGTCCACGATCTGCTTTTCCTACTCCCCAATATCCCCAAATCCTACCGATCTAGGGCGGCGCAACAGTGACGGGAAGGTCAGCCTACACCCTGACGGTGCCAGGGTAGTGCCGCTGGAGGCCGGAGGGTATCCATACCTTCCCTGCGTCATCTTCCTCGACCTCTGCACAAGCCTGCATCAACCGGGAAGCAATGACGTCTTCCTCGACTCCAACACCCCGTAAAGTTCTAATCTATCTATCTTTTATGTTCATTAGGTGTTCTAGATGTTGCCCTTGCGAGATCTTGTGTGGCTATTGTGGTTTTTGACCTAACAATGGTATCAGACGCCGATCTGAGTAGCACTAGAACCCTGAGTGAGATCTGATGATCTCAATTGTGATGAATTGATCATGTTTAGGCAATTTTTGTTTACAACTGATGGTCTAATTAATGCCCCTGTTTTAGCCCCTGCTTTTTTGTCTAGATCTAATCTGGTTGCAGACGTGTACCTAAAGTTGTTCATAGATCAATATCAACCAATAAATTACAGTACTAATGAAGCTAATGATGTATCTGTAAGTTAATTTTTGATCTATTGATACGAATTTGCAAGCAATTAGAATCTGGAAGCTAGATCCAAAAATAGTTAGCTGTTTCTTTATTGGATACCCTCATAGGAGAAAGGGATATCGTTTCTATTGTCCAGGTCACACCACTAAGTATATGGAGACACGACAAGCGGTATTTTTTTTAGGATAATGAAGTAATTGGAAATAAAGAAGATCGATCTTGAGGAGAAGAGGGTATGTTCTCCATGCCCGACTATCCAAGAAATCATTCTACCAATACCAATCAGAGTAACTTCTCACATTTCCGAATCTGATATTTTAGGCCCTCCACCTAATGGTGATGCTGAAACTAACGAAAATAATAATGAAGAGACTCACCAGTAAGATGAAGAAAATGATCGACAAAATAATGATGCCCCTTCACCACCTCCTCTGAGAAGATCATTGCGAGAAAGGAAGAAAGCCATCCCAGAAGATTATGTCACTTACATGAGTGAGGATGTAAATGATATAGGAAAGGTGGAGGATCCAACCTCATATAAAGAAGCCATTAAAAGTATGAATTCGTCTAAGTGGCAAGTTGCCATGGAAGACGAGTTGAAGTATATGGCCTCAAATGATGTTTGGGACTTGATACATTGCAAATGTATCTATAATTTTTGATGTTCCATGCTTGGTTTTATCCACTTTCTTGTGTTTTGTTCCAACTTTGGAGTACTTTTCATATGATTTCTTGGACTAACCTATTAACAAGAGCCACAGTGCCAGCTGCCTGTTTTCTACTGTTTTTGGTTCCAGGAAAGTCAGAAAATGAATATTCTCGGAATTGGACGGGACGAAAGCCAAAGTGCCTATTTTTCCGGAAGTGCTCAAGTGCCAGAATACGAGACGGAGAGGGGCCAGAGGGCGGACACACCACCTGACCGCGCGGCCAGGCCTGGCCCGCGCCAGGGGGTGGTGTGGCCAGCCCAGGCACCCCCTCGGCCTCCCCTTCCGACTATAAGATGCCCTCGGGACGAAAACCCTAAGCGCCCGGTCAAAAATCCATGAAAGAGTCTGTAGCCGCCGTCATCTCCATCCCTAGATCGGGAGGGATCTGAAGCTCTTCCTGGCACCCTGCCGGAGAGGGGAATTCACCCTGGAGGCCTTCTTCATCACCATGCAAGCCTCTAGTGTGATGCGTGAGTAGTTCATCCTTGGACTACAGATCCATGTAGTAGCTAGATGGCTGGTTTCTCCTCCTTTGTGCTTTCATGTTTAGATCTTGTGAGCTCTGTTCATGATCAAGATCATCTATTTGTAATTCATACATGCTGTGTTTGCGGGGATTCGATGGATATTGAGATGCTATTTCAGATTGATTATTGATTCTATCATGTCTTTGTTATTTGAGATCTTGCATGCTTTCCGTTGTTAGTAGCTATCTTGGCCAAGTAGATGTTAGCAACTCCAAGAGTTAGTATTTATGCTCGATAGTGGGTTCATGCCTCTGGTAATCTGGGGAAGTGACATAAATCTCTAAGGTACTAGATGTGTTGTTGCTACTAGGAAGAAAACAACAATCCTTTGTTCATAGAACAATCGTATTGTTTACTTTACACACAGTTCGTAAAGCAATAATCTGTTGCTTGCAACTTAATACTAGAGGGGGTTCGGATGATAACCTGAAGGTGGATTATTAGTCATAGATGCAGTTGGATGGCGGTCTATGTATTATGTTGTAATGCCCAATAAGGTCTCAGAGGAGTCAAGATGATTAGTATATGCATGTATTGCTTTCTCGGTGTTTGTCACTTGCCCCGCTGTAATTTGTTCACCCAGCATGTTATCTATCTAAGGAGAGCCACCTCTAGTGAACTATGGATCCCGATCCTTTTTCTTTACATACAATCTACAATCTTTTACTGTTTTGTGTTTACTTTCTGCAAACTTTTACTTCTTTCCATTCGATACGTTTAATCCTTTGTTTTCCGCAAAACACGGTGAGATTGACAACCTCATTGCAAGTTGGGGACAAAGTTCTGTGGTTGTGTTGTGCAGGTCTCCACGTTGCTACTAGCACCGGTAGTGCGCCCTGCCAAGGCTCAGCTAGTAACACCTTTGGGGTGTTTCCTTGCTCCTACTAGTTCGATTAAACCTTAGTTTCATAACTGAGGGAAACTTGCTGCTGTGCTCATCATACCTTCCTCTTGGGGTTCCCAACGAGCTCTACATCAACCACGCACCAGCACTTTTCTAGGCACCATACACAGAGCCATCAAGCATTTTTCTGGCGCCGTTGCCGGGGAGTCAAGGACATCTTCACAAGGGGAGTCCCTCATAACCAATCTCTTTACTTTGTTGTTTTTGTTTTGCTTTGTTTGCTTGTTTTGTTCTTCAAAAACACAAAAAAATTAAGTCTCCTTTAGTTGTCACCTCTCCCTTAGCTCACCATGTTGATCCCTACATTCACCCTGAAAGACCTTCCAATTGGTAGTGGTTCTATAATTGGGAAAGATAACATTGAAGAATTATTTAATCATGTTAGCAAGCATGAAGATACTGAGGATAGATCCCTTGTAGAACTTGCTCCAAACTATGAGATTGCTACAGCTTCTTTAATTCACATGTTAGAAACTAGGTTTGTTAACCTCAACCCCTTAATGCAAGTAATGTTTCTTAAGCTTAAAGAAATTGAAGACCCTGAAAAGAGGGATTTTATTCTAGAAACTTTGTTTAAGGAGTTATATGATGTTGCCAAAGAAGCTAGAAAAGTTTTTGAACGTTTCAATATGCTAGGCTCATGTATAGATGTGGTTGGTACACGAGAAAAGATGAACAAAACCAAACCTAACGGGGAGAAACCTAAGATACCAATACCCTTCAAACTAGTAGCAGTACATGATGCAATAGAAAAGAATCTTGATTGGATTGTTCCTGCAAACCCTTTTGATGAGAATAGTGAACCTAAGAGCATTGAGAGAGGATCCTCTAGAACTTACTTGTATGATATACCTTGCCTTGTTGAAAATATTTCTGGTATTGATCTTAATGCTTCTTCATTTGAGAACACTTGATTCTTTTTTTGCTTCTTATGCCTAACTTAAAGCCGTTAAAGAAAAGTACTTGTAGGGAGATAACCCAAGAGTTTTAGTTGAGTCTTGAAAGTTATTACATCTGTAATAACCTCTCCTTATCCTTTTTATTTGCTTTTTGTGCCAAGAGTAACCTCTAATGAGAGTGAAGTAATGATTGGAAAAGTTGCTGTCCCGAAACAGATTTCTGTGCTTCACCGTAAAAATTCTTGAGAGAGCTCTGTACGTCGTATTGAGCTGTAATGTTTTGTGCTTCTGACCCAGGTTGTTTTCTAACTTTCTTTAGTTCAACACGTTTTGATTTGAGCAACAGAAGGCCTTCGAAAAAATTCGTCTTTACCTACTGGTCTGTTTTGACAGATTTCTGCCATTTTTCTGCATTTGCTTCTTGTTAGTTCCTTCTTGAGTTCCTTTGGGGAATTGAGCTTTTTGAGGGAAGTGCTACAGTATCTAGTGTTCTAATGGAAGTTTATTTGGTGTTAGAACTGAACCTTGAGACTTATTTATCTTAAGTGCACTAATGTTGCTAATGAGATTGTGTGAAGTTTTGTATGAAAGAAAATTTTCAGGTGTATGAAAGGAATGAGTAATGAGATGAAGGATGGACTAAAGCTCAAGCTTGGGGATGCCATGCGTGTCACCCCAAGAAATATCCAAGAAGAACAAGCTTCAAAGCTTGGGGATGCCCAAGGCATCCCCTTCTTCATCAATAAAAATCTCAGGTTTCTTCCAAACGCTTCATTTTTTGTTTCATGCACAGTTGTGTTTTTCTTGGAGCATCTTCTTTTTCGTTTTCATTTTGGTTTTTATTTTGCTTGGTTTGCTTAGTTTTCTGAATAAATTGGTTGGACCCCCTCTTTCATGCATTGGTTTGCAAATAGTTTGGTTTGGTTTGGAAAAGAGTAGGAAAGCTCATGCTTATATGGTAAAAAGAGCTCGTTTTTGACTGTGGCGATGCTTTGTCATGCCATGCTTGATATTGTTTTGGATTTATGCTTAGTATTCTTTGCTGTAGCATGGCTTGTTATAAACAATTGAGATTGCTTAATGTGCCTTGGATGAATCATGCGTTGTTTTAGGATATTAAAGCATAGTATAGTGGTATTCTCCTTTGATGCTTTATTTGGGTGGACTTGGCACATGCTCACACCATGTTATGACTATCTCAAGTCACCATAGCCTTTATGATCCTTTAGTTTTCAACTTGTAGTATCACTTTATGCTTTGATCAATGATGTTTTGTCGCTCCGCATGATTATGGCCATTATTGCTCTCTTAGTTTGTCGCTCCCAGTCTTTTGCTAGCCTCCACCCCCAAGTATGAGTTCCACTCATGCATCTAACTCCCTAAACCAAGTTATTCCAAAGAGTCCACCATACCTACCTACTAGCTTATGTTATTCCAAGTATATTCATGCTTTTGTTTACCTTTCACTTGTTATGAGAAAACTAATGATTAAAGCTCTTACGAACTTGATGGCACACTTTACTTTATTGCCTCTAATAAACTTGAACCATTGGGTCCTTCTTTGTTGCGTATATGCTTGCTCTTTATAAGTTGAAATTAGCAGAACCATGTTTCATGGGGAACACTTTCAACATTGCACTTGTACTTTGTACCCCGTTGATATCATGTTCTTTTGCTTACGGATCCCGGCGGTGTGAAATAAAAGTGGAACTTGTAAAATCATGGAGTTTATATGTGTGTTAGAAAAACGCCTGGGCCGCTAGCCTAAGCCATGCCTAATCATGGTGGAAACTTGCAGCATCACCATAATGAGCACTCTATGAAGCATCCTCAATAAAACCTATGCAAACAGCAAATAAAAAGATCGCTGAGATGCTCATTGTCTGCTTGCGTTGTCATTTTGATTATGGGAAAGCTCTCGTATCATGTGCAAGAGGTACCCCGTTGGCGGTTCTTAATGATACACACCTACTTACAATGACAAGAGCTTACTCGTGACTGAAGTTGAGTAGCATGAGGATCGGTCTTCGTAAGTAAGGGGCATAAGATTTCGGTTTATAACTTGTCAAGCATATCCTCTTAGTTGTGTCACTTTAACCTTAATCACCTTCAAGATGCTTATGATAGGGGCAATGAGAGCTGAAAGCTATAAGTACCATAATTTTTGGAAGCTCTTTATGAGACTTGAATCCTTACTTTCTTTTACAAAAGGCTTTTCTTCCACCATTATATTGAGTCTCCACCTTCTATCTTTATGCACCTACTTTGAGAGCATAGTGGTCATTCTTAGTTCTATGTGCATTGTCCCAAGACTAGTTGATTGATGCATAACTTGTTATTGCTTGTTTGAAACTATTGTATCTAGTCACTCTTATGAACTTTGAAGGTGGCCTATGCATTTATATTTGCTACTCTATTGAGGGACAAGCTGAATACTATTATGCTATGTTTTCTTTATGTGAAACAAACAAACGTCTTGCAAAGCATTGTTATTCATGAATCTTTTGTTTGTGCCTTTTCATGTTGCATCGTAGTTTCTTTGCTTATTGCTAGAACTTTGTATTTCATGTTATGATTGAAGTACTATGATCCCAGCTTTGAGTTTTGCCAAAACTTTGATCAAGTCTTTGATGGTGCATGTCACCTCAAAAATTATTTCTTTTTATCACTTACCTACTCGAGGACGAGCAAGAGTTAAGCTTGGGGATGTTGATACATTGCAAATGTATCTATAATTTTTGATGTTCCATGCTTGGTTTTATCCACTTTCTTGTGTTTTGTTCCAACTTTGGAGTACTTTTCATATGATCTTGGACTAACCTATTAAAAAGAGCCACAGTGCCAGCTGCCTGTTTTATGCTGTTTTTGGTTCCAGGAAAGTCAGAAAATGAATATTCTCGGAATTGCACGGGACGAAAGCCAAAGTGCCTATTTTTTCGGAAGTGATCAAGTGCCAGAATACGAGACGGAGAGGGGCCAGAGGGCAGACACACCACCTGGTCGCGCGGCCAGGCCTGGCCCGCGCCAGGGGTGGTGTGGCCAGCCCAGGCACCCACTCGGCCTTCTCTTCCGACTATAAGATGCCCTCGGGACGAAAACCCTAAGCACCCGATCAAAAATCCACGAAAGAGTCTGTAGCCGCCGTCATCTCCATCCCTAGATTGGGAGAGATCTGAAGCTCTTCCCGGCACCCTACCAGAGAGGGGAATTCACCCTAGAGGCCTTCTTCATCACCATGCAAGCCTCCGGTGTGATGCGTGAGTACTTCATGTCGTCGGATTAAGGACAAGTACGCCATGAGGGGGTCCTCGAGGCGTGCGGAAGAGAGGGGTGTCAGACGTACGGTATTCCGGGACGGTGAGCACACAAGTTTACCCAGGTTCGAATCTGCCGGCTTTGGACGGATCCTACTCCTGCTAGCAATCCAGTAATACGGCAGAGCCGGAATATGGGTTACAAGGGTATCGCCTGTGCGAGTTGAGATTGTAGAATATTGTGTTGTGCCCTAAAGGCTCTCCCTAGGATGGCTTATATAGATATCCGGCCTAGGGTTTACAGGAGAGATCAATCCGGCTACGACTAAGAGTTGGTTACAGAGTACATCTTGAACTATAAGTAACATTATGGGCCTAAGTCGGTAAGTCTTCTGGGCCTTCCCGTAGCCGGATTGGACTCCGTCTTATCTCCTGTCTGGGCCGCCCGTGAAGCAAAGCTCTAACCCGAAGTGGGCCACCCTGGTCAGTTAGAAACTGTGAGGATACCTGGAAAGTATATCCCCAACAGCAGCCCCCGGAGGCCTCCAAGATCCAAAGTCGGATTTTATCATCGTCTAGCTTGATCTTCGGCTTGCAGAATCTTGAAGGGTTCCTGAAACTTCACAAAAAATATGATCTGGGTCTTAAAAATAAGTCGGACCTATCAATTAGTTACTCGGATTTTCCAGCTCGATTTTAAACTAAGCCGGAACTTGGTTTCTATGAAACCTGACACAAGCATGGTCAAGTCACGTCATCTGACAGGTGTGCCTTCAGCACGACCGTTGGTGGGTCCGCGGTTCACGGAACCGAGGCGCCGTTTCAATGCATGCGTGGAGATCGAGGAGACGCAATTATCGCGTGGGTCCTTCCCAGTTCTTTCCACGACGCGTGGCGGTTACACTGTAGCATTTGCACGAATCTTGGCGCAGTTAGGTGGATACAAGGGGTTTGGATTTCTCCTTCTCCTTTCCACCAGTCTTTGCCGTTTCCTATCCTCCCAATCCTCCTGCGCGCTTAGAGCTCTCTCGTCCTTCCCCCCACAGAACTCCCAGCGCCGCCACTTTCAGGTCATCTTCTCACCGGAGAAATGACTTCATCATCCTCTTCCTCTGGTTTGGCGGCTGCAGCGGCGGCGGCGATGGCGGAAGCAGCAGCGGAGAAGGAAAGCTTCCGGGGAATCTGGATCCCCTGCACCCTTGACAAGGACGGCCTCAAGAACGTGAAGAAGGAGGGGCTTCTCGCCGCCGGCGACTGGCGGAGCGGCTCCGGCGAAACCGTCCCCAACCCGCAAGACGGCGAGCGGGTCCACTTCGGCACCCGTCTCGACCGAGGTCTGTCTTTTCCTCCCTCAGAGTTCTTCTCCGAGGTTATAGATCATTACGGAGCTCAACTCCACAATCTTCCTCCCAACTCTCTCTTAGAGATGAGTGCGTTTGCATCGCTTTGCGAGGGCTTTCTCCGCATTAGGCCGAGTTTGCTTCTCTTCCGGTACTATTTCCATGTCCGGAGAAATTCCATCACTACCGGTGTTCCTTATATCACCGGCACTATTAGCTTTTCACTTAGACGTGACCGGGCATATCCCAAAATTTCTGCCAGTGACTCGGTCAAACAGAGGCCAGCCACTTTCTTCTATCATAGGGATATTACGGCTCCCGGCAAAGCTACTGCTTTACCGGCTTTTATCGACGGAGCCGCCACGGCCCAGCCTTCCTGGGACGAGGCTACTCCGGCTCTCACCGACGATCTGATCCTCGCTAAGAGGAGGATCAAATATCTGATCAAGCACATGGGTCTGAAGGGATCCAACTTGGTCCAGTGCTGGGTCTCACGTCGGATCCAGCCACTTCAGTACCACGGGGATAGGCTAATGCACTCCATCACGTCTTCCAAAAAAGACTCCCTCCGCATCAGCCCCAAATCCTACACCACTCAATGCTACATCAGCCAGATCAAGTGGCTGATCAAGGAGCGGATCGAGAGGAGGATTCCGGAGATTTCTCTAGATATGTACACAGCGGAAAACCCCATGGTGCCGGTAAGCTTCCATCAATACACCTTTTATGTGTTTCAATCTCTAAGTTATATACTGCAATGCTGATATGTTTTCTTGTTTTCAGCTTGCTGACCTCCTCGAGTCGGAGCTTGCTCCACTCGAAGGATATCCTCCTGAGTTTTCTCTGGAGACTGAAGTGGTCCCATTGCCGGACCTTGCACTCAAGAAGCGAAAGCTCCGACAGTGGTTGTTGGCACAAAGGAAGTGCCTGTTGTGAAGCGGTAACTTTCATTCACAATTTCTGCCTTTGTACCTTTCTCGAATTTCTTTCTAAGATGTAATGTTTCCGACTTTACTACATTCTCAGAGCAAAGCCTCTTATCAAGGGTAAGGGGAAAGGGATTCCTGCGAAGCCCCTGCGACAGACGAAGCTCACCATAGCTTCTCCTGCCGTAGCTCCTCCAACTCCTGCCCCTCAACCTTCTGCAACTCCGGCGATCATTCCTTCTCTGGTGGTCGCAGAAGATCCGGCTCCTCCAATAGAGCCTGTGATCCTTGGGTCACAAACTGACGTCACCGTGGGTGCGTCAGGTCAAGATAAGGGTGAACCCTCTTTGGGTAATGATCCCTTGGCTGAAGTCTTCGCCGACAACCTCATCAGCAATCTGGGACTTACCAAGTTTGGCCTGTCCCGAAAATCTGCAGAGTAGATCCAATGGCTGGCCAGGCAAGTCCGGGACAAAAGCCATCTATCCCCCGAGGAGGAAGCGCAAGAAGTAGAGGACGTTAAGTTCTCCGACCTTCTTGCTCAAGTCCGCCTTCGCGACGAGAGGATTAGGGCTGGCGAGCTTCCAACAGCCCCAATGATCCCTCTTACTCTTGCCGAGAAGGTGGCAGTTGAAGTGAACGCGGGTTTAGATAAACTCACCCGCGAGCAATATGTAAGTCGGAATTCCAACTCTTGTTTTTACATTATGTTATATCATATCCTCTAGCCCCCAAGCATGAAGTAGGATATAGAATCTGGGTTTATGCTTTCATTAGGATGCCAAAGAACGAACTGGTGTAGCCCCCAAGGCTCGTGCTGATATTTAGCAAAAAATATTAGCCCGAGTCTTAAGTAGCTTTCTGACTTTGGGTATTCTGACTTACAGAAAGTATGTTCCTATAACCAGGAATTACTTACCAATGTCTGCAATAAGCGGAGAGAGATCAAGGCTCTCTCGCTTAAAAATGCCGAACTCAAAGTAGCCAAGGATGAAGCCGAAGGTAAACATTCCGAGATTCAAACCTTGTCCTTTGCTTTTTGAGTGCCGAACTTTTTCTGAACTGTTGTTCTTTTTTGACTTACAGCGCTGGTGAAACAATCCATCGCTATGATTGAAGAGGCCGAGAACCCCAAGACCCTAGTGGTGGAGAACAAGGGACTTCACCAAGATTTGGATAAGCTCAAGGCGGATCATGAAAGGAGCATAGCTCAAGTCCTGGAATCCTCCTCCATGGCCACGGAAGAGCGTGATCGCAAGATCGCTGCTCAGGATAAAATTATCTCGGACCTCAAGAATGAGCTTGGCAGAGAGAAGGATCTCTCCGAAGCGCTCCGGGCTGAACTCCAGAGTCTTCGGGAGGAGAAGACCAAGATTGACGACGTCATTCTTGGTACGTTCCATCTGTCTGACTTATCATTTCTTCGACTTTTCATCAATGTCGGATTGTTCTTGACTTGTTTTGTGTATAGGTCCTCTAAACTTGACGGACTCTTCCTCCTCCGAGCCCCGCACCCACCGGCTTACCCAAGTCGGTGATCTTCTGCATGACTTCCGCCAGTCTCTTGAGGACATTGGTGAGTCTCTCAGGATTCCGGATATGCCAAGCATGTCGGATTTTCAGGTGCGGGACAAGGCCAAGGAGATGCCGCAGCTTGTTCGGGACTGGAACATGTCCTACGCGCGGACTGCTGCGCAGAATGCTCTCACCATGGTCATGAGCCACCATCGAAACATGGAGATATGGCAAGTGACCAGAGGGTACTGCAAGGTAGACGAAGACGGCCAGGAGCAAGACCTTCAAGCCATCATGCACTCCTGCGCTGGATATGGGTGCCACGTAGCTGATCTGACCAGCTACAAGATTCCTTTCTTCACCCACGTAGATACTCCGCCACCTCCTCCAGAAGAAACCGGAGAAGTTTCCGACGATGAACGGACCACCTCGGATCCGGACATCTCGGAACGATATCAAGGCAGAGTAACCAGCGAGTCGGCAGCTCCTTCATCTCCTCCTGCATCATAAACCAGAAAACTATGTATTATTCCGAAAAGACATGATGCGTTTTGTAAATATTAAGTACTATTGACTTTTGCTAGTGCTAAGCTTTTTATCTATTCAGCACTTTTGGCTTTGTTTTTGTGTGTGCCTGAAATATTTTCATAAGCACTTGAATTTTTCGTCTCTACTTATCGTTTATCTGGCTTTCCGCCTCGTCCCTTTCGTGAGCCGGCTAAACCTTCAGCCAGAAACTTTGCCGAGCAACGGATCTCACTTGCTAAACCAGTTTAAACTCGGAAACAAAGCCGGCTTCCAGTACCAACAATTCACTACTCGGAAAATACCCGCATCCAGCAATCAGACAAATAACCAAAGTAAAGACTAGAAATTTAGAGTTATACCCGAAGGTAGCAGTTTTAAAATCGGAAATCTAGACCAGAATGAACATGAGCATAAAGTACTTTCAAGCATTCTAGGATTTTCGACTATAACATGATCATTTGGAAATAAGATGGTAAAAACTTCTCAAAAAAACTTGAGGCAACCAAAACTTTTATTTCTCAAAGAACATGTACATATATATGATTACAAAGAAGGATAAACTAAGAATAAAAGGGACGTAGCTGAGCAATATTCCACGGTCTGTCTAACTCATCCGGATTTGTACTGCCTCCAGCTCTCTTTCTCTTCTTAGTAGCAGGTCTTTCTTTGACTGGCCTCATGTCAGTTAAGTAGTACGATCCATTGTGCAATACTCGACTAACTAAAAAGGGCCCTTCCCATACTGGGAAAAGTTTGTGCTTTCTTTGTTGCACAAGCCGGAGAACCGAATCACCTTTATTGAAAGATCTATTTTGGACTCTCTGGCTATGATACTTGTGTAACTTCTGTTGATAGGCTATAGATCTCATTTCAGCAACGACGCGAACTTCTTCGACTAAGTCGAGATCATTTTGTCGAGAAATCTCGGCATCCTCTTCGATATACGCGGCCACTCTAGGAGAAGTGTGAATTAAATCACTAGGAAGAACTGCTTCTGCGCCATAGACCAAGAAGAAAGGTGTGTATCCTGTTGACCTGTTCGGAGTTGTTCGTAAACTCCAAATTACAGAGGGTAATTCCTCAGCCCAAGCCCCCGCAGCACGTCGTAGTGGTGCTTCGAGTCTCAGTTTCAGGCCTTGTAAGATTAAACCATTAGCTCTTTCGACCTATCCGTTAGCCTATGGATGTGCGACTGACGCAATGTCAAGCCGGATATTTTGCTCATCGCAGAATTCAGCCAATTCTCCCATGGAAAAGTTACTCCCATTGTCCGTGATAATACTATGCGGATAACCATACCGGATTATAACATCCTCGACAAATCTTTTGGCTGTTGCTCTATCACAACTAGTGACAGGTTTAGCCTCGATCCATTTGGTGAATTTATCCACCATCACTAAGAGGTGAGTAAATCCACTTGGAGCTCATTTAAATGGTCCTAACATATCAAGCCCCCAGACCGCAAAGGGCCATGTTATAGGTATTGTTCGCAGCTGATCAGCCGGAACATGAGCTTGCTTGGCGTACTTTTGGTAGCCTTTGCACGTCTTGACTAATCGTTCGGCATCTGCCTAAGTTGTAAGCCAGAAAAATCCGTGTCTAAAAGCTTTTGCCACTAAAGATTTGGCTGCAGCGTGGTTACCACACTCGCCTTCGTGGATTTCCCTTAAGATTTCCACTCCTTCTTCCGGAGATACACAGCGCTGAAAAACCCCAGAAACACTCCGTTTATGGAGCTCACCTTTAGCAATAGTATAGGATTTTGCTCGTCGGATGATCTGCCGGCTCAGCACTTCGTCTTCGGGTAATTTGCCATCTACCAAATAATCGAGGTAGGGTTGAGTCCAGCTGGGAATTACAGCCAGAACTGCTATCAAAGGTGAGTCGGATTTGGTCGGATATTCCTCATCTACTCCCTTTATCGAGGGGACTTTGAGGTGCTCTAAAAAAGCGCCATCCGGGACCTCTTTCCGCGCAGAGCCTATGCGAGATAGTGCATCTGCTTCCTCATTTTCTGCTCGAGGGATGTGTTGAACTTCAAACCCTTCGAACGATTTAGATAGATCATCCACGACAGCTTTATATGCTACCATGTGTTTATTTGCATTACAAATATCCGATACTTGTTGAGCAACAAGATCTGAATCTCCGTAACACATCAAACGGCGGATGCCAATATCCTTAGCAATCCGGATCCCATGCAGCAGTGCTTCATACTCGGCAATGTTGTTTGTCACTGTGAAGTGGCTCTGCAACACGTATAAAAGTTTATCTCCTTTGGATGATTTGAGCACCACGCCAGCCCCCGAGCCCCCTCGAGCCTTAGACCCATCGAAAAAGAGGGTCCAATATTCCGACTCAGGGAGGACCATGTTCTCCTTGGTCTCTGCCCAATCAGCGACAAAGTCAGCAAGGATCTGGTATTTGATTGCTGTCCGAGGCTTATACTCAATGTCGAAAGCTGAGAGCTATATTCCCCATTTAGCGACGCGTCCTGTGGCGTCGCTGTTGTTGATTATGTCTCTCATGGGAGCTTTGCTCACCATGGTAATTGGATGCTCCTGAAAATAGTGTCGTAACTTATGAGATGCTAGAAAAACACCGTAAGCCAACTTTTGATAATGCGGATACCGTTGTTTGGACTCTGTCAAGACCTCGCTGACAAAGTACGTCGGACAATGCACCAGGTGTTCCTGATTTTCCTCTGGTCTCTCCACCACCATGACGATACTGACAACCTTATTTGTCGCAGCAATGTAAAGCAACATTGGTTCTTGAGGTTCCGGTGCTGCAATGATAGAAGCAGATGAGAGTACTCTTTTCAGATCTTGTAGTGCAGCTTCAGCTTCGTCCGTTTAGACAAAATCCTTGGTCTTTTTTAGGAGTTTATATAATGGTGCGGCTCTTTCACCAAGCCGGCTTACAAATCGACTGACCGCAGTAATGCAGCCAGTTAATCTCTGTACGTCCTTCAGGCAAGTTGGCCTGGAAATATTGAGTATAGCCTTTATTTTGTCTCGGTTCACCTATATGCCTCTTTGAGACACGATGAAACCCAACAACTTTCCGGCTGGTATTCCAAAGAAGCATTTCTTCGGGTTAAGCATGATGTTGTATTTTCATAGATTAGCGAACGTCTCCTCCAAGTCGGAAATCAACGTTTCCTTCTTTTTGGACATGACCGCGATATCATCGACGTATGCATGTACATTGCGTCCGAGTTGGTCATGGAGGCAACGCTGCAGCGTGCGCTGGTACGTAGCTCCTGCGTTCTTCAGCCCAGAGGGCATCATAACAAAACAGAAGGTTCCGAAAGGGGTTATGAATGAAGTTTTGACTTTGTCAGATTCCTTCATCCGGATTTGGTGATAACCGGAATATGCGTCGAGAAAACAGAGGAGTTCCGGGCCTGCCGTAGAATCGATAACTTGATCAATTCTAGGCAGAACGAACAGATCTTTTGGACAAGCCTTGTTCAAGGCAGTATAATCAACACACATCCTTAAATTAGTGGTGTCCTTTTTGGGGACCATTATAGGATTGGCCGACCACTCAGTGTGGATGACCTCTTCTATGAATCCGGCTAACTCGAGCGGTGCTAGTTCCTTAGCTATTGCCTTACGCTTTTCATCGCCAAACCGTCGTATTGACGGGTTTAGCGTTCGGGTTTACATTTAGAGAGTGCTCGGCAAGTTCCCTAGGTACTCCGGTCATGTCAGATGGCTGCCATGCGAAGATATCTTGATTTGCTTGGAGGAACTTGACGAGCGTGCTTTCCTATGCGCTACTTAGGCCTACACCTATCTGGGTCACCTTGGAGGGGTCATCATCCTTCAATGGCGTCGTTTTCGTCTCTTCTGATGCCTTGAACTCCGGATTTGGCTTTGTCACCTCCTTCTTCGTTGCGGGCATCTCGGACGGATGTATGCTCTTCTTGATCTCCTGGTACTCCTGGGTGTGCAGCACAGCTTCAGCAAAGGCGACATTTCCATCCTCACACTCTCGGGCTTTTTTCGGGTCTCCCCTGATGGTGATCATGCCGTTGGGACCTGGAATTTTCATCATATTGTAAATGTAACACGGACGAGCCATAAAAGCCCAGTAAGCTGGACGTCCGAATATAGCGTGGTATGTGCTCTTGAACAGGACCACTTCGAAGGAAAGTGCCTCCGTCCGATAATTCTTTGGTGTTCCAAAAGTAACATCCAAAGTGATCTCTCCCAGGGAATTAGCTTGTCTTCCTGGGACAACTCCGTGAAAGATCACAGAGCTATGGTTCAGCTGTGTTTCCGAGATCTTCATCCGGCGTAGCGTTTCGACATAGAGAATATTGATGCTACTACCACCGTCCATGAGGGTCTTGGAGAAACCATAACCGTCAATAAGTGGATTGACGATTAAGGCGTATTTTCCTCGCCTGTGTAGCTTAGGCGGATGATCAGCACGGTCAAATGTGATTGCCACCTCCGACCAGTCCAGATATTGAGGGATAGCGAGAACTGTTGCGTTGAGCTCGTGGAGAACTGCTTTCTTTACCTTTGCTGGTTGAGATCCGAGGAAGGTGATGTAAGTGTCCTTCTTGGTGGGAAAAGCTTTCTTCCCTTCCAGCTTGGGATTTGAAGCATCAGCTTCCTCCATGTCGGAATCTTCCTTGGTCTCCTTGTCTTTTTCGGGATTTTTCTTTCCCTTCTTCCGCTTAGATTTGTAGCCCGCGGTATCATCTCTCTTGATGTCGTCATTAAAACGACATTCAGCGTTGGTGTGGGACGAGCCCCCATTGGCGTCCAAGTGATGCACACATGGGTTATTGGCAATGTCGGCCCAAGTGTAGGTTTTGCCTGGTTGTTGCTCTCCTCTACCTTGGACCCTTGATATCCCACGGCCACGCCCGCGACCTCTGCCACGTCCTCCTCGTCCTCTAGACCCGGAAACAGTAGTGACCACTGCTGTCTTCGTGTTGGGTTTTTCTTCCGAGGTGTTTTTGCGCTTCTGAGCTTGTTGCTTTGTCTTTGCTGACTGAGGTACAACCAGGACATTGAGTAATCCCTCTGCATCATCGTCAGCATCTGCATACTTGCTCGCTGTTTCTATCATCTCTCCCAAATCAGTGACCTTGTCACATTTCAAGCGGTGACGCAGTAGACCAATTGGGAGTCCTGCGATGAAAGCTTCAATCGCAGTTTGATCGTTTACTCCCTCACAGGAGTTCTTGGTGTTGATCCATCGTCTGAGGTAATCCCGGCAAGTTTCTCCGGCTTTCTGGGTGCAACGCTGTAGGTCTCCGACCGAACAGGGCCTCCGATATGTGCCTTCGAAATTCCGAAAGAACGCACTTTGCAAGTCATACCAGTTGTGGATGGTGTTTGTCGGAAGTTCATTGAGCCATGGTCGTGCCATCTTCCGCAACATAAGTGGGAGATATCGGGTTGCGACCAGGTTGCTTCCGCCTTTAGCGATGCAGCAAGCTTGGAAGAAGTCATGTAACCAGGTGTCTGGCCGAGCAATGCCGTCGTAGGCTTGGATATGTCTTGAGATAGCAAATCCTTCCGGGAATTTTGTAGCTCTGATGCATGGTCCGAAGCACTTTGGGCCCACGTACACGTCATCGTTTTCATAGCGCCGAGCCTCTATGTTGGAGTTGATCCTGTGCCTTGCGTCGTTCGGGGATAGAGATCGTCCCGAATGTCGGCTGTGGCTGCGGTGCCTTGGAGCCGGACTTCGGCTTCTGCCACCACCTCCTCTGCCATGTCGTCCTTGCCCTCCTTGGGGGTCGTTGTGATAACTGCCTGGTGGAGGGGGTGGGGCAGCTGAATTGTTTCCGGCTGATCGCCGGTCTCCGTCTAGAGCATCATTATTCCGGTTCCGGGGAGGTTCTTGACTACGACGAGCCCCCTGCCGGCTTGTTCCAGCGTGGTTTCCTTCGTTCCTTCGTCCGTCGTTCCCACCATGGTGAGGCTCAGCCGGACGGCTCTCATATCTAGGAGGTGGCATTCTCTGACGATCCTCCTCCCGACGTTTCTCCTTATCTTCTCCCTTTCGATCATTGTACTCTCGTCGGGGAGGATTCCTCGGATTTAGTTGGGCGATCGCGTCTTTTTCTGTCACTGGGGCGACATTGCTCCAGTTGCTGTCCCGAAGATCCGGTTCTTGAGTAATTGTCTTCCCTGCGTTCGGGGTTATGGTACTTCGCCCGAACGTAATGGGATCTTACGTCAGCCCATGCCAGATCTGTGCGACATTGGTCAGAATCCGAGACCAGTTTTTGACTTCTGGATAGGGCAACCTTCTGCTGCTCCAGTCCCTTGTTGAGTAGCTTGATACCCAAACGGATCTCCTCTGGTCCTGGATTAGCCGATAGAATTTCTCTGGCTACCACGATATTCTGTACTGGGGTTGGGTATACCCAATCTCTATTGCTGTCTTTCTGTGGCTTCCCCATCTGGTCCCCCAAAAGGACGACACGGACACGTGGGAATTGGTCATCATTGATGTGACGCTTCCGTGTCTTCTGATGCAACCGAGACATGTACTCCTTTGTTGACATGCGTTTCTTCTCCACCTCGATGTTTTTGGCTTCATCGAGGAGTTGTTGACGACGCGCTTCTAGGGCTTGGGCCCTTTCGTCCATCTCATCTGCAGTAAGTTCTGCAGCTGTAGGGATAGGTGTGGTTAATGTGGCATCGATGAGTTTACGCGCACCTTCTGTGATCACGTGTCCATCCACCGATGCTTCTTTTTTCGGCTCGTCTGGGATAAGTGCTCCATCCGAGTCTTCCTCGTATTCCTCAGCAATCACCTCCTCTGTCAGAGGGTCTTTTGTCGGGGTCTTGTTCTTCTTGTTCTTCTTCTTTGCCTTCTTGGTAGCGCCGGTAGCAAAGACGGCTTTGGGTCCATTTCCCGGAGTCAAGCTCTGATCGATACTTTCGGACATCTGGACCTCGGGATTATCTCTGATGTCCATGTCATCCTGCTATTTGGGAGAGTGTTCCCCGGATCCTTCATCCATGGCTTCTCCTTCTTCTGCAGCTTTGGAGTTGTACTCCTCTTCATATTCCACGGAGAACTTTCGGAAATCTATCGACGTCATAGATTCATCCGAGGATGCGGGAACGTCGGCGTTTGTTCCAATTGCCTCCAGCACCGAATCGGTGTTTTCTCCAGCATCGGCAGAGCCGGATCCGGATCCAACATATCCAACGAAGTGCGACGCGTGCTTCCTGAGGTACCTGCGGCTTTCGCGATCAGCCATGTCGAAACTTTTAATGGTTTCGAGGATTGCATCTGCGCTAGCGCCTTGCAGTATCATACGTCTTAGTGTGTACCTGAGGAAAGGCCCGTCTGTCCCGGCATCGTCAGAGCCGGAATCAGTGTCGTTGATATGCTCTTCCTAGATTTCGACCTCCACGGGTGGGTCGATCTGGGATCCGGCTTCTCCAGGGAGATCCACTCCAGATTCGACTTGGACCGTGAGGTCTTCTTTAGGCTTAGATTTCTCCACTATCTCCGCAACTGGTGCGGGCTGGGTGGGATTAGGGTTTTCTGAGATCTGGAACTCTGTCGCCTCTGCGGACAAAGGGGACCCAGAAGATTCTTCTGCCTCTATCATCACCGCTGGGGTGGGTTGGGCAGGTTCAGTGAAACCAATGTAAACATCGATCTCGTTGAAAGACATGATTGTATAGGCAGTCACGGCCTCCTTAGCCGGAATCCAAGTCTCGTCGAGAACGATGAGAGGGACGTCGCTGGTGTAGAGGATGCGACCGACGGCGATAGTTTCGCCGATTCCGATTCTTGCAGATTCCACTCGGAACGCAGATCTGTAGCTCACTTGCCCCACGGTGGGCGCCAACTGTCGTCGGATTGAGGACAAGTATGCCATGAGGGGGTCCTCGAGGCGTGCGGAAGAGAGGGGTGTGAGATGTACGATATTCCGGGACGGTGAGCACACAAGTTTACCCAGGTTCGAATCCGCCGCCTTTGGACGGATCCTACTCCTGCTAGCAATCCAGTAATACGGCAGAGCCGAAATATGGGTTACAAGGGTATCGCCTGTGCGAGTTGAGATTGTAGACTATTGTGTTGTGCCCTAAAGGCTCTCCCTAGGACGGCTTATATAGATATCCGGCCTAGGGTTTACAGGAGAGATCAATCCGGCTACGACTAAGAGTTGGTTACAAAGTACATCTTGAACTACAAGTAACATTATGGGCCTAAGTCGGTAAGTCTTCTGGGCCTTCCTGCAGCCGGATTGGACTCCGTATTCTCTCCTGACTGGGCCGCCCGTGAAGCAACCTCTAACCCGAAGTGGGCCACCCTGGTCAGTGAGGAACTGTGAGGGTACCCGGAAAGTATATCCCCAACAGTTCATCCTTGGACTACGGATCCATGTAGTAGCTAGATGGCTGGTTTCTTCTCCTTTGTGCTTTCATGTTTAGATCTTGTGAGCTCCGTTCATGATCAATATCATCTATTTGTAATTCATGCATGTTGAGTTTGCGGGGATCCGATGGATATTGAGATGCTATTTCAGATTGATTATTGATTCTATCATGTCTTTGTTATTTGAGATCTTGCATGCTTTCCGTTGTTAGTAGCTATCTTGGCCAAGTAGATGTTAGCAACTCCAAGAGTTAGTATTTATGCTCGATAGTGGGTTCATGCCTCTGGTAATCTGGGGAAGTGACATAAATCTCTATTGCACTAGATGTGCTGTTGCTACTAGAGAGAAAACAACAATCCTTTATTCATAGAACAATCGTATTGTTTACTTTACACGTAGTTCGTAAAGCAATAATCTGTTGCTTGCAACTTAATACTGGAGGGGGTTCGGATGACAACCCGAAGGTGGATTATTAGTCATAGATGCAGTTGGATGGCGGTCTATGTATTATGTTGTAATGCCCAATCAAGTCTCAGAGGAGTCAAGATGATTAGTATATGCATGTATTGCTTTCTCGGTGTTTGTCAATTGCCCTGCTGTAATTTGTTCACCCAGCATGTTATCTATCTAAGGAGAGCCACCTCTAGTGAACTATGGATCCCGGTCCTTTTTCTTTACATACAATCTACAATCTTTTACTGTTTGTGTTTACTTTCTGCAAACTTTTACTTCTTTCCATTCGATACGTTTAATCCTTTGTTTTCCGCAAAACACGGTGATATTGACACTCTCATCGCAAGTTGGGGACAAAGTTCTGTGGTTGTGTTGTGCAGGTCTCCACGTTGCGGCATAGCACCGGTAGTGCGCCCTGCCAAGGCTCAGCTAGTAACACCTTTGGGGTGTTTCCTTGCTCCTACTAGTTCGATTAAACCTTGGTTTCATAACTGAGGGAAACTTGTTGCTGTGCTCATCATACCTTCCTCTTGGGGTTCCCAACGAGCTCTACATCAACCACGCACTAGCACTTTTCTAGGCGCCATACACAGAGCCATCAGGACTTAGTAGAAGTTCCCAATGGAGCTAAAAGAGTAGGCTGCAAATGGGTCTACAAAACCAAGTATGACTCCAAAGGGAATGTCAAAAGGTTCAAGGCGAGACTTGTGGAAAAAGGGTTCACAGAGAGAGAAGGAATCGATTACAATGAGACCTTCTCTCCTGTATCATCTAAAGATTCCTTTAGGATCGTCATGGCTCTAGTAGTCCATTTCGACCTAGAATTACACCAAATGGATGTTAAAACAGATTTTCTGAATGGAGAACAGAAAGAAGATATTTACATGACTCAGCCGAAAGGTTTTGTCATGGAAGGTAGTGAACATTTGGTGTGTCGCCTAAATAAATCCATCGATGGCTTGAAGCAAGCTTTGAGACAGTGGTACCTTAAGTTCGACAAGATCATTAGAACTTTTGGTTTTACGGAAAATGTTGTGGACAACTGCATTTATGTCAAGTTTAAGGGCAGTAGGTTCACAATATTAGTCCTTTATGTGGATGACATATTATTGGCTTGTAGTGATAAGGATATGCTGCATGAGACCAAGAATTTTCTGTCTTCCAATTTTGATATGAAAGATCTCGGTGAAGCCTCGTATGTCCTTGGCATAGAGATTCATCGGGATAGGTCTAAAGGTGTATTGGGACTATCACAAAAGGCATACTTTGAGCGAGTACTAAATAAATACAATATGCATAAGTGCTCAGCCTCACCTACTCCAATAGTCAAGGGCGATAAGTTTGGGACATTTCAATGTCCAAGGAACCAAATTGAAACTGATCAGATGAAGTCGGTTCCTTATGCTTCAGCTGTCGGAAGCATAATGTATGCACAAGTTTATACGCGCCCTGACTTGGCTTTTATAACGGAAATGCTTGGCAGATTCCAATCGAATCCAGGATTAGACCACTAGAAGGCCGCAAAGAAAGTCTCACGTTGTATGCGAGGCACTAAAGACTACATGCTTACATATAAAAGGTCTGATAACCTAGAAGTCATTGGCTATTCAGATGTTGATTATGCTGGTTGTGTGGACAGTAAGAAATCCACGTCAGGTTATGTGTTCACACTTGCCGGAGGAGTCATATCATGGAAAAGCTCCAAGCAAACAATAACTGCCTCATCTACGAGCAAGCAAAATTTATAGCATGTTATGAGGCCACTGGACAGACTGTATGGTTAAAGAATTACGTTCCCGGGCTTAAAGTGGTAGACAGTATCTCTAAACCACTTGTATTGTACTATGATAATGAACTCGCTGTTTTCTATACGAGTAATAACAAGTCAAGTGCTGCTGCCAAGTACATTGATATAAAGTATCATATTGTGAAAGATAGAATCCAGGATCATACTATTGATGTTAAGCATATTAGTACTACTCGTATGCTTGCGGATTCGCTAACGAATGGCTTACCACCCAGTATTTTTTATGAGCATGTTGCCGGCATGGGACTACTGGAAGCCTTATGATTCTGGAATAAAGGGACCATTACAAAGAACCACTCCCATTAGGTAAAATGTTATCCATTTCAAAATAGGCTGGTATGTCATAAGTGTTGAAGTTCAACAATATTTTATTGGTTGTTGCAACGCCTTACTTTGGTGTCTTATTCCTATGAAGAATGAGCAAATGAAGTTAAACCTAACGATCAAGAGAGAGAATGTTGGTGTTGATCTGTCACGTTTAACAGGCCAAGACAGAGTCAAATAAGATAACGTTAAGTCAAAGAGGGCCCCACTAAAACCAACGAGATGGCATCTTGTACGCTACCTTACGCACCCTGATCGGGGGCACCTGAACCAACCGATGGCTCTAGGTCCCCTGTCGCCTGCGCCATATAAAAAAGGGGAGTCTGGCAGCGATCGAGTTGGCTATTCCACGATATGCTTTTCCTACTCCCCAATATCCCTAAAACCGTACTGATCTAGGGCGGCGCAGCAGCGACCTGAAGGCCAGCCTACACCCCGCCGGTGCCAGGGCAGTACCGCTGGAGGCTAGAGGGTATCCGTACATTCCATGCGCCATCTTCCTCGACCTCTGCACAAGCCTGCATCAACCGGGCAGCAATTGCGTCTTCCTCGACTCCAGCACCCCCTAAAGTTCTAATCTACCTATCTTTTATGTTTATTAGGTATTCTAGACGTTGTCCTTGCGAGATCTTGTGTGGCTACAGTGGTTTTTACCTTAACAAGCTTGTCTAGCGAGAAATCTGCAGAAGTGATTTCGGTCTCCAAATTAAGTGGGATGATTTCTTCGTCAGACTGGGAGCCCGAGTCATTAGTTGCCCGGGAATCCAAATTATCGCAGTTTGGCAGGCGAGAAGTTTGCAACTGTGATTTCGGTCTCCAAATTAAGCGAGATTTGCAATTATCAACACTGTGTCCTATTCTTTTACAATATGAGCAACGAGTTGAGCATGACCGGCCCAAATGGCCCAGACATTTGCATCGTTTACAGCGTATCGCAGACTCACAAGAGCTACGCAAATGACCATGAACCAAGCATCGAGAGCACCAGAAACCAAAGTTAATTGTATTGGGCTTAGACAGAGAGGGAGGATTAGCAGCACGGGAGGTAATCTCGTCATGACACGGTAGATTGATTCAGGAGGTACTGCTTGCAAACCAAGCGCATCCAAAATTTCCGCTTCAGAATAGGTAGCCTGACGTAAATCGCTGACATGGCCTATGACATCACGTGAGGACATAACTGTTGTATAAATTTCCTTCGGAAAGTTTAAACCCCTAAAATGACGCCCTAATAAATTATCCTTCCTAAGATTGGCATTAACTGAAAAATTCATACGGCCAATTAAGAGTGATGACAACGAAACATCCAAGATCATCGGAGCTGACGAATTTGAAAAAACCTACTGAAACTCAACTGACGCACTGGCGAATCTGACGAACTCTTACAATAGTCTAAGAAACTGAAGGAACCATACCAAATTTTGCCCATTAACAAGCAGATAGGTGTTGATCCTGAAAAGTCCCAGTAGAGGAGACATCCATTGAGAACCCTACGTGTTGTTTTAGATGAAAGACTCAAAGAACCCGGCTTTAAATTAATAAAACCCCGAACGGTCACAAGTACAGACATGAGACACTGCTGGGTTTCCATCTTACAGTAAAAACTTACGGAAGAGAGAAGAACAGCAACCCAACACAAAAGGAACGACTACAACAAGCTAAACATGAAAGAGATGATGTCCGCGGCTTGAGATCTTCGTCCTTCAAATCTTGATCAACCGGGTGCTGCCGGATCCGAGCCCTATCATCACCGGAAACATGCGTCTGTACAAGATTATGATTATTCATTAGTGGAGACTAAAGATGCGATCACATGACTATATGATTTCACAAGCGTCTCTCATCCAATTCCAATGCTTCTCCTTGTCTCATCATACATGTTCGAGAGACTATTCCGTCATATATTAATCGTGTGCCTAATATGTTTACTCTTTTATTCATTTTTTGCACATGCATATGGATCTCTTACTTCCGTAATGTTGTTTTGTGATTAAATTCTAGAGGTATGTATGTACATACACGTGTATACAAGAAACAATTGGTATAAATAAATATTATGGTACATAGTTCGCTTGATAAATATAAATAAATTGTTTCGAATTCTTCACCAGAATTTCAAAGACAACGGATCTATCAAATATACATACTATTTAACTTATTGTTGTGTGAAGAAGCGGTGGAGTTTGACAAACATTGTTAAGCAAAAATTATAATCATGCTTGAACATAAAATAATTTTAAAATTTTACATAAATATTAATAATATTTTTAAGAAATTTTCGGGAGTAGGGAGGCCATTGCCCCCTTGACCTTAAGGAATTTCTTCCACTTTAAATCAAAGGGCACTTGTTGTCATCTTGCCGCAAGGCCCCCAAAATCCATGGACCGACCCCGAGGCTTGGGAGTAAGAGGCACCTGTGACGTTTTGAGACGGGGAGGCTGGTTGGGAAGGGTGAGATCAAAATAGCCAATCCTTGTCACTGCGTACTGCGTAGACCCCGACGAAGTCCCCGTGTAGAGAGGCACATCCACTGTCTGTTTTGTTTCCAATCTTTGTACCAGCAGATGGCGCGAGCACAAAATTTGAAACCTGGATCTCAGCGGCTGCACTACATTCTGCGCCTCATCCAACAACGTAACCTGCATCTCACCACCAGAAGTCTCATGAGCCTGAGACATAGGGCCCAACATACCTTCCATACCATAAGTTCCTGCCCCTGGTACTACTGCAAGATCACCAGCTGAACGCATCCCAACAGAGTCAGTCATTGTCTGAACCTGCACGTCTTCATACACCAGTATCCCAACATCATTTAGAGAGTTTGTTAAAAGCTTCTTTCCACGACCTTTTCGCCGGCTTCAACTGCAGGTTTACAGCTATTGCCTCAGCTGAATCTAGAAGCGAACGAGCCAGAAATCTTTTATACAGTAAGGCTGCCATCAAAGTAAAGTGAAATGAAACCCATGATCCCAGTACAATTTCCTTCGGAGAAATAGACATTGTTGGGAGGAATACCTTCAGATTGCATGGAAGGCAAACATAAAGTCAGCACTAGAAGGCAAACATAAAGTTGAAGTATAAATCCATGACCCTAAGAAGGTTATCAGTGCTCTAAAGCAGGCTATCTCAGAAACTAGATCAACTGAGGTATCACTAACCACACTCAGATCAGTTTCAGCACAGGCAAGAACCTCTGTATGCATTTCTAACAGACCACCTCTGTATGTGTCAAGCGGATCTTCTATGACATTGTCTTCCGGAATGACACCATCCATGATTGGCGGCCCGTGTTCTGTGACTTCACACAGACTTGCATCGTTTTGCAGCCGCTGAGCCAAACCGTTAATACTTCGGGAATCCAAATTAACACAGCTTGTCTATCAAGAAATCTGCAGAAGTGATTTCGTTCTCCAAATTAAGTTGGATGATTTCTTCGTCAGACTGGGAGCCGAGTCATTAGTTGCCTAGGAATCCAAAGTGTCGCAGTTTGACAGGCGAGAAGTTTGCAACTGTGATTTCGGCTGTCTCCAAATTAAACGAGATTTGCAATTATAAACACCGTGTCCTATTCTTTTACTATAGAGGAAACCGCACGGGCGGTCCTAATTCTTTTCCCGCACCTTCAGTTTGGTCCTAGTTCTTTGAAATCGCACATCTAGGTCCTAAATCTTTTATAAGTGATTCACGCGAGGTCCTAAACAGGTCTGACCGGCGTTGACTGGTGCCACGTCAGCATTGGGGCCAGGAAACGGACAGTCTGGCATGCATGTTTGCAAATAGCCCCTTGAAGCTGTATTTGTTTCAAAACATGATCCCTAGAAGCATTTTAGCACTGCAGATATGCCGCTTGGCTGACCGCGTCTTCTCTAGCGGGGTGATGCTGTCACGCCGCCTTGCCCGCATGCCATCCCGCATGACCTACATTCTTGACGTCCTCCTTGACTAGAGTTGCAACACCGTCGGTAGAGTGCGCACCGCGTCTTCTCTGTGAGAACTTCAAAGATGAGAATTTGTCTCTGGCGGCAAGCCGCAATAGTCCGCAAACACAGTGCTGTCCCTCATCGCTCTATAGCGGCCAACCGCGACCTGCCCGCTTGCAATCATAATGCCATGGTCTACCCTCAGTTTCACCCTCAAGCCAGTCTTGCGAGTACAGCGGCAGCAAGGGCATGTCACGGCTTAGTATCAGTCACCGGCCACAGCTACGAGCATCTGTTTCAGGATCGTGTTTTGGAACAAATACTGCTTCAAGGGGCTATTTGCAAATATGTGTGCCAGATTGTCCGTTTCCTGGGCCTCAATACCGACGTGGCACCAGTCAACGCCGGTCAGACCAGTTTAGGACCTCGCGTGAATCACTTATAAAAGATTTAGAACCTAGACGTGCGATTTTAAAGAATTAGGACCAAACTGAAGGCGGAGGAAAAGAATTAGGACCGCCCATGCGGTTTTCTCTGTACTATACAATATAAGAGCAACGAGTTGAGCATGACCGGCCCAAATGGCCCAGACATTTGCATCGTTTACACCGTATCGCAGACTGACAAGAGCTACGCAAATGACCATGAACCAAGCATCGAGAGCACCAGAAACCAAAGTTAATTGTATTGGGCTTAGACAGAGAGGGAGGATTAGCAGCACAGGGAGGTAATCTCGTCATGACACGGTAGATTGATTCAGGAGGTACTGCTTGCAAACCAAGTGCATCCAAAATTTCCGCTTCAGAATAGGTAGCCTGACGTAAATCGCTGACATGGCCTATGACATCACGTGAGGACATAACTGTTGTATAAATTTCCTTCGGAAACTCCTAAAATGACGCCCCAATAAATTATCCTTCCTAAGTTTGGCATTAACTGAAAAATTCATACTGCCAATTAAGAGTGATGACAGCAAAACATCCCAGATCAGCAGAGCTGAAGAATTTGAAAAAACCTATTGAAACTCAACTGATGGCACTGACGGAACCAACGAACTCGTAACAATAGTCTAAGAAACTGAAGGAACCAGATCAAATTTTGCCAATTAAGAAGCAGATAAGTGTTGATCCTGAGAAGTACCGTACTGAAGGAAGCTAAGATTACGCGAGCAAGCAACCTGTCCTTTTCCCTTAGGTTGAAATAAAGAGGCAGATACATCTGCATTCTCGATTCTGCTGTAGAAGAAGTCCAACCAGACAAAGGCTTTAGAACATGACTGAACACCGGAGCAGATGAATCCTTGTGAAAAAGAGCCCGAGAGACCTTGGCCTTTTTCTTTCAGAATGAGGCTGGTACTGCCCCTCACACTCTCCTGGATGCCTCGGTTTCTCACTGCCAAGGCCCTGAAGCTTCGACGATCTTCGTCGCCATCGCGTGGAACATCTGGAAGTGCCGCAATGCGCTGACTTTTAATGACAGGGATGAGCCCCTCAGCATCGTCTCTCGTAGATGCATTGAAGATATTAGGCTCTGGGCCAATCGATGTACTCAACAACACTCACATGACCTGCTTAATCTGTGGTGTAATAGCCTTGATCCGCCCGAATTCTCAGGCTGTGTCCGTGTTTGTAGTCGTCGCTAGGTGGTCCAATGACCTATTTGTAATTTCTATTACTTTTAGGACGCTTTGTACTGCTCTTGATGATTATTGATAGATCGGTGGAATTTCGAAAAAAAAAACCTCCCCCTCCCCTCTGTCCTCTAAAAGAATCTTGTAACAGACAATTGGTTGATGTTGGTATAAACGTTCAGGCTGGCGTAAGCCCGCCGTAGCCCCGGTAAAAAAAAGAAGAGTAAAGTAACATGTGAAGTCCGGCCAAATTCTTTCCTTGAGCCCGTAAATAAAATGACCAACTCTGTTCGAGGCAGCCGAGGATCTGAATCTTTTATCACTGAGTTGAAAAACCCAAAAACCAATTCGATCACCTCTTCCGAGAGAGCAAACGACAGAGAGGAGGTGATGACAAGGAATAATTCCTTGGCCGTAGGGGAGGGAAGGAAGTGAACCGAACCCTGAACTGACGACGCACCTGAGCCGCTACCACGAGGCCTAGAGAAAGTCCAAGTGGAGGAGACTTCCATGGAGAACCCTAGGCTTCAAGGCTGCCGGAGATCACCGGAGAGGGGGAGGTGGTGGTTGGGAGGACACTCGACATGAGCATGACAATGGGGTGGACTATTTTGCGTTTTGCATGGTCCTGCCCATCATCGACGAGGGATCAAAGTCAAGGTTGGACATAAGTTTGATGGAGGGCTCAACACCAAAGAACCGATGTGAATCTTGCTCGTGGCATGCATTTTAAGGAATAGCATCTCGAAATGTCTCTACACATCTCAGTTGTTCGAAGCAATATGCTGATGCAATTTATGTTCTTTCTATTGCAATGCACGAATATTTAGCTAGTGATCATATTATAGCAGACTTTGCAAAGCACATTTTTTCAGATCGATGGACTTTTTCCAGGTACAACTCCAACTAAGGTTGAGATAAAAATGTAGATTTTGATAATACTCCCTCCCTTTTATAATATAAGATGTTTTATCTTTGTAAAAATAATGTATCTAGACGTCTTTTAGTGTGTAGGTTCGTACAGGTTCACTCCGAATCTACACACTAAAAATATGTCTAGATACATTACCTTCACAAATCTAAAACATCTTATATTTTAAAACAGAAAGAGTACTCGTGCAAAACCTCAAACACTCTAGGGTCTTATGTTAACTTACATTTAAGTTAGGTATACACTCTAGAAACGTATGTCAAGATATTTGTCATGACATGCACCCTAAAGCTCTCTGCCAATGTATTCAAAAGTAAAACGATAAACATAAACATGTATATGCTGAATAATTTTTCCAATTGGTACAAATTAATATGTGAACATGTGTAATTCCGACTTTTATGGTTCTCATATCTAAGGAGATCCAATCAAAAGGTTATTCTAGGGTCGATGTATAAAAATAACATAGATTTATTAAACTATAAGCTTAGAATGGAAAGTGTATCTACCACGATAGTGGTTGTAATTGTATATTAGCAAAGACAATTTTATCTCAATAACTGTCAACACTATTAGTGCTCAGTTCTGTAAATATATTTTATACAAAGTTATACTAGCCAAGACCATATGTTAACTGAATAGGTTATAGATAAGTAAAAATGTTATTTTGAGCACTTACCAATAGGAACTCTTAAATTCAATGGAAAACAACATGATATTCAATTAAAAAAAATATGACGACACTAATAGATTCAATGTAATTAATCAGGCACCACAGAGTACGGTTCAATCATTGAAAACTTCATAACCGATGGTATAGTGTGATAAAAAAATAAAAAAAACCATCATTATACTAAAATTAGTTTTTTAAGAAAAATTTCGACACCCTCAACTGGCAGACGCTACTCCATATGACAACTTAGTATTTACACTTAAATGGATTGAGCGGATGAATAAACTTATATAGACAACAAAGACGAGGATGTTAATAAATAATATTGTGTGTGATCAGTTTAACATTAATCGATGAGTCCAACGAGGTGACCCACTATCGTCCTTCCAATTCAACATGGTCACAGAAGTAATGCGACGTAATGCAACATATGCTTAGAAACACCTATAAGAATGAGTTTTTGCTACACCCTTTGCACCAGGGTGTGCCATTGCGAATATTAGAGTACACTGATGACATACTCCTGATTTTATAAGGATCAACTAGTCAAACTTTTTCGGTTAGGTTAATAATAGACGCATCCGAAAAGTTAGTGGGCTTCACATTAACTGAAGGAGCTATACCCTAGAGGCGAATAATAAATAGGTTTTTATTGTCATATCTCAATTAGTTTATAATAGTTTCATATTGTGCTATAACTGTGCCAAGTAGAAACATTGGTGTAGGTGTGGTATGAAACAACAAAGTCCCTAGTAGCCTCTATTCATACTAGTTCGTTGGTCACGAAGATGATTTGGGTTTCAGGATCATGGGCATTTATGCCGACTGACAACGGGATCATATCGTTGGAGAATGATGTGATTGGACATTCCTCGAAGGATTGCAACACGATCAAGTCATATAGTTCATTGTTGTAACAGCTATACCTAGACTCCTTCTTCTTAGACCGTGAACTCATATTACTCACTGTTTCCTGAGGCTGGTTTGTCTACATCAACCGTGATCTGGTAATAAGGTGGCCATAAAGGTGTATGTTAGATATTCCAAAGGAACAGTTGATGACATGTGACTGCAAGACCTGGATTTGTTAACGCACATGACGGATAAAGATACATATGACCGTATTGGTGATATTACATCCATAAATGTTGCAACATGTGCCTAGGTCACGGGGATGTAATATCACGGTAACAAGAAAACATAACTTGTTGTGGACGAGATTGAACAAGGTATGGGATACCAATAATCGGATCTCGGACAAGTTGTATCGAGAACCAAAAGGAAGATGATGCTACATTTAGCGGTTCAAACGACATTTTCATCAGGAATGCATAGGGGTCACATGGACATCCCTGGTCCCTCTGTTCATCGTTGATACAGATCATGTCTAGAGCATTCCCGAGCCATGCGAGGATACACTTAAGGGTACGATGAGAGCGATCATTCGTAAGGTGGAATCATAGTAGAGAAAGAGAGAAAGCCGGAATCGTTCCGCGGAGAGATCCGAAGTTGTTCGGAGAAAGAATGAAGGAAAAGACCAGAAAAGTGTTTTCGGATAAATGGGAATTTAAATATATATTTATTATATGTTAATTGTGGATTAATATATTCTAAATAATATTTAGATTAAGATTTATAAAGGCAACTTTTATATTAGGCCAAATTCCAGAGGAAAAAGAACTAGAATAAAAGCAGCAGAAAAATAAAAGGAAAAAAGAAAAAGAAACAGCCACGTGGGCGGTTTTTATTAACCGCCGCACGGGGGCGGACCAAAGCAGCGAGCCGCTGCGTCGGGGCCTGCTCGACCTGGCCCACGCGGGCGCCAGGGAGATGGGCCGCCGGGGCGAGCCGGCCCCTCCGAGCGAGCGCAGCAGGGCGAGCTGGGCCGCGGGGGGAGCAGCCGGCCCGGGCGCCAGCCGCCGCTGCTTGCTGGGCGCCAAGGCCCACCCGGGGCTGACTCTGCCTCACGGCGAGCTGGGCCACCGTTGTGGCGCCTGGCCCACCCGACTGGCTGTTGTTTGCTCTTTTTGTTGTCTATTTTTATGTTTGGCTATTGGGCTGAGTACTTTTGGCCCATTTGGCCAGGATGAAAATTCCTGTAATTTTCCTTTTAACTAATAGTCCCACATGGCTAACCTAATGGGGAGGGCACACCCCCTCCGCCTATATAAAGGGGTGCCCATGGGTGGGATTAAACACACAACTTGAGAAGTCCTTTGGTTGACTTTCTCCCTCCCTCTCTCTATACCTTGTGACCATGACCTCAAGTCTGGGCTGTGCGATCGAGGCACACCTGTAGCACGCCGTTGCGTTGCAGGGATTTCTAGCCGGATATCAACTTTCACACTCCCGGCGTGATCGGGGAGCCGGAGGTCTCATCGTGCACCGGATGTGTACGAAGACACGAGGCGCAACACTTGGGACACTTAAATGTCGTGAGCCGGAGCTATTGCACGATGAAGATCAAGAAGGAGCAAGGGGTGACCTGCGAGGAGCTTCGCGACCTTGAGGTCGGCTACGAGTACGACTACTTCAACCACGTTCCCCGCAGAACGTTAACCACGTATGGTCTATAAGGGTATGTATTCTATACGCATTGGCCGTTACCGTATTACTACATAGATAGATCCTAGGCAGTTTTGGGGTTCCATCGTAGGAAATCTTTTGTTTTCTGCTGCGATCCCCAACAGTGGTATCAGAGCCGATCTATGCGTAGGAGTGATGTACGGCCAGTACGCACAAGTTTTGTGCGGGCATTGATCCCTTCGTTGTTACCCTCTGACGTGTACTTGTTTATATCGCGGTATTGTTTGATGAAGCGGCCCGGACCGACCTTACACGTATTCGTACGTGAGACTAGTTCCATGCTCAACATACGGCTTGTACCGTATAAGTGGTTAGCGGGTGTCTGTCTCTCATTCCATAGTTGATATAGCATTTACAATGGAGAGCCCCGAAAGGGGTGTAGTAGAGACAACTGTCGGATTCATGTTGTGGTTGGAAAGTTCGTAGTTTAGAAACGGTTCTATTGCGAAAGCCCTAACAACCACGTAAAACTTGCAATAGATAAAGTAGAGGCGTATAACTTTATTTTGCAGCGGGCATGTGATTATGATATGACATTGGTCGTTACGAAGATAAAGTAGTTTATTTTTTCTATTACTAAGTAGTATAGTAATAGACATCGTTCCGATGGACGACCTGGTGGAGGCGTCGTGGACTTGGCGTCAAACCAAGGGCAAGATGGAGATCATGTCAGAGCGCTCGATGGAGATCAAGGCGCAAGAAAGACAATATCATATCACATTATACATATGATGTTGATACCAGTTTTTACATCTTATTGTGTGCTAGTATTTAGATACTCAACGGTAGCAAAGAAGATAATCCCTATTGAATTCCAATGTTCCGTGTTCCCCTTGTGTGTGCACCACCAAGAAAGTTCTTCGGTATGAGGCGCCCTATGGTGAGTAGGGGTCAGACATATCTATGTTTGCATATAGTGGGTGTAAGCCATGTTGCACAACGAATACACACAAGTTAGATTTGGCGAGCCTAGCATGTTACAGAGACGTGGCCTCGGAACACAAGAGATCGAAAGATCGAGCATGAGTCACATGGATGATGTGATTGACATTAGTAAATGTCTACCTTTGATAGTGCACTGATGGCTGTGTAACACGGGGGAGGTGTAGAGGATAGGGATCATGCGATCACTAAAATCGTCCAGGGGATGACAATTTTAGTGGAGACCAATTATAAATTGATCTCTTATTATAAACTTAGTCTAGATGTCTGTTTGCAAATATCTTAGTAGATCTTGGCCTATCTCATTGAGGTCCTTTGCGACCATGGGAATATATTGCTTAATATGGAACTTAGCAAAAGGGTCCAACTTCATAGATTAATACCCATACCTGAGGGATATCCTCGTAAAAGGTGATCTTCTCTTCTTGATACAATAATCATTAGGAGATAATTCGATGACTCCAGAATGTTTGGAAAAACACTTAGCGATCTTGTATTAGAGTTAAGAACTCTTAGAAGGGCTTGATTTCAAAAGGAGGTCATGGATGAAAAGGTATATGTTAGATATACAAAATTATAATTGTGGTTCTTGCAAAACTCATTGCAGTTTGTAAAGTATTTGATACTTGTCATGTTTTGTGAAAACAGGACGATCTGCTTGAGAATTACTGGTTTTGAGGCAACGTGGCTTGATGACGGCAACCAAAGTAGTTGATGGACGACATCACCTCTTTCCTCAAAGTTCGTCATTTGGATTAGTGTACTTGAATATAAATTTGTAATCCCTATTTATGTGTCTTGCTTTTGGCGAGACGATTATTCATATGAACAAGTTACAAGCCAGTTTGTACTATTCTTATGAACAATACCTTATGGTCACATTACGATTATAAACAAGTTATTATCATCACTATGTTAATGATAATAGTTTAAACATTTATAAAGGATTAGAATGCTAAAAGATATCCAAAGTTTAATAATGAAATGACACTACAGTTTAAGTCATTTTGGTTATTGCAGGTTCTTTATGAAAGATCGGGGTCCTAGATGCTTAATCTAGAGACTTTGCAAAACTAGGGCTCTTGGGCAGAATGACTAAAACTCCGCATTCTGGTAAAACGGTGATATGCGAAGAAATGTTGAATCTTATACATAGTGATGTATCTATCATATTTTCAACAAGTAGTGGAAATCATTTATTGTGGACTTAAGTGAATAAGTGTATTTACTTAATGAAACATGAAGTTATGAAATGATTTGAATTGTTCAAATGAGTTCATAACTAAATGGGATATTGAATTAACTGAATTAACAAGTCTCTTCGATTTGATCGACATGACTAAAGTATTCAAGTTAAGTTTAGCATAAAAAGTACTTGTGAAAGATGTTTCACAAATTATGATAATTGGATGAATTCAAACTGTGTTGAAATGTCTAAACATCATAATCATTTTGTATTAGATACATATTATCTCTTATAGGGGTTATAGTTGTCGTTTAGAGTTAGAGATCAAAATAAGAAAACACTCATTTGAAATACAAAGGAACATCTAAAAGGTTCGTGGAAACAACACCATAAGTGTTATGGTAAGTTCGAGTTTCTGGAGATTTTGACAAGTCGAAATCGTGGCGAATAAACAAGTCTTTGCAGAGCATTCTTAGAAAGCTATGAATGCATCTTTGATGACCCACAAGTATAGGGGGTGTATCGCAGTATTTTCGAGGGAAGTGAAACCCAATTTATTGATTCGACACAAGGGGAGCCAAAGAATATTTATAAGCCTTAACAACCGAGTTGTCAATTCAGCTGCACCTGGAAACAGTCTTGCTCACAACAGTTTATCGATAACAACAGTTTTATAGTAGGAATAGCAAAGTAGCAGGAATATAAAGTAAAGACATCAGTAACAATAGCAGTAAACAGTGGGATTCGAGTGCGGTAGGCATAGGGATGGATGGACGGCCGTTGCATGGACAAGACAATTCACATAGCAATCAGAACATAGGGCAATTGTAGATAAATAAGATAAAGCATCCAAGTACTAGATAGTCCTAGGCATGTGTTCCATATATAGTCATACGTGCTCGCAATGAGAACTTGCACGACATCTTTTGTCCTGCCAGCCCGTTTGCAGTGGGGCCTCAAGGGAACTACTGGCAATTAAGGTGCTCCTTTCAATAGAGCACCGGAGCAAAGCATTAACACTCCGTGAACACATGTGATCCTCACATCAAAGCCATTCCCTCTGGTTATCCCGATTTCTGTCACTTCGGGGCCATTGGTTCCGGACAACAACGTGTGTATACAACTTGCAGATAAGACCAAGAACAATACTATCATAATGAATCAATAACATGTTTAGATCTGAAATCATGGCACTCGGGCCCTAGTGACAAACATTAAGCACAACAAGTCGCAACAAAGTCATAAAGTACTAATAAAATATACTTGGCACCATGCCCTAACAATCTGATGCCATTACATGAATGATCTCATCCAATCCCTACCATCCCCATAGCCTACAGCGGGGGATTACTCACTCATAGATGAGAAACATGGATGGTCGATGGAGAAGCGATGGTGATGATGATGGCGATGATCTCCTCCAATTCCCCGTCCCGGCAGGGTGCCAAATCGGAGTTTCTGGTGCTGTTTCGTGGAATCTGGTGGTGGCGGCAGAGCGGAACTCCTTCTGGAAAAACGTCGACCCCCCAGAGTTTTTAGGTCAGAAGGCTTCTTATAGGCGAAGAGGGAGACCGAGGGGGTGCCTGGGGGGCCCACACCATGCCCTGGCGCGGCCAGGCCCAGCCCGCGCCTAGGGGTGGTGTGGCCAGCCCCTGGCCCTCCTCCGTCTCGTATTATGGATCCGTGAGTCTTTCGGAAAAATAGGCACTTTGGCTTTTGTCCCGTCCAATTCCGAGAATATTCATTTTCTGACTTTCCTGGAACTAAAAATAGCAGAAAATAGGCAGCCGGCACTGTGGCTCTTGTTAATAGGTTAGTCCAAGAAATCATATGAAAGTTACTCCAAAGTGTGGACAAAACACAAGAAAGTGGATAAAACCAAGCATGGAACATCAAAAATTATAGATACATTTGCAATGTATCAATCTTCCACAAAGGGGCAAACCTGTTGTTGTCCAAAGTTTATGTGTCTTGATGAAGATACAAGTGGAAGAAAGTAAAAGATCAAAACAAGGTATTTGACCTTACCTCTGGATTGTTGAGTGGCGTAGCGGAATTTGTTTCGTGAAACCAAACTCTACAAATAGAGGAGAAACTATTGATAATGATCATAAAGTTTCAGTGAATAGTTTTACCAAAGTAAGTAGGATTCAACTATATATTCTACAAGTTTGTGGAATTATATTCTTAATCCACTTGTCATGTTTTGAACAAGACATACCTACGAATTACAAAGAAGCGTGATGGACCTAAGTACGAGAAATGAATGGTCATTGAAATCTCGTTAGTGGAATTCTCGATTTGATAGTGATCAAGGAATTTTGGAATGACCAATATTATCGAGAGGACCTAGATTTGAGTGGGAGGAAATTAGCTTGGCTAATTCATAATATGTTGCTAACATATTTTGAGTGGGAGCTAAAGTGAAATCCCTGGATCTCAAACATGAATGTCATATTTGAGTGGGAGCGTGAAATCATTCTAGGATATGTGGACAACATATGTGAATGATGTGATTGGTGTTAATAGTATTTAAGTTAAATAAATAAGGATGAAGTTGAAGTTATTAAACAATAAGATCTATGAGATAGATTAGTAAGTTTAATAAACACTAAATGTCGAATGCTTCCTGGACTTGATTCTGAAAGATGTTCAGAATGTCCTAAGCAAGATTCTGAAGTAACTCATAATGGAACAAGGTAAGAAAGAAATTCTTACTATATGTAGCATTGAGTATTGCAACTATGGTTGAAAGAAAGAGATGTGTTGCATCTCCTATGCCCTAGTCATAGGTTCTTCCATATAACCATGTTGTATACTCGACATAAAGTGACCCGAGGTTCTGGTTGGTAGAACAAAGTCTTAACTATAAGAACGTTTCTTTAAGTGATTCCTGAGTTGATCACTGAACTAGAATTAAGTTTGTACATAAATGACAAAAAGCAATGTAAGTGGCATAGTTGCATTTCATGCACTATGATCTACATAGATATAGAAGTATAAAAGCTCCATCTAATGTGATGTATAATGTTATGGCGGGGCTAGTTCGCTTTTAACATAGAATGATGTGTCCTAGGGCCTAGTGCCCATGAGGAAGCCCTCGAGGTTGATCTAACGTCACTGTAAGCTCTTGGAATCTAGCCTCGTTCTGCTGCCATGAGTACATTATATACACAAATGATAGCAAAGTGTGTTTCGAAGTTTAGATGACAACGGTGAAAACGACCGTCATCATAAACACTAGAAACAAAGTCTCACTTTGTCGCCAAACAAATACTTCGACCCATTATACGATAATGGTGTGAATGTCAAAATTAGGAAGACATTAACGATTTGGAAAAGACATAATGATCTGGTAAAACAGAACATGGACATGACGTTTCCCATGAGCATGCATGATCTGTAAACGCATATGGCATATGGTTTATATGAGTAAAATGCGAGCTAGTTTATTTGTACTCTAGTGCAAGTGGGAGACTGAAGGAGATATGCCCTAGAGGCAATAATAAATAGGTTTTTATTGTCATATCTCAATTAGTTTATAATAGTTTCATATTGTGCTATAACTGTGCCAAGTAGAAACATTGGTGCAGGTGTGGTATGAAACAACAAAGTCCCTAGTAGCCTCTTTTCATACTAGTTTGTTGGTCATGAAGATGATCTGGGTTTCAAGATCATGGGCATTTATGCCGACTGACAACAGGATCATATCATTGGAGAATGATGTGATTGGACATTCCTCGAAGGATTGCAACACGATCAAGTCATATAGTTCATTGTTGCAACAGCTATACCTAGACTCCTTCTCCTTAGATCGTGAGCTCATATTACTCACTGTTTCCCGAGGCTGCTTTGACTACATCAACCGTCATCTGGTAATACGGTGGCCATAAAGGTGTATGTTGGGTATTCCAAAGGAACAGTTGATGACATGTGACTGCAAGACCGGGATTTGTTCACCCACATGACGGGTAAAGATACATACGACCGTCTTGGTTAGATTACATCCATAAATGTTGCAACATGTGACTAGGTCACATGGATGTAATATCACGGTAACAAGAAAACAGAACTTGTTGTGAACGAGATTGAACGAGGTATGGGATACCAATAATCGGATCTCGGACAAGTTGTATCGAGAAAGAAAAGGAAGATGATGCTACATTTAGCGGTTCAAACGACATTGTCATCAGGAATGCATAGTGATCACATGGACATCCCTAGTCCCTCTATTGATCGTTGATACAGATCATGTCTAGAGCATTCCCGAGCCGTGAGAGGATACACTTAAGGGTACTATGAGAGCGATCATTCGTAAGGTGGAATCACAATAGAGAAAGAGAGAAAGACGGAATCGTTCCGTGGAGAGATCCGAAGTTGTTCGGAGAAAGAATGAAGGAAAAGACTGGAAAAGTGTTTCCGGATAAATGGGAATTTAAATATATATTTATTATATGTTAACTGTGGATTAATATATTCTAAATAATATTTAGATTAAGATTTATAAAGGCAACTTTTATATTAGGCCAAATCCTAGAGGGAAAAGACCAAGAATAAAAGCTGCAGAAAAATAAAAGGAAAAAAGAAACAGCCACGTGGGCCGTTTTTATTAACCGCCACATGGGGGCAGACCTAAGCAGCGAGCCGCCACGCCGTGGCCTGCTCGACCTGGCCCACGCGGGCGCTAGGGAGCTGGGCCGCCGGGGCGAGCCGGCCCATCCGGGCGATCGCAGCAGGGCGAGCTGGGCCGCGGGGGGAGCAGCCGGCCCACCCGGGCGCCAGCCGCCGCCGCTTGCTGGGCGCTGGGGCGCCAAGGCCCACCCGGGGCTGGCTCTGCCTCGCGGCGAGCTGGGCCACCGGTGTGGCGCCTGGCCCACCCGACTGGCTGTTGTTTGCTCTTTTTGTTGTCTATTTTTCTGTTTGGCTATTGGGCTGAGTACTTTTGGCCCATTTGGCCAGGACGAAAATTCCTGTAATTTTCCTTTAACTAATAGTTCCACATGGCTAACCTAATGGGGAGGGCACACCCCCTCCACCTATATAAAGGGGTGCCCATGGGTGGGATTAAACACACAACTTGAGAAGTCCTTTGGTTGACTTTCTCCCTCCCTCTCTCTATACCTTGTGACCATGGCCCCAAGCCTGGGCTGTGCGATCGAGGCACACCTACAGCACGCCGTTGCGTTGCAGGGATTCCTAGACGGATATAAACTTCCGCACTCCCGACGGGATCGGGGAGCCGGAGGTCTCATCGTGCACCGGATGTGTACGAAGACACGAGGCGCAACACTTGGGGCGCTTAAATGTCGTGAGCCGGAGCTGTTGCATGATGAAGATCAAGAAGGATCAAGGGGTGACCTGTGAGGAGCTTCGTGACCTTGAGGTCGGCTACGAGTACGACTACTTCAACCATGTTCCCCGCGGAACGTTAACCGCGTACGGTCTACAAGGGTATGTATTCTATACGCATATGCCGTTACCGCATTACTACATAGATAGATCCTAGGCAGTTTTGGGGTTCCATCGTAGGAAATTTTTTATTTTCTACTGTGATCCCCAACATTAACTACTAGAAGAGAACATTTCTCCCTACACAATGTGGCCTCGTGGTGGCAACCAAGATTGCAATCATCCTTGGTTGCTGGATCAACTCCATGCCTTGCACATATTTAGGCCTCCCTCCAACTATCTCTTAACAAGTTGTCAATGTGAAAAGGTTGGACGGCTCGACTCCCATGTCGCTCTCGTGAGGGAGACAAGGGATGAGACTAACCTTAGCCTCCACTAGCCTTCCCTTCCTCCTCCCCTCCCTACCACCGCCCGAGGACACCACTGACAAATTCCGCATGTCTAACTATGGTGGATGGGTGCCTCATCTCTCTCTCTCTCTCTCACATGCGTGTGTGTGTGTCTCTGTGTCTGTGAGTTTGTGTGTGTGTGTGTGTGTTGAGGTGTGTGTGCGCATGTTCTCAAGCTTGGAAGAGGCTTTTGCTAGTCATCTTGGTCGTGGCTGCTGCTAGCTACACGAGTGGTGGCGTTGTCAAATCCAGAGGTGGGGGGCGCGGTGTTAGCCTAGCAATCTCGGTGCGGTGTGATGGAGAAAATGGTCGAATCGAGTTCCAACACGAACTGGTCATCCCGAGGATTGATGTGGCTGATGACCCACAAGTATAGGGGGTGTATCGCAGCATTTTCATAAGTAAGAGTGTCGAACCCAACGTGGAGCAGAAGGTGTTGGCAAATGGCTTGGAGTAGGAATTCTCTGTAAATACTTAGCAAACGGATTTTTAGGGTTTTTTGATAATGCAGGTAAATAAAGTACGAGTAAATAAAAGGCAATAAGAATAAATGCAGCAAGTGGCCCAATTCTTTCTTTAGCAAAGGACAATCCGGTTGTATTACTTAAGATGACCAAACATTCTCGAGGACACATGGGAATATCGTCAAAGTGCTTTCGCTTCATATAGTTGATTAATATTTTTAGTTTGCTACGTGTTGTGTGGGTGAACCTGTGCTAATGTACCGACATTCCTAGGACTAATACATACTTGTGATTATACCCCTTGCAAGCATCCGCGAGTACGAGAAAGTAATTAAGGTAGAGTGTCATGTATTCGACGTCCCTTTAAACTCTAAGATCCTGACGTCCCTTGTGCAAAGGTTTCCTAAAGGAGGTTCAGGTTTTTGTCACTCCCTACGATTAGTAGCCAAATACACAATGCATTCCCCTAGGACCATATAGGTGAAGTGTCATGTAGTCGACGTTCACATGACACCACTAGAAGAAATACACCACAACTTAAATATCAAACCATTGAATCTTTCTCAACACAATTCCATACTAACAACATGACTTCTCCCATGTCCTCAAGAACAAAACGAACTACTCACAAGACATCATATGGATCATGATCAGAGATGAAATAATGATGTGTAACAATCTGAACATAAACGATAATTCAATGGTTCACTCAATAGCATCAACCACAAGGAGTAATCAACACCAGGAAAGTTTCCCCTAAGAACTATGCAAGATTCAACCCAATTGTTACATCGGTATGAAGTGGCGATGATGGTGTTGGTGGAGATGATGGTGGTGAGGATGATGATGATCCCGATGAAGTCCAGCTTGATGGTGGTGTTGATGGCGACGATCTCCCCTCTCCGGGAAGGAATTCCCCCGACTGAATTCTGTCTGCCGGAGAGATCTTTCTCTCTCGGTGTTTTCTGCCCTGTAGAGGCGGCGAAATCTTTCTGTGGTCACTCCCCGAGTCTTAGGGTTTCGGGAGGATAATATACGCCATAGGGGAGAGCCAAGAGTGGACCAGGGCGGCCACACCACCTGGTGGCACGACCTAGGGTGGCCCGCGCCAGGGGGTGGTGTGGGCCCCCTGTGGCCCATCTCCACTTCCCCTTCTGGCAATCTTCGTCTTCTAGAAAAATAGAATTTCCATGTATTTTCCAGGATTTTCTGATCTTTGCGAATTTCGCGTCCAAACAACACCTTTTCCATTAGAATCCTGACTGCAGCGGTCCATGCTCTAAAAGTCATCAACCATGCAAAAATAGATGAAATAACATAAGTATCATCTCTTAATATGAAATATATCAATGAATAATAGTAAATTATGATATAGAATAGTGATGCAAAATGGTCGTATCAACTCCCCCCAAGCTTAGACTTCGCTTGTCCCCAAGCGAAACTGAACTCAATAAACATGACCTCACGTTTATGGAGGGAAGAGTCGATAAAAGAATACAGACAAGAAGCATCACATTCATCAATACATAAATCATAATAGAAGACAACTCACTATTATATAACTTAACTTGCAATAAGTAAAGGAAACACAATAAAGATACATAAAGTAAATCATAATTGGTAATGGCAAACTTAGCTCTTGGTCAAATAATAGTTGACAATTTGTAGGAGTTCACAAATAACTGGTTTTCAATGATAGATTTCCAACTAGTAGACACCATGATAAGAGAAATGTGCAAAACAAGGAACATAAGAAACATGATTGAATAAATCATCATATTAATGAATGAAACACAACAACTCAAAATACTTGCTGAGGTAGAAGGGAATAGGTTTACTGACTCAACTAAAAAGTAAAAGAAAGGCCCTTCGCAGAGGGAAGCAGGGATTTCAAGTTTCATAAAGAGCTTCCAAAAATTATGGTACTTATTAGCTTTCAGCTCTCATTGCCCCTATCATAGGCATCTTTAGGTGATTAAGGTTAAACTGATCAAATATGAGGATATGCTTGACAAGTTGCAAGTTGAAAATCTCATGTCCCTTGAATACGAGGGCCGCTCCTCATGCTACTCAAGTTTAGTCACCGGTAAGTTCTTGTCATAGTAAGTACATGTGTATCATAGAGAACCGCCAACGGGGTACCCCTTGCCCGATGATACGGAAGAATCCCCATATCAAAATGACAAGGCAAGCAGACAACAAGCATCTCAGCAATCTTCTTATTTACCATGGGAATATGGTGCTTTTTCTCCCTTTCCTCTTTTCTCATCTTTTTTTTCTTTTTTCTTTTTTCTCAATCTCTATCTCTTTTTTATAAGAAGAGTGCTTCATAGATGCTCATTATGGTTACGCTGCAGGTTTCCACCATGACAGCATGTATTAGACCGGCGGCCTAGGCGTTTATCTAACACACATACATAACTCCATGGACTTACAAGCTCCCCTTTCATTTCACACCGACGACATCCATAGACAAAAGAGCATGATATCAACTAGGTACAAAGTACCAGCGCAATGTTGAAAGCGTTCCCCATGACAGCATGGTTCTGCTAATTCACAACTTACAAAGCGCAAGCATATAAGCAACATAGATGGGCACAATGGTTCAAGTTTATTAAGTGCAAGAAAGTAAAGTGTGCCATCAAGTTTGTGAGAGCTTTAATCACTAATTTTCACATAACAAGTTTAATTCGGAAGGTAGATAAAAACATGAATTTACTTGGAATAGCAATAATGCTAATAGGTAGGTATGGTGAACACAAATGGCATAGGTTTTGGTTTAAGGATTGGATGCACGAGAAGCATTCCCTCTTAGTACAGGTTTTTGGCTAGCAAGGTTGGGTAGCAAGCATAAGAGTTGAAGGAAACAAACAAACATACAAATGATAAAAACAAACATGCAATCTTCCTCGGAAGCACAAAAGATCTTTACTAGAGAATACTAAACTTATGAGCAAATCAAGAAAGAAAGATGATGAAATTATATTTCTTTAAGAGTATTTTTTATATTTTTTATTCAATTCTCAAAATAGTGTTGCTACTGACCAAGCCGGGTTTGCCAAAACCAACTAAATTAACTCAATGATCCCAAAGTGATACCAATACTAATGACAAGATCAATCATATAACCATGAATTGAAAACTAAAATAAGATATGCAAAAGAGTGAATGATGGAACTTCTCATTAATATTCCATAACGGCAACTCACACCAAGGGATACATAGATATCTAACGAGAGAGTGGACACTTCCATAATGCAAACCATCCTACATGATAACTTCTCTATTCATGATATGACTCTACTAAAAAGGTAAAAAGATAGAAGATAGTGATGTGATACCGTGGCACTCCCCCAAGCTTGGAACAAACCAAGGGGATGCCAGAACATGATGACGAATCACTCCTTCGGTGGTGGTGGTATTCTCTTGATGAGATTTTTGATTAGTTTCCCCAATTCCTCAATCTCGAAGGTGAGAGTACGAATCAACTCCGAGTTTTGCTCAGTGCGGCTCATGATCATGTTGGATTGCGAATTCCAGCTCGTACGATTCTTTTCCTACTCTTCCTCCTTGAAGTCTTCTTTTCCTGCATGGTTAGAACGAGGCATATCCCAATTGGAGGGTAGTTTCTCCTTGGGCATATTCTGGAACTGATGCTCATGGATAAGGGTATGGAAGGGATTCTTGGTGCATGGAGGAAGTGACCGTGGAGCCAAACAGTGACGCGGAGGCTTCCCTCCAGTTGACATCTCTTTTGAACCTGGCAGGGTTTGCCACCACTCCAATGCTTGCAATGGTAGTGCCGGTGTGCGGATGCTGGCTTTTCTTTGCCTCCTCTTCATCTTCACTCTTGATCTCCTTATCCTCCCCGTGGTCTTGGAGATCTTCCTCCATAGGCTCCTTTCCCTTATCCTTGGCGGAGACCATTGTGCTTCTAAACTTTTAAGAATAGTTCCTGGTAGAAACAGATCGAAACAAAAATACAACGAGAACATGATATACGAACCTCGGGGATCCGAGGGATTATATATTACAAAATTTTACAACAAAAGGAAGGTACTGGGAGAAAACGGGCCAGAGGCGGAGTCCGGTGCGGCCACACCGCCTGGTGGCGCGGCCTGGGGTGGGCCCGTGCCACAGGGTGGTGTGAGCCACCCAGGCTCCGCTTCCGTCCCTCTTTCGCTTTGTTGCTTTCCTTGTTGGATAAAAACTGCAAAAATATAACTAGACAGATTTTTCGTGGAACTTTTCTTACCAGAACTTTTACCTATTCGAAAATGGACTCTACAGGTCTCTGAATTTGGTCTTTGATAAATTTTTCCGGAGTTACCACTTGAATAGCATCAATATCTTCAATGTAAGAATCTCCAGCAATATAGTGCTTGATTCGCTGACCATTCACCCCTTGTGTAGTGTTATCTTTTAAAGAAGAAATTTTTATTGCTCCTGAACGAGACACTTCTTCAATAACAAAAGGTCCTTCCCATTTTGAAAGTAGTTTCCCTACAAAAAATCCGAGACGAGACCTATACAATAGAACTTTCTCACCAACATGGAATTCTCTCTTAAGAATTCGCCTGTCATGCCATCTTTTAACCTTTTCCTTAAAGAGTCTAGCATTCTCATATGCTTCACTCCTCCATTCATCCAACGAACTTAAGTCAAATAATATTTTTCACCAGCAAGCTTACAGTCTCTATTAAGTTTTTTAACTGCCCAATAAGCTTTGTGTTCTAATTCTAAAAGCAGGTGACAAGCTTTCCCATAAACCATTTTGTAAGGAGACATCCCCATAGGATTTGTATAGGCAGTCCTATAAGCCCATAAAGCATCGTTCAACTTTTTATCCCAATTGTTTCTAGATCTATTAATAGTCTTTTGCAAGATGGATTTAATTTCTCTATTTGATAACTCTACCTGTCCACTAGTTTGGGGATGATAAGCTGAAGCAATTCTATGATTAACATCATATTTAGCAAGGGTCTTTCTAAGACCACCATGAATGAAATGAGAACCTCCATCAGCCATAAGATACCTAGGCACTCCAAACCTAGGAAAGATAACATCCTTAAGCATTTTTAGAGAGGTCTCCGCATCAGCACTCTTCGTAGGTATGGCTTCTACCCACTTAGTAACATAATCAACGACAACAAGAATATGAGTATAACCTTTTGAGGGAGGAAAAGGACCCATAAAGTCAAATCCCCAACAGTCAAAGGGTTCAATAACTAGAGAGTAATTCATAGGCATTTCATTGGGTCTAGAAATATTACCAACACATTGACACTCATCACAGGATATGACAAATGTTCTTTCATCTTTAAGAAGGGTAAGCCAGTAAAAACCTGATTATAGCCCCTTTTGCGCAGTTCTATGTCCCGCATCATGTCCTTCATAGGCACTACCATGACATTTCAACAATATATCCTTTTGTTCATATTCTGGAACACATCTTCGCATAATACCATCCACTCCTTTATATAAATGTGGGTCATCCCAAAAATAATGCCTCAAATCGTAAAATAACTTCCTTCTTTGTTGAGCTGTAAAAGTTGGGGGCAAATACTTGGACACAATAAAGTTAGCATAATCAGCATACCAAGGGCTCCCTCGCGAGCTTACCCCTACTGCAACCAACTGTTCATTTAGGAAACTATCATTAACAGTCATATGATCAAAAGAGATGTTTTCCAATCGAGATAAATTATCAGCTACAGGATTTTTAGCACCTTTCCTATCTACAATATGTAGGTCAAACACTTGTAAGAGTAGCACCCATCTAATAAGCCTAGGCTTAGCATCTTTCTTTGTCATAAGGTACTTAATAGCAGCATGATCAGTATGAATGGTAACCCTTGAGTCAACAATATAAGGTCTAAACTTATCACAAGCAAAGACAATGGCTAAGAATTATTTTTCAGTAGTAGCATAATTCCTTTGAGCAGCATCAAGAGTCTTACTAGCATAATGGATAACATTTAAATTTTTATCTATTCGTTGCCCAAGGACAACACCTACAGCAAAATCACTAGCGTCACACATTATTTCAAAGGGTAAGCTCCAATCAGGTGGTTGAACGATAGGAGCAGTAGTTAAATCCTTGTTTAGAGTTTCAAAAGCTTTCTTACAATCATCATCAAAGACAAAGGGTAGATCCTTTTGAAGAATATTAGTGAGGGGTTTTGATATATTAGAGAAATCTTTAATAAACCTTCTATAGAAACCAGCATGACCAAGGATACTACGAATACCTTTGACGTCTCTTGGACAGGGCATTTTCTAAATTGCCTCAACTTTAGCTCTATCAACTTCTATGCCTCTTTCGGAAATCTTATGTCCAAGGATAATCCCTTCGTTCACCATGAAGTGGCATTTCTCCCATTTAAGAACAAGATTAGTTTCTTCACATCTCTGCAAAACTTTATCAAGTTGTGTAGACAATTATCAAAAGAAGTTCCATATACGAAGAAGTCATCCATGAACACTTCCACAATTTCCTCACAAAAACCATGAAAGATAGCATACATGCATCTTTGAAAAGTAGCAGGAGCATTACATAAACCAAAAGGCATACATCTATAAGCATAGGTTCCATAAGGGCATGTAAAAGTAGTTTTTTCTTGATCTTGTTGTTTAACAGCAATTTGAGAGAAACCATAGTATCCATCAAGAAAACAAAAAATGGGTCTTTTTAGACAAACTTTCTAACATTTGATCAATAAAATGAAGTGGGTAATGATCTTTCTTAGTAACTTTGTTAACTTTTCTGAAATTCAATGCACATCCTATAACCTACTACTATTCTTTGGGGAATAATCTCATCATTATCATTAGGAACAATGGTAATTCCCCCTATTTTAAGGACACAATGAACATGACTAACCCATTCACTATCAGCAATAGGGTAAATAATACCAGCATCAAGGAGTTTTAATACCTCATTTCTTACCACTTCCTTCATCTTTGATTTAAACGACGTTGATGTTTTACCACTGGTTTTGCATCTGGTTCTATATTAATAGGATGCTGACATATAGTTGGAGAAATTCCCTTTAAATCATCCAGAGTATAGCCCATAGCTCCTCGGTGTTTCTTCAATACCTCCAATAATCTTTCCTCTTCCTTCCCTGAAAGTTTAGAACTAATAATAACAGGATATATTTTATTGTCATTAATGTAAGCATATTTAAGATCATCGGGTAAAGGTTTTCGATCGAAAACTGGATCCGTTTTAGGTGGCAATGTGGTACCCAAATCTTCCACAGGCAAGTTATGCTTAAGCATCTCTGGTTGACGACGAAGAATCTCATCAATCTCATTTCTTTCTTCCATGAAGATTTCACTTTCGTGGTCTTCCATAAATTGATGTAAAGCACTGTTAGGAGCAAGAGAAATATAAGCAAGTTGTTCAACTCTAAAATCCTCATTATGGGTTTCATTTTCACAAGGTTCTTTAGTAAATTTTGAAAAATTAAACTCATAAGATTCCCCATCAAATTTAGTCAAGATTTTCTCCCTTTTGGAGTCTATAATGGCTCCACATGTACTCAAGAAAGGTCTACCAAAAATGATGGGATAGGTTTTACTAGCAGCTGAACCAAGTACTAGAAAATGAGCAGGATATTTAATCTTACCACAAAGAACTTCTACATCCCGTACAATACCAATTGGAGAGATGGTCTCTCTATTAGCAAGGTGAATAACCACATCAATCGCTTCTAGTTCGCAGGGACCGATTTCATGCATATATTTTTAAAGCTCATAAGGGATATCACTTGAACTTACACCAATATCACATAATCCATAATAGCAATGATCACCGATTCTAACAGAAAGCATAGGGACACTAGCCTTTTTAGTTCTATTAGGATGCGAGACAAGATTAGAAGCATCCTCACAGAAGACTGTGTGTCCATCTTCTACACTTTTAGTGACAAGGTCTTTCACAATTGCTACAACAGGTTCAATGTTTATTTGTTCATCAGGTTTTACAGTTCTCTTTGCACTTTTATTGATTACACTAGTTATCATAGGATGCTCCTTTACCTTATCCGGGAAGGGTATTTTCTCGATATAAGGTTCAGGTAGAATGTGATCAATAGTGCAAAATTCAGTACTCCTAACAGGAACACAATCAACAATATCTTTATATGGTGCATGATACTTGTTCCATCCCTTTTTTGGGATTTCAATATAAGAAGCAAAAGCCTTAAAACAATTTGTAATAACTTGAGAATCAAGACCATAAGCATTACTAATATTTTGAAAGTCATCAGTTCCCATAAAAGATTCAATGCATTCATAATCATAATTTATACCTGACTTTCTTCCTTTGTTATTTTCCCATGCTTCAGCATTGTCTTGAATACGGTCTAGAAGATCCCATTTAGCTTCTTCTTCCATGCGTGTAAATGATCCAGCACAAGAAGCATCTAATAAATCCTTATCATGAAGAGAAAGTATTGCATAAAAGTTATTGATAATATTATTGTGAGGAAGCTCATGAATGGGACATTTGAGCATTAGTAACTTCAATCTCCCCCAAGCTTGAGATGTACTCTCTCCATCAAGAGGCCAAATTTTTTATATTTGATTCTGATCTTTATGAATCTCACTAGGAGGATAAAACTTTGAATAAAAGAGAGGTACTATTTCCTCCCATTCAAGACCTTGACCATTCTTCAGTAGCCTATACCATTCTTAAGCTCTTCCTTTCAGTGATAATGAGAATAACGTCTTCTTGACTTGATCTGTTGTAATACCTGCACACTTGAACAACACGCATAATTCGTGTATAAAGAGCAAATGATCACCAGGATGGACAGTTCCATCTCCAACTTAATAGTTATCCATAACACGATCAATAAATTCTTGTAGGTATTTTAAAAGTATCATTCTCAACAGGTGGTGGTTCATCTACTACCTTAGCAGTGGTAGTAGCAATACAAAATAAGAAACTCAGCGAATTATCCATAATGAAAATAAAGCAACTAACAGAAGTAAACAATACTCACAGTAGAAGTTTCCTTTACCAGTTCCACTCTCCAATAGTGCTTCACTCCCCGGCAACGGCGCCAGAAAATAGTCTTGATGACCCACAAGTATAGGGGGTGTATCGCAGTATTTTCGATAAGTAAGAATGTCGAACCCAACGAGGAACAGAAGGTGTTGGCGAATGGCTTGGAGCAGGAATTCTCTGTAAATACTTAGCAAACAGATTGTTAGGGTTTTTGATAATGCAGGTAAATAAAGTACGAGTAAATAAAAGACAATAAAAATAAATGCAGCAAGTGGCCCAATCCTTTCTTTAGCAAAGGACAAGCCGGTTGTATTACTTAAGATGACCAAACGTTCTCGAGGACACATGGGAATATCGGCAAGTGCTTTCGCTTCATATAGTTGATTAATCTTCTTTAGTTTGCTAAGTATTGTGTGGGTGAACCTGTGCTAATGTACCGACCTTCCTAGGACTAATACATACTTGTGATTATACCCCTTGCAAGCATCCGCAAGTACAAGAAATTAATTAAGGTAGAAACCTAACCACAACTTTAAACTCTAAGACCTTGACGTCCTTTGTGCAAAGGTTTCCTAACGGGGGTTCAGGTTTCTATAACTTCGGCAACCCCTACGATTAGTAGCCAAATACACAATGCATTCCCCTAGGCTCATATAGGTGAAGTGTCATGTAGTCGACGTTCACATGACACCACTAGAAGAAATACACCACAACTTAAATATCAAACCATGGAATCTTTCTCAACACAATTCCACTACTAACAACATGACTTCTCCCATGTCCTCAAGAACAAAACAAACTACTCACAAGACATCATATGGATCATGATTAGAGATGAAATAATGATGTGTGACAATCTGAACATAAACAATAATTCAATTGTTCACTCAATAGCATCAACCACAAGGAGTAATCAACACCGGGAAAGTTTCCCCTAAGAACTATGCAAGATTCAACCCAATTGTTACATCGGTATGAAGTGGTGATGATGGTGCTAGTGGAGATGATGGTGGTAATGATGATGACGATGATCCCGATGAAGTCCAGCTTGATGGTGGTGTTGATGGCAACGATGTCCCCTCTCCAGGAAGGAATTTCCCTGGCAGAATTATGTTTACCGGAGAGATCTTTCTCTCTCGGTGTTTTCTGCCCCGTAGAGGTGGCGGAATCTTTCTGTGGTCGCTCCCCGAGTCTTAGGGTTTTGGGAGGATAATATATGCCAGAGGGGAGAGCTAGGAGTGGACCAGGGCGACCACACCACCTGGTGGCGCGGCCTGGGGTGGCCCGCGCCAGGGGGTGGTGTGGGCCCCTGTGGCCCATCTCCACTTCCCCTTCTGGAAATCTTCGTCTTCTGGAAAAATAGAATTTTCCATGTATTTTCCCGGATTTTTTCCGATCTTCGCGAATTTCGCCTCCAAACAACACCTTTTCCATCAGAATCCTGACTGTAGCGGCCATGCTCCAAAAGTCATCAACCATCCAAAAATAGATGAAATAACATAAGTATCATCTCTTAATATGAAATATATCAATGAATAACAGTAAATTATGATATAGAATAGTGATGCAAAATGGACGTATCAGTGGCCGCCATGACTTGGGGCCGTGTGGCGTTCTGCATTGGTGGCATCACATCGGGTGCCCTCATCTTCGAAAGATCTAGGCATGTGTAGCTTAGCCACTGCTGGAGAGGACACCTCGGTGGGTTTAGCCGTACCAATAGTGGCTAGAGGGTGGGTCCCGTGAGCGGCAGTGGAGCTGTTGTTTACGAGATGGTGTAGGTCGGGGGTGCCTCTAAAGATGGGATCTTTCGCTTGTGCAGTCTGGGTGACTCATCGCCGTTAGGACTAGAGTAGGGGCTCCCTTGGTTTCCTCGTCTCTTCTATGTTTGATCCCTACAACGCCATGTGTGACAAGTTGACCTAACCTCCACTCCATCATCAAGAATGTCCTGTGAGGAAGATGTCCTCACTTTTTGATTCCTTGGTGCTTTTCTGCTGCTATGGTTGTATCACAGTGAGTGTTTTGCTACCACCTAAATGTCGTTGTAGTCTCCAGTAGGTCCATTCATACTCTCCATCATATATTGGTGCTCTCGGCTCCTAGGGTTGATGACCGGGAGGTTACCGTTGACGTGTCTAGAGATGCTTTCTAGAGTGGTGTGTGTGTGGAGAAAGCCCGACGGTTCGGGCAAGGCCTTGCCCAGTCTTTCTGGTGCTGATGACGACGATGCTCTTAGGCACCAATTTCCTCCTTAGAGGCGTCTCCATTGAGCCCTGTCTTTGTCACAATCATGGTTGGATGCCTCTAGGTGAAAACCTAGATCCTTAACAGGTCGCATGACGACGTCACTTAGGAAGGGTCGGCCCTTGGGGGGGAGGTCTGGAGGGGCGTCCGCCCCGGCCCCAAAAATATTGGGGGCCCTTCCCAGGGATTGCTTTATATATGGCCTAATGTAGATCCAAAAAATTATACTACCTCCATTCCAGAGCTTAAGCCTTTTTTTAAAAAGTCAAACTATTTAAAGTTTGACAAAGTTTTTTTTAAATGTTAATATTTACAATATAAAAACCATACCCGTTGATAAATCATGAAACATATTTTCACATGGGCATCTATATAATATCATAGTTTGTGATAGTTTTTCTAAAAGTTTGGTCAAACTTTCTGTAGCTTGACTTTTTTTAAAAGGCTTAAGCTTTGTGACGGAGGTAGTAGAGAATAGCGGTGCAACGTCTCCATTGGGCTAGATTGGGGCCTTTTCACGTCAAAGAAAATAAAGGCGAGAGACTATGCAATCAGATCTAGCGACATGGACTGTCTAGCAACTCTCATTTTGGCTGTTACCCTAACTCATCTTCTCGATAGTAAAAAGGGGAATCACATCTCTCAATAAAAAGGGGGAATCACAATTAACGTTGTAGAACACTGGCAACCGATCACCCGTCGCACATCGCCTATAATTGTCTTGGTCGTTTCCCAAGGACGGTCGTTCACCAACGGTATGATTCTAGTTTGCGCGAAAGGTATCAAAACATTTAGTCCCACTACCCAATTCTCTGAATCTATATGAACTTGATCGATGTATGCCCTAATTCTAGGCTTCTACTTCTGATTATTACCTAGTTTTCTTACTTTGAGTGTAATTAACTGGTTATGGCGTCTAAATCTGATGCTGAGAATAGGAAAAGAGGAAGTAAAAACACAAATTGATAGAATCACATAGAGGATCTCTTCATAAATTTTTGAAGAGCAACGCGAGCATTTCGAGAAAGCCAGATGAGTTGGTGCTAGTTCGGTGGGAAATGGAGTAATGTTGATCTAGAATATGATATGGGTACGGAGGAAAACATTGACATCAACACGGGTGATGAAAATGTGAGAGATCATGAGCACATATTTAATTCATCTCCTGTAAAATCTGCTAGTGCTAATGAGGAAACGGTTAGAGTCAGAGAAGTGCTATCCTAATAATTTTATTTCTATCGGATCTTACTAACTATGTCCATGATTGTTGCATCATTAGAAAGAAGATTTTCAAAGTTGAAATTACCGAAGAACTATTTGAGATCAGTAATGTCTCAAGAGGTTAAATGGTTTGATAACTCTTTTCACCGGGAAGAAGTTATTGGACAAGATTGATTGCATCTTCGGTGACTTTGCTTCTATGAATTTACGGAGAAAATTTTAAGGTAAACTATAAAGATTGTTATTTTTATATGGATATTGCATCTAGGTACACTTGAAGTCTATTTTTTATCATTTCATACATGCATATAAAAAAAATTATAGTAAGAGGCCCGATATTTTAATTTTGCCCCGGGCCCCGAAATCTCAGGACCGGCCCCGACTCTTGGGTTGTGTTTCTCTTCTTGAAGGCGTTGCCGCTTGAGACCTTAATCTCCGTCGTTCTCTTGGTTACTCGCTGTGTGGTCACTGTTTAGATGGAGACTCTACCTTGTAGTTGCTTGGTGGGGATTCCGGCATAGCTACCAGCGACATCCTCAGCTTCTCAATTGATCGAGACGAAGACCTCAAACGTCGAACCATCATATCTTAGCTTATCATAGTTGTTCTCTTCTTTTTTGGTTGTTGTTTTTCTTTGGTACGTGTGTTTATATTGTAAGCTGGCAAACCCAGCGTCAATCGTGGTTGTAATGACTTTGCTAGCTTTTTCTACGGATTTGCTAGTTCTCAGGTGCCTGAGAACTTCTTAAGTCTCAGTCATCTCTTTCACTGTTCAATTTATGTCATGATTTGTGCAAAGTGGAAGTTACACCTAGGATGTAACTGAGAATTTAATGAGTAGCAACTAGGTTGCAACTGAGAATTAGTATAAATCTTATGAGTTGCAACTAGGTTGCAACTAAGAATTAGTACAAATCTTATGAGTTGCAACTGAGAATTAGCATAAATATGAGGATGACATCAGCGACTTAGACATAAGAAGTTCTCGGGTGCCTGAGATCTAGGCACTCCCCTTTTTTTAATTTAAAGTCGGTCTCTTGGAGCCTTTCATTAAAAAAACTCTCTGAAAAAATTTAATAGGCAGCGAATTGACCGAAGATTGCCTGGGTGGGTGATGCGCTCGACGATCGACGTAGAGCTCGTTGGGAACCCCAAGAGGAAGGTATGATGAGCACAGCAGAAAGTTTTCCCTCAAGTAAGAAACCAAAGTTTAATCGAACCAGTAGGAGCAAGGAAACACCCCAAAGGTGTTACTAGCTGACCTTTGGCAGGGCGCACTACCGGTGCTAGTAGCAACATGGAGACCTGCACAACACAACCACAGAACTTTGTCCCCAACTTGCGATGAGGTTGTCAATCTCACCGTGTTTTGTGGAAAACAAAGGATTAAACGTATCGAATGGAAAGAAGTAAAAGTTTGCAGAAAGTAAACACAAAGCAGTAAACAGTTGTAGATTGTATGTAAAGTAAAAGGACCGGGATCCATAGTTCACTAGAGGTGGCTCTCCTTAGATAGATAACATGCTGGGTGAACAAATTACAGCGGGGCAATTGACAAACACCGAGAAAGCAATACATGCATATACTAATCATCTTGACTCCTTTGAGACTTGATTGGGCATTACAACGTAATACATAGACCGCCATCCAACTGCATCTATGACTAATAATCCACCTTCAGGTTATCATCCGAACCCCCTCTAGTATTAAGTTGCAAGCAACAGATTATTGCTTTACGAACTGCGTGTAAAGTAAACAATACAATTGTTCTATGTACAAAGGATCGTTGTTTTCTCCCTAGTAGCAACAGCACATCTAGTACCTTAGAGATTTCTATCACTTCCCTAGATTACCAGAGGCATGAACCCACTATCGAGCATAAATACTAACTCTTGGAGTTGCTAGCATCTACTTGGCCAAGATAGCTACTAACAACGGAAAGCATGCAAGATCTCAAATAACAAAGACATGATAGAATCAATAATCAATCTAAAATAGCATCTCAATATCCATCGGATCCCCGCAAACACAACATGTATGGATTACAAATAGATGACCTTGATCATGAACGGAGCTCACAAGATCTAAACATGAAAGCACAAAGGAGGAGAAACCAGCCATCTAGCTACTACATGGATCCGTAGTCCAAGGATGAACTACTCACGCATCACACCGGAGGCTTGCATGGTGATGAAGAAGGCCTCCAGGGTGAATTCCCCTCTCCGACAGGGTGCCGAGAAGAGCTTCAGATCCCCCCGATCTAGGGACAGAGACGACGGCGGCTACAGACTCTTTCGTGGATTTTTGATCGGGTACTTAGGGTTTTCGTCCCGAGAGAAACTTATAGGCGAAAGGAGAGGCTGAGGGGGTGCTGGGGTCGGCCAGACCACCCCCTGGCGCGGGCCAAGCCTGGCCGCGCGGCCAGGTGGTGTGGCTGGCCCCTGGCCCCCTCCGTCTTGTATTCTGGCACTTGATCCCTTCCGAAAAAATAGGCACTCTGACTTTTATCCCGTCCAATTCCGAGAATATCCATTTTCTGACTTTCCTGGAACCAAAAACAGCAGAAAACAGGCAGCTGACACTGTGGATCTTGTTAATAGGTTAGTCCAAGAAATCATAATAAAAGTACTCCAAAGTTGGAACAAAACACAAGAAAGTGGATAAAACTAAGCATGGAACATCAAAAATTATAGATACATTTGCAATGTATAAACATCCCCAAGCTTAACTCCTGCTCGTCCTCGAGTAGGTAAGTGATAAAAAGAAAGAATTTTTGAGGTGACATGCACCATCAAAGACTTGATCAAAGTATTTGCAAAACACTCAAAGCTGGGATCATAGTACTTCAATCATAACATGAAAGACAAAGTTCTAGCAATAAGCAAAGAGACTATGATGCAACATGAAAAGCACAAACAAAAGATTCATGAATAATAATGCTTTGCAAGACGTTTGTTTGTTTCACATAAAGAAAACCTAGCATAATAGTATTCAGCTTGTCCCTCAATAGAGTAGCAAATATAAATGCATAGGACACCTTCAAAGTTCATAAGAGTGACTAGATACAATAGTTTCAAACAAGCAATAAAAAGTTATGCATCAATCAACTAGTCTTGGGACAATGCACATAGAACTAAGAATGGCCACTATGCTCTCAAAGTAGGTGCATAAAGATAGAAGGTGGAGACTCAATGTAATGGTGGAAGACAGGCCTTTTGTAAAAGGAAGTAGGGATGCAAGTCTCATAAAGAGCTTCCAAAAATTATGGTACTTGTAGTTTTCAGCTCTCATTGCCCCTATCATAAGCATCTTAGAGGTGACTAAGGTTAAAGTGACACAACTAAGAGGATATGCTTGACAAGTTATAAACCAAAATCTCATGCCCCTTACTTACGAAGACCGATCCTCATGCTACTCAACTTCAGTCACGAGTAAGCTCTTGTCATTGTAAGTATATGTGTATCATTAAGAACCGCCAACGGGGTACCCCTTGCACATGATACGGGAGCTTTCCCATAATCAAAATGACAAGGCAAGCAGACAATGAACATCTCAACGATCTTTTTATTTGCTATTTGCATAGGTTTTTATTGAGGCTGCTTCATAGAGTGCTCATTATGGTGATGCTGCAAGTTTCCACCATGATTAGGCATGGCTTAGGCTAGCGGCCCAGGCGTTTCTCTAAAACACATACAAACTCCACGATCTTACAAGTTCCACTTTTATTTCACACCGCCGGGATCCGTAAGCAAAAGAACATAATATCAACGGGGTACAAAGTACAAGTGCAATGTTGAAAGCGTTCCCCATGAAACATGGTTCTGCTAATTTCAACTTATAAAGCGCAAGCATATACGCAACAAATAAGGACCCAATGGTTCAAGTTTATTAGAGGCAATAAAGTAAAGTGTGCCATCAAGTTCGTGAGAGCTTTAATCACTAGTTTTCTCATAACAAGTGGAAGGTAAACAAAAGCATGAATATACTTGGAATAGCATAAGCTAATAGGTAGGTATGGTGGACTCTTTGGAAAAACTTGGTTTAGGGAGTTGGATGCATGAGTGGAACTCATACTTGTTGTGGAGGCTAGCAAAAGACTGAGAGCGACAAACTGAGAGAGCAATAATGGCCATAATCATGCAGAGCGACAAAACATCATTGATCAAAGCATAAAGTGATACTACAAGTTGAAAACTAAAGGATCATAAAGTCTATGGTGACTTGAGATAGTCATAACATGGTGTGAGCATGTGCCAAGTCAACCCAAATAAAGCATCAAAGGAGAATACCACTATACTATGCTTTAATATGCTAAAACAACGCATGATTTATCCAAGGCACATTAAGCAATCTCAATTGTTTATAACAAGTCATGCTACAGCAAAAAATACTAAGCATAAAGCCAAAACAATATCAAGCATGGCATGACAAAGCATAGGACACCGTAAAAAACGAGCTCTTTTTACCACAAAAGTATGAACTTTCCTACTCTTTTCCAAACCAAACCTAACTATTTGCAAACCAACGTATGAAAGAGGGGGTCCAACCAACTTATTCAGAAAACAAGCAAACCAAGCAATCTAAAAAGCAAAACGAAAATGAGAAAGAAGACGCTCCAAGAAAAACACAACTGTGCATGAAACAATAAAAATAAAGCGTTTGGAAGAAACCTGGATTTTTATTGATGAAGAAGGGGATGCCTTGGGCATCCCCAAGCTTTGACGCTTGTACTTCTTGGATATTTCTTGGGGTGACACATGTGGCATCCCCAAGCTTGAGATTTAGTCCATCCTTCATCTCATTACTCATTCCTTCCATACACCTGAAATTTTTCCTTCATACAAAACTTCACACAATCTCATTAGCAACATTAGTGCACCTAAGATAAATAAGTCTCAAGGTTCAGTTCTAACACCAAATAACTTCGATTAGAACACTAGCTACTATAGCACTTCCCTCAAAAAGCTCAATTCCCCAAAGGAACTCAAGAAGGAACTAATAAGAAGCAAATGCAGAAAATGGCAGAAATCTGTCAAAACAGACCAGCAGGTAAAGACGAATTTTTTCGAAGACGTTATGTTGCTCAAATAAAAACGTGCTGAACTAACGGAAGTTAGATAACAACCTGGGGCAGAAACACAAAACATTACAGCTCAATCCGACGTACAGAGCTCTCTCAGGAATTTTTACGGTGAAGCACAGAAATCTGTTTCGGGACAACAACTTTCCCAATCATTACTTCACTCTCATTAGAGGTTAGTCTTGGCACAAAAAGCAAATAAAAATGATAAGGAGAGGTTATTACAGAGGTAATAACTTCCAAGACTCAACTAAAACTCTTGGGTTATCTCCCAACAAGTACTTTTCTTTAACGCCTTTAAGTTAGGCATAAGAACTAAAGAAAGAATCAAGTGTTCTCAAATGAAGAAGCATTAAGGCCAAATTTTGTTTTCATAGGAGAAGAAAAATAAATCTTTTATCTCTTTTTAGGAAAGTGTTCTATACCTTTCTTGAGTGGGAGTTGATATTTAATGGTGCCTTCTTTCATATCAATGATGGCACCAACAGTTCTAAGAAAAGGTCTTCCCAAAGTAATAGGACAAGAAGCATTGTATTCAACATCCAAAACATAGAAATCAACGGGGACATAGGAATCATTAACCATAATAAGAACATCATTAAGACTCCCCATGAGTTTATTTTTAGCATTAGCATCAAGTGGGACATTCAAATAACAATCTTCAAGAGGAGGCAAATCAAGCATATCATAAATCCTTTTAGGCATAATAGAAACACTACTATCAAGATCACATAAAGCTTTGAAATCAAAGTCATTCACTTTCATATTAATGATGGGTTCCCAACCATCCTCTTGCTTTATAGGAATAGAAGCTTTATGTTTCATCTTTTCTTCTTTAATCTTTATGAGAGCATCAGTAATGTGTTTTGTAAAGGCCATGTTCATAGCACTAGCATTAGGACTTTTAGCTAGCTTTTGTAGGAACTTAATAACTTCAGAGATGTTGCAACCATCAAGATCAAAATCAAATTTACCATCTAAAGTAGTAGAACTATTACTAGCCTCAACAGTAGTGGTGGTAATAGTAGAAACACTAATGTTTCTAGCAATTTCATCTTCTCTTTCCCACTTAGCATGTAATTCAGCTAATAGTCTAACATTTTCATCAATTCTTACTTGTATAGCATTAGTAGCTGCAAAGAGATTCTCATTAGTTTCAGGTTTAGCAGCCATTTTATTCAAAGTAGATTGAGCTTCAGCCAAAGATGCTATATTTCTTTCAGCATTAGAGAGTTTTTCCTCAATAGTTTTATTGAAAGAAGTTTGTTTACTAATAATCTCTTTAAGCATAACTTCAAGTTCAGAGGGGGCACTCTTATTGTTGTTGTAAGAATTTCCATAAGCATTACCATTGTTGGGAGGATATGGCTTATAATTGTTGCTACCAAAATTGTTCCTATAAGCATTATTACCATAAGCATTGTTGCGAAAGTTGTTATTTCTTATGAAGTTCACATCAACTTGCTCTTCGTGAGCAACCAAAGAGGCTAAAGGAACATTATTTGGATCAATATGGGCTTTCCCATTAACAAGCATAGACATAATAATATCAATCTTATCACTCAAGTAGGAGGTTTCCTCAACATAATTAACCTTCTTACCTTGTGGAGCTCTCTCAGTATGCCATCCAGAATAATTAACCATCATATTATCCAAAAGTTTTGTTGCAACACCCAAAGTGATGGTCATAAAGGTACCTCCAGCAGCTGAATCCAATAGGTTCCTTGAAGAATAATTCAATCCTGCATAAAAGGTTTGGATGATCATCCAAGTAGTCAGTCCATGAGTGGGACAATTCTTTACCAAAGATTTCATTCTTTCCCAAGCTTGAGCAACATGCTCATTATCAAGTTGTTTGAACTTCATTATTTCACTTCTCATGGATATAATCTTAGCAGGAGGGTAGTATTTTCCAATAAAAGCATCTTTGCACTTAGTCCAATAATCAATACTATTCCTAGTTAAGGAATTCAACCATTCTTTAGCTTTTCCTCTCAAAGAGAAAGGAAACAATTTAAGCTCAATAATATCACCATCTATATCCCTATGCTTTTGCATCTCACAAAGTTCAACAAAGTTATTTAGATGGAAAGCAGCATCTTCATTACCATTACCAGAAAATTGTTCTCTCATAACAAGATTGAGCAAAGCAGGTTTTATCTCAAAGAAAGTATTTTCAGCCACAGGTGGAGCAATAGGTGTGCTCATAAAATCATTGTTGTTGGTGCTAGTGAAGTCACAAAACTTAGTGTTTTCAAGAGTAGTCATTTTTTTGGGTTTTCAAATAAGAAAACAAACAAGTAAAACTAATTTTTTTTGTGTTTTTTTGAATAACAAAACAAGCAAACAAAGCAAAAAGAAACTAAGAAAAACAAAAACAACAAAGTAAAGAGATTGGTTATGAGGGACTCCCCTTTGTGAAGATGTCCTTGACTCCCCGGCAACGGCGCCAGAAAATATCTTTGATGCGCTCGACGATCGACGTAGAGCTCGTTGGGAACCCCAAGAGGAAGGTATGATGAGCACAGTAGAAAGTTTTCCCTCAATTATGAAACCAAGGTTTAATCGAACCAGTAGGAGCAAGGAAACACCCCAAAGGTGTTACTAGCTGAGCTTTGGCAGGGCGCACTACCGGTGCTAGTAGCAACGTGGACACCTGCACAACACAACCACAGAACTTTGTCCCCAACTTGCGATGAGGTTGTCAATCTCACCGTGTTTTGCGGAAAAGAAAGGATTAAACGTATCGAATGGAAAGAAGTAAAAGTTTGCAGAAAGTAAACACAAAGCAGTAAACAGTTGTAGATTAGATGTAAAGTAAAAGGACCGGGATCCATAGTTAACTAGAGGTGGCTCTCCTTAGATAGATAACATGCTGGGTGAACAAATTACAGCGGGGCAATTGACAAACACCGAGAAAGCAATACATGCATATACTAATCATCTTGACTCCTTTGAGACTTGATTGGGCATTACAACATAATACATAGACCGCCATCCAACTGCATCTATGACTAATAATCCACCTTCAGGTTATCATCCGAACCCCCTCCACTATTAAGTTGCAAGCAACAAATTATTGCTTTACGAACTGCGTGTAAAGTAAACAGTACAATTGTTCTATGAACAAAGGATCGTTGTTTTCTCCCTAGTAGCAACAGCACATCTAGTACCTTAGAGATTTCTGTCACTTCCCCAGATTACCAGAGGCATGAACCCACTATCGAGCATAAATACTTACTCTTGGAGTTGCTAGCATCTACTTGGCCAAGATAGCTACTAACAACGGAAAGCATGCAAGATCTCAAATAACAAAGACATGATAGAATCAATAATCAATCTGAAATAGCATCTCAATATCCATCGGATCCCCGCAAACACACCATGTATGGATTAGAAATAGATGATCTTGATCATGAACGGAGCTCACAAGATCTAAACATGAAAGCACAAAGGAGGAGAAACCAGCCATCTAGCTACTACATGGATCCGTAGTCTAAGGATGAACTACTCGCGCATCACACCGGAGGCTTGCATGGTGATGAAGAAGGCCTCCAGGGTGAATTCCCCTCTCCAGCAGGGCGCCGGGAAGAGCTTCAGATCCCCCCGATTCAGGGACAGAGACGACGGCGGCTACAGACTCTTTCGTGGATTTTTGATCGGGTACTTAGGGTTTTCGTCCCGAGGGCAACTTATAGGCGAAACGAGAGGCCGAGGGGGTTCTAGGGTCGGCCAGACCACCCCCTGGCACGGGCCAAGCCTGGCCGCGCGGCTAGGTGGTGTGGCCGGCCCCTGGCCCCCCTCCGTCTCGTATTCTAGCACTTGATCCCTTCCAGAAAAATAGGCACTTTGGCTTTTGTCCCGCCCAATTCTGAGAATATTCATTTTCTGACTTTCCTGGAACCAAAAACAGCAGAAAACAGGCAGCTGGCACTGTGGCTCTTGTTAATAGGTTAGTCCAAGAAATCATAATAAAAGTACTCCAAAGTTGGAACAAAACACAAGAAAATGGATAAAACTAAGCATGTAACATCAAAAATTATAGATACATTTGCAATGTATCAGTGGGCAACTCAGGTAATGAACCAAGTAGGCAAGAGCGGCCATGATAATCGCAGTTCTGTTAGCCATCCCTAATATTTTCATTTTTTTTAGAGGGATAATCCCTAAAAGGTCGTTTGATATCTATCATTTGGGTCTAGAATTCTAGATTAATTTTACAATTCCATCCCTATGCTCTTTGGTTGACACATAATTGGGATGTCATTTCATTTGGCAAATCCATTGAAATATCCTCATGTGTGAACCTGATTCCTATCTCAGACCCATCATTTGCAAATTCTGGTGGCAACCAAACATGTGGGTGTTTTTGGAATCATAATATAAAAGGAATGAATACCTGGGTGCGAAACGACCTCTAATATTTTCATGGCATGCATCCTATTTTCACCGTGGCTGACTCCCCCATGTAGCGCATGGCAGCCCATCAAGTATTCAACCATCCCGCCGAGTGTGCCGCGTGCCTGCGTAGGTCCGAGGTTAGGGCATCTCCACCGGGCCGACCCAAACAAGCGACCGAAACGGTCCGTTTCTGTCCGTTTGGGTCGGCCCGCGGTCATATTGGGGTTGCGGTCCGGCCTGTCCAGCCAGCCACGCCCAGTAGCGCGACCCAAATGTCCGCGCCTGGCCATGGACCATGTTGTTTTTTCTGAAATTCAAACCGACAGTGTTCACGCCTAGAATAAACTGGCAAAGTTCATACATAATATATTACATTCAAAACATAAAAAGGGGGGGAAACTAGCCCTAGCCATAGATAGTGACGATCTCCTCGCTGCCGTCGTCGCCGCCCCGTCCATCTATGGATTGAGGTCCATGTACTCTGACAACATCTAGAGGTGTGGTGGGGGCAGACCCAGAGCTAGCGCAGGCACGGGTGCGGGAGGTGCCGGGTGGTCGATGACCTGGCACGTGCAGAGTGTACCACCCAGGCATGGGTGGGGCAGACCACTCTAGTGCGCGCGAAGCAGCCCACCCCGCAGCGACTGTGATGGGGCGGTGGCGCTGGTAGCGGCTTCCCGACGTTGAGCCACCAGGCCGGTGAGCTAGATGGCCTCCTGGAAGCCATCCCACATCCGGTCCTCCTCCCACGAGCTGGCCGTGATTGCCTACTCGAGGAAGGCGTACTCGTCGTAGCCCCGCGCTAGGACCTCCTAGTACTTTGGGGGCAGGTGCGCGGTGGCGGATGTGGAGGATGACCCCTCCTCCTCCTCCTTGACGATAATGTCAACGTCGTCGAGGTAGCATTAGAGTGGCTGACAGTGCCATCGGAGGTGGCCTCGATGGCTGGGAGGGCGCTGGGGCCCCACGTGTTGAACTCATCATGGTAGGTGCTGAGGCGGCACGCCATGTGCTCCCAGTCCAGGAACTCCTTCTAGAACACCGGGTTGTGGTAAGCGCAGTCGTACCCGAAGGCTGGCGGGAGCTTGCGGATGCGGCGGGCTGTCTCCACCATGCCGACTCGTGTAATAACGAGCTCGTTGGGGAACCCCAAGAGGAAGGTATGATGAGTACAGCAGTAAGTTTTCCCTCAGTTATGAAACTAAGTTTATCAATCCAGTAGGAGCAAGGAAACACCTCCAAGGTGTTACTGGCTGGATTTTGGCAGGGTGCACTACCGGTGCCAGCAGCAACGTGGAAACCTGCACAACACAACTACATAACTTTGCCCCAACTTAAAGTGAGGTTATCAATCTCACTGGTTTTGCTGAAAACAAAGTATTTACCGTATTATGTGGAAGAGAGTAATAGTTTGCAGAAAGTAAACAGAAAGCAGTAAACAATTGTAGATTGATGGGTAACAGAAAGGACCGGGGTCCATAGTTCAGTACTGCTGGCTCTCCTTAAGATAGATAACATGTTGGGTGAATAAATTACAGCGGGGCAATTGACAAACATCGAGAAAGCAATACATGCATATACTAATCATCTTGACTCCTTTGAGATTTGATTAGGCATTACAACATTATACATAGACCGTAATCCAACTGCATCTATGACTAATAATCCACCTTCAGGTTATCATCCTAACCCCCTCCAGTATTAAGTTGCAAGCAACAGATAATTGCATTACGCATTGCGTGTAAAGTAAACAATACGATTGTTGTATGAACAAAGGATTGTTGTTTTCTCCCTATTATCAACAACACAACTAGTACCTTAGAGATTTCTGTCACTTCCCCAGATTACTAGAGGCATGAACCCACTATCGAGCATAAATACTAACTCTTGGAGTTGCTAGCATCTACTTGGCCAATATAGCTACTAACAACGGAAAGCATGCAATATCACAAATAACAAAGACATGATAGAATCCCCGCAAACACAACATGTAGGATTACAAATAGATGATCTTGATCATGAACGGAGCTCACAAGATCTAGACATGATAACACAAAGGAGAAGAACCAGCCATCTAGCTACTACATGGACCCGTAGTCCAAGGATGAACTATTCACGCATCACACCAGAGGTTTGCATGGTGATGAAGAAGGCCTCTAGGGTGAATTCCCCTCTCTGGCAGGGTGCCGGGAAGAGCGTCAGATCCCTCCCGATCTAGGGATGGAGATGACGGCGGCTACAGACTCTTTCGTGGATTTTTGATCGGGTACTTAGGGTTTCTGTATCAGAGGCATCTTATAGGAGAAAGGGGAGGCCGAGGAGGTGCCCAAGGCGGCCAAACCACCCCCTAGCATGGGCCAGGGTTGGCCACACGACTAGTTGGTGTGGCGCCCCCCTGGCCCCTCTCCTTCTCGTATTCTGGCTCCGTGTGTCCCACGGTGAAAAACAGACTTTGGTTTTTGTCCCGTCCAATTCCGAGAATATTCATTTTTTGACTCTCCTAGAACAAAAAATAGCAGAAAACAAGCAGCTGGCACTGTGGCTCTTGTTAATAGGTTAGTCCAAGAAAGTGTATAGAAAGTACTCCAAAGTGTGGACAAAACATAAGAAAGTAGAAAACCAAGCATAGAACATCAAAAATTATGGATACGTTAGCAATGTATCAACATCCCGAAGATTAACTCCAGCTCATCCTCGAGTAGGTAAGTGATAAAAAAAGAATAATTTTTGAGGTGATACGCACCATCATAAACTTGATCAAAGTATTTGTAAAACATTGATAGCTGGGATCATAGTACTTCAATCATAATCATGAAAGACAAAGTTCTAACAATAAGACAAAGCAACTATTGTTGCAACATGAAAAGGCACAAACAAAAGATTCATGAATAACAATGCTTTGCAAGACGTTTGTTTGTTTCACATAAAGAAAACATATCTTAGTGGCATTCAGCTTGTCCCTCATAGAGTAGCAAACATAAATGCATAGGACACCTTCAAAGTTCATAAGAGTGACTAGATACAAATAGTTTAAGAACAATCAATATCAAAAATCATGCATCAATCAACAAGTCTTGGGACAATGCACATAGAACTAAGAATGGCCACTATGCTCTCAAAATAGGTGCATAAAGATAGAAGGTGGAGACTCAACATAAAAGTAAAAGAAAGGCCTTCATAGAAGGAAGTAGGGATTCAAGTTTCATAAAGAGCTTCCAAAAATTATGGTACTTATTAGCTTTCAGCTCTCATTGACCCTATCATAAGCATCTTTAGGTGATTAAGGTTAAAGTGACACAACTAAGAGGATATGCTTGACAAGTTATAAGCTGAAATCTCATGCCCCTTACTTACGAAGACCGAACCTCATGCTACTCAACTTTAGTCACAAGTAAGCTCTTGTCATTGTAAGTACATATGTATAATAGAGAACCGCCAATGGGGTATCCCTTGCACATGATACAGGAGCTATCCCATAATCAAAATGACAAGGCAAGCAGACAATGAGCATCTCAACGATCTTTTTATTTGCTATTTGCATAGGTTTTTATTGAGGGTGCTTCATAGAGTGCTCATTATGGTTATGCTACAAGTTTCCACCATAATTAGGCATGGTTTAGGCTAGCAGCCCAGACGTTTCTCTAACACAAATACAAACTCCATGATCTTACAAGTTCTCCTTTATTTCCCACCGCCGGGATCCATAAGCAAAAGAACATGATATCAACTAGGTACAATGTACAAGTGCAATGTTGAAAGCGTTCCCCATGATACATGGTTCTGCTAATTTCAACTTATAAAGCGCAAGCATATACGCAACAAAGATGGACACAATGGTTCAAGTTTATTAAGTGCAAGAAAGTAAAGTGTGCCATCAAGTTCGTGAGAGATTTAATCACTAGTTTTATCATAATAAGTTTAATTCGGAAGGTAGATAAAAACATGAATATACTTGGAATAGCAAATGCTAATAGGTAGGTATGGTGGACTCTTTGGAATAACTTGGTTTAAGGAGTTGGATGCATGAGTGAAACTCATACTTGGTTATGGAGGCTAGCAAAAGACGGGGAGCGACCAACTAAGAGAGCAATAATGGCCATAATCATGTAGAGAGACAAAACATCATTATCAAAGCATAAAGTGATATTACAAGTCGAAAACTAAAGGATCATAAAGGCTATGGTGACTTGGGATAGTCATAACATGGTGTGAGCATGCGCCAAGTCAACCCAAATAAAGCATCAAAGGAGAATACCACAATACTATGCTTTAATATGCTAAAACAATGCATGATTATTCAAAGGCACATTAAGAAATCTCAATTGTTTATAACATGTCATGCTACAGCAAAGATCACTAAGCATAAAGCCAAAACAATATCAAGCATGGCATGACAAAGCATAGGCCACAGTCAAAAACAAGCTCTCTTTACCACTTAAGCATGAACTTTCCTACTCTTTTCCAATCCAAACCAAACTATTTAAAACCAATGTATGAAAGAGGGGGTCCAACCAATTTATTAGGAAACTAAGAAAAGCAAGCAAACGAAACCAAAAACAAAAAACGAAGATGCTCCAAGAACAACACAACTGTGCATGAAACAATAAAAATGAGGTGTTTGGAAGGAACCTGGGATTTTTATTAATGAAGAAGGGGATGCCTTGGGCATCCCCAAGCTTTCACGCTTGTAGCTCTTGGATATTTCTTGGGGTGACACGGGTGGCATCCCCAAGCTTGAGCTTTAGTCCATTCTTCATCTCATTACATCATTCTCTCCATACACCTGAAATTTTTCCTTCATACAAAACTTCACACAATCTTTATTAGCAACATTAGTGCACTCAAGATAATAAGTCTTTAGGTTTAGTTTCAACACCAATAAAAATTCCATCAAAACACAAGCTACGGTAGCACTTCCCTCAAAAAGATAAATTCCCCCAAAGAACTCAAAAAGGAACCAATAAGAAGCAAATGCAAATAATGGCAGAAATCTGTCAATACATACCAGCAGGTAAAAACCAATTTTTTCGAAGACCTTCTGTTGCTCAAATCAAAAGTGTTAAACTAACAAAAGTTAGATAACAACCTAGGGCAGAAGCATAAAAATTCACGCCTCAAAACGACATACAGAGATTTTACACGAATTTTTACGGTGAAGCACAGAAATCTGTTTCGGGACAGCAACTTTCCCAATCATTACTTCTCTCTCATTAGAGGTTACTCTTGGCACAAAAAGCAAATAAAAAGGATAATGAGAGGTTATTACAGAGGTAATAACTTCCAAGACTCATCTAAACCTTTTGGGTTATCTCCCAATAAGTACTTTTCTTTAACGCCTTTAAGTTAGGCATAAGAAGCAAGAAAAAGAATCAAGTGTTCTCAAATGAAGAAGCATTAAGAGCAAATTTTGTTTTCATAGGAGAGGCAAAGGAAATCTCCTCTCTCTTCTTGGGGAAGTGTTCTATACCTTTCTTGAGTGGGAGTTGATATTTAATGGTGCCTTCTTTCATATCAATAATGTCACCAATAGTTCTAAGAAAAGGTCTTCCCAAATTAATAGGACAAGAAGCATTGCATTCAACATCCAAAACATAAAAATCAACAGGGACATAAGCATTGTTAACCATAATAAGAACATCATTAATACTCCCCACAAGTTTCTTTTTAGCATTATCATCAAGTGGGACATTCAAATAACAATCTTCCAATGGTGGCAAATCAAGCATATCATAAATCCTTCTAGGCATAATAGAAACACTACTATCAAGATCATATAAAGCTTTGAAATCAAAATCATTCACTTTCATATTAATGATGGGTTCCCAACCATCTTCTTGTTTCATAGGAATAGAAGCTTTATGTTTCATCTTTTCTTCTTTAATTTTTATGAGAGCATCAGTAATGTGTTTTGTAAAGGCCATATTCATAGCACTAGCATTAGGACTTTAAGAAAGCTTTTATAGGAACTTAATAACTTCAGAGATGTTGCAACCATCAAGATCAAAATCATAATTATCATATAAAGTAGTAGAGCTATTACTAGCCTAAACACTAGTGGTAGTGATAGTAGAAACACTAATGTTTCTAGCAATTTCATCTTCTCTTTCCCATTTAGCATGCAATTCAGCTAATAGTCTAAAATTTTCATCAATTCTAACTTGTATGGCGTTAGTAGCAGCAAAGGGATGCTCATTAGTTTCAGGTTTAGCAGCGATTTTATTCAAAGAAGATTGAGCTTCATCTAATGATGTTATATTTCTTTCAGCATTAGAGAGTTTCTCTCAATAGTTTTATTGAAACCAGTTTGTTTACTAATAAAGTCGTTAAGCATAACTTCAAGTTCAGAGGTAACACTCCTATTATTGTTGTAGGAATTTCCATAAGCATTACCATTGTTGGGAGGATATGGCCTATAATTGTTGTTACCAAAATTATTCCTATAGGCATTATTGCTAAAATTGTTATTTCCTATAAAGTTCACATCAACTTGCTCTTCTTGAGAAACCAAAGAGGCTAAGGGAACATGATTTGGATCAATATGATCCTTCCCATTAACAAGCATAGACATAATAACATCAATTTTATCACTCACGGAAGAGGTTTCCTCAATAGAATTTACCTTCTTACCTTGTGGAGCTCTTTCAGTATGCCATTCAGAATAGTTAACCATCATATTATCCAGAAGCTTTGTTGCAGCACCCAAAGTAATGGTCATAAAGGTACCTCCAGCAGCAGAATCCAATATATTTCTTGAAGAATAGTTCAATCCTGCATAAAAGGTTTAGATAATCATCCAAGCAGTTAGTCCATGAGTGGGACAATTCTTTACCAAAGATTTCATTCTTTCCCAAGCTTGAGCAACATGTTTATTATCAGATTGTTTAAACTTCATTATTTCACTTCTCATTGATATAATCTTAGCAGGATGATAGTATTTTCCAATAAAAGCATCTTTGCATTTAGTCCAAGAATCAATACTATTTCTAGTTAAGGAATTCAGCCATTCTTTAGCTTTTCCTCTCAAAGAGAAAGGAAACAATTTAAGCTAAATAATATCCCCATCTATATCCCTATGCTTTTGCATCTCACAAAGTTCAACAAAGTTATTTAAATGAGCAGCAACATCTTCATTACCATTACCAGAAAATTGTTCTCTCATAACAAGATTGAGCAAAGCAGGTTTTATTTCAAAAAAAGTAGCTTCAGGAACAGGTGGAGCAATAGATGTGCACATGAAATCATTATTGTTGGTGCTAGTGAAGTCACACAACTTAGTGTTTTCAAGAGTAGTCATTTTTTGTGTGTTTAATAAAGAAACAAGCAAACAAAGCAAAAGTAAACTAAGCAAAACAAAAGCAACAAAGTAAAGAGATTCGTTATGAGGGACTCCCCTTGTGAAGATGTACTTGACTCCCCAGCAACGGCACCAGAAAATATACTTGCTGACTCGTGTAATAACGAGCTCGTTGGGGAACCCCAAGAGGAAGGTATGATGAGTACAGCAGTAAGTTTTCCCTCAGTTATGAAACCAAGGTTATCAATCCAGTAGGAGCAAGGAAACACCTCCAAGGTGTTACTGGCTGGACTTTGGCAGGGCGCACTATCAGCGCCAGCAGCAACATGGAAACCTGCACAACACAACCACATAACTTTGCCCCCAACTTATAGTGAGGTTGTCAATCTCACCGGTTTTGCTGAAAACAAAGGATTAATCGTATTGTGTGGAAGAGAGTAATAGTTTGGAGAAAGTAAACAGAAAGCAGTAAACAATTGTAGATTCATGATAAAAGAAAGGACCGGGGTCCATAGTTTACTAGTGGTGGCTCTCCTTAAGATTAATAACATGTTGGGTGATCAAATTACAGCGGGACAATTCACATACATCGAGAAAGCAATACATGCATATACTAATCATATTGACTCCTTTGAGATTTGATTGGGCATTACAACATTATACATAGACCGGAATCCAACTGCATCTATGACTAATAATCCACCTTCAGGTTATCATCCGAACCCCCTCCAGTATTAAGTTGCAAGCAACAGATAATTTCATTACGCATTGCGTGTAAAGTAAACAATACGATTCTTCTATGAACAAAGGATTGTTGTTTTCTCCCTAGTAGCAACAGCACATCTAGTACCTTAGAGATTTCTGTCACTTCCCCAGATTACTAGAGGCATGAACCCACTATCGAGCATAAATACTAACTCTGGGAGTTGCTAGCATCTACTTGGCCAATATAGCTACTAACAACGGAAAGCATGCAAGATCACAAATAACAAAGACATGATAGAATCAATAATCAATCTGAAATAGCATCTCAATATCCATCGGATCCCTGCAAACACAACATGTAGGATTACAATTAGATGATCTTGATCATGAATGGAGCTCACAAGATCTAGACATGATAGCACAAAGGAGAAGAACCAGCCATCTATCTACTACATGGACCCGTAGTCCAAGGATGAACTACTCACGCATCACACCGGAGGCTTGCATGGTGATGAAGAAGGCCTCCAGGGTGAATTCCCCTCTCCGGCAGGGTGCCGGAAAGAGCTTCAGATCCCTCCCGATCTAGGGATGGAGATGACGACGGCTACAGACTCTTTCGTGGATTTTTGATCAGGTACTTAGGGTTTTTGTATCCGGAGGCATCTTATAGGCGAAAAGGGAGGTCGAGGGGGTGCTCGAGGCGGCCAGACCACCCCCTGGCGTGGGCCAGGCTTGGCCGTGCGGCCAGGTGGTGTGGTGGCCCCCTGGCCCCTCTTCGTCTCGTATTCTGGCTCCGTGTGTCCCTCGGTGAAAAACTAATTTTGGCTTTTGTCCCGTCCAATTTCGAGAATATTCATTTTCTGACTTTTCTGGAACCAAAAATAGCAGAAAATAGGCAGCTGGCATTGTGGCTCTTGTTAATAGGTTAGGCCAAGAAAATGTATAGAAAGTACTCCAAAGTGTGGATAAAATATAAGAAAGTAGATAAAACCAAGCATGGAACATCAAAAATTATGGATACGTTAGCAATGTATCACACCTCCAGCGCCTTGTCTTCCTTCGGGGCGGGCGACACCGGCACCCACTCCTGGTTGAGGTGCTAGTCCGTGGGGAGGGAGACATCTTGGTGGGCGATGCCTCTCCCCTCCCTCCACCGCCGCTCGCACTTCGCCACACGGAAGTAGCGGTGGTCGTGGGCTGGCTCCGCATCCTCCCGGCGCGCGGCTTGGACGCCAACGAAGTCCTACGCCCGGGGCGGCGGTGGCAGGACCCCCCGAAGGAAGGCCGGCTTGTCGCTCCATTGACAGTGCCGGCTGCTCGAGACGGATCTGCCAGCTTCGTGGTCGTTCTTCGTCTTCTTGAACCACCCCGGCTTCTTCATCACGGCGGTGGTGGTGCCGGTCGCGGTAGCTGCGGCAGCTAGTTGCTCAATGGTTACGGCAACGGCGATGGTGATGACAATGGCGAGAGGAGGGGAGGTGTGTGGCACTGACGGCCACAGGGGCAGCTTAAGTAGCCCGGCCCGTGGGAGCGCGCACAGGTTCTCGCACCTTCGCCATCAATGCCGGCGCGGGAACTCAGGCAACGCCCCGTCCCATTGTCATTGATGGCGAAAGCTGGTGCTGTTGCGTCTGACTCGGTGCCGCCGTTCAGTCTGCCGCCCGTATCTCTGAATCGGTGCAGTTGCGTCTGAATCGGTGCCACGGTTGGCTCTGACTCGCTACTGACGCTGGCGGGTGGGCCAGTAGCGCGCACAGGGGAGGACACGCCCGTGACCCGCCTGTGTCCGGACCGATAAAACGGTCATGCAAATTAGGTGCGCCGCCGAACGCGTCAAGCCTGATGGGTCGTGTCGCTGGGAGAGTCGCTGGGAGACCGCGCACGTGCCGCACGTTCGCGCGGACACGTCCGGACAGGTTGGGTCGGACCGGTGGAGATGCAGAGGTAGGGAACGCTGCACCGCTGATCCTCGCTAGTCGCTACGGCCCGTTGCCTCTCCTCTCATCGAATTGAACGCGGCGTGCTGGTGAGTGTGTGTCGACGCGTGAAGCCGGTGAGGCGGTCCGGCGCGTGTGCGCGTGCGCGGGCACATAGTACGCACACTTCCGCGTCGGACCGACTGCCCCTGTCAGCGTCCGTGGCCAGCAGGCTTTGCTGGTGCGAGCACACCAGGGGCGGCCTCTGCTGTGTCGGCATCCGGCGGCGAACTGCTCCGCCACCATCCTTGACTCTTCTGCCACGTCGCAGTCGTTACCTATGGCAATGCGGGCTACTACCAACTCTTCCATCGGCAGCTGCCCCAAATCGAAACGGCGAACGAAGCTAAGCAAGATGATGCCCACCACACGCGCATTTGTCTGCCTGCCCCAATCTTCTTGTGCTAACCATGTTCTTCTGTTTCGCTGTGCGCGCGTGTGTGTGTTTTGGCGGGCGACCTAGAATCCTATAGTAGTTCACCGATCGTACACAACAATACGCGCAGATTCTGAATTGCAAAGTTCATAGCCGGATTCACAGTAATCTGCACTCCACTCGATCTCTACCATACATGGACGGAACAGAATTGTTTTGCCCCTGCAGACAAACAACCTGCTCTCTCTTCTGCTCAAGGCAGAGCTCTAGAGAAAATATGCCCGTCAAAACAAAAAAAAATTGTTCCTGTGCCGGCCGCTCTAAAGCGAGCGTGAACTCAGATGCATCGCAGGAGTTGCGGCACCAACATTCGATCGAATCAGGCCACGGAACAACCGAAAGCACGCGCACAGACAACAGCCTAACAAGACTTACCACATACTAGACAACAACTTAACTTTACAGTTGAAATTCAGCACAGATCGATCAATTGTTCGGTGGAACCGAAGCATGCGACGTTCAGAAAACCAACGCCTACCGCCAGCCTGCAGATAACCAGCATCAACAAAATGGAGTTGTTTTGCCCCTGCAGACAAACAACCTGTTCTTGTGCTCAAGGCAGAGGCAGCTAGCTAGTCTAAACTGGAGATGCATCATCACAGGGATTGCGGCTATTAATAATCGATCGACGATTCAGGCCACGGATCAATAACCAAAAGCTTGCAAATAAAACAGCTTTGACTTCTTTTTGAGAGTAACTTTACAGTTCAAATTCAGCAGAAATCGATTATTTCGTGAAATCGAACAACATCAGTCAGAAAATTCAGAAACCAAAGTATGCCTACCGCCCGCCTGCATATGCCCAAAGCTTCCCTGCCGACCCCCCAGCGCCGATCGAGGCTTCCACCCTCCGTCGGTGGGTCAGTAGCAAGGGACGACGACGCAGCGCCTGCGCCTGGGCTGCGGCGAGCAGACGACGAAGAGCAGCATGATGACCACCGCGGCCATGAGCAGCGGCATCAGGTTGAACTCCGCCTCGTCCTCCTCCTGGCTGCAGCACAGCTTCCCCATGATCGCGCGCTCGACTCGGAGGTAGAGGTGGACTCGAGCTCGGTCGCGGTAGTAGGACGAGACAAGTTCTTCTCCTCGCAGGCAGCTGCAGCAGTGGGATTGCTGCTGTGTCTTAAAGACTACTACTCGCTCCGTTTGTTGGGTCAGTCGTCTCTGAAAGTTCTATTGAATTTCCCTATGGCGCTCGCTCGATCGCTTTCTGGCATCATGTGGGCGTTGGTTGCCGCGTCGCCGTCGGCCTCTTCCACCTCCCTTCCTCTTCTTCCATGATGGATTTTCTTTTCTGCTTCCCGGGACCCTCCGGTTGGGGACGAGACAAGCATCCGCCAATCAATCAATCAAGTCAGCTTCGGGCGGGCGCGCCCACCGCCACCGAGAGGCAGGCCACTACCAGCAGGTGAGGATGAGATCGATCGCTACGGCCTACAGGCAGCAGGTAAGTGCGTAGGAATGCAGCGAGCGTGATTATCTGTTAATTAACTGACGTTAGGGAGGGATGGTCAAAATGAGTGTTCCTCTGCTTGGCACTGTCATCATCACATTCCTCAGAGGAAAAACCGTCACTATCTAGCGTTAATTTAGTCAAATCTGGTGAAAAACAGCGACTTAAACCTCTGCTGCTACTAGTACTATAATCCTGGTAAATCATGTTTTTTGGGGTATAATTCTTCAGCCATTGACCTTTACGCTAAAAAACAGGGTGTGCATCATCGAATCTACAAGTAGCGATTACTCTACGTCAATTTGGGTACTACCTGTACACGCATAATTGATGTACTTTCGTCAAGAACCACTTGCTGTCAGTGTACGTCCTTGATCGAGTCCAGCATAAACGCGATTGGGTGAGCGTCTCCTACCTTCCTGATGCATGCACTTGTATTTGCCACATTCGTTTGAATAGGGGGAAGCGGACCTGTGCTATTAAGGTGCATGCCGACTAAAATTGACATCCTGCATTAACCTCTGTTTTTCTTTTGTGGGGATTCGGAACTTTCGGAGGTACAGTAACATATTTCGTCAATAATTGCCGCTTCATTTAACGGAATCTTTTTTATCATAGTGGTTTTCTTAAGCAAAAACAAATAAAAGGAAAAACACTCTTTTTTTTGAACCATGCAGGAGCACTGTACGTATTAATATTAATATAGATTGAAAAAGCAAAGGCACAGGTTGACCAAAGTTACAAGAAACTGACAATTGCCAGGACCAGAGGTAGACTAAAAGAGGTAATAATGCAGAAAAAGCTAATGAGATTACAACCCATGATCCGGCTAGTAAACAAAATGCCGACCTTTACAGAGGATCGGAACTGCGCAAAGCTTAACCTTCCTCGAGGATAAGACGACCTGCACTAGCTAGTGCCTATTGTTCTGCCTTGGCCTTCTCTGCTCCGGGATAATGTTTGTCAGTCTCGCGATCTTCTCAAAGACCCTGCTATTCCTTTCTTTCCACACAAAACTCTTCGAGGAGGACAAACTTCTCAAGAGAACATCTTCAAGCTCAAAAACTACCTACCCTCACAAGCTATCTATTACAGAGATAACCAAGAAGACAAATTTTGGTAATTAGTTTTGCTCTCCAGCAGCCGATGGAAGATCTTGGAAGGGCGAGTGGAAGTATTGGATGTTGAAAATATAAAAAATAATCCATATGATTTAATTCGAATAATTAATTGATAAAGCATGATCATATAAATAGCAATTAAATAATCACGCAAACTAACAGAGTAGATAAACATATTGTATCTAAACATGATAGACTAATCACATCTATTCCAAACGCTAGAATAAGAAACTCTAGCAAAATCAGAAAGAGAGATTTCAGGATCACGTACAATGAAGGCCGAGCATCAGCGGCGGCGGCAGGAACTGTAGTAGCCGCAACGGTTGCAGCAGCAGTAGCCGCAACATTGTCGCCCATGTTGAGACTGCTGAAGAGGTCGGTGACGTCCACGAAGAAGTCGTCGTTCGGAAAATCATTGTTGAACGATGTCATGGATGTCAGTAGTCACGTTTGAGCGCTCCCCGAAAACTTGATTGCCCCTCACCCGTACATGTTCACAAGAGGCGGGGTTCCGGAGGCCTACTGTTCCGATCTGCGGTGTACGTCGCAAGCCGGGATGAGGAAGACGAAGGCAGCGACACAATGGACTAGAAGGAGGCGTGTGTGATGAGTTGTAGTCGCTAGGGATTGCGGCTAGTTTATATAGTGTCGGTCAGGTAGGTCATTGGCGCATCCCATGTCCGAGTCAACACAGCCCAGGATCAAAAGATCTGGCTAATTACCGTGTTTGTTAATGACTCATAGTTAATTTTTCCGAACAACAAAATAAAGCTCGGCTCGGCGAGATTCCTACAACCCGTGGCACGGCGTGTCATGACGAGACATGATGTGGTGTTGGAGGAGGAGTGCGCGAGAGCTTCTTCTCTTCTCACTCACTTCGTAGTGCTAGAACAGCCTCCTATATAAGGTGGTGCAACTCCCTCCCCACTAGCAATGTGGGACTAAACTTTTAGCTCCACTACATAGCCACATGCTTCCATGTACTAATGGGACAAAGAGAATTTTAGAATTTGTATTTGCTATGGGTCAAAGGCCCAACACTAAAAAACCTCAAATTCCAACAATTCCCCAGAAAGTCTCATTGGCATATCACATCACTTTGATTTCAGAACATCGTTTTATATACCGGTGTTTAGCGGAGACTATTAAGTTGAACTTGCATTTTAAACTTCATGTTACACTAGGTTGCACTTGAATAGTGGACTATGCCTTGAACTACAAGTTTTCTACACACTAGTTTCACCCAAAGCCTAAACCAATACTGGGATGTTGTTGGCTTCCCCGCAGTTTGGAGCTTATGCGTCATACTGCAGGGCCTTCCATGAGTTTATTAGAGAGCACCCAACTCTCATGGACTATGACATTTGATAGCAGACTCATATAGGTGTGTTTCTCAATAGATGTTTTGCAGGACAACATCTCTGCTTAGAAAAGCCACTTGGAACACATTAAATATCAACCTGCCATGCAGAATAAGAGAGTATTGCATCTTTATAGAGATATAAATGTAACATGGGGATACTCTCCTCTAAGATGATCAATAGCTTGTCTCCCAACTCTAATTCACAGAATATCCGATCACATAGAGTGGGTTACCACTGCGAGCAACTCATAGTGCGGGCGCAAACCCATCTCCCTCGATGCATCATCTATCACATTACATGATAAACTCTTTGTGAAGGGATCTTCCAAGTTCTTGGATGTTTGGATATAATCCAATGCAATAACTCCAAGATTGTAGTTTTCTGACAGATTTCAATCTCCTCTTCACATGCCTTGATGACTTCATATTATCCTTAGAACTATTTACTTTGACGATTACAGTTTGATTATCATAATTCATTGGAATAGCAGGTATTGGTTTTTCAACCATAGGTAAGTCCATAAAGAGCTCATGAAGTCACGATGCTTCAATAGTGGATGTGTCTAGTGATGTGAGTTCTGCTTCTATTGTTGACCTCGTTAAGATGGTCTGCTTGCAAGACTTCCTGGAAACAGTGCCACCACCAACTGTAAACAAATAATGACTTGTGGCCTTAATCTCATCAGCATCATATATCCAGTTTGAATCACTATAACCCTCAAGTACCCGTGGATACCCAGTATAGTGAATACCATAACTCGCAGTGCCTTTCAAATAGCGCAAAACTCTCTCAAGAGCATGCCAATGATCATCTCCAGGATTTGACACAAATAGACTCAGTTTACTTACAACAAAGGAGATGTCAGGCCTTGTAGTGCTGGCTAAATACATGAGCGAGCCAATGATTTGAGAATATCTCAATTTATCTTTAGCATTCCTTCAATTCTTTCGGAGTAGCACACTCGGATCATAAGGCATTGGAGAAGACTTGCAATCGCTATACCCAAAGTGACTCAATATCTTTTCCACATGGGACTGAAGCAGTGTAATCCCACCATTGTCATGCTTCAGTAGCTTGATGTTTAAGATTACATAAGCCACTCCTAAGTCCTTCATCTCAAAGAAGTGAGATAGGAACTCTTTGACCTCCTCAATAACAATGAGGTTGGTCCCAAATATCAATATGTCATCGATATAGAGACATATAATAACTCCCTCGCCCCCACCATGGCGATAGTACACACACTTATCAGCTTCGTTTATAACAAAGCCTTCAGCAATTAAAGTTCTTTCAAACTTCTCGTGCCACTACTTAGGAGCTTGTTTAAGACGATACAAAGACTTCACTAACTTACACACCTTTACTTCTTGATCATCTACTATAGATCCATTAGGCTGCTACATATAAATTTCCTCATCTAGCTGTCGATTTAGAAAAGCTGTCTTAACGTCCATGTGATGAACGAGAAGACCATGTGAGGCAACCAAGGATAGTAGTACTCAAATGGTGGTCAATCTGGCTACAAGTGAGTATGTATTTAAGAAGTCTTCACCTTCTTTCTGGGTATAACCCTTGACCACAAGACGTGCCTTATACTTTTCAATAGTACCATCAAGCCTAAGCTTTTTCTTGAACACCTGCTTACATCCTACAGGTTTGCACCCATAAGGACGACCAGTGACCTCTCAAGTTCCATTAGCTAAGGTGGAGTCCATTTCGCTTCGGACAGCTTCCTTCGAGTAGTCAGCATCTTGAGATGCATAGGATTCTGAAATAGAAGTGGAAGTATCATTCACAAGGTACACAATGAAATCATCACCAAATGACTTTGCAGTCCTTTGTCTCTTGCTCGTTTTGGTATGTTCATTGTCGTCATCCACAGGATCATCATAGTGTTCTATCCGCATAGTGGGTTCAGGAATTATAGAAAATTTCTGACTAGATGAACTAGTCATCTCCTAATTTGATGAGCGAGACATACCTTCCATGGAAAAGATGTCCTCAAAGAAAGTCACATCATTCGAATCCGTAATCGTACCAACATGCATGTCAGATACCTCAGATTTTACTATAAAAAATCTATAGACAATGCTATGAAAAGCATATCCCAGAAAAACACAATTCACAGTTTTTGGTCCAAGCTTTCGCTTCTTGGGTATTGGAATATTGATTTTCGCCAAACATCCCCAAGTTTTTAAGTAAGGGAGTTAAGCCTTTTCTTCTCCCATTCATCAAATGGAGTCATGGTTTTATCTTTTACTGGAACATGGTTTAGGACATGACATGCAGTCATTAGCGCCCCCCACTATTCTTTGGAAAGACCCGATGTATCTAACATAGCGTTAACCAAATCAGTTAGAGTGTGCTTCTTTCTTTCGACCATCCCATTTGACTGAGGTGAGTAGGGAGGTGTCCTCACATATATAATACCATGTTCCATACAAAATAAATCAAATTCGTTTGAAAAGTACTCTCCACCATGATCCGACCTTAGACGCGTATTTTAAGATCAACTTGGTTTCTGCTTCAACTTTATAGATTTTAAAGTAGTTCAAAACTTCATCTTTAGATTTCAGAAGATAAACATAGCAGTATCTAGTGGAGTCATCAATCAAGATCATGAAGTATCTTTTTGCACCTTTTTTCAAAACAACATTTCTCTCACATAGATCTGAATGTATAAGTTCCAGTGGTGTTAAGTTTCTCGGTTCCATAGCCGTATGAGACTTGTGGGGTTGTGTTGCTTGAATGCAAACTTGTCACTTAGAACCTTTGACAGTAGTGAATTTCAGAATTAAACTCATATTGGCTAGCCGCGTCATGCAACCAAAGTTAATATGATAGAGTCGTGAATGCCAAATATTGGACTCATTATCATTGCAAACATGATTAATAACTTTAGTACATGAGTCTGACAAAGATAAGAGGAACATACCTCCGTTCTCATAACCCTTTCTAACAAATTGTACATACTTAGAAATTAGAACTTTATTGGACTAAACCCAACTTAAAGCCATCTCGACGTAGAAGAGATCCACTAATGAGATTCTTATTGATGGAGGGAACGTGCTGCACATTATTCAGCTGCACGGTCTTCCCCGAAGTAAACTTCAGATTTACCATACAAACACCATGAACATAAGCACGTGAGCAGTTTTCCATCAACACGGAAGAATTCCTTGAGACCTGATAAGAACAAAACATGCAAATATCAGAACATACATGTGTATTTGCGCCCATGTATATCTACCGTTCAGGAGAATGACATACTGAAAGGGTAGTAGGTAAAATACCGTACCCAACATCCTTCATCTCGGTAACAACATTAGTGGTCTTGCCGCTGTTCCCATGTTGACGCTTATCAAAACAATTAGGAAAGCTTGGAGCCTAATAATCAGGGTTGCCACAAACATAACAAGAGCCTTTCTTCTTACCATTTTCTTCTTGAAGCTGGTTGAGTGCATGTCCTTATTCTTGCCATCAAACTTCCCTTTATTTTCATATTTGTTCTTATTCTAAACTTGTGGGATGGGAAGTTTTTCTTCTATACCAAGTTGGTACTAGAACTCCCTCAAATCCTCGAGCATGTGTGTCCTTTTCTCTCGCCTTCACTTCCACATGAAGATACCCCATGAGATCCACAACATAAAACTATTGTCTCTTATGTTTCAGAGAAGTAGCAAAGTTCCTCCAGGAGGGAGGAAGTTTGGCAATAATGTCGCCGCCGACAAACTTGTCTGGTAAGGTACACTTTAACTACTCAAGTTCTTTGGCAAGTGATTGTATCTCATGACCTTGCTCAACGAAGGATTTCTCATCAACCATATTGTAGTCACAAAATTGCTCCAAGACATACAACTCATTGCCAGCGTCCGAGACCCCAAACTTAGCCTCAAGCGCATCACACGTGTCCTTGCCGTTATCAAATGAAATGTATGGATCAACAATGTTGTCCCCAAGAACACTAAAAAGAGCCGCCAGAAAAATGGTACCATCTTTCTTAAAGGCCACTTCTTGCTCAGCAGAAAGATCTCCTTAAGGTTTTCCAAGAATGGCGCATAGCAGTTTAGGTTTTCAAACCTGAGAACTACTCTCATGCACCATCTCTTATAGTGCATACCATGAAAAGGAGGCGGCCTAGTAGCCGTGGCTACACCAGTGGAATTCAGTTGCCTATAATCAGGTTTTTGGATTGTTGAAAATATAGGCAATAATCCATATGATTTAATTCAAATAATTAATTGATAAAGCATGATCATATAAATAGCAATTAATTAGATCACGCAAACTAACAGAGTAGATGAATAGATTGCATCTAAACAGGATAAACTAATCACATCGATTCCAAACACTAGAATAAGGAACTTTAGCAAAATCAGGAAGAGAGAGCATGCACAATGAAGGCTGAGCATCAGCGGCGGCAGCAGCAGTAGTAACCGCAGCGGTAGCAGCAACATTGTCGCCCATGTTGAGATTGCCGAAGAGGTCGGTGACGTCTATGAAGAAGTCGTCATTCCGGAACTTGTTGTCAGACGACGTCGTGGATGCCAGTAGTCACGCTTGAGCGCTCCCTAGAAACCTGATCACCCCTCACCCATACAGGTTCACAAGATGTGCGGTTCTGGAGGCCTATTGTCCCGATCTGCGGTGCACGCCGCAAGTCAGGATGGGGAAGACGAAGGCAGCGATGCAATGGGCTGGAAGGAGGCGCATGTGATGAGTTGTAGTTGCGTAGGGTTGTGGCTAGTTTATATAGTGCTGGCCAGGTAGGTCATGGGTGCGTCCCACGTCCGAGTCAACACAACCCACGATCAAAAGATCTGGCTAATTAACACGTTTGTTAATGACTCATACTTAATTTTCCCGAACAACAAAATAAAGCTCGGCTCGGCGAGATTCCTGCAACCTGTGGAGCGGTATGACAATACGTGGCGTCGTAGGAGGAGTGCGCGAGAGCTGCTTCTCTTCTCACTCACTTAGTAGTGCTAGAACAGCCTCCTATATAAGGTGGTGCAACTCCCTCCCAACTAGCAATGTGGGACTAAACTTTTAGCTACACTACACAGCAACATGCTCCCATGTACTAATGGGGCAATGAGAATTTTAGAATTTGTATTTGTTATGGGTCAAAGCCCAACACTAAAATACCTCAAATTCCAACATTATACCAAGTATATTGCCCCCTGACATCTGAAGTTCCCTCAAGCCATATGCATTAATAATTGAGTTAAAAATATGACTCCTTTTGCTCAGCACCTGAGACTTATTCTTATCTGTCATATATCTCATTATATTAAAATCCCCTCCTACTAAAAGAGGAAGAGATTGGTCTTGACACACATCTGCCAGCTCAACTAAAAAGGCTTATTTATGTTCCTCCTGGGCAGCCCCATAAACAACTACCAGATGCCAATGAACCTGCATCTTAATATCAAAAACTTTTATTTTGACATGAAACCTCTCAATAGACGAGCCACAATTATCAAACCCGAAGGAATGTAGGCCCCCAGGAAGCCCCTAGATTTACCCACGGAAGGTATCCAACTCCAAGAAAATTGATTCATAGGACCAATCTTCCTAAAAAACCCTGGAGAATATTCTTTCTTGATACTTTCCTGTAAACCTAGGAAATCCAAGTGCTCCTACTGCTGATGACGGGAAAATGGGACGAGAAAGTACGCGTCCACGTCATAGAGACAGATAGTCTAATTTAAGTGCGCAAATACATAAATAGGAAAAGGGATCAAACATTGCAGGTACTTTATTTCCAGAACTCTTACATTTAAAAAAAGAACTGTTAATTACATCTCCATAGAGAAAACCCCTGATTAAGAATTCCAACATCGCTATTATATGGCTTTACAACATATGAATACTACAAAATGTACAAATATGAAAAGACTACAAAATGTAGAAACTAAAATCCGCCTCGCTGTCGTCGATGTCAGCGCACTCGGAAAGCCTTGATTTTGCCTATATGTTAACATATGAGTAGTATTATATTCATGATTTGATTTGTTTGACGTTAGTAGTCATATTATCCACTTGTACCAATGTTAATAGTACTTAGTGTTCATATATATGGCACATGCATGCCTTGGCTATTTTCACATAGCTCATTAACCATTGGAGATTTATTAGTGAGTGGTGTTTATACTTTTGATCATATGAAGATATATTTAAATGGTTAACTAACTTACCAAGGAGCATGTTTGCAATTTTGGATATAATTCTTTTTAGTGAGCATGCTTTGTATGTGCATGAGCATTCGTGCAATATAGGGCACAACTCTATTCATGAGTTGATTTTTTTGTCATGCATGTGATTTCTATATACATAACCATGTGTGTATATATGTCACAACTCTATTTATGAGTCGATTTTATTATGCATGTGATTTCTACATGCATGCATGGGATGGTGAGAATATTTGGTTTACTTGGCCATGACAATGTATATAGCATTTCGCCAAGCTAACATATGGGAATGTTATATGGAATTTGATGATGCACTATGATACATTTAGTGCAAATAACATAGGCTATGACCCTAGTTATCATGGATATATGCACCTATATGAGAGGAGCCATATGGGGATGTTATATGGGATTTGATGATGCACTATAATATGTTTAGTGCAGATAAGATTGGCTATGACGCTAGTTATCATGGATATATGCTCCTATATGTGAGGAGTGCATTGCTTAATTTTAATCTCATCAAGTGCACTATGTTATGTTGGTGCAAGTGGCCTAGGCTATGATCCTAGTTATAATTTAGTCTTCTGAATCAATTCACCTATACGAATAAGATGCATGGTTTAGTTTTAATCAATATGAGATTAAGTTTTGACATGTAAGTTAATTGTCTACATGCACTTGATCAATACTAGTTCCTAAATATACCACATAGGACTAGTCAAATATTTATATGATTTTGGATTTTAGATTTGTGAGAAGTTTGACCTCACTTGTATTAGTACTAGCATCACGTAGCAATATTGTGCCCATGTGTAGCATAACCAAGTGAAGTATGGTAGATTCTTCTTGATTGTATTATCACCAACATGGCATAAAATGTATGCTCGTAGTGTAACCAATCTCGAAGTATATTATCAATTTATAAGCATGCTTAACATATGGAATAATACATGCATGAAACTTGATGGGTGTAATATGATCTCAACACCTATATATGCATCAAGGGTCATATGGAATTTCCCTTTGTTGTTTACGTGACCATTTCATGAAGTTTCACTTCCCTCGTATTATAACTAGCACCATGTAGCAATATGCCCACGTGTAGCATAACCGAGTGGAGTATGGTGATTTCTCTTGGTTTGTATTACCACTGACATAGCATGGAGTATATGCTTGTAGTGTAACCAAATAAGAGTTTATAATCAATTTATATTGTATGCTAAATTTATGCAAGTATGCACTTCACTCGTATTATTACTACCGCCATGTAGCAATATGCCCACGTGTAGCATAACCGGATGTACGGCTATTTCTCATTGTTTGTATTATCACTAATAAAGCATAGGATGTATGCTTATAGTGTAACCAAACAAGAGTATATATCGATTTATATTCTGATGGGCATGATGTAACCTATGTCAATTTTCATCTCAGTTAGATATTCGAGACTAAACTATGCATATAGCAAATGTCATGCACATGCATTGTTATGTATAGCGTGAATAGAAATGGCAAGCAACATGCGACTGGCTAATTTCCAAATCAAGCAATTATAAAATGTATGGAGCATTGCTTGCTTGATCTCACCACAAATGTGTATATTTTCAATATTAGTATATAGTCTATAATCATTTTGGGAGTGTAGGCTGGTGAATACATATAACCATATATGACCACATGCGATGGAGTTTGATTTTACCCTGTGTAGACCCTATATACTTATAATGCGTAGTAGATGTCATGCAAACAATATTTTATTTGGCATCTACTTTTTATGTCAACACAACCAGCACCAAGTAATGCGACCGTAGCTAATCCATTTAGGGGACTAGATTAGGTTCTTTTATATGGAGCAATTTTATCTTAGTATTCCAGTGTAGGGCGTTATGAGACCAAAGCAATATTATCACTTTATTTCTACTTCTATTCTTGATTTGTATCGACATGGGATCGAGATCACCATGGACCGAATCAAGAAGAATTTTTATATGTGTACCTAATTTGTACCAACATAGGATCAAAGATCACTATAAGACCAAATTTAGGATTTGGTTTATACTTGGTTCGTATCGTATCATGGGATCAAGATCACCATGAGAGGACCGAAGCAAGGGCAATTTAATTTGGACCATCTAGAGTATGTACCGTATACGTGAAATCATCATCCAAAACACAGAAAAAGAGATTTGCCTCTTGCTTTCTCACCTTGCGTTGAGGACGTACCGACGAAGCTGCCAATGAGCGAACTGGTGCTTAGCTTACAGCAACCAGACAAAACACGTATCGTACCGCGTATGTCGAGCGGCCGGAGGCGAGCGACGCGGTCGAACTGGCGGCCGGCGACAAGCGTGTTCGACGACGACGGCGTGCGGCCGACAGCTTGTATGGCGGAGCTAGCACATGTATATGGCGAGCGGCGCAGCTCTGTATGGCGAGCAGTCGGCGGGGCTGGCGCGTGTATGCAGGCGAGCAAGCATGCGATTGATGATTTTGGATTTATGGCTGGGGCAGCGGCGATGGATCGTAGAATGGCTATTGATTGGTGGTTGGGTGATTGAGGATTCGAGCACCAGCGATGGACTACATCGGCGGATTCTGGAGAGGCGAAGGCGATGGACTGGAATCTGATGACGGGAAAATGAGGCGACAGAAAATACTCGCGTCCGCGTCATAGAGACAGATAGAGTATAAATTTAAAGGTGCGCGTATGTAAAAGACAAATATCAAAGATTGCGGTTCATACTTCCGGAACTCGTACATTTGAATAGAAATTCCGTTAATTACATCTCCGAAGAGAAAACCCCGATTAAGAATTCCAACGTTTCTAATACATAGGATTACATCACATGACTATTACAAAAAAAAAACTACGAAGTCCTCCTCGCGGTCTCCGATGAAATCCTGCTCGGCGAACTTGGAGTTTATCTTTGATATTTTTTTGACATATACTCCTAGCATACTTCATTTACTACTGAAATATGTGCAGCATATAATGAAGTTTTGATTTGGCTAGACATGGTATTTTATTTGATCCTACATTTACTATGTAGGATAAATGCGCATATATCATAATTTGCTCTTGCACTAGTATTAGCCGTACAAGAAGTATATGCAATTTTAGCTATGGAACATGCACGAGCTTTTCTACATGCATGGAGCAACAGCTACATGTGTTTGGGTTTTCCCGTTTACTTTTTTTTAGTACTAGTGAATGTAGTACCAATTTGCCTTATCAGATTTTGATTTATTTTGCACACCACCGGGTATGTATATTTTAATATCTTACTTGTATTACTACTAACATCGCGTAACACTAATATAATGTCCGCGAGCAGTTTAACCAAGGGGAATTGTATGACATGATTTTGTGATTTTGAAACTAGCCTACAATGTGATATGAGGCGATTTCAAGGAATTATATGCACACTATATAGGTATGCATGTTTGATACCTCACTTGTATTACTACTAACATCATGTAGTACCAATATGATACCCATTCGTAGTGTAAACAAGGGAATTTTGTATGACATAATTTAATAATTTAGCCTATAATATGATGTGAGGCAGATTTTATCATGATTTATTTCACCTGTATTACTACCGACGCCGCATAGCAATAAAGCCCGCGACAAGTGTAACCAAGATGAATGTATTTTTTCTTCATATTTGTATTACTACTATCGTAGCATAAAAAAATGCCCGTAGCGTAACCGAATAAGAAGTATATTTTATAATTTAGTTAATATGTTTGTATGCATATTTTTTACAAGCATAACGCTATGCTAATTTCTACTTATTTTGGCTTATATCCTACTCAAAGGAATGATATCTTCTTTCATTTGTACCTGTTCATATCAATTTTTAAGACTGATTCAAGAAGATTTTTTTTATAGAGTTTTTGCACCAATGTAATTCTCTAGATTTATTTCCACGTATAGGGACCGAACCAAGGAACGATGTTTATGCACACGTTTCATCCTGGTTTGTATCACTAAAGGGACCAAATCAAGAGATGAACATCATGAAGAAAATATATGTAAATATACTCTTTGGCATGTACCATAATGGCCGAATCAAGAGTGATAATTTCAGAGCAGATGAAGCAATCTCATGGTTTGTACCATAATGGCCGAACCAAGGACGTGAGATTCAATAGAGATAAGAAAGCTCTTCGATCTGTACTCATGGCCAAATCGCAAGCTAAGAAAAAGAATAAAGAGGGAGGCCATTTGGTTTGTACGCATGGCCAAACCAAAGGCTAAGAGAAAGCAATTAATCCCACCTTCTCTTGAACACCGTAGTGCCCCTTTCTTCTCTTTCTTCTTGCTTGCCTTGTATGTCTGTTGTGGTGTGAAATTACCAGGAGCAGAGCGATGGGGAGGATGCGTTCTGTGTGGGCGATGGATCGATCGGAAGGGGCCGGGGCTGTGTGAGATCATCTCCTATTTATAGAGGCGCTGGTCTGAGCATTGTTTCATGGCACGCGCCTGCGCCGCACGTCCTGATCGTGGTGAACGTGGGCAGGCTGCTGGTTAATAAATGAGGTCGTGGAGCTTCCTCGTGGACTTGGTCACACGAAATCTTTTTTTAATGAGAAAACGGGATGAGACCGTGGGTCTAAACAAAAGGTTAATCAGCATGCATGGGCTTTGGGCTGGATAATTAACCTATTATAATATTTTAACCAGGCAACGATGCCGCTTAATCCATACACGATTCATGCACGTAGGTGTGAAGCCGTACGTACTTCTTTTGGTGATTTGTATGGCACGATAGCCTGTGAGTTAGCTAGCTTGTAAAGTTTTACTAGCTTATATGACCAATCATGATTATTTTCTATACGTGCCTTCAAATTTATTTGATGAAATATTTTGTATAAATATTGTCATTTATTTTAAAACAACGCGGCTGTATTTCATAGGGTTGCCGTGATGATGTCAATATTTTTCATTCACGGTCGAATATTTAGCGATTCATGACTTTGTATATTCGGTCGAAATTAGACCACCGTCGTCGTTTTATCTTTTGGAAATAATTTTGTTAAATTATTTGAATTTATTTCGTTCTCTTTATTACAACGGAGTTTTGCCATTCAAATAATTTATTAATATTTTCAATGTATTTTGACACTATTATTTGCTTTAGTCAAAATCGATGTCAACAACTGCATTAGATTAACTAAATATGAAATCATCCCTATTTTACCCACCCTATATAATTCAAAATAGCTCATACCATAAAACCTTCTTTCATTCCCTTGTTCTAGTCACAACACCACTCATAAGGTGGTAGTTGTTGACCTTCACAATAGCTGCTCTTAACTTGCCATGATCCCCACTTTTACATATGACACTAGGAGACTTATTTTTCTTTTTATGCTTTCTAGATACCACTGGAGTAAAGTCAGACTCCTCCTCTGCATCACTCTTCCATTCAAGTAGAGCAACATGTTCTTCTTGCTCTGTGACTTCATTAAGAATATCATTTCTCTTACCAACTAATTCATGCCTAGTAACTTCTAAATCTTTTAAAGAATTAACACATTCAAGGGACATGGAAGAATAATCAACACCCATTTCTAGAGCTCTACTAATAATATCACCATCATCTAGCACAACAAAGGAATTATAAAAGGATAAGTTAGTACCTGATAAATCCCTCTATGAAGCTTCATCCATAACTCTCTCATTCATATTTGATGGCCCACCCTGCTGCGTAAGCCTGACACTCATTCTGACCTGTGGATCCCCAACTCCTGCCTCTAGTTCCCTCATGACATCATCCTGAGATTCTGGCTGAGAACTCTGACTTTCTTGAGTTAACACCTCAGGTTGTGAAGATCCAACCTGGACCACCACTTTCTCCTAAGAGGGAATAGGGACATCCACCCATGCATTAGACAAGCGGTCAATAGGTGGATTGCTTTCCTCATCAGCACCACTCTCAACAGATGAAACTAGAGTATCTTCAGACCCTTCATCTTCATCCACACCCTCCATTTCAACATCCCCTTGTTCCCCTTCAACCGGATCAAGCAAATGGCCATATTGTTTCTTAAGTTCATAATGCTTGTCACTTCCTTTATTCTGGAGCAGGTCTTGGACAAATTATTGAAAGGTTTGCATCCTAGCTGGATCCCCAGGGTTAACCACAACCCCTACTTCCTGTGGAGCAAGAGCCCGAGCTACCTCCATATGCACCTCCCCCATCACCTGGTCTTGAACTTGAGAACCACCATTACCCTATTGCCTATTGTTTCCATCTTGCCCCCTATCCACACCAAATGTGTTGACACTATCATTGAAAGGAGATTCACAAATCACCACCCCACCAACATTTCCCCCACTAGCCCACAATTGAGCTACCATGGCACCAAAAGAGAGATCACCAATGTTAATAGATGTTTCACATTCCACTATAGTTTCTTTTCCTTCTTGCGAGTCTGCACACTGTGGGAGCTCCCTATCAGCTTGATTTTTCTCACTACCATTATTGGGTGTAGGCTCCACCTCAGAACCAGTGCCACCCCTCTCACCAGTTACAGGAGTTAGGATAGGTCTATTATTGTCAACAGGTCCTGAATGTCCTGCTTGAGTATCTGGATCCTCCACTCCAACAACCATAGGAATTGATGGTACAACATCCGGAGCAAAAAAATCTCTAGTGTACTTAAAATCATACATCCCACCCTCATTTCCCCTCTTCTTGTATTGAGAACTAGATTCACATCTAGACAAGCAGCTTTTACTATGACATAGGCCAAATTCCTCAGACTATTTATGTCTATCCCCAAAGGCTTCCCTATCAATGATGCCACATATAACACAGTGGAATTTTCCCTGTACTTGATAGGAATCCCCACAATCCTAAACCAAGCTTCATCAAGCCACTCCACAGGTTCCAGGTCCCCAGTCCATTTAGACAGCTCAATCACAACATCAGGAATAGTTTTCATGAAGACTTTTCCAAAATGAAAATCATCAATGGACCTTGCAGTAGGAAACCTCAGGAGAGACTCAATATCAATAATAGGCCTAGCAGTAAATCTCCATCCAGAGCTACGTCACTTATTTTATCATTTTTTTGTTGCAATGTTTGCTACCCTATATATGCATGTACATGTCCGATTAATTTTTATTTTTGCCTGAAGCGCTCTGTTTCTATTCTGAATCTATGGTCTCATTTATCAGTATTCAGATACACATCCATACATTACCCAATCCGCTCTAAATCCATCGAGAAAATATGGTATATGCTATGCTAACACAGAAATTAGGGACAACTATGGGATCGTTGCTTTTGAGGGTCTAGAGGAGGTCAGAAGGGTCTTGCAGAGTGAGGACTGGAATTCACAACTCACGAGAGGGGGAAGCAGAACCTGGTGCATATTTCTCTTTGTACTATGTTGATGTAACTTGTTTATATGAAAAATGGGTGAATCTATCATGTGCGACATGTTTACAACGAATTGGAAAAGAGTGCGACGTCGTTGGCAACAATAACTCGCATGCGAAGTTTTCGTTGGGCCAAATAGCTCGTGTGTGACACTTCTCGTTAACCTCATGAGACAACTTAAGAATTAGAATTACCTAAGCGGAGTGGGACCCACAGCTTATCCACCTCAGTGTGGTGGTACCTAAAGGGTGTCTTGATAGTGTGGGACCCACCCCATGTCCACCTCGGAGCGTGGGACCCGCATCATGTCCACCTCAGCGTGTGGGACCCCCAACTTATCCAGCTCACGTCGTGGTAAAAGAGAGCAGCCGAATCCGTCCTCATGCCCAAGCCATCCCGCGACGGTGATATCCTCCCCTCGCTTTGCTTCTTCCCCTTCTCTGGTGATGCAGCGCGGTAACGGTGGTGATAGATGTCGAGCTCCGGTACATCCTCCTGTCGCTCATGGCTTAGGTATGGTGCGGTGCCGATGACTAGGTGCCCTGATTATCCCCGTACTGCTCCACTGAAGCGGTAGGTTACATCGACGGATACGAATGGGAACCTTGGCCGGGAATTTGTGAAGTGTGAGAGCAAGTCAGAGGCGGGGAAGGCGAGATCTGAGTTATCCCGACGCCAATTCTTGTTTTGTTCCAAAATTTCTGGTTTTGCATCAGATTTGGGATTTAGGATTCGTCTTTGCGATTTCAGGATCTGCCAAAATGTGGGCATTTTGAGTGGCTTGATGAGTACATCGAGCGAATTCAACTGGATTTCGCATCCCCAGAGCTCGAAAAGCCTTCGGAGGTGGAGCAATTTGGATTTGGCAACCCCATTTCCGCTGATACGGTGGAGGTTGCGGTGTCGGATGCGAAAGGGAAGGTAGAACTGAAGAAGCTAAACAAGCAGCTAAGGCAAATCATCGAATTGAAGAAGCAGGACAATCTCTTGACTGGAATTTTAATTTTTGTTTAATTTCTCTCTGTTTGTTTATCTCCTGATCATTAGTTGTTAGACAACGCAAAAATGGTTGGATTAAGAATGGCCATGCTTTGTAATTGTACTGACATGGATGTTATGCTCTCTGGCTTAGCATTAAATAAAATGCATGAAGAATTGGGCGAAATTTTATCAGTTCTATTTAGTTTCTTCAGTTCGTCAGTTAAGGTGGGGTGGGGTGTCTGTAGTACAAAGTTCGGTGTCAAGAAAAAAAATCCATAACAAGTACTAGATAAGGTCAGACCCAAATAGAACATAGCCAGGCCTAAATATATCGTATCGAAGCCCAATAGTAAAGTACGTGTAGCTTTGGAAAAAAGTGTGCACAATGAAACTAACTAGGGTATGCTTGTCGGCAGGGGCGGGCCAACTTCAATTCAAATGTATTCATGTGAATACCCAAATATTTTAAAAACTAACTAGGGTATGCTTGAAAAGTATGTAAATTATCTAAGTAAAATTATACTATAGCTTAAGGCTGAGGAAAAGCAAGCCATCTAAGACTATCTGTCCACAAATGCGTTTCTAGCCGTCTGATCTTCACTCTGAGTCATCTCAACCGTGTAGTTTCAGGTATTGACTGAAATCTTACGAGCTAGTCCCTCTCGTGTCCGGTCCCACCCCCATCCCATCTCGATCATGTTTCCTTCCACCCGAGCTCCTGCCCATCCCAGCCCCTCCTCTGCCTCCCCCAGCAAACTATGTCGCCCCCTTCGCACCTGAGCTATCCCTCTCACGTCTGCTCCCTCCGTCCCTCCACTCATGAGGCCAACGCCTCCCGTCTAGCTACCGCATCCAGCGTCGGCCACCTCTGCTTCCCTGCCTCGAATGCCCAGTACCAATACAACATCGCCCCCGACCTCAGGCACCCGTCCTCCGCCACACTTTGTAGGTGGTGAGGAAGATAAGGAGAAGGTGAGCACATGAGATGGTGGGTGAGAGAGAGAGAGGGGGGCAACGCGGTTAGATACGCTCCTATGCGGGACTATGTGAAGATGTCACATCATCTTCACCACTTTGACTGGAAAAATCAGGGACGATGGTGAAGAAAAGGAATCAAAAAGGAGAAGGCCCCTCCGCTCCCGAGCTACCCCTCTCACCTCCACTCTGATGACCCACAAGTATAGGGGGTGTATCGCAGTATTTTCGATAAGAAAGAGTGTCGAACCCAACATGGAGCAGAAGGTGCTGGCTAGTGGTATGGATCAGGAATTCTTTGCAAATACTTAGCAAACGGATTTTTAAGGATTTTTGATAAAGCAAGTAAACAAAGTACGAGTAAATAAAAGACAATAAAAATGAATGCAACAAGTGGCCCAATCCTTTATGGAGCAAAGGACAAGCCGGTTGTATTTCTATAGATGACCAAACGTTCTCGAGGACACATGGGAAGACTGTCAAGTGCTTTCGCTTCATATAGTCGATTAATCTTCTCTAGCTTGCTAAGTGTTGTGTGGGTGAACCTGTGCTAATGTACCGCCTCATCCAAGACTAATACATACTTGTGATTATACCCCTTGCAAACATCCGTAAGTACAAGAAAGTAATTAAGGTAGAAACCTAACCACAGCTTTAAACTATAAGACCCTTACATTCCTTGTGCAATGGTTTCCTAACGGGGGTTCAGGTTTCTGTCACTCCGACAACCCCTATGATTAGTAGCCAAATACACAATGCATTCCCCTAGGCCCATATAGGTGAAGTGTCATGTAGTTGACGTTCACATGACACCACTAGAAGAAGTACACCACAACTTAAATATCAAACTATTGAATCTTTCTCAACATAACTCCACTACTAACAACACCAGGAAAGTTTCCCCTATGAACTATGCAAGATTCAACGCAATATTTACAGCAATATGGAGATGGTGATGAGGGTGCTGATGGTGATGATGGTGATGATGATGATGATGATGATCCCGATGAAGTCTAGCTTGATGGTGGTGTTGATGGCGACGATCTCCCCTCTCCGGGAAGGAATTCCCCCGACAGAAATCTGGCTGCCGGAGAGATCTTTCTCTCTCGGTGTTTTCCGCCCCGTAGAGGCGGCGGAATCTTTCTGTGGTTGCTCTCCGAGTCTTAGGGTTTCGGGAGGTTGATATACGCCACAGGGGAGAGGCTGGAGTGGGCCAGGGCGGCTACACCACTCCCTGGCGCGGCCTAGGCCTGCCCGCGCCATGGGGTGGTGTGGGCCCCCTGTGGCCCACCTCCACTCCATCTTCTGGCATCCCGAGTCTTCTAGAAAAATAGAATTTTCCGTATATTTTCCCGGATTTTCTGATCTTCGCGAATTTTGCCTCCAAACAGCACCTTTTCCATCAGAATCCTAACTGCATCGGTCCATGCTCCAAAAGTCATCAACCATGCAAAAATAGATGAAATAACATAAGTATCACCTCTCAATATAAAATATATCAATGAATAATAGTGAATTAAGTGTTGGGTCCGCAGCATAGGAAACAAAAAATTTCCTACAGTGTGAACTACACGCCAAGATCTATCTACTAGGTACAAAGCAACGGGTGGACATACATCCAACGAGAACTTACCCTCGTAGACAACGAGCTTTGTTAACGAGTAGGAACTCGTGGTTGATGTAGTCGTACACTTGCCGATCTCAAGATCGTGAGGAAGTCTGAGCGCCGCAACTCAGCAGCGCATCCGCACTCGCACACACGTTCAAGCCACCGGACAACCTCCACCTCCTCGCTCCAGCGGAAGCAGTAACTCCTTCCAGATGAAATGCCACCGGGAACATGTATCTCGCTAATCCGAGACCATGGGGAATAATTCTAGAGGGGGAGAGAGATCCTTCACAAGGAGGTGTGAGGATGAAGGAGGGAATGGGTGGCCTTTTATAGGAGGAGGGGTGTGCCCCCTCTCTCCATGGCCGGCTCATGGGGGGTGACCCCTCACCTCCCCCATTCATCTGGTGGTAACCCCTCCACATTAAAATGCCTCTTCACATTCCCTTTTAAAGTCTCCACTTTAAATGCATTAAATTTCTCCAAATTTAATGCTCTCACATTTAATAAAACTCTTTTTATTAAATTTATTCAGAATTTTTTAATTACTTTAATTAACAAACATTCACATATAGCCCCTTGCAATATTTCAATATCACATGCAGAACCACCTTCTGCAATTTCACCTGAAACAATTTCCGGTTTCTATTGAAACAATTCCCGCGCTTTGCAATTCTTTCGTCTAAAACATATGTGCTCCAAAATGGTGTCCGGTAACTCTTAAGTGTGCCACCCTACAGTTCGCGAATAATGCAGACATGATCGAGACCCTTCTCCGATCAATAATCAGCAGCGGGACCTAGAGATCCGTACTGACTCCTACACATTCAACGATGACTTCTGTGATCGTGAGAACCTTTAATGCTTGTAACTAAATCCCTTTGTCTCTCGATAGATTACATGTCCGAGATTCGTTCATCGGTATCTCCATACCTAGTTTGATCTCGTTACCGACATGTACTCTTTTCTCGTTCCCGTGATATAACATTCTAGTGATCACATCAGTTGCTTGCAAGCTATGCTAATGTGATATCACCGAGAGGGCCCAGAGTATATCTATCCATCATCTGGATTGACAAATTCCACTCTTGATCCATGAGCCTCAACATAACACCTTCATAGTACTGAACCCATCTTTATAGTCACCCTGTTACGGTGTGACGTTTGATGTTATGAAGATACTCTTCCGGTGTTAGCAATTAACATGATCTCATGGTCTAAGGATAAAGATTACTTCGTATGATGTTATAGCAATATAAACATAATGACTTGATCGTAATGCTATACTTCGGATGAATTGTCATCACATCATTCCACCAATGGTGTGACCTTGTCCAATGTCCATGATCAAGAAACCTTGATCATCTTGTTAATCAACAAGCTAGTCTATAAGAGAGGCATAACTAGGAACCCTTTTTGTTTATTAAACACACATGTATTGATGTTTCCGATCAATACAAGTCTAGCATGTAAAATAAACATCTATCATATATATAAGGAATATATAATAACAACTTTATTATTGCCTCTCAGGGCATATTTCCTTCAGTCTCCCACTTGCACTAGAGACAATAATCTAGTTCACATAGTGATAAATATAACACCCATGGAGTTCTGGTGTTGATCATGTTTTTCCCTAGGGAGAACTTTAGTCAACGAATCTGCTACATTTAGGTCCGTGTGTACTTTACAAATCTTTATATCTCCATCCTTGACATGCTCGCGGATGGAGTGAAACCGGCACTTAATATGTTTGGAATTCTTGTGAGACCTCGGTTCCTTTGCGTTGGCTATGGCTCCATTATTGTCACAATAGATCACCATCGGGTCCAACGCACTGGGAACCACACCCAGTTCCGTAATGAACTCTTTCATCCAAACTGCTTCCTGCGCCGCTTCTGAAGCAGCAACATATTCCGCCTCCGTCGTTGATCCAGCCACCATAGGTTGTTTGGAACTCCTCCAACTAACTGCTGCTCCGTTCAAGAGAAATACGTATCCGGATTGAGACTTAGAGTCATCCGGATCGGTGTCAAAGCTAGCATCGACATAACACTTAGCGACTAGCTCTTCTTCACCTCCGTATATAAGAAACATATCCTTAGTTCTTCTCAAGTACTTGAGGATGTTCTTTACCGCTATCCAGTGTTCCGAACCTGGATTAGATTGGTACCTACTAGTCAAACTAATAGCATGTGCCACATCCGGTCTTGTACATAGCATGGCATACATAATAGAGCCTATGGCCGAGGCATAGGGGATCTTATCCATCATCTCTCTTTCTTCCGCCGTAGCCGGACTTTGAGTCTTACTCAATGTCTTGCCTTGCAACATAGGTAAGAACTCCTTCTTACTTTTGTCCATATTAAACTTCTTTAATATCTTATCAAGGTATGTACTCTGCGATAGCCCAATTAGGCGCCTTGATCTATCTCTATAGATTTTAATGCCTAATATATATGACGCTTCACCAAGGTCTTTCATCGAAAATTTGCTGCTTAGATAATTTTTAACACTGTTTAAAAGACCTATATCATTTCCAATCAATAATATGTCATCCACATATAATATCAGAAATGCCACATTGCTCCCACTCACTTTCTTGTAAATACAAGCCTCTCCATAAGTTTGGACAAATCCAAACTCTTTGATCACCTCATCAAAGCGGAGATTCCAACTCCGGGATGCTTGCTTTAGTCCATAGATGGATCGCTGAAGTTTGCATACCTTATTAGCATCCTTAGGATCGACAAAACCCTTAGGTTGTATCATATACAACTCTTCTTCAATCTTACCATTGAGGAACGCAGTTTTGACATCCATCTGCCATATTTGATAACCGAAATATGCAGCAATTGCTAACATAATCCTAACCGATTTAAGCATCGCTACGGGAGAGAATGTCTCATCGTAGTCAACTCCTTGAATTTGTCGAAACCCCTTTGCGACAAGTCGAGCCTTATAGATGGTCACATTACCATCAGCATCAGTTTTTCTTTTGAAAATCCATTTATTCTCAACGGCCTTTCGGTCGTGAGGTAAGTCCACCAAGTTCCAAACTTGGTTCTCGTACATGGATTCCATCTCGGATTTCATGGCTTCTAGCCATTTCTTGGAATCCGGGCTCATCATCGCTTCTTCATACGTCGCAGGGTCATCCATTTCATCAACCATGAAATTCACAACAGGATTGCCGTACAGTTCAGGAGCTGCACGTGTCCTGCTTGACCTACGAGGTTCGGTAGTGTCCTCTTTCGGAGTTTCATGATCATTATCATTAGCTCTCTCTTCATCAGGTGAAGTCAACTCCGAAACAACTTCTGGTGCTGCGCCACTCGCCATTCCATGAAGAGAAGGTTCAATAACCTCTTCGAGTTCTACCGTCAGACTACTCACACCTTTCGCGAGAATCTCCTTCTCAAGAAAGGATCCATTCTTGGCAACAAAAACCTTGCCCTCGGATCTGTGATAGAAGGTATACCCAATTGTTTCCTTAGGGTATCCTATGAATACGCATTTTTTCGCTTTGGGTTCGAGTTTATCCGGTTGAAGTTTCTTCACATAAACATCGCATCCCCAAACCTTAAGAAATGACATCTTAGGTTTGTTTCCAAACCATAATTCATACGGTGTCGTTTCAACGGATTTAGATGGTGCCCGATTTAAAGTGTATGCAGTTGTTTCCAGTGCATAACCCCAAAATGACAGAGGTAAGTCAGTCAGAGACATCATAGATTGAACCATATCCAATAAGGTACGATTACGACGTTCCGACACACCATTATATTGTGGTGTTCCGGCTGGCGTGAGTTGTGAAACTATTCCACACTCTTTCATGTGTGTGCTAAACTCGTAACTTAGATACTCTCCTCCACGGTCAGACCATACATATTTGATCTTTCTATTACGATGATTTTCCACTTTAATCTGAAATTCCTTGAACTTTTCAAAAGTTTCAGACTTGTGTTTCATCAAATAGATATACCCATATCTACTCAAATCATCCATGAAAGTAACAAAATAACGATATCCACCTCGCACCGACACACTCATTGGTCCACACACATCAGTATGTATGATTTCCAATAGATCTGTCGCCCGTTCCATTGAACCGGCGTTCTAGTCATCTTGCCCATAAGGCATGGCTCACATGTATCAAATGATTCAAAATAAAGTGATTCCAAAAGTCCATCAGAATGGAGTTTCTTCATGCGTTTAACGCCAATATGACCTAGATGGCAGTGCCACATATATGTAGACATATCATCATCAAGTTTAATCTTTTTATCATTAACATTATGAATGTGCGTAATACTACTATCGTAGGAGAGAAAGACACCCACCAACCACTTATGCAAAACAAGTTGCATGTCAGTCGTGGAACCGGTCTCATGTACGATGACATGTAAGGTTGGTCCGGGCCGCTTCATCCCACTATGCCACCAATATCCAAAATACATAGAAGATGCAATAACATGATCATCATCGCCCACATATGAACATATGTGTACTACCCGTGCTAAGCACCTATGCATAGATCAGGCTCTGATACCACTGTTGGGTCCGCAGCATAGAAAACAAAAAAATTCCTACGCTGTGAACTACACGCCAAGATCTATCTACTAGGTACAAAGCAACGGGTGGACATACATCCAACGAGAACTTACCCTCGTAGACAACGAGCTTTGTTAATGAGGAGGAACTCGTGGTTGATGTAGTCGTACACTTGCCGATCTCAAGATCATGAGGAAGTCCGAGCGCCGCAACTCAGCAGCGCATCCGCACTCGCACACACGTTCAAGCCACCGGACAACCTGCACCTCCTCGCTCCAGCGATCCAGCGGAAGCAGCAACTCCTTCCAGACGAAATGCCACCGGGAACATGTATCTCGCTAATCCGAGACCATGGGGGAATAATTCTAGAGGGGGAGAGAGATCCTTCACAAGGAGGTGTGAGGATGAAGGAGGGAATGGGTGGCCTTTTATAGGAGGAGGGGGGGTGCCCCCTCTCTCCATGTCCGGCGCATGGGGGGTGACCCCTCACCTCCCCCATTCATGTGGTGGTAACCCCTCCACATTAAAATGCCTCTTCACATTCCCTTTTAAAATCTCCACTTTAAATGTATTAAATTTCTCCAAATTTAATGCTCTCTCATTTAATAAAACTATTTTTTATTAAATTTATTCAGAATTTTGTTAATTACTTTAATTAACAAACATTCACATATAGCCCCTTGCAATATTTCAATATCACATGCAGAACCACCTTCTGCAATTTCATCCGAAACAATTTCCAGTTTCTATTGAAACAATTCCTGCGCTTTGCAATTCTTTCATCTAAAACATATGTGCTCCAAAATGTTGTTCGGTAACTCTTAAGTGTGCCACCCTACGGTTCGCGAATAATGCAGACATGATCGAGACCCTTCTCCGATCAATAATTAGCAGCGGGACCTAGAGATCCGTACTGACTCCTACACATTCAAGGATGACTTCTGTGATCGTGAGAACCTTTAACGCTTGTAACTAAATCCCTTTGTCTCTCGATATATTACATGTCCGAGATTCGATCATCGGTATCTCCATACCTAGTTTGATCTTGTTACCGACATGCACTCTTTTCTCGTTCCCGTGATATAACATTCTAGTGATCACATCACTTGCTTGCAAGCTATCCTAATGTGATATCACCGAGAGGGCCCAGAGTATATCTATCCGTCATCTGGATTGAAAAATTCCACTCTTGATCCATGAGCCTCAACATAACACCTTCGTAGTACTGAACCCATCTTTATAATCACCATGTTACGGTGTGACGTTTGATGTTATCAAGATACTCTTCCGATGTTAGCAATTAACATTATCTCATGGTCTAAGGATAAAGATTACTTCGTATGATGTTATAGCAATATAAACATAATGACTTGATTGTAATGCTATACTTCGGATGAATGTTCATCACATCATTCCACCAATGGTGTGACCTTGTTATTAACAACATCCAATGTCCATGATCAGGAAACCTTGATCATCTTGTTAATCAACAAGCTAGTCTATAAGAGAGGCATAACTAGGAACCCTTTTTGTTTATTAAACACACATGTATTGATGTTTCCGATCAATACAATTCTAGCATGTAAAATAAACATCTATCATATATATAAGGAATATATAATAACAACTTTATTATTGCCTCTCAGGGCATATTTCCTTCATTAATACATAGAATAGTGATGCAAAATGGACGTATCAACTCCCCCCAAGCTTAGACTTCGCTTGTCCCCAAGCGAAACTGAGCTCAATAAACATGACCTCAAGTTTATGGAGTGAAGAGTCGATAAAAGGATACGGACAAGAAGCATCACATTCATCTAATACATAGATCATAATAGAAAACAACTCACTATTATATAACTCAACTTGCAATGAGTAAAGGAAACACAATAAAGATACATAAAGTGAATCATAATTGGTAATGGCAAACTTATCTCTTGGTCGAAGAATAGTTGATAATTTGCTGGAGTTCACAAATAGCTGGTTTTTCAATGAAAGCTTTCAAAGTAGTAAACTTCAAGATAAGAGCAACGTGCAAAACAAGGAACATAAGAAACATGAATGCATAAATCAACAAATGAATGAATGAAACACATCAACTCAAAGTACTTGCTGAGATAGAAGGGAATAGGTTTACTAACTCAACTGCAAACTAAAAGAAAGGCCCTTCAAAGAGGGAAGCAGTGATTGCAAGTCTCATAAAGAGCTCCCAAAAATTATGATACTTACTAGCTTTCAGCTCTCATTGCCCCTATCATAGGCATATTTAGGTGATTAAGGTTAAAGTGACACAACTAAGAGGATATGCTTGACAAGTTATAAGTTGAAATCTCAAGCCCCTTACTTATGATATCGATCCTCATGCTACTCAACTTCAGTCACAAGCAAGCTCTTGTCATTGTAAATATATGCGTATCATCGAGAACCGCCAACGGGGTACCCCTTGCACATGACACATGAGCTATCCCATAATAAAAATGACAAGGCAAGCAGACAGTGAGCATCTCAGCGATCTTTTTATTTGCTATTTGCATAGGTTTTTATTGAGGATGTTTCATAGAATGCTCACTATAGTTATGCTGCAAGTTTCCACCATGATTAGGCATGGCTTAGGCTAGGGGCCCAGGCATTTCTCTAACACACATATAAACTCCATGATCTTACAAGTTCCACTTTTATTTCACACCGCCGGGATCCATAAGCAAAAGAACATGATATCAACTAGGTACAAGTACCAATGAGGTGTTGAAAGCGGTCCCCATGATACATGGTTCGGCTAACTTCAACTCATAAAGCGCAAGCATATACGCAACAAAGAAGGACCCAATGGTTCAAGTTTGTTAAATGCAGGAAAGTAAAGTGTGCCATCAAGTTCGTGAGAGCTTTAATAACTAATTTTCGCATAACAAGTTTAATTTGGGAGGTAGATAAAACAAGAATTTACTTGGAATAGCAATAATGCTACTAGGTAGGTATGGTGGACACAAATGACAAAGGTTTTGGTTTAAAGGAGGTGGATGCATGAGAAGAATACCCTCTCAGTACAGGTTTTTGGCTAGCAAGGCTGGGTAGCAAGTACAAGAGTTGAAGGAAACAACCAAACATAAAAGTGATAAAGACAAACATGCAATCTTCCTTGGAAGCACAAAAGATCTTAACTAGAGAATACTAGACTTATGAGCAAATCAAGAAAGAAAGCTGATGAAATTATTTTTCTCTAGAGTACTTCTATCTTTTTATTTTCAACTCTCAAAAAGGTGTTGCTACTGACCGAGCCAGGTTTTCGAAAACCAACTAAATTAACTCAATGATCCCAAAGTGCTACCAATACTAACAACAAGATCAATCATATAACCACGAATTGAAAACTAACATAAGCTATGTAAAAGGGTGAATGATAGAACTTCTCATTCATATTCCATAACGGCAACTCACACCAAGGGATACTGTAACATCCCAAAACTTCAATCCAAGCTTATCATGATCAAATCAATCAAAATTAGGGTTAACAAAAACTTTTCCAAATTTAAATGAAAGCATTCATATATGTGTGCATTTAAAATAGGAGTTGTTTTGAATTGCCATGATTGTGTGATCCTTTGCTTGTAAAATGTTTCTTAGGTGATTTAAACATCATCTACATCATTCCAAACTTTTCCTAAAGAAAATCAAATCAAAAAGAATTAAAAAGGAGGAATGGTCATTTTGGCAAATTTAACTCTAATGCCTACTTTGGCTATTCCTAGTACTCAAAACTTAACAGAAACAATTCTTGATCTTTGTACCCCTTGCTAGTACACATAATGAGGTACCAAGGCCCACCTTTTGATATGCTAAAAACCTTCTGTTAACTATTTTAAATTACATTTGAAAATTGAATCTAATGCATATGCATAGATCACCCATATTGCAAAACCCATCTTTTTGAGCTCCACTTTCAAAACCCTTGCAACCAGAGACTGCCTAGCACTAGTGGAGATCACTCAAAAATTTTGAAACCAAAATTCAAAACTTTCTTTCATGCGGCCATTTAATCAAACACTTGGCATGCATAATCTCTACTATAATCCTAGCTTACTGTTTACTACAGCGTTTTGCCCCCAAATGATCTTCATTTATCTCCTCTGTCCCCTATTGATCTAACCAAACCCCTAACACCCCTCTCCCTTGTCCCTAGTCCCCATTCCATGCCATGCCAAGCCATGCCTCGCCGGCCAACCCTTGCCCCACTGCAGCAGACCATTCCCTCTCCCCTCGCCATGTCTAGGAGGTAGCCAGCACCTCACCGCCATCCCCTGTCCCTTGCCTGAGCCCAGGAGTGCAGTGGGCCACTGAGCAGAAACCGTGCCCAGTGCCACCACACCATGCCAGTGCCGCCCCCAGAGCGCGCTCTGTCCCCGCTCGCCTAGACCGCCCCTTGGCACTAGCCCGCGCCCACCGCTCCGCCTTGACCTAGAGAACACCCCAGACACCCCCGCTAGCCACGCAACGCCTCACAGCCACCGCTCTCCGTGGCCACTGCCGCCTCTGGCGCGCAGAGCGCCACCTCGCCCAGCCTCTTCTCTCCACACCATTCCACTCCACTCACCTCTCTAAACCTCACCCACCCCTCGCTGGAGCAAGGCGAGCTCTGCCTCGCCGGAATTGGAGCCGGAGCCGCCACGGTAGGAGGAGAAGGGCGACGTTGATTGCGACCACCCCCAGCTCCGCCGCAACCGCGCCTCGCCTCGCCGTCGTCTTCCACTTCATTTGCCCGCCTCGCCGACCCCGGTGGAGCCCTGGCACGCCCCCAGCAGACCCCCATTGAGCCGCTAGGGTTCGAGCTCGCCGACGACCTGTTCGTCGTCGACGACGACCCTCAGCCATAGATCTGCCTTCTAATCCTACGGCCCACAGCGCGCGTACCGTTTCGTGTGTTAAGTGCCGCTGACAAGCGGGACCCCTGTCAGCTGCGCCCCGTGCCGCGGAGCGCCACTGGGCCGGCCCATTTCTCTTCCCGCGCTAGCCCAACCGTTCAAATCTAGATTTTTCTTTTTAGTTAAATCTAGTTTCTATCCACTATTTTAAAATTCAATTCTGAGAGTTATACAAATCTAAATTGCATGAAACTAATTTTTCCTGAAAGGTATTAAGATGATCTATCCAATCCCGTTGGATTTAATTCAATTAGAGTTATAGATCTCTCCTAATAAAAATAAGAAGACAGAAGCAATTGCAACTTGCAACATTTTTATAAAATCGACCAAGTTAGCTTTTGAGTTGATTCCAACTCTCAAAAATCACATTTCATAATATCTATCTAACCATGTAATAATATTAAGGTTGACATGCAGTGACTTTGGACTAGTACCAAAATAATGCTATATAGGCATTTCTAGTCAGTTTAAATCATTAAATAATGAACTTAAACCAAAGTAATATTGATCCAACCTTTAAATCTCATTCCCACATGTTAGAATATGTGGTGAAGACATGTGTCCACATGATCCCATATTGAGGTGGTGAATATTAAATCTTAGTAAAGTTTTCAATGAGTAGAAATTACTTTTCTAAAATAAAAAGAATGAAACTATGGAATTAAACTTGTGATGCTTGTGATGATAATAGATCATCAAATGTTGACAAGTTGGTATCAGAGCCATCCTGACCATAGGAGACCCTAGTTAGAATGGACATCAAACAAAAACTTAGTTTCAAAACCAAAGTGAGTATTTATGAAAAACTATCTCCTCTCTTACCCTTGTGGATTCTTTCTCAAAAATTCATGTTCCTCAAAATTCTTCCACTACCACTAAAAATTTGACACACTTGATCACTTCACTAACTTCCTCATCCTTAATTCTTGTAGATGGAGACTCAGTTCAGCAAGTTTTACCAGTTGGGAAATGGAGGTCAGCTGATCTTCGAGAGGGATCTGGATTCACTGTCAGAGTTACTGGGACGCCCACACCCGGAGTTTCTTGGACCTCAACTTCCAGGACCCCTAGGAGGAGACTTACAGTGGCTAGTCACCGCAGATCTTAGAGGAAGCATTGAAGCACCAACTTCTGGGACAATTCAGTTCTCCGTAAGAGAGAACAACTGGCTAGATGGATTAGCTAGGGCAATGCATGAAGCTCTTGCATGTCTATGTGCCCTAGCGTCAACAAGACCCAAGGAACCCGTTTTGCCCACTATGCAAGACGTGATTTCATGGGAATGCCAATGGAAATGCCGGGCCACCCTGAGTTGAGACGTCAAGTGGAGAACCTTGACTTCTTGCTACATGACAGACAGCAGGAACTGGACAATGCCAGAGAGTTAGACAACCATAACCGTGCCATTGCCGACCAGAAGGCCTAGACTTTCGCACTGCTTGTCCAAGACCGTCAGTATCTTCGCCGCCAGCGTGCCAAGAAGGATAGCACCATCGCTCGTCTTCGCAAGAAGGTGGCCGACCTCGAGAAGACCGTCAAGGAGCAGGAAGCTTAGCTTGCAGCAAAGGAAGAAGAAGGTGAAGGTGAAGACATCCAGGGAAACATGGACTCTTACCTCAGCAACGATGATGATTTTCTGGCGGAGGATGCCGTGGACTTCTACACTGATGCTGAGGACTAGGACTTCATCGACGATGATTAGATGCACTAGAGCACTATCGTAGCATGAGATGTATCGATCTCACTGTATCTTAGCGTGCAGAATGGTTCTTCAAACCATTTGTTTTCCCTTTGGTTGTTGTGGTGTGTGTTGTACCGTGTGCTTGCTTGCATGAATGAAAATGAAGTTAGTTGAAAAACCTGAGTCTAACTCAAAGTTTTAGCTTTGAAAACCCAAAACCCTGAACCTTAGAATTTCACCCTTACCCCTATATCTCAATCTTCAGATGACTCGTGGAAACCAAGGAGGAGCAGCTCGTTGGAAGACCCAATGCTGCAGATCTTGCAGAATCTCATAGCTGACCGTGAAGCAAGCATGGCAGAACGCCAAGCCAATTTAGCAACACTTCAACAGATCGCCCAGATGGCTCTCAACAACCAAGGGCATGGAAATCAGGATCACCAGGGATCCAAACTCAAAAACTTTCAGAACACTAATCCCCCAATCTTCAACCAATCTGAAAATCCATTAGATGCTGATGACTGGTTATAGACCATGGAGAACAACTTAGAAGTTGCCAGAGTTGATGAGAAAGTTCTCTTCGCCACCCATTATCTGGTAGGAGATGCAAGAGCTTGGTGGAATAGCATCCGCAATATGAACCATGGTCAAGTGATGACATGGGAAGCATTCAAAGTCAAGTTCAGTCGCACCCACGTGCCGCAAGGTCTAGTCAACAGAATGAGAGATGAGTTCCGTGAACTGAAGCAAGGAAGAATGACTGTGGTAGAGTACCATGACAGATTCCTGTCACTTGCCCGATATGCACCTGATGAGATCAACACGGAGACCAAGAAGAAGGAGAGATTCTTGAACGGACTGCATGATGAGATGCAGACTGTCCTCGTCAACATCCGTTTCCAGGATCTCGAAGAGCTAGTCGACTCTGCCATCCAGATGGAAGGGAAGATTAACCAGGCAAACGACAACCGCAAGCGTCGTATGATGCAGCAGTCTGGATCCAACAGTCACCAGAAGTACCGTCCCAACCCTTCGCCAGGATATGCACCAAGGAACCACCGACCCCCCAAACTCTCGCCCAAGCTACCCCAACCGTAGCGGAGGCAATGTGAAGTTCGGAGGAAACAATCACAACTTCGGTAATGCCAACAATTTCAACCGTGCACCTCCCAAGAACCACAACAACAACAACAACTGCAACACTGCACCCAGAACTGGCAGCAATGTTGTGCCTGTCGCAGTCAAGGACAAGTCTCAGATCACTTGTTTCGAGTGTGGAGTGAAGGGTCACTACTCCAATGAGTGTCCCAAGAAGACTGCAGCTAATGCCAATCTGAATGCCCCAGCTCAGCAGCAGTGTCGTGTTCAACCAGGAAGGAGATTTGCCCCGGGAAACCCTCACAACCGTAACAGCCACCTCTTCCACATGAATGCAGAAGAAGCCCAGGAAGCGCCAGATGTAGTGTTGGGTATGTTTTCTGTCAACTCAGTTTTAGCAAGAGTATTGTTTGATTCGGGAGCATCGCATTCATTTGTCACCAAAGAATTTGCATGCACTAGTAAGATTCGTCCAACCAACCTGAAGCATGTCATGATAGTTCAAATCCCCGGTTCAACAACCAAAGCTAGAAAATTTTGCAAAGCTGTACCTATCAGAATACATGGGATAGATTTTTATGCCAACCTAATTGTACTTGGAACCAAAGGTTTGGAGGTAGTACTAGGTATGGACTGGATGTCAAGGCATAAAGGATTGATAGACTGTGCTAAGAAATCCATCACCATGACCAGTAGTTCTGGAGTAACAGTAGAGCATATCTCTAAAACCTTACCCCGTCAATTCAGGTGCAACCAGAGTGTAGCCTTGCCCACCCTTGACCAAGTTAGAGTAGTCTGTGAATACCCCGATGTATTCCCAGATGAATTGCCAGGTATGCCCCCGGATAGGGATATTGAGTTCATTATCGAACTAATCCCCGGAACCAGACCTATAGCCCAGAGACCCTATAGCATGAACCCCTCAGAGTTAGTGGAACTGAAGAAGCAGTTGGATGCTATGCTAGCCAATGGTTTGATTCAACCAAGTGCATCGCCATGGAGATCACTAGTGTTATTCGTTGACAAGAAATATGGAGGCAACCGTCTGTGCACATATTACAGAAAGTTGAATGATGTCACCATCAAGAACAAGTACCCTTTGCCAAAGATAGAGGATCTATTTGATTAGTTGACTGGAGCTCAGGTATTCTCAAAGATTGATCTTAGGACTGGTTATCACCAGCTTAAGATTCGTGCAATGGATATTCCGAAGACCGCCTTTACTACTCGTTATGGTTTATACGAGTATACGGTTATGTCTTTTGGATTAACCAATGCCCCTGCTTATTTTATGAATCTCATGAATAAGATCTTTATGAATTTCCTAGATAAGTTTGTGGTTGTGTTTATCAACGACATCCTTATCTACTCCAAGTCGGAAGAAGAGAATGAGCAATATCTAAGAGTTATCCTAGAAACCCTGAGAGAGCATCAGTTATATGCCAAGTTCAGCAAGTGTGAGTTTTGGCTGAAAGAAGTGGGATTCCTAGGACATATTGTGTCTGCTGGAGGAGTCTCTGTTGTGAAGGAAATATGCCCTGAGAGGCAATAATAAAGTTGGTATTATATATTCCTTATATATATGATAGATGTTTATTTTACATGCTAGAATTGTATTGATCGAAAACATCAATACATGTGTGTTTAATAAACAAAAAGGGTTCCTAGTTATGCCTCTCTTATAGACTAGCTTGTAGATTAACAAGATGATCAAGGTTTCCTGATCATGGACATTGGATGTTGTTAATAACAAGGTCACACCATTGGTGGAATGATGTGATGAACATTCATCCGAAGTATAGCATTACGATCAAGTCATTATGTTTATATTGCTATAACATCATACGAAGTAATCTTTATCCTTAGACCATGAGATCATGTTAATTTCTAACACCGGAAGAGTATCTTGATAACATCAAACGTCACACCGTAACAGGGTGACTATAAAGATGGGTTCAGTACTACGAAGGTGTTATGTTGAGGCTCATGGATCAAGAGTGGAATTTGTCAATCCAGATGACGGATAGATATACTCTGGGCCCTCTCGGTGATATCACATTAGGATAGCTTGCAAGCAAGTGATGTGATCACTAGAATGTTAAGAAAAGAGTGCATGTAGGTAACGAGATCAAACTAGGTATGGAGATACCGATGATCGAATCTCGGACATGTAATTTATCGAGAGACAAAGGGATTTAGTTACAAGTGTTAAAGGTTCTCACGATCACAAAAGTCATCGTTGAATGTGTAGGAGTCAGTACGGATCTCCAGGTCCCGCTGCTGATTATTGATTGGAGAAGGGTCTCGATCATGTCTGCATTATTTGTGAACCATAGGGTGGCACACTTAAGAGTTACCGGACACCATTTTCGAGCACAAATGTTTTAGATGAAAGAATTGCAAAGCGCAAGAATTGTTTCAATAGAAACCGGAAATTGTTTCGGGTGAAATTGCAGAAGCTGGTTCTGCATGTGATATTGAAATATTGCAAGGGGCTATATGTGAATGTTTGTTAATTACAGTAATTAACAAAATTCTGAATAAATTTAATAAAAAGAGTTTTATTAAATGAGAGAGCATTAAATTTGGAGAAATTTAATGCATTTAAAGTGGAGACTTTAAAAGGGAATGTGAAGAGGCATTTTAATGTGGAGGGGTTACCACCACATGAATGGGGGAGGTGAGGGGTCACCCCCCCATGCGCCGGCCATGGAGAGAGGGGGCACCCCCCCTCCTCCTATAAAAGGCCACCCATTTCCTCCTTCATCCTAACACCTCCTTGTGAAGGATCTCTCTCCCCCTCTAGAATTATTCCCCCATGGTCTCGGATTAGCGAGATACATGTTCCCGGTGGCATTTCATCTGGAAGGAGTTGTTGCTTCCGGTGGCTTGAACGTATGTGCGAGTGCGGATGCGCTGCTGAGTTGTGGCGCTCGGACTTCCTCACGATCTTGAGATCAGCAATTGTACGACTACATCAACCACGAGTTCCTACTCGTTAACAAAGCTCGTTGTCTACGAGGGTAAGTTCTTGTTGGATGTATGTCCACCCGTTGCTTTGTACCTAGTAGATAGATCTTGGCGTGTAGTTCACACTATAGGAAAAAATTTGTTTTCTATGTTGCGGACCCAATAGTGGTATTAGAGCCTAATCTATGCATAGGTGCTTAGCACGGGTAGTACACATATGTTGATATGTGGGCGATGATGATCATGTTATTGCATCTTCTATGTATTTTGGATATTGGTGGCATAGTGGGATGAAGCGGCCCGGACCAACCTTACATGTCATCGTACATGAGACCGGTTCCACGACTGACATGCAACTTGTTTTGCATAAGTGGCTGGCGGGTGTCTGTCTCTCCTACTATAGTCAATATCTATTTACCTTCTATCATAGATCCGAGGGCAAGGTTTTTGTTGCCAAGAATGGATCCTTTCTTGAGAAGGAGATTCTCGCGAAAGGTGTGAATAGTCGGAAGGTAGAACTCGAAGAGGTTATTGAACCTTCTCTTCATGGAATGGCGAGTGGCGCAGCACCGGAAGTTGTTTTGGAGTTGACTTCACCTGATGAAGAGAGAGCTAATGATAATGATCATGAAACTCCGAAAGAGGACACTACCGAACCTCGCAGGTCAAGCAGGACACGTGCAGCTCCTGAACTGTACGGCAATCCTGTTGTGAATTTCATGGTTGATGAAATGGATGACCCTGCGACATATGAAGAAGCGATGATGAGCCCGGGTTCCAACAAATGGCTAGAAGCCATGAAATCCGAGATGGAATCCATGTACGAGAACCAAGTTTGGAACTTGGTGGACTTACCTCACGACCGAAAGGCCGTTGAGAATAAATGGATTTTCAAAAGAAAACTGATGCTGATGGTAATGTGACCATCTATAAGGCTCGACTTGTCGCAAAGGGGTTTCGAAAAATTCAAGGAGTTGACTACGATGAGACATTCTCTCCCGTAGCGATGCTTAAATCGGTTAGGATTATGTTAGCAATTGCTGCATATTTCGATTATGAAATATGGCAGATGGATGTCAAAACTACGTTCCTCAATGGTAAGATTGAAGAAGATTTGTATATGATACAACCTAAGGGTTTTGTCGATCCTAAGGATGCTAATAAGGTATGCAAACTTCAGCGATCCATCTATGGACTGAAGCAAGCATCCCGGAGTTGGAATCTCCGCTTTGATGAGGTGATCAAAGAGTTTGGATTTGTCCAAACTTATGGAGAGGCTTGTATTTACAAGAAAGTGAGTGGGAGCAATGTGGCATTTCTAATATTATATGTGGATGACATATTATTGATTGGAAATGATATAGATCTTTAAAACAATGTTAAATGTTATCTAAACAACAAATTTTCGATGAAAAACCTTGGTGAAGTGTCATATATATTAGGCATTAAAATCTATAGAGCTAGATCACGGCGCCTAATTGGGCTATCACAGAGTACATACCTTGATAAGATATTAAAGAAGTTTAATATGGACGAAAGTAAGAAGTGGTTCTTACCTATGTTTCAAGGCAAGACATTGAGTAAGACTCAAAGTCCGGCTTCGGCAGAAGAAAGAGAGATGATGGATAAGATCCCCTATGCCTCGGCCATAGGCTCTATTATGTATGCCATGCTATGTACAAGACTGGATGTGGCACATGCTATTAGTTTGACTAGTAGGTACCAATCTGATCCAGGTTCCAAACACTGGATAGCGGTAAAGAACATCCTCAAGTACTTGAGAAGAACTAAGGATATGTTTCTTATATACGGAGGTGAAGAAGAGCTAGTCGCTAAGTGTTATGTTGATGCTAGCTTTGACACCAATCCGAATGACTCTAAGTCTCAATCCGGATACGTATTTCTCTTGAACGGAGCAGCACTTAGTTGGAGGAGTTCCAAACAACCTGTGGTGGCTGGATCAACGACGGAGGCGGAATATGTTGCTTTTTCAGAAGCGGCGCAGGAAGCAGTTTGGATGAAAGAGTTCATTACGGAACTAGGTGTGGTTCCCAGTGCGTTGGAACCGATGGTGATCTATTGTGACAACAATGGAGCCATAGCCAACGCAAAGGAACCGAGGTCTCACAAGAATTCCAAACATATTAAGCGCCGGTTTCACTCCATCCGCGAGCATGTCAAGGATGGAGATGTAAGGATTTGTAAAGTACACACGGACCTAAATGTAGCAGATCCGTTGTTCTCCCTAGGGCAAAACATGATCAACACCAGAACTCCATGGGTGTTAGATTTATCACTATGTGAACTAGATTATTGTCTCTAGTGCAAGTGGGAGACTGAAGGAAATATGCCCTAAGAGGCAATAATAAAGTTTTTATTATATATTCCTTATATATATGATAGATGTTTATTTTACATGCTAGAATTGTATTGATCGGAAACATCAATACATGTGTGTTTAATAAACAAAAAGGGTTCCTAGTTATGCCTCTCTTGTAGACTAGCTTGTTGATTAACAAGATGATCAAGGTTTCCTGATCATGGACATTGGATGTTGTTAATAACAAGGTCACACCATTGGTGGAATGATGTAATTAACAAAATTCTGAATAAATTTAATAAAAAGAGTTTTATTAAATGAGAGAGCATTAAATTTGGAGAAATTTAATGCATTTAAAGTGGAGACTTTAAAAGGGAATGTGAAGAGGCATTTTAATGTGGAGGGGTTACCACCACATAAATGGTGGAGGTGAGGGGTCACCCCCCATGCGCCGGCCATGGAGAGAGGGGTCACCCCCTCCTCCTGTAAAAGGCCACCCATTCCCTCCTTCATCCTAACACCTCCTTGTGAAGGATCTCTCTCCCCCTCTAGAATTATTCCCCCATGGTCTCGGATTAGCGAGATACATGTTCCCGGTGGCATTTCGTCTTGAAGGAGTTGCTGCTTCCGCTGGATCGCTGGAGCGAGGAGGTGGAGGTTGTCCGGTGGCTTGAACGTGTGTGCGAGTGCGGATGCCCTGCGGAGTTGCGGCGCTCGGACTTCCTCACAATCTTCAGATCGGCAAGTGTACGACTACATCAACCACGAGTTCCTACTCGTTAACAAAGCTCGTTGTCTATGAGGGTAAGTTCTTGTTGGATGTATGTCCACCTGTTGCTTTGTACCTAGTAGATAGATCTTGGCGTGTAGTTCACACCGTAGGAAATTTTTTGTTTTCTATGCTGCGGACCCAACATGTTGATCTCACCAAGATCAAAGATGTCGAAGAATGGGAAGCCCCAACCACTCAAACCCAAGTCCGTGCATTTCTCGGATTAGCGGGATATTACCGCAAGTTTGTAGAAGGATTCTCGAGCATAGCCCGACCAATGACCCAATTGTTGAAGAAGGACAAGAAGTTTGAATGGACAGATAAATGTGAAGCCAGTTTCAGGAGCTGAAGAAGAGATTGATATCAGCCCCAATTTTGGTCATGCCCTTTGATGTGTATTGTGACGCATCCAAGATTGGTCTAGGATGTGTATTGATGCAAGAAGGCAAAGTCATCATGTATCTGTCTCGACAACTGAAGCAGCATGAGTAGAACTATCCGACCCATGATCTTGAGCTAGCAGCTATAGTTCTAGCACTGAAGACATGGCGTCATTATTTGATGGGTAATCGTTGTGAGATTTACTCAGATCATAAGAGCTTGAAGTATATCTTCACTCATAAGGAGCTAAATATGAGGCAAAGGAGATGGATAGAGTTAATCAAGGATTATGACCTTGACATTCACTATCACCCCGGCAAAGCCAATGTGGTAGCGGATGCTCTTAGCAGATTGCCGTGTAGGCTTAACACCATGATCAAGGAGAAGCAACCCAGTTTGTACGAAGAGTTGGAGCAGTTCAGGACTGAATTAGTTAGCAAAGGATTCCTAGCTAGCATTGAACTTCAACCCACGTTGATTAGCCAAATCAAGGAAGCCCAGAAGGGAAATGAGAGTATCAACGGAATCAAACATCGTATCGGTACAGGAAAGGTACCTGGATTTACTGAAGATGAAGAAGGAGTACTGTGGTACAAAGGACGTATCTGTGTTCTAGCAGATTCAGAGCTGAAGGAAGTTATCATGAAGGAAGCTCATGATACTCTTTATTCTATCCACCCCGGAGGAACAAAGATGTATCAGGATTTGAAAGAGCAATTTTGGTGGCACAAGATGAAGAGAGAGATTGGGAGCTACATCGCCAAATGTGACATCTGTCAAAGAGTCAAAGCAGAACATCAGAGACCTGCAGGACTGTTGCAACCCTTGCAGATTCCGGAATGGAAATGGGATTCTGTCGGAATGGACTTTATCACCGGTTTACCTACTTCTAGTAGGGGAAATGACTCAATCTGGGTCATAGTTGATAGACTGTCCAAGGTAGCCCACTTTATACCTGTCAAGACCACTTACCGGAGTGCAAAGTTAGCAGAGCTATACATTGTTAGGATTGTTAGTCTGCATGGAACCCCCAAGACCATAGTATCAGATCGAGGAACCCAGTTTACCTCAAGATTTTGGCAGAAAGTTCAGGAAGGTTTAGGAACCAAGTTGAACTTCAGCACAGCAAATCACCCGCAAACAGATGGACAGACTGAAAGAGTCAACCAGATCCTAGAGGATATGCTTAGAGCTTGTGTGTTGGAATATGGATCAAAATGGGAAGACTGCCTGCCTTTCGCAGAATTCTCATGTAACAACAGTTATCAAGCTAGTTTGCAGATGGCACCATTTGAATTCCTATATGGAAGAAAGTGTCGTACCCCTTTGAATTGGTCGCAAGTAGGAGACAGTCAGATCTTTGGACCCGATATTCTTCGCGAAGCAGAAGAGAAAGTTCACAAAGTCCGTGAGCACCTCAAGACCGCCCAGTCCCGACAAAAGAGTTATGCTGACAAGAGAAGGAGAGACCTGACTTTCAATGTCGGAGATTTTGTATATCTCAAGGTTTCACCCTTGAAAGGAACTCAACGCTTTAGTCTGAAGGGAAAGTTAGCCCCCAGATATATCGGACCTTTCAAGATTCTGAACCATCGAGAAGAAGTATCGTATTAGCTGGAACTGCCTGGAGAGATGTCAGCCATCCACAATGTGTTCCATATCTCGTTACTTCGCAAATGTCTAGAAGTGCCTGAGAAGACAGAAGTTCTCAAGAACATCGATCACAGAGTTGTGGAAATCAACAAGAACCTGACCTATCGAGAAGTACCCATCCGTATCTTAGAAGAAGCCTACAAAACCACCAGGACCAGGAGTATCAAGTTTCTCAAGATTCAGTGGAGCAACCATACCGAGGAGGAAGCTACTTGGGAACGAGAAGATTACATTAGGACAGAGTTCCTAGATCTCTTTAGTTCCTAGTTTTCTTTGTAAATCTCGGGACGAGATTTTGTTTAAGGGGGGAAGGTTTGTAACATCCCAAAACTTCAATCCAAGCTTATCATGGTCAAATCAATCAAAATTAGGGTTAACAAAAAATTTCCAAATTTAAAATGAAAGCATTCATATATGTGTGCATTTAAAATAGGAGTTGTTTTGAATTGCCATGATTGTGTGATCCTTTGCTTGTAAAATGTTTCTTAGGTGATTTAAACATCATCTACATCATTCCCAAACTTTTCCTAAAGAAAATCAAATCAAAAAGAATTACAAAGGAGGAATGGTCATTTGGGCAAATTTAACTCTCATGCCTACTTTGGCTATTCCTAGTACTCAAAACTTAACAGAAACAATTCTTGATCTTTGTACCCCTTGCTAGTACACATAATGAGGTACCAAGGCCCACCTTTTGATATGCTAAACACCTTCTGTTAACTATTTTAAATTACATTTGAAAATTGAATCTAATGCATATGCATAGATCACCCCTATTGCAAAACCCATCTATTTGAGCTCCACTTTCAAAACCCTTGCAACCAGAGACTGCCTAGCACTAGTGGAGATCACTCAAAAATTTTGAAACCAAAATTCAAAACTTTCTTTCATGCGGCCATTTAATCAAACACTTGGCATGCATAATCTCTACTATAATCCTAGCTTACTGTTTACTACAGCGTTTTGCCCCCAAATGATCTTCATTTATCTCCTCTGTCCCCTATTGATCTAACCAAACCCCTAACACCCCTCTCCCTTGTCCCTAGTCCCCATTCCATGCCATGCCAAGCCATGCCTCGCCGGCCAACCCTTGCCCCACTGCAGCAGACCATTCCCTCTCCCCTCGCCATGTCTAGGAGGTAGCCAGCACCTCACCGCCATCCCCTGTCCCTTGCCCGAGCCCAGGAGTGCAGTGGACCACCGAGCAGAAACCGTGCCCAGTGCCACCGCACCATGCCAGTGCCGCCCCCAGAGCGCGCTCTGTCCCCGCTCGCCTAGACCGCCCCTTGGCACCAGCTCGCGCCCACCGCTCCGCCTCGACCTGGAGAACACCCCAAACACCCCCGCTAGCCGCCCAATGCGTCACAGCCACCGCTCGCTGTGGCCGCCGCCGCCTCTACAGCGCAGAGCGCCACCTCGCCCAGACCGCGTGCCACCGCCCCTATGGCTGCATTTAATGTCTAGAGCACCGCCAGGGGACAACACATCGATCGCCACCCTCAGCCATGCCTCTAACCCGCCATAGCCATGTCGCCACCGTCGCCTGCCCATCCTGCTCAGTCTCACCATCGAGCCTATAAAAGGATCCCTCCCCAGCCACTTCTCTCCACACCATTCCACTCCACTCACCTCTCTGAACCTCACCCACCCCTCGCTGGAGCAAGGCGAGCTCTGCCTCCGCGCCTCGCCTCGCCGTCGTCTTCCACTTCGTTTGCCCGCCTTGCCGACCCCGCTGGAGCCCTGGTACGCCCCCAGCAGACCCTCACCGAGCCGCTAGGGTTCGAGCTCGCCGGCGACCTGTTCGTTGTCGACGATGACCCTCAGCCGTAGATCTGCCTTCTAATCCTACGACCCACCGCGCGCGTACCGTTTCACGTGTTAAGTGCCGCTGACAAGCGGGACCCGCTGTCAGCTGAGCCCCGCGCTGCGGAGCGCCACTAGGCCGGCCCATTTCTCTTCCCGCGCTAGCCCAACCGTTCAAATCTAGATTTTCTTTTTAGTTAAATCTAGTTTCTGTCCACTATTTTAAAATTCAATTCTGAGAGTTTTACAAATCCAAATTGCATGAAACTAATTTTTCCTGAAAGGTATTAAGATGATCTATCCAAGCCCGCTGGATTTAATTCAATTAGAGTTATAGATCTCTCCTGATAAAAATAAGAAGACAGAAGCAATTGCAACTTGCAACATTTTTATAAAATCAACCAAGTTAGCTTCTGAGTTGATTCCAACTCTCAAAATCACATTTCATCATATCTATCTGACCATGTAATAATATTAAGGTTTACATGTAGTGACTTTGTACTAGTACCAAAATAATGCTATATAGGCATTTCTAGTCACTTTAAATCATTAAATAATGAACTTAAACCAAAGTAATATTGATCCAACCTTTAAATCTCATTCCCACATGTTAGAATATGTGGTGAAGACATGTGTACACATGATCCCATATTTAGGTGGTGAATATTAAATCTTAGTAAAGTTTTCAATGAGTAGAAATTACTTTTCTAAAATAAAAAGAATGAAACTATGGAATTAAACTTGTGATGCTTGTGATGATAATAGATCATCAAACGTGTGTCTTAGAATGCTACTTAGCTTAGTTAAGTATTGTTTGGTGATTGTGCACTCCCTATGTATTTATAGACGATAGTACCGACCAAGCTTTCGAGGAGGAGGAGTTCTACCAAGAAGAAGAAGAAGAAAACTTCAACCACTGCACCAACCAAGGCAAGCTACTATTAGCAAGCTAGCACTATTTAAGTGCAATCCACCATTAGTAGTGCAAGTTAACACTTGCAAGTTTAGTGTTTAACAGCCTAGGATCAACTAGATGGTTTAGCTAAGATGCCTTAGGCATGCCTTGATCACACCCCTTTGACTATTGGTACTCCAAGGCTTAGTTACAAGTTTTACCCTCTTAGTTTATACAAAGTCCTTTACTTGTTTTGAAGGTAGCATAAAAAGTATAAAACTTGACCTATTTAGAACCCTCTAGATGTCATTCTATGGCATGAGATTGAACCCATCTTTACCACCTTAGTGAACACTCTTAACTGAGTAGTTTAGATTAGCTCCAAAACTTGAGTCACTTCAGATGGAAATACTTAGTGAAAATGAACTATGAAAACCTTAGAATGATGAGTCATTCTATTGAGATGTTTTGACATGTGTTGAGAAACACAAATGGTTGATGATGATGAAAATGTTGAGGCATGAGCCTTGACCCTTTTATAAAACTGATGGTTGGATTCGGATGCGATACCATTCCAAATTTACCGTACAACCACATTACCTGAATTGGGTAAGGCTTAGCTGGAAATTTATATGCATTAGTGTTAGTTCCCTCACGGGAGAGGTCTGAGCTGAGGCTACCTCTCATGATGTCCACCTATGCAGTGCCCAAGATGACTGATGGTCATGGTTGGGAGGCCATGCTCATAGGAGAGGTGCTTATACTAGGGTGTGTAAAGGGAAGGTTATGTTTGATTATCTGCATACTAAGTATGATGATTCAGGGTTATCCCTGACAGATGTATCGAATCTTGTGGTGAAAGTGTACCACCTCTGCAGAGTGTCAAACTATTCGAATAGCCGCGTTCGCGGTTATGGACAGTTGGAATGGCCATACTGTTTCGTTGTCAGATGTTTTCTAAATACTTTGAAAAGAATGATGAATCTTGACTTGACCACAACAGGGTTGTGTTTATGACAATAGTTTCCCCAACTTAAGTGATTCTAGAGTTTTACTTTATCTTTCTTTGCTTCAGAACTCAGCTTAGGTTTCAAACTTAACTTTATAGTTAAACATAGAGTTAGCACTTTAATCTAGATTCATAATACTTGTTAGTGGTAGTTTGCGAGTACTTAAAGAGTACTCATGGCTTTTGTCCCTGGCTATTATCATGGCCAGACTATGAAGGAGACTATCAAGATGATGGCCAACATGACGGCTATGATAGCAAGGACTATCTGACTTCGTCAGCATTGCCTGTGCCCCTGAAGATGGACCCCACCGCTACGCTTATCTTTTATTTCCGCTGCTTGTTGTATTAAGATTGGATCATGAGATCCTTATTTGTGTAAGACCTTATGTATGGTTTGTAATGGATGATGTACTGTGATATCCAATCCGTTATGTCTCGCAAAAATGGTAATCCTGGGATTGCGAGGTATGGCATAACGGGAATCTAGGATTAAAAATCCGGGTGTTGACAGATACAAATCTAACGAGAGAGGGGACACTTCCATACTACATAATAACTCCTCTATTCATGATATGACTCTACTAATACCGCGACACTCCCCCAAGCTTGGAACAAACCAAGGGGATGCCAAACCTGATGACGAATTACTTCTTTGGTGGTGGTGGTATACTCTCATCTTCGTCCGTCTTCCAGGGTAAAAGCTTCCCATCAACAAAGGACATCGTGGTTTCCAACATCCTGAAACTTGCAGCAGCACTTATGCGTTTAAATCTAGCCTCATACTCATAGTTTTGATCTTGAACGTCATAGAACTGTGCGTGTAGTTCGTTGGTTGTTTGGCGGAGTGAAAAGACTTCATCTTTGAGTTCAGCAGTCTCCTTTTGGTGCTCGGCGATGAGTTCGGAACAAATCTTATGGATCATGTCCACTTCGCGCTCCGCCATCTTCCTGTACCTAAAGACTTCTTGCTCCAATGCTTCCATCCTGTCCTCCAGACTTCCTTCACCTTTAGGGCCTTGAACCTCCTTAATCCGGACCTCCCCACTTTCGAGCAACAACTCCTTGGGATGAATCTTCAATTCTCTCATGTATGGGTTGATGATATCTTCTAAGGAATCTCCCTTGGATGTTCTAGAGGAAGACATTGTGGCTCCAAATCTAGGATTCCACCTGGCAGAAACAGATCGAAACAAAAACACGATGAAAACACGATATACGAACCTCGGGGGATCCGGGGGGTTATATATTGTGAAGTTTCATATCAAAGGGAAGGTACTGGGAGAAAACGGGTCGGAGACGGAGTCTTGGGTGGCCTCACCACCTGGTGGCGCGGCCAGGGGTGGGCCCACGCCATGGGGTGGTGTGGGCCACCCTGGCTCCGGTTCCGTCCCTTTTCGCTTCGTATCTTTCCTTATTGACTGAAAACTGCAAAAATATAGTTGGATTGTATTTTCACGGAACTTTTCTTACCAGAACTGTTACCTAGTTGGAAATGGACTCTGCAGGTCTCTGAATTTGGTCCTCAATGAATTTCTCTGGAGTTATAACTTGAAAGGCATCAACATCTTCATTGTAAGAATCTCCAGCAATATAGTGTTTGAGTCCTTGTCCATTCACTACTTGTGTAGTATTATCTTTTAGAGAAGAAATTTTTATTGCTCCTGAACGGTACACTTCTTCAATGATGAAAGGTCCTTCCCATTTTGATAGTAGCTTACCTGCAAAAAATCTGAGACGAGACCTATACAATAGAACTTTCTCACCAACATGAAATTCTCTCTTAAGTATTCGCTTGTCATGCCATCTTTTAACTTTTTCTTTAAAGAGCCTAGCATTCTCATAGGCTTCACTCCTCCATTCATCTAAAGAACTTAAGTCAAAAAGTCTTTTCTCACCAGCTAGCTTACAATCTCTATTTAGTTCTTTCACTGCCTAGTAAGCTTTGTGTTCTAATTCTAAGGGTAAGTGGCAAGCTTTCCCATAAACCATTTTATAAGGAGACATTCCCATAGGATTCTTATAAGCAGTCCTATAAGCCCGTAAAGCATCATTCAACTTCTTAGCCCAGTTTTTTCTAGACCTATTAACAGTCTTTTGCAAGATAGATTTAATTTCTCTATTTGATAACTCTACTTGCCTGCTAGTTTGGGGGTGATAAGCTGAAGCAATTCTATGATTAACATCATACTTAGCGAGGGTCTTCCTAAAACCGCCATGAATGAAATGAGAACCCCCATCAGTCATGAGATACCTAGGCACTCCAAACCTAGGAAAGATAACATCCTTAAGCAATTTTAGAGAGGTTTCACCGTCAGCACTTTTCATAGGAATGGCTTCTACCCACTTAGTAACATAATCAACGGCAACAAGAATATGAGTGTAACCCTTCGAAGGAGGGAAAGGACCCATAAAGTCGAATCCCCAACAATCAAAAGGTTCAATAACTAGAGAGTAGTTCATAGGCATTTCATTGCGTCTAGAAATATTACCAACACGTTGACATTCATCACAAGATAAAACAAATTTTCTTGCATCTTTAAAAAGGGTAGGCCAGTAGAAACCTGATTGTAATACCTTTTGTGCAGTTCTATCTCCTACATGATGTCCTCCATAGGCACTCCCATGACATTTACGCAATATCTCTTTTTGTTCATACTCTGGGACACATCTTCGCATAATATCCCTTCTTTGTATAAGTGTGGTTCGTCCCAAAAATAATGCCTCAAATCATAAAAGAACTTTCTTCTTTGCTGAGCTGTAAAAGTTGAAGGCAAATACTTGGAGAAAATAAAGCTAGCATAATCAGCATACCAAGGGCTTCCTCGCAAGTTCACCCCTACCGCGGCTAATTGTTCATTTGGAAAACTATCATTAACAGGCATAGGATCAAAAGAGATGTTTTCCAAACGAGATAAATTATCAGCTACAGGATTTTCAGCACCCTTTCGATCTACTATGTGTAGATCAAACTCTTGTAAAAGCAGTACCCATCTAATAAGCCTAGGCTTAGCGTCCTTCTTTGGCATAAGATATTTAATAGCAGCATGATCAGTATGAATGGTTATTTTTGAGTCCACAATATGGGGCCTAAACTTATCACGAGCAAAGACAATAGCTAGAAATTCCTTTTCAGTAGTAGCATAATTCCTTTGAGCAACGTCTAGAGTCTTACTAGCATAATGGATAACGTTTAGCTTTTTATCAATACGTTGCCCAAGGACAGCACCTACAGCAAAATCACTAGCATCACACATTATTTCAAAGGGTAAACTCCAATCAGGTGGTTGAACAATAGGGGATGTAGTTAAAGCCTTCTTAAGAGTTTCAAAAGCTTCCTTACAATCATCATCAAAAACGAAGGGTACATCTTTTTGAAGAAGATTAGTAAGGGGTTTTGATATCCTGGAAAAGTCTTTAATAAACCTTCTATAGAAACCAGCATGACCAAGGATACTACGAATACCTTTTATGTCTCTTGGGCATGGCATCTTCTCAATTGCCTCAACCTTAGCTCTATCAACTTCTATGCCTCTTTTAGAAACTTTATGCCCAAGAACAATCCCTTCATTAACCATGAAGTGGCATTTCTCCCAATTAAGAATAAGATTAGTTTCTTCACATCTCTGTAAAACTTTATCAAGGTTGTGCAGACAATTATCAAAAGAAGTTCCGTAGACAGAAAAGTCATCCGTGAACACTTCTACAATTTCCTCACAAAAGCCATGAAAGATAGCAGACATGCACCTTTGGAAAGTAGCAGGAGCATTACATAAACCAAAAGGCATACGTCTATAGGCATAAGTTCCATAAGGGCCAGTAAAAGTAGTTTTTTCTTGATCTTGTTGTTTAACAGCAATTTGAGAGAAACCAGAATACCCATCAAGAAAACAAAAATGGGTCTTTTTAGACAACCTTTCCAACATTTGATCAATAAAAGGAAGCGGGTAGTGATCTTTCTTAGTGACTTTATTGACTTTCCTAAAATCGATGCACATCCTATAGCCTACCACTATTCTTTGAGGAATAAGTTCATCATTATCATTAGGGACAACGGTAATACCTCACTTTTTAGGAACACAATGAACAGGACTAACCCATTCACTATCAGCAATAGGGTAAATAATACCAGCATCAAGGAGTTTCAATACCTCATTCCTTACCACTTCCTTCATCTTAGGATTTAAACGTCGTTGGTGCTCCACTACGGGCTTGGCACCTGGTTCTATGTTGATAGAATGCTGACATATAGTAGGTGAAATCCCTTTCAAATCATCCAGAGTATAGCCCATAGCTCCTCGGTGTTTCTTCAAAACTTCCAATAATCTTTCTTCTTCCTCCCCTGAAAGTTTAGCGCTAATAATAACATGATATATCTTTTATCATCAATAAAAGCATATTTAAGATCATCAGGGAGAGGTTTTAGATTGAAAACCGGGTCCTTTTTAGGTGGCATCGTGGTACCCAAGTCCTCTACAGGCAAGTCGTGCTTAAGCATCATAGGTTGATCACGGAGAATCATGTCAATCTCATTCCTTTCTTCCATGAAGATTTCACTTTCATGTTCTTCCATAAATTTTTGCAAAGCATTGTTAGGAGCAAGATAAATAGAAGCAAGTTGTTCAACCCTAAAATCCTCATTATGGGTTTCCTCTTCGCAAGGTTCTTTAGCAAATTTCGAAAAATTAAACTCATAGGATTCCCCATCAAACTTAGTCAAGATTTTCTCCCTCTTGCAATCAATAATAGCCCCACAAGTACTCAAGAAAGGTCTACCAAAAATGATAGGATAAGTTTTACTAGCAGCTGAACCAAGTACTAAAAAATCAGCGGGGTACTTAATCTTACCGGAAAGAACTTCCACGTCTCGCACAATACCAATTGAAGAGATGGTCTCTCTATTAGCAAGGTGAATAACCACATCAATCTGTTCCAACTCGCAAGACTGATCTCATGCATAATTTCTCTGTAAAGCTCATAAGGAATAGCACTGGAACTTGCACCAATATCACATAAACCATAATAGCAATGATCACCAATTCTAACAGAAAGCACAGGAACACTAGCCTTTTTAGTTCTATTGGGATGTGAAACAATATTAGAAGCATCTTCACAAAAGACTATGTGCCCGTGTTCTACGCTTTTAGTGACAAGGTCTTTCACAATTGCTACCACAGGTTCAATGTTTATTTGTTCATCAGGTTTTACAGTTATTTTTTCACTTTTGGTGATAGCATTAGTTATCATAGGATGGTCCTTTACCTTTTCGGGAAAGGGAATCTTCTCGATATAAGGTTCGGGTAAGATGGGATCAATAATGCAATACTCAGCACTTCCAATAGGAGCATAGTCAGCAATATCTTTGTAAGGTGCATGGTATTTGTTCCATCCCCTTTTTGGAATTTCGATATAGGAAGCAAAAGCTCTAAAACAATTCGTAATAACTTGCAAATCAAGACCATAAAGATTACTAATATTTTGAAAGTCATTAGTTCCCATAAAAGATTCAACGCATTCATAATCATAATTTATACCTGACTTTCTACCTTTGTCATTCTCCCAAGCTTCAGCATTGTCTTGAATATGATCTAGAAGGTCCCATTTAACTTCTTCTTCCATGCGAGTGAATGATCCAGCACAAGAAGCATCCAATAAATCCTTGTCATGTAGAGGGAGCCTTGCATAAAAGTTGTTGATAATAATATTGTTGGGGAGCTCATGAATGGGACATTTGAGCATTAGTAACTTCAATCTCCCCCAAGCTTGAGCTGTACTCTCTCCATCAAGAGGCCAAAATTTGTATATTTGATTCCGATCTTTATGAATCTCACTAGGAGGATAAAACTTTGAATAAAAGAGAGGCACTATTTCCTCCCATTCTAGAGCTTGACCATTCTTCAGCAGCTTATACCATTCCTCAGCTCTCCCTTTCAGTGATAATGAGAATAACTTCTTCTTAACTTGATCTATAGTAATACCTGCACACTTGAACAACCCGCATAATTCGTGTATAAAGAGTAAATGATCACCGGGATGGACAGTTCCATCCCCAACATAGTAGTTATCCATAACACGATCAATGATTCTTGTAGGTATTTTGAAAACATATTTCTCAGCAGGTGGTGGCTTATCTACTACCTTAGCAGTGGTAGTAGCATTGCCAAATAATAAACTCAGTGAATTATCCATTACGAAAATAAAGAAACTAGCAGAAGTAAACAATACTCACAGTAGAAGTTTCCTTTACCAGTTCCACTCTCCAATAGCGCTTCACTCCCCGGCAAAGGCGCCAGAAAATAGTCTTGATGACCCACAAGTATAGGGGGTGTATCACAGTATTTTCGATAAGTAAGAGTGTCGAACCCAACGAGGAGCAGAAGGTGCTGGCTAGTGGTATGGATCAGGAATTCTCTACAAATACTTAGCAAACGGATTTTTAGGGGTTTTCGATAAAGCAAGTAAACAAAGTACGAGTAAATAAAAGAAAATAAAAATGAATGCACTAAGTGGCCCAATCCTTTATGCAGCAAAGGAGAAGCTGGTTGTATTTCTATAGATGACCAAATGTTCTCGAGGACACATGGGAAGACTGTCAAGTGCTTTCGCTTCATATAGTCGATTAATCTTCTCTAGCTTGCTAAGTGTTGTGTGGGTGAACCTGTGCTAATGTACCGCCCCATCCAATACTAATACATACTTGTGATTATACCCCTTGCAAACATTCATAAGTACAATAAAGTAATTAAGGTAGAATCCTAACCACAGCTTTAAACTCTAAGACCCTTACGTCCCTTGTGCAATGGTTTCCTAACGGGGGTTCAGGTTTCTATCACTGCGGCAACCCCTACGATTAGTAGCCAAATACACAATGCATTCCCCTAGGCCCTTATAGGTGAAGTGTCATGTAGTCGATGTTCACATGACACCACTAGAAGAAGTACACCACAACTTAAATATCAAACTATTGAATCTTTCTCAACATAACTCCACTACTAACAACATGATTTCTCCCATGTCCTCAAGAACAAAACGAACTACTCACAAGACATCATATGGATCATGATCAGAGATGAAATAATGATGTATAACAATCTGAACATAAATAATAATTCAATGGTTCACTCAATAGTATCAACTATAAGGAGTAATCAACACCGGGAAAGTTTCCCCTATGAACTATGCAAGATTCAACGCAATTGTTACAGCAATATGGAGATGGTGATGAGGGTGCTAATGGTGATGATGGTGGTGATGATGATGATGATGATCCCGATGAAGTCCAGCTTGATGGTAGTGTTGATGGCAACGATCTCCCCTCTCCGGGAAGGAATTCCCCCGGCAGAAATCTGTCTACCGGAGAGATCTTTCTCTCTTGGTGTTTTCCGCCCCGCAGAGGCGGCGGAATCTTTCTGTGGTCGCTCTCCGAGTCTTAGGGTTTCGGGAGGTTCATATACGCCAAAGGGGAGAGGCTGGAGTGGGCCAGGGCGGCCACACCACTCCCTGGCGCGGCCTAGGCCTGCCCGCGCCATGGGGTGGTGTGGGCCCCATGTGGCCCACCTCCACTCCATCTTCTGGCATCCCGAGTCTTCTGGAAAAATAGAATTTTCCGTATATTTTCCTGGATTTTCTGATCTTCGCGAATTTTTCCTCCAAACAGCACCTTTTCCATCAAAATCCTGACTGCAGCGGTCCATGCTCCAAAAGTCACCAACCATGCAAAATTAGATGAAATAACATAAGTATCACCTCTCAATACGAAATATATCAATGAATAATAGTGAATTAAGACATAGAATAGTGATGCAAAATGGACGTATCACACTCCCTCCTCCCCATCTACTCATGAGTCCACCGCCTCCCATCCAACTCCCGCATCCAGCGTTGGCCGCCTCTACTTCCCTATCTCGACCTGCCCAATACCGATTTAACATCGCCCCCGACCTCGTGCACCCGTCCGCAGCCACACTTTGCCGGTGGTGAGGAAGATAAGGAGGAGGTGAGCGCGTGGGGTGGTGGGGGTGAGAGAGAGGGGGTGGCGCAGGTAGACACGCTCCTATGCAGGACTATGCGAAGATGTCGTATCACCCTCACCGCTTTGACTGGAAAAATCAGGTACAGATGGTGGAAAAAAGGAATTGAAAATAAGAAGGCTACTGAGACATGCGATGACGTGGCGCAAAGCGATTGGATAGAACCCAGAATCTACATTGAACAAACGTAAAAATCGTTGAACGGAAAGCGTGGAGCACTAACAGGTGAGAAAAGTTCGCACCTTGCGAGAAATGGCTAGGTTTCATCTCAGTTCAACAATTAATATGTATGTATTCCTTAAACAAAGCAGAACAAGCTGATTTTGGCCCCTCTTAGGCTCTTCAACTGAATTTTCTTTTGAATATATTAGCATATCTCGAGAATACATGAGATGCTTGTGTAAATTAATACATGTTATATGTTGTTCTACAATGTCTACACGAGTTAACAAAAATTTCAGTGCCCTTGATTTGGAGCATGCTCTATGATTAATGAACAAGTGGGTTCGATCGACTAAGTGGGTCCAAAAGAAATGTCATATTTCTATTTTTCATTTTGATGTACAGAAAATATCAAACTTGATTACATATTAGATCTTGCTTGTATGTAAAGATTCGTGCAACTTCTACCCATACCTTCTCTTTTAAATTTTATTGAACCAGTCAATAATTTGGAATATATCAAGTATAACTCCTATATAGAATTGGTATATATGTAATCTGGTTGTCCATATTGAGTAAATCATTTAATAATCTAGCCACTTATAACTGTTGAATACAAAGTTGTGCCTTCCTTTGGAGCTCTGCAATCCAAATAGTTGCAAGCATCGATTTTAAGGCAGTCCAACAAGGTTACCGTGTAATTTTTATAAGTTAACTTGTTTTGACATCATTAGTTTTTTACCTTGATGATGTAACATGCCAGATTCTTGTGGTACTAAACTTGGTTTATTGCTCGATGTATTTTTATTTGAAGTTTGCTCGATGTACCTTTTTGTTTACTTGAAGAAACACTGGTACCCTATTTTTCTTATGAGCTTCAATATGCAATAAGGGCACGTTTTTTGCGTCTAATTCAGATCTCTCAGTATCAGACATGTCTAACACGTAAATGACACATTTGCCTACCGACTAAAACACTCAACCCCGCACATGCCCATAAGTTTAATTTATAATAACACAAACAAAACAAAATATGTTAACAACAGTGAATACAACACACCTACCATTCTCTGACAAATAAACTATAGACGGCGGGGCAAAGCGCGCATGCCTACTAGTATAATATAAATGAGCTATTCATTGATGGAATTAGATACATGGTAGCTCAAATGGTTTCGAATGAACAATTGAATTATGGGGTTCAAGGTTCAAACACCCATTTGCCATGTTTTTGCTGTTTTACAAAATAATCTTTTTGCCTGTATTTTGTTGTAGAAATCTCATATGGTGTTTGTTCTACTCTTAAGAATTCATAGATAGAAATTTGTATGTAGTTATATAGCCAACAGTACTTTGGTAAAAAATCATATATATGGTCCTCAAACTGAAATATCATTGAGAGGATTTCTCAAATACATTTTTACTAGTGTCATTTCACTCCTTTTGATCTTGCACGAATATGATTTGAGGACTCATTTTTAGATTGTTTCTCTTGTAGTTTCTAGTTAGTGTCCTATTTCTCTCTTGTACTTTCTTGTTGATGCAAAGGACAATTTCGCAAATGTGGCACGTTACTTATGTACATAACAAGGACGATTTAGAAATTGGACAAAAATAGATTTTTTTCACAAACTATAACCGCGTAGATTAATAAAAGGGGTACGATAGTAGCAACCTTACATTAGAAACAACATCACATAATATAGGAGGGTAAAGCCATAGTGAACTAACACGACGTGACGGACGAGACATAAATAATAAAAACTAGATAATTAAACACGATAAAATAGAGACAACGTCGTCTTCACTCCGTCTGGCTGCTCCTTGGCCGCTCACTTGTCGTCCTCCAGCATCTGGTAGGGGAGGGAGTTCATGTTGTTCGGGCAGGGGAAGGCGTAGTAGAAGTTGGTGAAGATGTTGTAGGTCGTGAATGCGATGAACTCGCACCCACACCAAAACACCTGCCCGAGGAGGTAGTGCACGTCGAAGGGGTTGGTGAAGCTGACGTAAAGGGCGATGGCGGTGCCGGTGTTACCATAGTGGTACTCCTCGAGCTAGTACATGTGCGGCGATCCCGGAGGGAGGTGGCGGTAGCCGGCCGAGAGGAAGTAGCGAGCGAGACCGGATCAGCCCCTCCACCTCGAGATGGCCCACACCCGGAGCTGGTTCTCCACGACGACATTGGCCGGGTACTGCCTCTCCGGCACGGTTGCAGGGCGATGGTAGGTTGGGCCGTTGAACTGCATGGTGGCGAGCGGGTGCTGGTTTGAGTGGTGGATGTTGTGAGGGAGGTGGCTTGGCTATGGAGATGAGTGTGAGAGGGGGTGAGGTAGAGGGTGCACTTATATATGCGTGGATTGGATGCTTCGATCTTCCGTGGCAGTAATTGCACATAAAAACGCACGAGAGTGGCCAAAGCGGCACACGGTTTAACTTGATTCGGCGCGTGATGGTAAAGCTGCTCACGTCAATCTGTTTGGCGTGTGACACTGAAAGCCGACCGACCGACACACCCGCGTGGAGCTGCATCGACGCATGCTGCAATGTGCAATCGCTGAGATCAGGGTCGGCTCTATATTTTTCGGGGCCCTTGGACGAAGTCGATAAAAGGGTCCCTAATGATAATATATATGTACGTGTAACTAGATATATAGACGTTATATGTGCCAATTGCACTTGCAAAATATTTAAAAGCATATAACCATACGTTCATAGTCGAGATGTCTATAAATAATTGCCAAGCACTAAAACATTGTGATATTTAGATAGAAAAAATAAAAATGGTAGAAAAATATAACAAGTATTCTCATCATCTTCTCTGAGATCAGATTCTTGCCTTTGATTATTATTATTGACACCAACACTATTTTTTGTTGGAAAAAAACTTATTTAAAGCATCTCTTTGTGAATCAATAAGCTGATTCTCTCTTTATTTTCTTCTTTTTGGCAGCACCCGGCAATTGCTTCCCCATCGTAACACCTATAAGTCTATCACAGATTAATATGAAGAAATTTACATCAAATTCTAATCTTAAAAATTATAACCCTAATTGAAAAATTAATTAGAAGTATTAGACGAGGGATTAAGAAGGGATTAATCAGTCGTAAACTGTAGGGGTTCCGCGCATAAAAACAAAAAAAATTACTCTACGCCCCTGAACCCCTGAAGCTGCCAAGACCTATCTATTAGTAATACAGTAACAGAGGAGCTTTTCGCGAACTTAGCCTGGAAGACCAAAAAGCGTTGGCAACGCTCAGAAGAGCGTGGTTGATGTAGACGAGCTGAAGCCGACCTCAAGGTCGTGATGAAGTCCTTGCGCTTCTTCTGGCTCCAACAACTTGAGTGCCTCAAGTGCGACACCTCGCGGGGAGTTACACACGTCCGGTGCCTGATGATGACTCCCGCTTCCCTAATCCAGCAGCAGTTGCGGAAGTAGAGCTCCCGGATCCGAATCCCGCAGCGCGATGGCGCTCCACGGTGAAGGTGTCTCTTGCTCGCGTAGTCCAGACTTGGGACCACGGTCACGAGAGAGAGAGAGAGAGAGAGGGGGAGAGAGAAAATATCAATTCGAGGTCCTCCCAAAAGTGGGGAGACCTTTATTGAATATTCGGTGTGTTTTTCTAGGCCAAATACCCCAATTTATATAGGGGGGAGGGGAGGTACTACCTCCCCTGAAGTCCCAGGGTGGGACTAAAGGAGAGGAGGGGGTGGGGTGGCCGCCGGCCAGCCCCTAGTGGGCCCCGTGCGGGGGGCAAGGCCCAGCCGGCCTCCCCCTTGGTCCCTCTCCCCTTTCTCCTTTCCCCTAATGGGCCCTCTCCCTCCGGAATAGGCCCATTAAGCCTTTTTGACCTTTAATTGATTTTCTCTTTATTAAATAATTATGAATAAATGATTAAATCAATATTTAACATTCATCCACATATTATTCAATCTCCGTGGCCATGGAACACCTTCCACCTCCACTCCGGACATCCTCCGGATTTACCAAAACCCTTCCGGTTTTCTCCCTTCTTTTCTTCGGTGATTCTACCGATCCTAAAAATGCTCTCTAAGCATCATCAAGCCCTTAAGCGTGATACCCCACGGTTCAGGAACACTCCAGACATGGTAGGGACACTACCGCACCAATGATCAACAGAGGGACATGGATGTCCATGTGACCACTATGCGTTCCACGAAGATCTTTCGTCGTTTGAACTGGGACAGTCGTGTCTTATTCCCTTTGTCACTCGATACTTGCATTGCTCGACATCACCATGTCTGATCAATGACATCACCATGTCGTGTTCAATCTCCTTACTGGACAATGCTACTTGACTCGTTCCGACAAGTGATATCCCTGTGATCTAATCACACGCTGTGCAGCTATTGGATATAACCTCTCCGAGTGGGCCCTTGAGTATCTTCCCGTTACATGGACGGACAAATCCTGCTCTTGACATATATTGCCTCTACGGTTTCCTTCGAATACCTGAACACACCTTTACAACCACCGTTTTACCAGATGTCGTTTGATGCTATCTAAGCACTCTCGGGAGACAGTGATTGATATAGTCTCACGGTCTAAGGAATAGTCTACAAGGGTCCTTTTCTAATAATCGTAACTTGAACTTCGTGACATGATCGAATCACGATGTTTAGGTTGGGTATTGGTTCATCATCTCATTCTCAGAATGAGATGACCTCATTTCCAACTGGCATAAATGCCACATGATCAGGAAACATGATCATCTGTTGACCAATGAACCAGTGACTAGAGTTTCACTAGGAACCCCTGGTCTGTTTGTATATCACACGTGTATTGATGTTTCCACTCAACACAGTTATAACATGATATAAAACTTAATCATAAACTATATGAAATATGATAATAGTCCATACTACTATTTGTCTCTAGGGCATATTTCCAACATAAACTTACATAGGGCTGAGGGCAAGGCCGTCGGCTGCAGGACGTGTCCAAGAGAGCAGCGAGGCCTGGAGCAGCTAAGACGACGAGCTCACGTACCTTGGCGTCTTGCCATCTTGGCGAGCCGCTAGCGTCGCGAGTCGCGAGAGAGATGGTTAGACGCCAGACGGCGAGAGACAGAGAGAGGCAGACACGCGCGACCTTTCAGTTTGTTTCAGGATTGATCGGGAATTGGGACTGTCCATACTTCCTTTCCTTGCAGGATCGATCGGGAATTGGGCTGCCGTTTCTTCAATTCAGCACCAGGACAGGACCTCTTTAGCGCATTTTTTTGCCCCCCCCCCGACTGGGCCCTTGGCCATCGCACAATCCTACCATGGGCTAGAGCCGGGCCTAGCTGACATGAGAGATATCTGCACCGAGTAGTGATACATTGCAAATGTATCTATAATTTTTGATGTTCCATGCTTAGTTTTATCCACTTTCTTGTGTTTTGTTCCAACTTTGGAGTACTTTTATTATGATTTCTTGGACTAACCTATTATCAAGAGCCACAGTGTCAGTTGCCTGTTTTTTGCTGTTTTTGGTTCCAGGAAAGTCAGAAAATGAATATTCTCGGAATTGGACGGGACAAAAGCCAAAGTGCCTATTTTTCCGGAAGGGATCAAGTGCCAGAACATGAGACAGAGAGGGCCCAGGGGCCAGCCACACCACCTGGCCGCGCGGCCAGGCTTGGCCCACGCTAGGGGGTGGTCTGGCCGACCCCAGCACCCCCTCGGCCTCTCCTTCCGCCTATAAGTTGCCCTCGGGACGAAAACCCTAAGTACCCGATCAAAAATCCACGAAAGAGTCTGTAGTCGCCGTCATCTCTGTCCCTAGATCGGGGGGATCTAAAGCTCTTCTCGGCACCCTGCCGGAGAGGGCAATTCACCTTGGAGGCCTTCTTCATCACCATGCAAGCCTCCGGTGTGATGCGTGAGTAGTTCATACTTGGACTACGAATCCATGTAGTAGCTAGATGGCTGGTTTCTCCTCCTTTGTGCTTTCATGTTTAGATCTTGTGAGCTCCGTTCATGATCAAGATCATCTATTTGTAATTCATACATTTGTGTTTGCGGGGATCCGATGGATATTGAGATGCTATTTCAGATTGATTATTGATTCTATCATCTCTTTGTTATTTGAGATCTTGCATGCTTTCCGTTGTTAGTAGCTATCTTGGCCAAGTAGATGCTAGCAACTCCAAGAGTTAGTATTTATGCTCGATAGTGGGTTCATGCCTCTGGTAATCTGGGGAAATGACAGAAATCTCTAAGGTACTAGATGTGTTGTTGCTACTAGGGAGAAAACAACGATCCTTTGTTCATAGAACAATTGTATTGTTTACTTTACACGCAGTTCGTAAAGCAATAATCTGTTGCTTGCAACTTAATACTGGAGGGGGTTCGGATGATAACCTGAAGGTGGATTATTAGTCATAGATGCAGTTGGATGGTGGTCTATGTATTATGTTGTAATGCCCAATCAAGTCTCAAAGGAGTCAAGATGATTAGTATATGCATGTATTGCTTTCTCGGTGTTTGTCAATTGCCCCGCTGTAATTTGTTCACCCAACATGTTATCTATCTAAGGAGAGCCACCTCTAGTGAACTATGGATCCCGGCCCTTTTACTTTACATACAATCTACAACTTTTTACTATTTTGTGTTTACTTTCTGCAAACTTTTACTTCTTTCCATTCGATACGTTTAATCCATTGTTTTCCGCAAAACATGGTGAGATTGACAACTCTATGGTTGTGTTGTCCAGGTCTCCACGTTGCTGCTAGCACCGGTAGTGCGCCCTGCCAAAGCTCAGCTAGTAACACCTTTGGGGTGTTTCCTTGCTCCTACTGGTTCGATTAAACCTTGGTTTCATAACTGAGGGAAACTTGCTGCTGTGCTCATCATACCTTCGTCTTGGGGTTCCCAACGAGCTCTACATCAACCACGAGCCATCAACACTTTTCTGGGCGTCGTGCATTGAGCCATCAAGTAGCTGCGTGTCTACGACAAGGGACTGACTCCATTGCGTGCTTTACTGCGTTAATGCGGTCTGTGTAATAGCTAGATGCGACGACGGCTGCATGGAATGTGTGGACGTCGCGAGCAGCTCGTATGCATGCCAGCTGTGCTACGTCGTGGTTGCGTGCATGCATGCTAGGCTCAGCGGGAGCCCTTGCACGACCCAATGTATATTTCAATGTCCCCCGCCCAACCGCATGCGATCTACTGAGAAAAAAGACAGTCAATCACGTGGCAGAACCGGACCTCTCGCGGATCGCCCAGAAATCTACCCGTAAATTCCTTCTAGAAGACCGATTCGACAGCCGGAGTTCAGTGCTAGGGTTAGGTGGATGGTCCCTGTTCGGCGTTAGGGTTAGCTAGGTTTTGGATGTAGTCAACTGATACATTGCAAATGTACGTATAATTTTTGATGTTCCATGCTTGGTTTTATCCACTTTCTTGTGTTTTGTTCCAACTTTGGAGTACTTTTCTTACGATTTCTTGGACTAACCTATTAACAAGATTCCACAGTGCCAGTTGCCTGTTTTCTGCTGTTTTTGGTTCCAGGAAAGTCAAAAAATCAATATTCTCGGAATTGGACGGGACAAAAGCCAAAGTTCCTATTTTACCGGAAGACTCATAGAGCCAAAATACGAGATGGAGGAGGGCCAGGACCTGGACACACCCCCCCAGGCATGGGCTAGCCTTACCCGCGCCACCAGGTGGTGTGGGGCCCCTGGCACTCCACCGACCTTGCCCTCTGGCCTATAAGAAGCCTCCCGACACTAAAACCCTAAGGGGTCAATCAGAAATCCACGAAAAGTTCCGTTGCGCTGTCGCCACCGAAGGGGAGATTCGGGGGATAGAAAGTCTCTGTTCTGGCACCCTGCCGAGACGGGGAAGTGCCCCCGGAGCCATCTCCATCGATCTCCACCACCATCTCCATCACCATTGCTGATTCCCATGATGAGGAGGGAGTAGTTCTCTCTCGAGGCTAAGGGTTCTACTGGTAGCTATGTGTTCATCTCTCTCTCTCTCTCTATGCATGATCTTATTAAGATCATGAGCTTGTAATCTATAGATCTACCTTGCTACTCAAGTACTTTAATAGATCTCTGCTCTCCCCATGTGTGTGAAAGTGACAACGTGCGCACCATGGTGGAACTTAGGCTAGAGATTACAAATACTTGTTATGAGTTATATTTGGAGTTGGATGTCTTTATGAAATTGTGGTGTTTGTTGGACTCATCTAGTGCTCAAGGTGACAGTGTGGGTTTTCTAGATGGGAAAGACTTACTTTGAGGTGTGCTGTTATAGCCCTACCATCGATTAGAGTGTTCAACCGGAGAGTAGTTGAGAGTAGTATCATAAGGAGAAGATATTTATATGAGAGTATTCACTAGCGAAAGTATGATCCCTAGGCCTTGTTTCTAAGCATTGATACTTCGTTTGCTACTAGATCTGTTACATGTCTGCTTGCTTCCATCTTTATTTCAGTTTGCCTTTAGTCTTTTGCACGCCATCAAGTTATTCTCTAGCACCGTTACCACTTATAATTATCTATACCACTTGTATTTCACTATCTCATCGCCGAACTAGTGCACCTATACACCTGACAAGTGTATTTGGTGTGTTGGGGACACAAGAGACTTCTTGTATCTTGATTGCAGGATTGCTTGAGAGGGAATACCTTTGACCACTTCCTCCCTGAGTTCGATAAACCTTGGGTAATCCACTTAAGGGAAAACTTGCTACTGTTCTACAAACCTCTGCACTTGGAGACCCAACAACTGTCTACAAGAATAGAAGTGCGTAGACATCAAGCTATTTTTTGGCGCCGTTGCCGGGGAGGTAAGGTAAAAGGTACTCACATCCTCCGGTGTGAGTGCTCGAAGTTATTTCCTTTAGATTCTGCAATTTTGTCTTTTTGTTTCTTGTTTTCACTAGTTAGGCTTAATGGAAAACAACAACAAAATTAGAGAGCTTTTTATTATTTTTCCTAAGTTAGAACTCGAATTCTTTGAAAAGAAAATTAAAAAACCCTTGGAACCTTCTTTGCATACTAATAGCAATGTTATTAGTATGAATCTTTTGAACACTTTTGTTACTAATGCTATGGAAACATCTAAGCTTGGGGAAGTTAGTTTTTATGAAAATGATCTTTTTAGTTCCCCAATTTTAAGGAAGAAAGTTTGCTCTGATGATACTTTATCACCCATATGTGGTAATTCTAAAGATACTTGTGATATTTTAAATCCACATACTGAAAGCATCCCTTTTAAAGTACCTATAAAAATTGTTGAACGTGTTATGAACAACTCTTATTTTGGAGATGGAACTATCCATCCTGGTGATCATTTACTCTTTATACATGAATTATGCGGGTTGTTCAAGTGTGCAGGTATTTCAATGAACCAAGTTAAGAGGAAACTATTCTCTTTATCACTTAAGGGCAAAGCAAGGGAGTGGTATGAGCTACTAGATGATCCTCATCATTTGGAGTGGAAGGAACTTGAATCTCTCTTTTACTCTAAATTTTATCCTCCTCATGAAATTCATAAAGATAGTAATTATATTTATAATTTTCATCCTCATGATGGAGAAAGTATTGCCCAGGCATGGGGGAGATTGAAGTCATTAATGCTCAAATGTCCCATTCATGAGCTCCCCAGGAATATTGTTATTAATAATTTCTATGCAAGGCTTTCAGGACATTACAAGGACTATCTAGATACTTGTTTAGAGGGATCCTTCATGAGTAAGGAGGTCAAAGCTAAGTGGGATCTTCTTGAAACAATTCAAAGCAATACCGAAGATTGAGATAACAACAAAGGTAAAGAACAAGGTATAAACTATGAGTATGATTGTATTAAGTCTTTTGCTGAAACTGCTGATTTTCAAGAGCTTAGTGCTAAATATGGTCTTGATCCTCAAATTCTTATTGATTGTTTTAAAACCTTTGCTTCTCCAATGCTTAAAGGCGTTAAAGAAAAGTACTTATTGGGAGATAACCCAAAAGTTTTAGATGAGTCTTGGAAGTTATTACTTCAGTAATAACCGCTCCTTATCCTTTTTATTTGCTTTTTGTGCCAAGAGTAACCTCTAATGAGAGTGAAGTAATGATTGGGAAAGTTGCTGTCCCGAAACAGATTTCCATGCTTCACCGTAAAAATTCCTGAGAGAGCTCTGTACGTCGGATGGAGCTGTAATTTTTTGTGCCTCTTCCCCAGGTTGTTATCTAACTTTCGTTAGTTCAACGCTTTTTTATTTGAGCAACAGAAGGTCTTCGAAAAAATTTGTCTTTACCTGCTGGTCTGTTTTGACAAATTTCTGCCATTTTCTGCATTTGCTTCTTGTTAGTTTCTTCTTGAGTTTCTTTGGGGAATTGAGCTTTTTGAGGGAAGTGCTACAGTAGCTAGTGTTCTAATGGAAGTTTATTTGGTGTTATAACTGAACCTTGAGACTTATTTATCTTAAAGTGCACTAATGTTGCTATTGAGATTGTGTGAAGTTTTGTATGAAGGAAAAATTGCAGGTGTATGGAAGGAATGAGTAATGAGATGAAGGATGGAATAAAGCTCAAGCTTAGGGATGCCACGCGTGTCACCCCAAGAAATATCCAAGAAGTACAAGCGTCAAAGCTTGGGGATGCCCAAGGCATCCCCTTCTTCATCAATAAAAATTCCAGATTTCTTCCAAACGCTTCATTTTTATTGTTTCATGCACAGTTGTGTTTTTTCTTGGAGCGTCTTCTTTTTCGTTTTGGTTCTGGTTTTTAGTTTGCTTGGTTTGCTTAGTTTTCTGAATAAATTGGTTGGACCCCCTCTTTCATACCTTTGGTTTGCAAATAGTTTGGTTTGGTTTAGAAAAGAGTAGGAAAGTTCATACTTATGTGGTATAAAGAGCTCGTTTTTGACTGTGGCCTATGCTTTGTCATGCCATGCTTGATATTGTTTTGGCTTTATTCTTAGTATTCTTTGCTGTAGCATGACTTGTTATAAACAATTGAGATTGCTTAATGTGCCTTGGATGAATCATGCGTTGTTTTAGCATATTAAAGCATAGTATAGTGGTATTCTCCTTTGATGCTTTATTTGGGTTGACTTGGCACATGCTCACACCATGTTATGACTATCCAAAGTCACCATAGCCTTTATGATCCTTTAGTTTTCAACTTGTAGTATCACTTTATGCTTTGATCAATGATGTTTTGTCGCTCTGCATGATTATGGCCATTATTGCTCTCTTAGTTTGTCGCTCCCAGTCTTTTGCTAGCCTCCACAACAAAGTATGAGTTCCACTCATGCATCCAACTCCCTAAACCAAGTTTTTACAAAGAGTCCACCATACCTAGCTATTAGCTTATGCTATTCCAAGTATATTCATGCTTTTGTTTACCTTCCACTTGTTATGAAAAAACTAGTGATTAAAGCTCTCACGAACTTGATGGCACACTTTACTTTATTGCCTCTAATAAACTTGAACCATTGGGTCCTTCTTTGTTGCGTATATGTTTGCGCTTTATAAGTTGAAATTAGCAGAACCATGTTTCATGGGGAACGCTTTCAACATTGCACTTGTACTTTGTACCCCGTTGATATCATGTTCTTTTGCTTACGGATCCCGGCGGTGTGAAATAAAAGTGGAACTTGTAAGATCATGGAGTTTGTATGTGTGTTAGAGAAACGCCTAGGCCGCTAGCCTAAGCCATGCCTAATCATGGTGGAAACTTGCAGCATCACCATAATGAGCATTCTATGAAGCATCCTCAATAAAAACCTATGCAAATAGCAAATAAAAAGATCGCTGAGATGCTCATTGTCTGCTTGCCTTGTCATTTTGATTATGGGAAAGCTCCCGTATCATGTGCAAGGGGTACCTCGTTGACGGTTCTTAATGATACACACCTACTTACAATGACAAGAGCTTACTCGTGACTGAAGTTGAGTAGCATGAGGATCGGTCTTCGTAAGGAAGGGGCATGAAATTTCGGTTTATAACTTATCAAGCATATCCTCTTAGTTGTGTCACTTTAACCTTAATCACCTTCAAGACGCTTATGATAGGGGCAATGAGAGCTAAAAGCTATAAGTACCATAATTTTTGGAAGCTCTTTATGAGACTTGAATCCCTACTTCCTTTTACAAAAGGCCTTTCTTCCACCATTATATGGAGTCTCCACCTACTATCTTTATGCACCTACTTTGAGAGCATAGTGGCCATTCTTAGTTCTATGTGCATTGTCCCAAGACTAGTTGATTGATGCATAACTTGATATTGCTTGTTTTAAACTATTTGTATCTAGTCACTCTTATGAACTTTGAAGGTGTCCTATGCATTTATACTTGCTACTCTATGAGGGACAAGCTGAATGCCATTATGCTATGTTTTCTTTATGTGAAACAAACAAACGTCTTGCAAAGCATTGTTATTCATGAATCTTTTGTTTGTGCCTTTTCATGTTGCATCATAGTTTCTTTGTCTTATTGCTAGAACTTTGTCTTTCATGTTATGATTGAAGTACTATGATCCCAGCTTTGAATGTTTTGCAAATACTTTGATCAAGTCTTTGATGGTGCATGTCACCTCAAAAATTATTCTTGCTTTTTATCACTTACCTACTCGAGGACGAGCAGGAGTTAAGCTTGGGGATGTTGATACATTGCAAATGTATCTATAATTTTTGATGTTCCATGCTTGGTTTTATCCACTTTCTTGTGTTTTGTTCCAACTTTGGAGTATTTTTCTTATGATTGCTTGGACTAACCTATTAACAAGATGCCACAGTGCCAGTTGCTTGTTTTCTGCTGTTTTTGGTTCCAGGAAAGTCAGAAAATCAATATTCTCGGAATTGGACGGGACAAAAGCCAAAGTTCCTATTTTACCGAAAGACTCATGGAGCCAGAATACGAGACGGATGAGGGCCAGGGCCTGGCCACACATCCCTCCCAAGCGCGGGCTAGCCTTACCCGCGCCACCAGGTGGTGTGGGGCCCCTGGCACTCCACCGACCTTGCCCTCTGGCCTATAAGAAGCCTCCCGACACCAAAACCCTAAGGAGTCAATCAGAAATCCACGAAAAGTTCCGTTGCGCCGCCGCCACCGAAGGGGATCGGGGGACAGAAAGTCTCTGTTCTGGCACCCTGCCGGGACGGGGAAGTGACCCCGGAGCCATCTCCATCGATCTCCACCACCATCTCCATCACCATTGCTGATTCCCATGATGAGGAGGGAGTAGTTCTCTCTCGAGGCTAAGGGTTCTACCGGTAGCTATGTGTTCATCTCTCTCTCTATGCATGATCTTATTGAGATCATGAGCTTGTAATCTATAGATCTACCTTGCTACTCAAGTGCTTTCATAGATCTCTGCTCTCCCCATGTGTGTGAAAGTGACAGCGTGCGCACCATGGTGGAACTTAGGCTAGAGATTACAAATACTTGTTATGAGTTATATTTGGAGTTGGATGTCTTTATGAAATTGTGGTATTTGTTGGACTCATCTAGTGCTCAAGGTGACAGTGTGGGGTTTTCTAGATGGGAAAGACTTACTTTGAGGTGTGTTGTTATAGCCCTACAATCGATTAGAGTGTTCAACCGGAGAGTAGTTGAGAGTAGTATCATAAAGAGAAGATATTTAGATGAGAGTGTTCACTAGCGAAAGTATGATCCCTAGGCCTTGTTTCTAAGCATTGATACTTCGTTTGCTACTAGATCTGTTACATGTTTGCTTGCTTCCATCTTTATTTCAGTTTGCCTTTAGTCTTTTGCACGCCATCAAGTTATTCTCGAGCACCGTTACCACCTATAATTATCTATACCACTTGTATTTCACTATCTCATCGCCGAACTAGTGCACCTATACACCTGACAAGTGTATTGGGTGTGTTGGGGACACAAGAGACTTCTTGTATCTTGATTACAGGATTGCTTGAGAGGGAATACCTTTGACCATTTCCTCCCTGAGTTTGATAAACCTTGGGTAATCCACTTAAGGGAAAACTTGCTACTATTCTACAAACCTCTGCACTTGGAGGCCCAACAACTGTCTACAAGAATAGAAGTGCGTAGACATCATCAACGAGGTTTTGAGAGCTTTGACTGAAATTCAAATGGATATAACTAAATCAAAAAATACAACAAAATACAAAACCTTCGCACATATTCATGTTATGTGATGTAGTTACGATATAAAACCATAAACTGGATCAACAAACATTTACACGAAAAAACCTTCATAATTCAAGGTACCTCGAATGATGTTCTAGGGAGTTCAAAAGAGTTAGTAGAGAGTTCGGGGTTTTGAAAATCTAAAATATCAAAAAAAAACTCACATTAGCTTCATTTTGGTGCAACTAGGCAGGAACTAGACTTAGTTTTTCATTTCTCATGTATTAAACTTGTTTTATTAATGATTTGTATTTAAAATGTTGTTTTGAAAATAGGCATATGTAATTCAAAAATATATAAAAAAGTGCACATGGTCGTCTTATGTGACATAGGTTTGAGGAAAAATTATAAACTTGATTTACACATATTTAATTAGAAATATCTTCAGAAAATCCTATTTCGGCCGATGTTGCAGAGATTTCAAATGAGTTGCAGAGGGTTTAGGGTTTGAAAGTGCAAAATATCTAAAATATTCGCCCTTTCTTCCTTTTGTAGCGACTAAGCAGGATCTGATCTTTTTTTCCATTTCCATACTTAAAACTTGTTTTAGACATTTTGTATTAAACCATGTTTTAAAAAAATATGAAGATTAATTCAATAAATAGTGAGAATTTGCGTAGATACTATATAGGTAGAATATATGTTAAGGACAATTTTTGGAAAGATTTAGACAAGGTCGAAAAACTTGGTTAGAAATGGGGTTGTTTTCCCTAGCTTTGGAGCTCATTTGGAGCATATTTGTCATGACTTAATGTTAAGGGATCAGATTGATCAAGTGAGGTGTATAATATTTGAGAAAATGTTGGAAGCTCAAAAAATATAGAGAAGTACAAATAACAGCATTGGTTGAAATTCAAAATTAGCATCATATTTGAATTTCGGCTCAAATTTGATCAAATGTAGATATAACGTTATTACAAATCATAAGTTTTCACGAATCCAAGTACCAGTAACAATACAACACACAAGTTTTCAAGAATCATAGTACCAAAAACATTACATCACTTCTTCTTAGCACTCAATTTCTTCTTCTTCATCTTACAGTTGCTTTTTTGGTTCTAAACCAAGAAGATTAGTCATCCTACTTGTTTTATTTGCATCACTTTTAGTAGGCATCCCCATAACATGACCTAGAGCTGGAATTTCATCCAAAACTACTTCAATCTACATCTCAACAGATTCAGTTTGCACAACGTCCTCCAAAACAGCTTCAGATGGCAGAACATCCAAAACTATTTTAGTTTGCACCTTAACATCTTTAGTTTGCACAGAAAGTGGATAGTTTTGCCCAACTTCCTCCAATACAACTTCAGGTGGCTCATTTTGTACTATTTTATCACAACTGAACAAAATGTACACACTTCTCATCTTCCTACATCCCCCGATTCTTGCCTTTTTTGTTTGCCAGCATGTTTCAACTACAAGGGGGTCAACTGCACCGCTTGCACGCTTCCTAAAAACAAACCATATCATATGGTTAGCAAGTGAAAAGACATCAAAACATAATCAGAGATTTTGGATGAACATGAACATACTTTGGCTTTTCAGCTATGTATCTACACTTGGTAGATCCATCTCGGTTGCCAAGTTCTTTAGAGAGCTTGTCTATTTTTGTTACCGTTTGGTCCCTTTTTGGCTTGGCGTCTTTATTTTCATCTTTCTTCCCTTTCTTGCTACTCCCACCTTTCTCAAAACAAGCCTTGAATCTACTCTATTTAGGCCAGCCAGCCTTTCTTCTCATCAAAGGAGGGCACAAGGAGAATTCAATATCCACTTCAGGCCATTGAGACTAGTCTGTAAGTGGTGGAATTGGAGTTGCATATGCAGCTCTAAATTTTGCTATTGAGTAATACTCATGCAAATATGGGTGCATAATTAGCTTGGGTTTGGAGGCCAAGAAAAGTATGACATGTTCACAAGGTTTCCTAGTGTGTTGCCACTCAATTTAAGTGCATTCATGCAATTCAGTGTTAACAACATGCCTCCTTATAGTATTTGTATCTCTTATTTCAACACCCCCCATTGAGGATTTTTCAACACATAAATGAGCAAGATTTCTACTCCTGTTAACTACGTACCGCACTACATCAGGCAGCTTATCCTCTTTTAGAACATCACCAATCCTTCTTCTCAATTCCCACAACCGTATGATCATGGTCCTGATTTGGTCAACCATGTCATGGACTGGCAGCAAGTCTTTTAACTCCTTCACCCTATTGTTAAAACATTCTGGCAAGTTGTTATTGATATAATCACACATGATGGCAGTGTTAAATCCTGATTTGTACCATAATAGAGAATGGTGGGTTTGTAGCCATGTAGCAAATTTATTTTTATCCTCCTCACTACATGCTTCCTTTATCTTAGCCAGATGATATGCATGTGTCTGTGTAGTGTAAGATCTTGCTTGTGGCCACATATTTCCCTGTTCATCTCCATGGATTTTTTTGATCAAATTCATCCACATGGCCGAAGCACTCCCTCTACTCGGCATGGGAAAAACATTTTACTACATTTTATAGCCCTTTACATGCATCTGCATGGACTGCCAAAGGTGACACTGGTCCTATGCATATTTTCAACTACATCATGAACCATGTCCATGAAGAATCTGTCTCAGATTGGAACATGCCAATAGTTACAAGGAACATCCAATTGTGTCCATCTAGAGCATTGCATGCTGCCAATCGACCAGACCGTGCTTTGAAGCCATAAATGCAAGGCTTTAAAGCCATGAAGAATTTGGATACGAAGATTTTTCCATCTAGTGTTACCTTAGTATCTATTTCTACAACACTTCCAAGTGACCTCTTCTCCACTTCTGCTTTGAAGTTATAAAGCATTCTAAGAGTATTTTTCCAATCACCATATAATTCTTTCATTTCCCTTTGCTTTCCCTTTCACATTGTAGTATACTTTAGCTTAATGGGGTACTTCTTTTTCAAGTCTATTTTCAGTTTCTTTGAAGTGGTGTTTGATGTCTTGGCTAAAACAGGCTTGATTTTTTCTGCAACCCAAAGTTGTGATGTTATGGTTGAAACTTTATGTGAACTTGTAATACAAGTATGTGCTTTTGGAGTTTGATTCACTCTTATTGTCCTTCCATCAGGTTAGTGTCTAGAAGATATATATACCACTTGCAAGGCTTCACACCACATTTGCACTTTACATAGAACTTCATTTATCAGTCCCATAAAGTCTTGGCTTTAAACTCATGTTTGACTACATAAGTCCTGGAACACGTCCTAAACTCATCCATGCTTGGAAACAATCTCCCCACTTCAATAACTAGTTTTTTGTCATAAACATTTACTAGCTCATCATCATGTGCATCATCTATATCAACTATAGCATTTTCCATCAACTCCGGATCTATATCTTCATCAGCATGTCTTGAATGGTTGTTACCATTATCTGCAGTTGCATCCCTCTCATTCTCCTTATCTCTGTCATCTACAGGAATGCCAAAAAGTTTTGCCAATTGAATGACAAACATTGGTGCAATGACCAAACCAGTTCGGTCACTAATCTCAATTGTATTCCAATCAACAGTTACAACATTTTCAGGACAACTACCCCTCTCTTCTACATATGCAGCAACCTCCCATGTCAACACTGTCAACTCAGTAACTATGGGCATAATCTGTCTCCTTACAACCCAATCATCATCTGCCATCTGAGAAGCCAACTTAGAGGGAACATATCCAACCCTCGAATCACCTTTCAGTCTACAAGCTCTGCTAAAAACATAGCCCGTTTTCTTGTCCAGCCATCTTGCCGATCGATTTGATCAACCATTTCTTCCCCATTCTCAATCGTAACAAACTATCATTCCAATCATCGAATCGTAACAAGCTTACTTCATGCTCTGGCCCCCAATGAACACTCTCCCCAATTTTTTCTACCACATTTCTCACCGCCTTCTCTTACATGCTTTGGCGGTCTTGGGGATCAATGTCATCAAAATCTACCTCCAATTTCACAATTGTGTTTCTCTCAGTGGGGTACATGATACGATCGACTAACATTGCTCTAGCGGGGAGTACCGATTAGAAGTTCCCTCTCGCGGCTCCATCTCGTTCCCCTCATTCAGCACACCCGGCCTCCACAATCTAGGATTCGAAAATACGCTCAGATCTAAATTTATAAGGATGGAATGAGAATTAGGGTTTCTAGTGACACTCACCACGTTCGCCGTAGAACGAAAGGGCCACCGCCACTAAGAATGCTCCGCCGCCACAGCTGAGAAGGAAGGTTGAGCTCCGCCGCCCCGGGGAAGAAGAACAAGGTACAGTGGGGTGACACACGCGCTAGGTCGGAAACGGGTGCATGTTTGACTCAGCCCACTAGTTGCAACTGATTGCAATCGTTCAATTTGTCTTAACCTAAACGGTACCACCCTAACCTAAACAACGCCCTTGATGACCGTTTTATCGCCCATGTGGCCCTTAGCTATTTTGCAGCTAAAAAACGTCGTGTGCGAGCTATTGTTGCCAATGTTGTCGCACTTTGTCCAATTCGTTGTAAAGATTTCGCATAGGAGCTATTCACCCATGAAAAATACATTATGTTATATTTTTCTAAAATCTAGCTAGAATATCTAATGAAATGTTGGTTCTATATCTTTTGTTTTATATATAACACTTAGTTGTGCAATATGTAATTTTCTTAACTAAGAAAGTTCCACAAGAAAAATACATATTCAGTGGATACAAACTACAATGAATTACCGTTATGAGATATGTTATGAAAAAATATTTAGAATTTTAGGTCTATGGTAAAAATATTTTTTATAGATAAGCTTCAGAATTCCAATACATATTTTTGTTTATATGAGGTTAATGTTCGATGATGTAAATGTCATAGAGCCTTAGAATGCTGAGGTTATGGAAATATATCAATGATGATTTTTTATGAGATATATTGTAGATAAATATTTAGAAAGGTCTAGATTAAAGATATTTTACCTAGCTTAGGTTAACCTCCCAACATTCGATACAATATATATCTTCAAGTGGTTATTGTCTTGCTCTATAAATATTGCGCGGACTTAGTGACGCATACCATGAGTGTATCGAGTTAGCATGATATAAAATTATTCTTTCCGACTTGGTCAAATAGCTGTTAGATTTTCATCCAGCTTATTGATATACATCCCCAATAATATTACCTAATAAGATACCCTTCACTAATGGGACAACCCTTATTTGATATGCTAGGGTGGAGTGTTCTTATCCTTATATGTAGTCTCCATCCAACAACCTAGACAATATATAAAAATATGCTATGAGACCGGAAACAAAGGGCAATGTCCAGCCCCTTCGAGTTTTTTTGTCCATTTTCACTCTATTTTTAGTTTAATTTTGTACTATATAATTGAGGGTAGGTATTTAATTAACTTACTCTTCAATCAATGGAGCAATTTCAGAAAACAATATTTATTGGAATATGTGATTATTAACTATTTTATGAAACACACACGAAACATCTTGGCCTCAAAAAATAAATATAAATACTAAATACAATTAGATGTAAACAAAGATAATTCAAAATAGAAAGATATACAACAAATCATTTTCTAGATACATACACACTTTATTAAGCTTGTGCCAGAGAAAATTAATTTCAAGAGTACAATATACCATCCACCTCTATACTATTTGACCAACAAATGCAATTAAATTTGACTTCAATGTTTGAAACCTCTATAATTTCTAAATTAGAAGTCCAATTTGTCACTTGGATTTGAGCATTCGGGGGAACCTAGTGGCGGAGGCTTCAAAACAAGACTAATATTAAATATATATTGAAAATATTTAAGATTGAAAATCTAAAGCATAGCAAAACATAATAGAACTTTGTAAAACTTTGTGAAATATATGATACAATGTTATTATTGTTGCATTTCTACTGCCATAGGTTTATTAGATAATCATTTTTCTGTATCACACATTTTAGAAGTTTATTGTGTTTTACGGAAGCTAAAATTAATTGTTTCAAATGTTGTGTGTATATATCTATTGGTTTTGCTAGTTCTCGGTCGACCGTATATTAACTTAGAGCTCGGTCGATTCGAAAACCGTTGGATTCACATTGTGATTCATTCATCTCAGAGCTTCTCACATGGGGTTATAATTGCAACAATTTTTCTCAGCTGCACAAGAATTACAACTAAAATTGGTGATCTCGACTGATCAGGTACTATATCTATATCGTATATGAAATAGCAAATAATTTGACACTTAGTCCGACATTCTCGCACGGATCCCATAGACGACAAGATGAATGGTGGACACAATGCACGGTGCGCGTAGAAAAAGTCGAACCTTTGGCTTAGTGAAACATTTCCACTCTTCTGTATTTTATTTACTCTATCAATCAGACGCAAAGCTTTTAGAATTTCTCAAAAATATGAAGATTCCCCGGGAAAAAAGATATGAAGATGATAGCGTTGAATTGCAGAGAAGATCGAGCGCGCCCACCTTGAGTACATAGGCATGTTTGCATGCACGTTTCATGCCGATCGATGGAAGGAACATGGCAGAGTAGCAAACTGAACATTCATACACGCACAAATACATTCAATTTCAACTCAACGACGACTCGATCGGAGCGACGGCTGGCTCTTCCTGGTCTTTTTTCTCCTCCACGGACAGCTGATCCTCCCCTTGTATTGCCTGCTGGTCTGTGTTCGCGGCATCATTCAAACCAACGGCTTGTTTCCCGTCAGATTCCCCTGCAAACGGTGGTACACAAAAATGTAATCAAATCGAAACGTAACGAGGGCATGGTTTGTTGCTAGGAATTGAGGAAATGAACATACCGTCATCTTCTCTCGACCCGGCCGCTGGCGATGTCGCCTCCTCCTTTGGCTCCGCGGGTGCCACGCTCTCGACCTCTTCCTGCTCGACATTGGTCTCCTCAGCGGTGACCACCTCTTCTGGCTCCTTGGCTTGTTCGGTCTCGTCGTCGGCCTTGCTGGCCGCCTCCTCGACGACGGTAGGCTCCGGAAGATCTTGATCGTTTCTCGAATCGTCGTCCTTCCCTGAAGGCACAGGGGGCTCAGTCTCTGCCTCCTGTACCACCTCCTCATCGGACACCGGCGCGGCGGCCGGAGGCGTCACGCTTTCGTCCATATTGGTCGCCGGCGCAACCGGGGAGGTGACAGTTTCGTCCTCGTTGGTTGTCGTCAGGGCAGCGGCGTCGACGGTGGGTGCACCTTCGTCCTCCGTGGAAGCTGGAGCATCCATGGACATGACACCTTCGTCCTCGTTGGCAGTCGTAGAGGCCGCCGCGTCAACGGTAGCTCCACCTTCGTCCTCCGTGGCAGCCGGAGTAGCCGCGACAGTGACTCTTTCATTTTCCTTCGCCACCGGAGCATCTATGGAGGGGAAACTTTCAATCGGCTTGGCCACCGGAGAAGCCGTGAAGGGGGCAGCGTCAGCCTCGTTCGTGACCGGAGAAGCCGTGAAGGGGGCAGCGCCAGCCTCGTCCGCGACCGAAGAATCCGTGAAGGGGGCAGCGTCAGCCTCGTCCGCGACCGGAGCAGCCGTGAAGGGGGCAGCGTCAGCCTCGTCCGCGACCAGAGGAGTTGGCAGGATGACAGCATCGACCTCCTCCACCAATGGAGCCGACGCGAATGAGACGAGTTCGTCCTCCTTGGCTACCGGCGCGGCCACGACGTCGACGCTGCCATCGTCCCCGGCCACCCTGTCAGGCGCGAAGGCGACGCTCCCGTCCTCCTCTGTTAACGGCGCATCGGCCGATATGACGACGCCGTCATCCTCCACGGTGGCCACGCCCACCGGGGCATCGGCGAAGGTGACAGTACTGTCATCCTCCTCCACGGCGATCTCCTCGATGTCTTTCTCGCTCGACCACCCCTCCTCGTCGTTTGCGCCGGTCCACGACACTCCTTCTTCGTCGTCTCGCTCATCTGCCACGATCGACACCTCGACAGGCTCGCCATTCTCGGTGCCCTCTTCTTCTTCCTCGACGATGACGACGATCGCGGTTGCCGATGCCACGTCGTCCTTGATCTGATCAGCGACAACTTCCTTGTCGCTAACGCTCTCGTCTTTCTTCTCCCCGGCGATCTCCCCGCTCGTCGTCTCCTTCTCCTTCGCGTCGCGGGCGCCGGCGATTACTGCTTCTTCCCCGTCTTTCTCGATCTCCTCCACCGCTTTCTTCTCCACGACGACTCTCGCGGCGATCACGGTCGACGCCACCTCGTCGCCGTCCTGAGCAACGGGCACTGGCGCACCGGCCTTGCCCCTCCCCTTCTCGACGGCTTTCGCCGGTGCCGACGCCTCCTTGTGATGCTTCGCCACGTCGCCATTGTCCTTCGCGGCGGCGGCGACCGGCTGGTGGGCGCCGGTGGCGACAACGCTGGATTTCCTCCGGAAGAGCTTGCGGCTGCACCTGCCGCTGCCGTCGCTGCTGACCACGGCTTCCTTGGAGGTGCCGCAACCCATGGCGCGACGGCGAGGAGGGAATGCCGGGGATTGTGAGACGGGGAGAGGTCCATGGCGCATTTAGGTGCCATATATATCCTGCATGCACGCGGCGTTACAGAATTAGGGGAAACCGTACGCGAGCTGGAGGTTGTTGTGGCATGTGTGTGTTCTGATAGCCTAATTGCGGCTCATGCGCATCGTCGTTTCTGTTTAGGTGTTCTTTGAGTTTGAGCAGAGAAATCTGTAAGTCCGAAATGCAGCTTACTCTGTTAACTCGTCCACCGTGGCCACCACCATGTCATACAATAAATCAATTGAAGATTAGTAAATAGATAAATATACAACCATGATGCATAAATCTTTCGGAGGTTTTTGGTTCGACAAATTGGCTTGCAGGGATAAAAATTGCTGAAATTAGCTAGTGTATAATTTTATCCATATACTATAGATATATCAAATTACATATCTATATTGGCTATAAAATCAACCAAGAGATTTGTATTGTATCTGTATAATTTTTATGGGTATTTTTCACATTCATTTTTATTTTGTCAAATGCGAATATATGGTGTTTTGGATTACCATTCCCACTTTCCACCCTTACTTATGAGCATAGTGCGTCTAGAGAAAGCTTGCGTAAATTTAATAAAGAGGTTTTGTATTTTTAAGAGTTTTGATTTATTTATTTATTAGTTTTGTATCTGTCTTTGCAAAGTTTTTTTTTCTTTCTTACTTATAGAATAATTCAAAATTTGCTTTGTATTTCTTTGTAGGTTACTTTTTGTGTAGTTGCATTATTTCCTTTTGCTGCTGCTCTAATTTTGTACAATTGCACATATAGTGTTGTACTTGAGTTTAAAATTATTATTTTTACTAAGTGTTACCAAGGGGTTTGTTAGTGTGAACGGTAATGAAGAAAGGAAATAGGAAACAGAACCAACAGATATTTGATATTTACCGTACCAAAGAAGTCTGCACATGGGGTGTCCTCTTTGTATGGCTATCCACATAAATATAACTAGACTCCTCTCTACGCCCCCGGGACGTGGCTGTCGAACATAACATCAGAAGAAGCGTTAAATATAGCAGTTTTAGAACGCTGTCTCTACCGATGTTTAGTCCCATCTCGGAAATTTAGAAAATTCACGCAAATGAATTGATCAGACGAATTCATGATTTGGCAAGGTGAGACAAAATGTCGTGTAGCAGTGCCATCACGTGTTCTGCTATCACGTGTTGTATCCTCACGCCGACGCTTTCCTGAAGCATCCCCACGTCAAATAAAAGAGAGATTTACTCCCACCTCGGAAGTATAGAAAGTGTCTAAGCAGTTTATGAAAGAGATATGCCCTGAAGACAATAAATAAAGTTATTTTATCGATATATCTCTAATCGACATATGATGATCGAGGTTTCTCGATCATGCACTTGATTAAAATGCAACGTGGTCACGTATGAAGTGATGGACACACCCGACCATGGAATTTCAATGTGATCCAGTCATAATGTTCAACGTTGTGATATCTAGCAAATCGTAGTAACTAAATCTTTCGACCGTGAGATCATGTTTAATCACTATCTTCCGCGGCTTCTCTGATCGTATCAACCGACATGACCGTAACTGGGTGGCTATAAAGGTGTGTATTGGGTATTCTAGAGATATAGTCGAGGCGTATGTATCGAGATCAGGATTTGCCTATCCGAGTGACGAATAGATACTCTGGGCCCACTCGGTGAGATTACATCAATTAGATTGCAAGCATGTGACTAGGCCACAAGGATGTAATATCGCGGGAACGAGTAAACATGTTTGCCGGTAACAATATCGAACTGTATATGGATACATGAGATCAAGTCTTGAATAAATCAGGTATCAATGTGCAAAAAGAATAAGACTCAATGTCTAAAAGGTTCAAGCGAATAACCAAATTCATGGAATGTGAATGGACCATCATGTATTTCTAGATACTGTTGTTGGTCATTGATTAGAGAGGTTTCTCGATCATGTCTGCACATTACCGAACCGTAAGGGTGTCACACTTATAAGGGTAAAAACGGTGCGGGTTGATCCACTGCCAAAAGAGAAATAGGAAGAGAGAAAGCTAGAAATGTTTCGGAGAGATACCGAAGTGATATGAAGATATTCAAAGGAGTTTTGAATAAGAGGAATTAAAAAAAGTGTATTTAATATTTTGTTAATATTAAATATAATTATTTAATAAAAAGAAAAATGGAAAAATCCTACATGGGCCCTTCCTAGAAGGGAGAAGGCCCAAGAGGGGAGGCGGTTGGGCCCAAGTGGGCCAAGGCGCCAAGTGGGGGGGCTCCCACCCTGATGTCCACCTTGGTGGGCCATGGCACGCGGGTGGGGCCTACCCTAGGCCGGAGGCCAGCCCTCCCACCTCTTCCAAGATTTAGTCCCACCACGGGACTTGGAGGTTGGGAGTACCTAGATTTTTCCTATATAAAGGGATGCCATGTCACTCTAAATCTTATCCAACAATTAGTGTTTGACATTATCTCTCTCCCTCCCTTTCTCCCTCTCGTGTGTGTTCTCAAGTTTGGAACGTGCTCCACGAGGCAGAAAATTCTCCACCCAGCACACGCCGTCATGCTATGGGAATCGGTCCGGGTCTTCTTCTTCCAATGCCTTACTGGACCGAGGCCCGGGAGACATATTTTACACCGGACGTGTGTAAACCTCGACGAGTCACTGTCGTTCGTGCTATTGGACGCTTGAAGCCTTCTAGACCTTGAGGTTTGCTATGCTCGGCTTCATCAGTAACGTTTGTGCAAGAACGTAATCCCGCGATCGGTCTTTAAAGGTATGAATACGGTATCCCGCTTGTTTCTGTACTTCTCCACAAATAGATCTTGGGTTGGTGTGTTCTCATAGTAGGAATATTTTTTGTTTTCTGCCACGGAACCCCTTCAGTGGTATCAGAGCGATCTATGCGTAGATGTACTAGTATGAGTAGAACACATATGGATTGTGTGGGCATTGATTTTCTAATCGCTACCATCCCACCTGTACTTGCTAATATCATGACAATGTCGGATGAAGTGGCCCGGACCAACCTTACGCGAGACCGGTTCCATGACTAACATATGGCTTGTACCATATAAGTGGTTGGCGGATGTCTATTTCTTCGACATTAGTTGATATGACAGAAGCAAAGGATGGCCCTGAAAAGGGATTAAAATGGAAATTAGTTAATCCATATTGTGGTTGGATTCGTAAGTAAGAAACGGTTAGTGTGTGAAAGCAAATACAACCATATAAAACTTGCACTAGTATAAAATGGGCCTTTTGTTCGGGCCACTAGTCCCGGCCGTGGCTGGGACCGGGACTAATGGTCCGAACCAGACGGCCCGAGGACGCCGATGTCCTTTGTCCCGGCCTATAAGGGACCATTAGTCCCGGTTTGAGATACAAACCGGGACTAATGGGTCTGGGCATGCCCGCGTGGTCATGACAGAACTATTAGTCCCGGTTTATGTCTCAAACTGGGACTAATAGTCTGGCCCTATATATACTGCACCCAGCCCTCCACTATCTCCTGTTTTTTCCTATGTGAGGTGGGTCTAACTTTGTGCTAATTTTTTCTTCATATGCACTAGAGGTGTTCGGTGAAATGCCTGTTAGTACGATGCCACTTGAGTTCACACAAGAAAAAATATGATATGAGGTGCCAGAGCAACACTTAAGTTTTCTCATCTTTGTTTTCAGGTGTCCTAAAAGGTTAGCAAGTATTTTCTCGTTTAGACTGCGCGGTAGTAATTTTATCATCATGATTGCATTTGATATATATGGTTGTATGATGTAGATGAGTCATCTATGGATGTACGGTGACCGACGCTCTGACGCTTACAGAGAAGGCATGCGTTCTTTTCGCCTTGTGGCCGAGGTGAACAAGCAACGGGATGGTTTTATGTGTTGTCCATGTGTTGAATGTCGGATTGAGCAGGCTCACACTTCCTCAAGAGTCATTCAGGGCCACCTGCTTCGGTCTGGCTTCATGTCCAGCTATAATGTTTGGACCAAGCACGGAGAAAGAGGTGTTATGATGGAGGACAGCGATGAAGAAGAGAACGACGATGACAACTACCGATCTATGTTTCCTAAATACGCTAATACCACAATGGAAGATAATGAAGAAGAACGGGAATAAGATAAGCCCGCTGATGATCTTGGTCGGGTCATTTCTGATGCAAAGCGAGACTGCGACACAGAAAAGGAAAGGTTGCAGTTCGAGAAGATGTTACAGGACCACAACAAATTGTTGTACCCAACTTGTGAAGATGGCCAGAAGAAGCTGGGTAGCACACTATAATTGCTGAAGTGGAAGGCAAAGACAGGTGTGACTGACTCGGGATTTGAAAAGTTGCTGGTAATAATGAAGAAGCTTCTTCCAAGAAATAACAAATTACCCTCCAGTACGTAAGAAGCAAAGAAGGTTGTGTGCCCTCTAGGGTTAGACGTGCAGAAGATACATGCATGCCGTAATGACTGCATCCTCTATCGCGGTGAGAAGTACGAGAATATGGATAACTGCCCGGTCTACACTTCATTGCGTTATAAGATCAGAAAAGATGACCCTGGCGATGTTGAGGGCGAGCCACCAAGGAAGAGGGCTCCGGCCAAGGTGATGTGGTATGCTCCTAGAATACCACAGTTGAAATGTTTGTTCAGAAACAAAGAGCATGCAAAGTTGTTGCGATGGCACATGGAAGACCGTAAGAAAGACGGGAAGTTGAGGCACCCTTCTGATGGTCGACAGTGGAGAAAAATCGAGAGGGACTTCCCGAACTTTGCATGTGATGCAAGGAACTTATGGTTTGGTCTAAGTACCGATGGCATGAATCCTTTTGGGGAGCAGAACTGCAGTCACAGCACCTGGACCATGACTGTATGTATCTACAACCTTCCTCCTTGGTTGTGCATGAAGTGGAAGTTCATTATGATGCCAGTGCTCATCCAAGGCCCGAAGCAACTCGGCAACGATATTGATGTGTACCTAAGGCCATTAGTTGATGAACTTTTACAGTTGTGGGCCAAACCAGGTGTACGTGTGTGGGATGAGCACAAACAGCAGGAATTTGACCTACAAGCATTGTTGTTCGTAACCATCAATGATTGGCCTGCTCTTAGTAACATTTCAGGACAGACGAACAAAGGATACAATGCATGCACGCACTGTTTAGATGAGACTAAAAGTATATATCTGGATAAATGTAGGAAGAATATGTACCCGTACAATCGTTTCAATGGCAAGGGAGAAACTCGGACAAAGCCTGTCCCCCGTACTAGTGCTGATGTATTTGGTATGGTCAAGGATTTGGATGTAATCTTTGGAAAGTGTCCTAGAGGACAACATGTTCTGAAAGACGCCGACGGACACGCACCCATGTGGAAGAAGAAATCTATATTTTGGGAGCTACCCTATTGGAAAGTGCACGAGGTCCGCTCTGCAATCGACGTGATGCACCAGACGAAGAATCTTTGCGTGAATGATACGTCCATTTTGCATCACTATTCTATGTCATAATTCACTGTTATTCATTGATATATTTCGTATTGAGAGGTGATACTTATGTTATTTCATCTGTTGTTGTATGGTTGATGACTTTTGGAGCATGAACCGCTGCAGTCAGGATTCTGATGGAAAAGGTGCTGTTTGGAGGCAAAATTCGCGAAGATCAAAAAATCCGGGAAAATACATGGAAAATCCTATTTTTCTAGAAGACGAAGGAAGCCAGAAGGGGGGCTGGAGATGGGCCACAGGGGGCCCACACCACCCCCTGGCGCGGGCCAGCCTAGGTCGCGCCACCAAGTGGTGTGGCCGCCCTGGTCCACCCCTGGCCCTCCCCTCTGGCGTATATTATCCTCCTGAAACCCTAAGACTCGGGGAGCGACCACAGAAAGATTCCGTCGCCTCTGCGGGGCAGAAAACACCGAGAGAGAAAGATCTCTTCGGCAGACAGATTTCTGCTGGGGGAATTCCTTCCCGGAGAGGGGAGATCATCGCCATCAACACCACCATCAAGCTAGACTTTCATCGGGATCATCATCACCATCATCACCACCATCATCACCACCAACACCATCATCACCATCTCCATATTGTTGTAACAATTGGGTTGAATCTTGCACTAGTTCTTAGGCGAAACATTCCCGGTGTTGGTTACTCTTTGTAGTTGATGCTATTGAGTGAACCGTTAAATTATTGTTTATGTTCAGATTGTTATACATCATTATTCCATCTCTGATCATGATCCATATGATGTCTTGTGAGTAGTTCGTTTTGTTCTTGAGGACATGGGAGAAGTCATGTTGTTAGTAGTGGAGTTGTGTTGAGAAGGATTCAATAGTTTGATATTTAAGTTGTGGTGTACTTCTTCTAGTGGTGTCATGTGAACGTCTACTACATGACACTTCACCTATATGGACCTAGGGGAATGCATTGTGTATTTGGCTACTAATCGTAGGGGTTGCCGGAGTGACAGAAACCTGAACCCCCGTTAGGAAACCATTGCACAAGGGACGTAAGGGTCTTAGAGTTTAAAGTTGTGGTTAGGTTTCTACCTTAATTACTTTCTTGTACTTACGGATGTTTGCAAGGGGTATAATCACAAGTATGTATTAATCCTAGGAAGGTCGATACGTTAGCACAGGTTCACTCACACAACACTTAGCAAGCTAAAGAAGATTAATCAACTATATGAAGCGAAAGCACTTGACAGTCTTCCCAGGTTTCCTCGAGAACGTTTGGTCATCTTAAGTAATACAACCGGCTTGTCCTTTGTTGCATAAAGGATTGGGTCACTTGCTATATTTATTCCTACTGTCTTTTATTTACTCGTAATTTGTTTACTTGCTTTATCAAAAAACCCTAAAAATCTGTTTGCTAAGTATTTGCAGAGAATTCCTAATCCATACCACTAGCCAGCACCTTCTTCTCCTCGTTGGGTTCGACACTCTTACTTATCGAAAATACTGCGATACACCCCCTATACTTGTGGGTCATCAAGACTATTTTCTAGCGCCGTTGCCGGGGAGTGAAGCACTATTGGAGAGTGGAACTGGTAAAGGAAACTTCTACTGTGAGTATTGTTTACTTCTGTTAGTTGCTTTATTTTCGTTATGGATAATTCGCTGAGTTTCTTATTTGGTAATGCTACTACCACTACTAAGGTAGTAGATAAGCAACCACCTGTTGAGAATGATGTTTTTAAAATACCTACAAGAATTATTGATCGTGTTATGGATAACTACTATGTTGGGGATGGAACTTTCCATCCCGGTGATCATTTACTCTTTATACACGAATTATGCGGCTTGTTCAAGTGTGCAGGTATTACTACAGATCAAGTTAAGAAGAAGTTATTCTCATTATCACTGAAAGGAAGAGCTGAGGAATGGTATAAGCTGCTGAAGAATGGTCAAGCTCTGGAATGGGAGGAAATAGTGCCTCTCTTTTATTCAAAGTTTTATCCTCCTAGTGAGATTCATAAAGATCGGAATCAAATATACAACTTTTGGCCTCTTGATGGAGAGAGTACAGCTCAAGCTTGGGGGAGATTGAAGTTACTAATGCTCAAATGTCCCATTCATGAGCTCCCCAACAATATTATTATCAATAAGTTTTATGCAAGGCTCCCTCTACATGACAAGGATTTATTGGATGCTTCTTGTGCTGGATCATTCACTCGCATGGAAGAAGAAGCTAAATGGGATCTTCTGGACCATATTGAAGACAATGCTGAAGCTTGGGAGAATGACAAAGGTAGAAAGTCAGGTATAAATTATGATTATGAATGCATTGAATCTTTTATGGGAACTGATGACTTTCAAAATATTAAAAATGCTTATGGTCTAGACTCTCAAGCTATTGCTTCCTATTTTAAGGCTTTTGCTTCCTACATTGAAGTGCCTAAAAGGAAGTGGAATAAGTATCATGAACCTTATAAAGATGTTGCTAAGAGTGTTCCTACAAGAAATACTGAAGTTTATACTACTAATCATGTCTTACCTAAACCTTACATTGAGAAAATGGCTTTCCCAGTTAAGATAAAGGAACATTCTATGATGGCTAGTATGGTTAATGAAAGTGCAAATAAAGTTGTTGAACCTGATAAACAAATAGTTGATGAACCTATAATAGCAAATGTGAAATACTTTGTTACTAAATATGAAGAATAGGGACACACTATCCTTTGTAAGGATTCCTCTAATATTGTTTCACAAAGTAGTGTTATGAGAGCTAGTATTCCTGTGTTTTCTGTTAGAATAAGCGATCATTGCTATGATGGCCCTTGTGATAGTTATATTGTTAAGTTTATGCATGATACTGAAAGTTATTATGAGAGAGGCAAAAGTGTTCTTATGTATCTCAATAATATCAAGTTTTCTCGTTTTATGCTGAAAGTTTTTATGTTGCACTTCTTTTGCCTTCTTATGCAAGTAGCCTCTGGTTTCAACAACTTGTTTGTTTACAAAATTCCCTTGCATAGGAAGTGCGTTAGACTTAAATGTGTGTGTGTTTTTCTTCTTAATGCTCTCTTTCACCTCAATTCATATTCCTGAGTGAGCATTTTCAGAATTATCATGCCCATCTTAATGGCTATAAAGAAAGAGCTTTTTGGGAGACAACCCAATTTGTTTTTGCTTTCAGTTTGTTTTTGTTTCTTTGAGTCTTGTAAGTTATTACTTCGGTAATAACCTCTCCTTATCCATTTTGTTTGGTTTTTGTGTCAATATCAACCTCTAATGAGAGAGAAGTAAGATTTAGGGAAGTTGCTGTCCCGAAACAGATATTTGTGCTTCACCGTAAACATTTGTGAGAGATCTCTGTATTCCGGATTGAGATGTAATTTTTTGTGATTCTGACCCAGGTTGTTATTTAACTTTCGTTAGTTTTGAACTTTTTGATTTGAGCAACATAAGATTTTCGAAAAAATTGATCTTTACCTGCTGGTCTGTTTTGACAGATTTTGCCACTCTTGCATTTGCTTCTTTATTCGATTTCCTTTTTGAATTCTTTCTGGGTTTTCGGAAGGTGTTGCTACAGTGGTTTATGTTTTGATAGTTTTCAGTTGAAGTTGGACTCAAAAGGTTTTATCGCTTCATATATACTAATGTTGCTAATGAGAAATGTGTGGAGTTTTGTGTGAAAGAAATTTCCAGGAAGTGGAGATAATGGTGTAATAAGGAAGAGAAGGGTTTTATGACTCAAGTAATAAGTGTATGAAGATGAAGATATTGATGTTATTCAAGTGGTGACTCCAGAAGAAACTACTAGATACCAAATTCAGAGACCTACAGAGTCCGTTCTTAAAAAGGTAACAATTCTGGTAAGAAAAGTTCCGCGAAAATACTATCCAACTATATTTTTGCAGTTTTTAGATAATAAAGAAAGCTACGAATCGAAAGAGGGACGAAAACGGAGCCAGGGTGGCTCACACCACCCTGTGGCGCAGGCCCACCCCTGGCCGCGCCACCAGGTGGTGTGGCCACCCTAGACTCCGTCTCCGACCCGTTTTCTCCCAGTACCTTCCTTTCGTTATGAAACTTCGTAATATATAATCCCTTGGATCTCCCGAGGTTCGTATATCGTGTTTTCGTCGTGTTTTCGTTTCGATCTATTTCTGACAGGTAGAGTCCTAGATTTGGAGCTACAATGTCTTCCTCTAGACCATCCAAGGAAGATTCTTTAGAGGATATCATCAACCCATACATGAGAGAGTTGAAGATTCATCCCAAGGAGTTGTTGCTTGAAGATGGGGAACTCCAGATAAAAGAGGTTGGAGGCCCTAAAGGTGAAGCAAGTCAGGAGGACAGGATGGAAGCGCTGGAGCAAGAAGTCTTTAGGTATAAGAAGATGGCGGAGCGTGAAGTGGATATCATCCATAAGATTTGTTCTGAACTCATCGCCGAGCACGAAAAGGAGACTGCTGAACTCAAGAATGAAGTCCTCTCACTCTGCCAAACAACCAACAAACTACAAGCACAGTTCTATGACGTTCAAAATCAAAACTGTGAGTATGAGGTTAGGTTTAAACGCATAAGTGTTGTTGCAAGTTTCAGGATGCTGGAAACCACGATGTCCTTTGTTGATGGGAAGCCCTTACCCTGGAAGTCGGACGAATATGAGAGGATACCACCACCACCGAAGGAGTAATTCATCATCAGGTTTGGCATCCCCTTGGTTTGTTCCAAGTTTGGGGGAGTGTCGCGGTATCACATCACTATCTTCTATCTTTTTACCTTTTTAAGTAGAGTCATATCTTTAATAGAGAATTTATCATGTAGGATGGTTTGCATTATGGAAATGTCCCCTCTCTCATTAGATATGTATCCCTTGTTGTGAGTTGCTGTTATGGAATATTAATGAGAAGTTCTATCATTTACTCTTTTGCATAGCTTATATTAGTTTTCAATTTGAGGTTATATGATTGATCTTGTTGTTAGTATTGATATCACTTTGGGATCATTGAGTTAATTTAGTTGGTTTTGGCAAACCTGGCTCGGTCAGTAGTAACAGTATTTTTGAGAGTTGAAAGAAAAGATAAAAGTACTCAAAAGAAATATAATTTCATCATCTTTCTTTCTTGATTTGCTCATAAGTCTGGAATTCTCTAGTTAACATCTTTTGTGCTTCCGAGGAAGATTGCATGTTTGTTTTTATCATTTGTATGTTTGATTGTTTCCTTCAACTCTTATACTTGCTACCCAGCCTTGCTAGCCAAAAACCTGTACTGAGAGGGAATTCTTCTCGTGCATCCACTCCAAACCCACGCCATTTGTGTCCACCATACCTACCTATTAGCATTATTGCTATTCCAAGTAAATTCCTGGTTTATCTACCTCCCAAATTAAACTTGTTATGTGAAAATTAGTGATTAAAGCTCTCACGAACTTGATGGCACACTTTATTTTTCTTGCATTTAATAACCTGAACCATTGGGTCATTCTTTGTTGCGTATATGCTTGCGCTTTATGAGTTGAAGTTAGCAGAACCATGTATCATGGGGAACGCTTTCAACACTTCATTGGTACTTTGTACCTAGTTGATATCATGTTCTTTTGCTTATGGATCCCGGCGGTGTGAAATAAAAGTGGAACTTGTAAGATCATGGAGTTTATATGTGTGTTAGAGGAACGCCTGGGCCGCTAGCCTAAGCCATGCCTAATCATGGTGGAAACTTGCAGCATAACTATAGTGAGTAATCTATGAAGCATCCTCAATAAAAACCTATGCAAATAGAAAATAAGAAGATTGCTGAGATGCTCACTGTTTGCTTGCCTTGTCATTTTGATTATGGAATAGCTCCTGTGTCATGTGCAAGGGGTACCCAGTTGGCGGTTCTCAATGATACACGTGTATTTACAATGACAAGAGCTTACTCGTGACTGAAGTTGAGTAGCATGAGGTTCGGTACTCATAAGTAAGGGGCATGAGACTTCGATTTATAACTTGTCAAGCGTATCCTCTTAGTTGTGTCACTTTAACCTTAGTCACCAAAAGATGCCTATGATAGGGGTAATGAGAGCTGAAAGCTAGTAAGTATCATAATTTTTGGGAGCTCTTTATGAGACTTGCAATCCCTGCTTCCCTCTGCGAAGGGCCCTTCTTTTTACTTCTTAGTTGAGTCAGTAAACCTACTCCCTTCTATCTCAGCAAGTATTTTAAGTTGTTGTGTTTCATTCATTCATATGATGATTTATTCACTCATGTTTCTTATGTTCCTTGTTTTGCACATTGCTTTTATCTGGATGTTTACTACTTTGAAAGCTATCATTGAAAACCAGTTATTTGTGAACTCTAGCAAATTATCAACTATTCTTCGACCAAGAGCTAAGTTTGCCATTACCAATTATGATTCACTTTATGTATCTTTATTGTGTTTCCATTACTCATTGCAAGTAGAGATATATAATTGTGAGTTGTCTTCTATTATGATCTATGCATTTGATGAATGTGATGCTTCTTGTCCGTATTCTTTTATCGACTCTTCACTCCATAAACCTGAGGCCATGTTTATTGAGCTCAGTTTCGCTTGGGGACAAGCGAAGTCTAAGCTTGGGGGAGTTGATACGTCCATTTTGCATCACTATTCTATGTCATAATTCACTATTACTCATTGATATATTTCGTATTGAGAGGTGATACTTATGTTATTTCATCTGTTTTTGCATGGTTGATGACTTTTGGAGCATGGACCGTTGCAGTCAGGATTCTGATGGAAAATGTGTTGTTTGGAGGCAAAATTCGCGAAGATCAAAAAATCCGGGAAAATACATGGAAAATCCTATTTTTCCAGAAGACGAAGGAAGCCAGAAGGGGGCTGGAGATGGGCCACAGGGGGCCCACACCACTTGGGGAATTCCTTCCCGGAGAGGGGAGATCGTCGCCATCAACACCACCATCAAGCTGGACTTCATCGGGATCATCATCACCATCATCACCACCATCATCACCACCAGCACCATCATCACCATATCCATATTGCTATAACAATTGGGTTGAATCTTGCACTAGTTCTTAGGGGAAACTTTCCCGGTGTTGATTACTCTTTGTAGTTGATGCTATTTAGTGAACCGTTGAATTATTGTTTATGTTCAGATTGTTATACATCATTATTCCATCTCTGATCATGATCCTTATGATGTCTTGTGAGTAGTTCGTTTTGTTCTTGAGGACATGGGAGAAGTCATGTTGTTAGTAGTGGAGTTGTGTTGAGAAAGATTCAATAGTTTGATATTTAAGTTGTGGTGTACTTCTTCTAGTGGTGTCATGTGAACATCGACTACATGACACTTCACCTATATGGGCCTAGGGGAATGCATTGTGTATTTGGCTACTAATCGTAGGGGTTGCCGGAGTGACAGAAACCTGAACCCCCGTTAGGAAACCATTGCACAAGGGACGTAAGGGTCTTAGAGTTTAAAGTTGTGGTTAGGTTTCTACGTTAATTACTTTCTTGTACTTACGGATGTTTGCAAGGGGTATAATCACAAGTATGACAAGTATGTATTAATCCTAGGAAGGTCGGTACATTAGCACAGGTTCACCCACACAACACTTAGCAAGCTAAAGAAGATTAATCAACTATATGAAGCAAAAGCACTTGACAGTCTGCCCATGTGTCCTTGAGAACGTTTGGTCATCTTAAGTAATACAATCGGCTTGTCCTTTGCTGCATAAAGGATTGGGCCACTTGCTGCATTTATTCCTACTGTCTTTTATTTACTCGTACTTTGTTTACTTGCTTTATCAAAAACCCCTACAAATCCGTTTGTTAAGTATTTGTAGAGAATTCCTGATCCATACCACTAGCCAGCACCTTCTACTCCTCGTTGGGTTCGACACTCTTACTTATCAAAAATAATGCGATACACCCCCTATACTTGTGGGTCATCAGTGAATATTCTAGGCTTCCTAGGCTTGTATGGGAAGTCAAAAGATACCCTGGCAGCACAGGAGGACCAGCAACATCATAAAGGATGAGACGACAAGCATCCAGGGCAGTTTCAAGGGCTTGCCAGCTACGCTCTTACCAAAGAACAGAAGGAAATCTTTTTTGAAGTCCTTTTCAGTATCAAGGTCCCGTCTGGCTTCTCGTTGAATATAAAGGGAATAGTAAATATGAAAGAGAAAAAATTTCAAAACCTAAAGTCTCATGACTGCCACGTGCTTATGACGCAATTGCTTCCGGTTGCATTGAGGGGAATTCTACCAGAAAATGTTTATCTAGCCATTGTGAAGGTATGTGCATTCCTCAATGCAATTTCTTAGAAGGTAATCGATTAAGAAAGTCTATCAGGGTTACAAATTGATGTGGTCCAATGTCTGGTCAGCTTCAAGTTGTTGTTCCTGTCATCCTTCTTCAATATTATGACGCACCTCCTAGTTCACCTAGTCGAAGATATTAGAATCCTCGGTCCTATGTTTGTACACAATATGTTCCCCTTCGAGAGGTTCATGGGAGTCTTAAAGAAATATTTTCATAACCGTGCTAGGCCAGAAGGAAGCATCTCCAAGGGCTATGGAACAGAGGAGGTCACTGAATTTTGTGTTGACTTTCTTCCTGACCTTAAGCCGATTGGTGTTCCTGAATCTCGGTATGAGGGGAGGATGACTGGAAAAGGAACACTAGGAAGAAAATCAATGGTATGTAGGGACGGGCATTCTTTAACTCAAGAACACTACACAGTTCTACACAATTCCACTGTGGTGGCTCCGTATATCGAGAAACACAAGAATATTCTACGCTCTGAAAACCCGGGGAAGCCTGACACCTTGATTAAAGGGGAACACGAGAAGAATTTCGACAGTTGGTTGTAGACACATCTCATGAATAACACCACTGTTGGAGATCAGTTGTACTCGTTGGCCAGGTTACCATCTTTGACTATATGTACTTTCCAAGGGTACAAAATAAATGGGAATATATTTTACACGATTTCCCAAGATAAAAAGAGCACCAAACAAAACAGTGGTGTCCGCTTTGATGCAACAGATGACAATGGACATAAGGACACATATTATGGGTACATAAAGGAGATATGGGAACTTGACTATGGAACTACTTTTAAGGTCCCTTTGTTTTAGTGCAAATGGGTCAAGCTGACAGGAGGAGGGGTACATGTAGACCAAAAGTACGGCATGACAACAGTGGATCTCAACAATCTTGCGTACATGGATGAACTAGGACTACGAAATCGGGACTAAAGTCCCCCCTTTGGTCCTGCCGGTCCAGCCACAATCTGGGACTAACACTCAAGACATCTATTATTATTAAAAAACTAGGACTAAGAAATCGGGACTAAAGGCCCCCTTTAGTCATACTCATATATAGCCCTATAGTACACAGCTTCAGGGTCGTCTTCATCTTTGTCATCACGCTAGGCGCACGCGGCTGGATCCTAAGCCCAGCCATGGCATATTCCAGGGGTACCTGCCACTCTGGCCTCAGATTCACGATGTGCAAGGGAGGGGGCTCCTGGATCACGATGTTGCGAAGCCCGCGACCTTCACCATCCCCACCCTTCTTGTGGCTCTGTGGAGGGTCAAAGTGCAGGCACCATAGGCGAGGATGATCTCCCTGGGCGATGTAGCGCATCACACTTATGATAGTCCGGTTTGCCCACCACAAGCGGCGACCAACCTAATCGTGGTTCAACGGGGGCGGGTCGTCACCCTCGTACCTGGCGAGCTCCCTTTCCTGCCGGTTCGCGAAGAAGGCATTCCAGGTGTCGTAGTTGTCAGGATCCCAAACGGAATCCATCCGCTGCTCTGATGTGAGCTCGAGATAGAAGTGGTTCATGATGGCTGCCTGGCGGGCGGAACCTTGAGGCACAGGAGGGACCGCAACTCCTCCAGCGCTCAGCATCCAGTCGGCGGGCAGCCGGTAGCCTGGCGGGCATGGGTAGCTAGAGGCCCACAGCGCTTCAGTCTCCTCTAGGGTTAGAATGGCCCAGTATGTGATGTCCATTGTTGTGAGAGGGGAAGATGTGGATGTGTGGATGGCCATCGTGGCCAGCCTAGATATAGAGGGATAAGGCGGGAAAATATGGCGGGAAGCGGAGGGAACTGGCGGGAAAGCATGATGCGTGGCTTGACGACTCTGAGAAGGGCGGGAAATATATTAAGGCTGTGTTTGTTTGGGCTGCAGCTGTTGAGAATCAGCTGTGGAGAATCAGCTGTGGGAAGCAGCTGGTGAAAGCAGAAATTTGGTGTTTGGCAGGAGTGCTTTTGATGACCGTTGTTGTCGATTTTAGGAGTGAGATGTCTGAAATACCCCTGAGTGTAGAAAGTGCTATATAGGGGTGTTTTTAACTGTTTTTGATTATAAGTACAATGTTTATGGGATGAATTACCACAAATTGTTTATTTTGGGGGCTCAAATAATTGTAAACACATTTTGGGATTTTTGGTTGGCCTAAATAATTGTGTACCCTTTTTGACGGAGTAATTTAGGAATGTTTTTTAGGCTTTTGCCTTTTATTATTTTTGGAATTTTTTAAAGAGAAATGAAGTAGTACTGTATTGGAGAGGCCCTAGTTCTCTCTCACGCATAGGCCTCCCCGCAGAAATCGCCGCCCCCACGCCATGACTTCACCGCTGACCCCACACCCAGGAGCCACCGCGCCCTCACGACCTAAATTCACCGCCGCCCCCCGCCCAGGCGTCGTCACCCCCATGCCTACCGCAATCCCCGATGCCCATGGATCCCCCCATGCCTCCCCACAGGGCCTGGCATCCTGACGCCCATGGCTCGCCATCGGAGGGCGGAGTCAGGGTGGAGCTATCCGGGTGGCTGAGGTACTGGCGGCGGGGAATGGCGGCGATGAGCTCCTATCTCCAGCGGCTGCGGGGAATGGCCAGGAACAGAGTGGGGATTCGGAGGAGGTCGGGAATGGAGCAGGCGACGGCATTGAGGAACGGCGGCGGCGGCGGCTGCTGCGGGGAATGGCGGCGGCGGCTGTGGGGGATGGCTAGACGGGAGCGAGCGAGGGGAAAAGGTGAGGCCAACTCGATGGGAAGCGAGGGCAGTTTTTTTGTAAATACGGTGAAGTGTAGAGGACAGTTTGGTCCACACCAACTCGGGAAGCAGCAAAATTTGCGAGAAGCGCCTCCCGCCTCGCTTCCGCTGCTTCACTGTGTCCAATGCAAATCGGGACAACGCTTCTCACCAGTGCTCTACAAAATTAGGCTGTTTGTTTGGCCCTCGGCTTTTTAGACCCTAGAAGCAGTAAAAGCACAAGCAGAAGCGGTAACAAATAGAGCCTAAGTCCTGGTTACTAACTCCAACCGGGATTAAAGGCCCCAAAATACAATAGTTAAACCCAAAACCCAAAACCCTAACCCTAACCCAAAACCCAAAACCAAAACCCTAAACCTAAACCCTAACCCAAAACCCAAAACCCTAAACCCTAAACCTGAAACAGAGATTTCAGTAAAATATAATAGTTAATGCATTTTTAAATTGAATATGGCAAAATGGTTAATAGTTTGACTAGTTAGAATAATTATTTTATAAAACAGAAAATGGATTTGGATTACTTATTCAAATTCAAGCATTTTTTTATGTTAAAAGTTTAGTGAGATTCAAAAACATGCAAAATATAATAGTTAATGCATTTTTAAATTGAATATGGCAAAATGGTTAATAGTTTGACTAGTTAGAATAATTATTTTATAAAACAGAAAATGGATTTGGATTACTTATTCAAATTCAAGCATTTTTCATGTTAAAAGTTTAGTGAGATTCAAAAATATGCAAAATATAATAGTTAATACATTTTTAAATTGAATATGGCAAAATGGTTAATAGTTTGACTAGTTAGAATAATTATTTTATAAAACAGAAAATGGATTTGGATTACTTATTCAAATTCAAGCATTTTTTATGTTAAAAGTTTAGTGAGATTCAAAAATATGCAAAATATAATAGTTAATGCATTTTTAAATTGAATATGGCAAAATGGTTAATAGTTTAACTAGTTAGAATAATTATTTTATAAAACAGAAAATGCATTTGGATTACTTATTCAAATTCAAGCATTTTTTATGTTAAAAGTTTGTGAGATTCAAAAATATGCAAAATATAACAGTTAATGCATTTTTAAATTGAATATGGAAAAATGGTTAATAGTTTGACTATTTCGAATAATTATTTTATAAAACAGAAAATGGATTTGGATTACTTATTCAAATTTAAGAACTTTTCATGTTGAAAATTTTCTCAAATTCATAAGTATGCAAAAACTGTATAATTCAAATGTTTAAAAATATGCAAATTTAAATTTTCTAAAAGATGCGCCCCTTAACTATTTTGGTCAATAATCTAAAAAAAACCTTTAGTCCTGATACGTCCATAACGTATCTATAATTTTTGATGGTTTTATGCTAATAATATGCTTTTGATACTCCTTTTTCATAAATTTATGATTTATTTGGACTAACCTACTAATAGTTGCAAAATTGTATAATGTTCTTGTTTTACACTTTGATGTGTAGGAATTACCAAGAATAGAAGTGAAAACCTTATTGGAGTCAAATTGGGATTTTTTCAGAAATCTGTCTGAGAACTCTTTTTGAACATGGTCACGTTTCGGGTCGAAGATGGCGTCAAACAGAAAACTCTTGAACTACAAAGTTGTTGGAAATTTCGCGACAAACGTTCTGGACATAAAATTGAGCTGATTCTGAGTCCGGACAGGCCTACTAGACCCGATTTACTGCAGTCCAAGATGGGGTGACGGGAATCCGAGAAGCTATATAAAGGGAGGAAACCTAATTCGCCCAAGACATCTCCACCCATAAATTTTCAGCCACCAAAGCCACTTTTTGCCTCTCCCATGGATCTCATCTCCATGGGGGAGGGCTCCCAAGAAGCCATGAAGGAAGAGGGCTAAGGGGCGGTGCTCCCCCATGATACCAGCGGAGGGGAAGGAGTCCCCCGCGCCGGCGCCGCTGCCACCTTCTTCACCATCTTCACCGCCATCTCCATCACCTAATCCTCCTAGTATGCAGTGGTTCATCCTCCCACACACCTCTGTACCATCCTATGTAAACATGGTGTTTGATGCTATAAGTTATAATCATATGATCTATGTCATGTTTGCGTAGTTTCTTTGTTCTTAGATTGAATGGTTAAACGTCTTTGGTTCATTAGAGTTGTATGTTGATATGGTACATTCCTTTGGTGTCCATTATATTTGTGCGCGAAGGGATTAAATATCATAGGGTTTGTAGTATGTGTAAAAGGAAGGGGAGTTCTACCGGAGTGACATAAACCTGAGGACGCGAACCGGAATGTTGCACGTATGGGAGTAAGAGGACCATTAAACTTAAGGCTATGGTTGGGGAAACCTTAATGCATTGATTAGTACTTACGGATGTTTGCTAACAATCCAGTCATATAGTACATGTAATTCCAAGTAGTGAAGCGCATGTATATTTAGCCTCTCCCACATTGAAAACATCATCGAAGACAATGAACCTGATCTATTCGCTATTTAAACTTAGACAAAGCCACCACAATTACCACCACTATTCTACACTCATGATTCTATTAGATTAGTGTATTTTATTGCTGCAACAACTAGTTTTACTTTCTTGTTATTTATTATCATGCAAAGCTATCTCTATTACTCGTATTGTTGCTCTAGTTTTATTTCCTAGATAATGCAAATGTTTAGTGTGTGTAGAGTTGTATCAGCGGTTGATAGAACTTGAGAGAATATTTATCCTACCTTTAGCTCCTTGTTGGGTTCAACACTCTTACTTATCGAAAAGGCTACACAAGATCCCATATACTTGTGGGTTATCAAGTCCCGGTGCTTGTTACACACCGGGACTAAAGGTGTTCCGTTGGCGCGCGTCCCTTTGGCGGTGCCAAAAACCCTTTAATACTGGTGCGTGGCACACACCGGGACTAAAGGGGGGACCTTTAGTCCTGGTTCATAGCACGCACCGGGACTAAAGACTCGTCCGCTTAAAGGACGCCCGCGCAGCTTCTCCCCCAACTCACCGATTCGCACACTTCACGCAGGAGGCACCCTCGACGACAACAACGCCAGCAGGCTGCGCATTTCCCACACCGGCAGCGCCCCCTCTCTGGTCGCCCCACCTCCAGCCGCCACGCCTCATCCTCCTTTCTGGCCGATGTCGCCGTGCCTCGCCCCGGCCTATAGCCACAGGTACTCTCTCCTCTCCGTCGGCCACCCCACCTCCAGCAGATGTCATCGCGCCTCGTCTCTGGCCAGCCCACGCGTCGCTACCGCCGCCGCCGGCCCACGCGTCGCCACGCGCTCGTCTCCGGCCAGCCACTAGGGGCGGCACTAGCCGCGGGCAGAGAGAGGGCCGCCACGCTAGCTAGAATTTTTTTCTCTAGTATTTTTTACATATATAGTGTATAAATATATATATTGTATAAAAATATATACTATGTTATTATATAGTGTGTAATATATAGTATGTTATTATTACTATATTGTATAAAAATATATACTATATACTATATATGATGTAATATATAGTATGTTATTATTATTTTTCTAGTATTTTTTCTAATATGTTATTATTACTTATATAGTGTTATATATAGTGTATAGAAAAAGCTATAATTTTATAAAATAGGCCCCCGGACTTAGGGTTAGGGTGGTAGTGCTCGTGGGCCCCTAGACTTAGGGTTAGGGTGGTAGTGCTCGCGGGCCCCCAGACTTAGGGTTAGGGTGGTGGTGCTCGCGGGCCCCTGGACTTAGGGTTAGGGTGGTGGTACTCGCGGGCCCCCGGACTTAAGGTTTGGGTGGTAGTGCTCGTGGGTCCCCAGACTTAGGGTTAGGGTGGTAGGGTGCACTAGAATTTTGCTATTGTTTAGTTTTATTGTAGCAAATAAGGTGTGCATATTATTATTTAGTAATATTTTATATTGTGTGCATTTTTGCAGAAAACTATGGATCCGCCTAGTCTAATCCGCAGAGACCTGGAAAAAGAAGAAATTCTCGAGAATATGATCAATGGTGCCCCCCATGTTCATCCACCCGAATCTCCATCGATGTATCTGATCCCCCCCGGTGAGGGTCAGGAGGTCGACCGAAATGACCAGGGAGAAGCCGACGGATCCGATGATGGAGAAGCCGACGCCTCCGATGATGGAGAAGCCAACGCCTCCGGTGGAACCTTAACTAAGTCCGGCGAGGTATATATATATAAAGTCTGGTGATGAGTAGATGCATTAATTGAATTGTATATATATAAATTGACGAATGTTTCTTCTCTTAGGCCTCCACACCGAGCCAAAAATATTCCAAACGAGGCCCGGCCAAAAAGTTGGACGCATCTACGCATTATACAATTACGCGGGTATCACCACGGGGTGAACCATTGGAACCCGAAAAGGCTAAAAGTGTATTTGTACAACAATGCGGAGTTATGGTTAGGGATCGCATCCCGATCACCGTTCGAGAGTGGAATAGGACAAAAGAGGCGAGAGAGGGTGAGTATGTTGCTGACAGGTACAAAGAGGGTCTTTTGGAATGACCTCATGACACATTTCACCCTGCCAGAATTTGAGGATGAAGCCGACACAGCTGCATTGAGGAAGAAAGTCAAGCAGTGGACTCTTACGAAGATGGCCGAACTATTCAAGAACTGGAAGAAATCATTATGGCAAAAGTATCAGAAGAAGAAGACTCCTCATAAATTTGAATCATATCTAACGAAGCAGCAGGCTAACTGGGATGCATTTGTGAAGTACAAGGAGTCATAAGATGCTAAGGAAAAGTCGGAAAAAACAAGTTAAATGCTCCGAAAAAGAAATATCACCATCACCTGGGTCCAGGGGCTACGCGACTGCCATGCCAAAGTGGGATGCTAAAGAGAATGAGTTGCTCGCTAAAGGGATCACTCCAGAACCAATACGCGAAGAATGGGATTTGAGGGCAAGAAATTGGTTCCTTGGGCATGGGAGTGAGTATGACAAAAATACATGGGCCTTATTTGCAGTGAAGGGATTAGGATACCCCGGGAGACATGGTAGAGAGTGGTGAAGGTAATTAAAGAGGGGACAACAAAGTTTTGTCCCGATAGAGAGAATGACTTGCTGACAAAGGCCCTCGGTAATAAAGAACACGGAGGAGGAGTACGAGGCCTTGGCCCTAGTTATACTTGGGAGATGGGGTTTCCCAAAGACAGAGATAGTTATAGGATCCGAGAGAGAGCAAAGAGGCGACGGTAGGAGGAGGATTGACGAATTGCTAGGAACACTTCGAATTCATCAGCAACAGATTGACGAACTTCGAGGAGTAGCACGCTTGCAAGATCCTACACTCGATATTACCGTTGTCCCGTCTCAGCGGAGAAGCAGCATGGATGAATCGGAGGTCCCGTCTGACAATGCACGGATGGTAGATGGTGGTCTCGGCTACCCTGTGGATGGAATCAAGGAGCAGACATCTTGTGAGCTCCATCAAAAGGTGAAGAACCTATCCATCAAGGTGGCGGTCGGATGTGCTTTACCTTGTCCACCTGACGCACGCTGGCATGGCTGTGAGATTCCAGCTGGCTATGCTAAAGTCGGGGTGGATGAAATCGCAACAGGGTGGGACTCAATGGAGCTTGACATTCCTGGACCTGAAGGTGAGAGGACACTCCGAGAAGTATTGGGTGGTATCATTCTATGGGACAAGAACAACATCAAGCTTCCAGGATCAGCACCAAGGCCAACACCGCCTCTGAGTCGTCGCATGTCACCTTCACCTCCATTACCTCTAAGAAGCCCACCCCATGACTACGACCACCACAGCTCGGGTCCATCTCGATCTCCACCGCAGGGTCAGCCGTCTTCGCCGCCTGCTAAGGACAATAAGCGGAAGCTTTCTCCATTGATGAGTACTAAACGACGTAGTAGGCCAAAACGACAAATGTCGCCCCTCCCAAGAGTACCTCATAAGAATCTTCCCATCAGACCTTATGATCGTACTAAAGAGGAAACCGCAGCGATCGCAAAGGCCAAATGTGTTGCGCAGCTTCAAAAGAAGAAACCTGAGCCTGCCTCGGTATACACCAAGAAGCAAAAAGCGTATGCACTTGGTTTTTTGAACACAAAATCACAATATGACTTGCACCATAAGCCAGATGACTATCTACGCATGGTTCAAAGGGTGTGAAGAAGAGCAAATTAAGTAAAAGTGCAAGTGGGAGCAAATCATCAAGTCAAAGTGCAACCGGGAAAAGAAAGGACGTCCCCCAACTCAGGAAACAGGCCAAAAAATCGATCCCACCCCTCAGGGTGGCATCCTATGACATTCCCCAGCAGGATATGGAAGAAGCTGCGGCGCTTGCGGCCGCTATGAATGTGACTATTGAGGAATTGCTAGGTTCGTAGGAAGACAAATTACCCAAGGCTAATGTAGTCCCTCAATATGTCCCAGGGGTGCTGTTGGTCACGCCAGAGAGGTTGCAACAACTGCCAACACAAATGCGGAGTTTACATAACTGGTACTTGAAAGCCGCAAAGGAGGAGAGAATAATGATCGTGGCGAAAGTACCGCATGACTACTACTTCCAAGAAGAAGAGGTCCATGTTGAGTATCCAGAACTCTTCCAGTTATACACTTTCGACGCCCTCGACAAATCTATCATGAGTTGCTATTGTCTGTAAGTTGTTGAATTCATTGTCTACATATAAGTTGTTCAATTTTTCAGTTATTTAGTTTATTGCATGTAATTATCCTCATTATATCCTTTTGCCCTCTATTATTATGCAGAATGAAGATCCAGGAATGTAAAAGAAGGTCACTCTTTAGTGTTGGGTTCATTGACCCAGATAAAATACATATAAAGATGCTAACGGATAAACCCGAGGAGACGGAGGAAAACCTTCTAAGGTTTCTAACAGAGCAAAATTTATGTGACCACATACTGTTTCCTTACAATTTTAAGTGAGGGTCTTACTCTGGTGTACACATTCACTTTTGCTTACTCAATTTAAGTGTTATTGATGAGTTACCGATGTATATATAAACGTGTGTGCAGATTCCACTAGATTCTGCTAAACATTCAACTTGATAAGGGAAGAGCTGAAGTCATGGACCCATTAAAAAGACTCTGGAACAGTTTAGGGACATGCAGGACACGCTCTAGAGGTAATCTTCGCACGACATCGGTCTCTTTCGTTGATTTCCAGAGGTATCACGTAATAAATAACTCATTCATTTTCTTTACTGGGCAGGGTTTGGAACCAGTTCAAGAGTGTGATTATGGGTCACTTTAGTGAGAAGCTGATGTTTAAGCTGGTCTCGGTAAGTAGTACACATATCTATTTACTTCTATAGTTTCAATACAATTATGATGCTAGAATGTTATTTTGATTGAATTATATTCTCGTAAAGTGTGCTAGGCAACCACCCACGACGAATCGATGTGGATTCTATGTTTGCGAGTTCATTCGCACGTTTACCACTGAGCACAAAAAATTATAAAGTCGATGTCAGAAATAAATTCACAACATTATTTTTATTACCGTCACTTTTTGTTATCATGATTGGTATTAATATATTGATCTCCTTTTCTTATATATAGTTGGATAGAATGCGGGGTCAGCTCCTACCAGAGCAACGCGTACTAGGAATTGCTGAAGAACTGGCAGCATTCTTGATGAAAGAGATGGTAGATGATGATACGTTGCTAACGTATCCATAATTTTAGATGTTCCATGCTTCGTTTTTATCTACTTTCTTATGTTTTGTTCCAACTTTGGAGTACTTTCTATACACTTTCTTGGACTAACCTATTAACAAGAGCCACAGTGCCAGCTACCTGTTTTCTGCTATTTTTTGTTCCAGGAAAGTCAAAAAATGAATATTCTCGGAATTGGACAGGACAAAAGCCAAAGTCAGTTTTTCACCGAGGGACACAAGGAGCCAGAATACGAGACGGAGAGGGGCTAGGGGCTGCCACACCACCTGCCACGCGGCCCAGCCTGGCCTGCACCAGGGGGTAGTCTGGCCGCATCTAGCACCCCCTCGGCCTCCCCTTTCGCCTATAAGATGCCTCCGATACAGAAACCCTAAGGACCCGATAAAAATTCCACGAAGGAGTCTGTAGCCACCGTCATCTCCATCCCTAGATCGGGAGGGATCTCAAGCTCTTCCCGGCACCCTGTCGGAGACGGGAATTTACCCTTGAGGCCTTCTTCATCATCATGCAAGCCTACGGTGTGATGCATGAGTAGTTCATCCTTGGACTACGGGTCCATGTAGTAGCTAGATGGCTGGTTCTCCTCCTTTGTGTTATCATGTTTAGATCTTGTGAGCTCCCTTCATGATCAAGATCATCTATTTGTAATCTTACGTGTTGTGTTTGTCAGGATCTTATGGATATTGAGATGCTATTTCAGATTGATTATTGATTCTATCATGTCTTTGTTATTTGTGATCTTGCATGCTTTCCGTTGTTAGTAGCTATCTTGGCCAAGTAGATGCTAGCCACTCCAAGAGTTAGTATTTATGCTCGATAGTGGGTTCATGCCTCTAGTAATCTGGGGAAGTGACAGAAATCTCTAAGGTACTAGATGTGCTATTGCTACTAGGGAGAAAACAACAATCCTTTGTTCATAGAACAATCATATTGTTTACTTTACACGCAATGCATAATGCAATTATATGTTGCTTGCAACTTAATACTGGAGGGGGTTCGGATGATAACCTGAAGGTGGATTATTATTCATAGATGCAGTTGGATTACAGTCTATGTATAATGTTGTAATTCCCAATCAAATCTCAAAGGAGTCAAGTGAGTAGTATATGCATATTTCTTTCTCGATGTTTGTCAATTTCCCCGCTGTAATTTGTTCACCCAACATGTCATCTATCTTAAGGAGAGCCACCACTAGTGAACTATGGACCCCGGTCCTTTCTTTTATCATCAATCTACAATCAATTGTTTACTGATTTCTGTTTACTTTCTGCAAACTATTACTTTCTTCCACACAATACATTTAATCCTTTGTTTTCAGCAAAACCGGTGAGATTGACAACCTCACTGTAAGTTGGGGACAGAGTTCTGTGGTTGTGTTGTGCAGGTCTCCACGTTGCTGCTGGCACCGGTAGTGTGCCCTGCCAAAGTTCAGCTAGCAGCACCTTTGGGGTGTTTCCTTGCTCCTACTGGTTCGATTAAACCTTAGTTTCATAACTGAGGGAAAACTTCCTGATGTGCTCATCATACCTTCCTCTCGGTGTTCCCCAACGAGCTCGAGATATCTTGGGCCATCAGATGATGCCGGAGAATTTAGTGTGAATAGGCGCTACCGATGATCCCCCGACCATGTAATTGAATAGATGGGCTCTAGTCCCGGTAACTGTGATGTCTCCATGTAACTATCATGTATATATTTGTGTGTGCTCGATCCTAATGGTTCTCCATGTAAATATCATGTATATATATTTATTTTCTAGTCCTCGTAATGTGTACGGTATGTGGTAGCATAGAAATCTATTTTGAAAATAAAAAAGAAACAAAACGAATTCTCTGTCGCGGCAGAGAAAGGGGCCAAAACTCTGCCGCGGCAGAGAACCACTAGTCCCAGTTTGTAATATCAACCGGGACTAATGGGGGTGGACCTAGCACGCGCAGGGGTGGCCACGTGGATGCCCATTGGTCCCAGCTGGTAAGCGAGCCAGGACTAGTGGATGGGCCTTTAGTCCCGCCTCTCTAGTCCCGGTACCGCAACCAGGACTAAAGGCCCTTACGGGCCGGGACTATAGGCCTGTTCTCCACTAGTGTTGCAAAGATAAAATAGAGGCGTCTAACTTTATATTGCAGGAGGAAAAAGTGATATGTGTGGTTTAGGTAAGTGTTTATGGGATAAACAGCCGAAGGCAAGATGGCATCGTGAACCTGGTGCAAATGCTGGCGCACTCGATGGAGATCAAGTTGTGACAACCACCACATATCACATAAAACTGTTTACGTTAGATGTTAACTATTGTGTGAATCTTGTTTTTCTAGTATTAGACTTATGACGGTAGCATAATAAGATAATCCCTCTACTATAATTCCAATATTCGTGTTCTCCCATAAGTGTGCACCACCACAATTTTTTTTGGTTATGAAGCATGTTGTGGTGATCGGGTGCTAGACATCTCGAAGGCGGTTAGCAAGTTGTGTCAAATTGAAATCATCCCAAGGCAAGCAAACAAGAGTAATTTTCTGTTGTCTTGATTCTCTATTATGAGGAGTAGTCTAGCAACTACACGAACCTGTTGAGTTATAGGCTCGCGCTTTTGTTACCATGCGTGCTTGGTTCTGAAGAAGTGGTTGTCTCAGAAAAGAGTTGTATAGTCAGAAAAAATGCGGCGCCACTGTGTAGTTGTTTCCTTGAACGATTATTCGCTCTAGCCAAAGCTAGTTACAACTATTTTTTTGATAATGGACACTTTATTACTTCAAATGTTTAAGAATTACACCCTGCCTCTGTATAACTGATATGCACACATCTGTCACGAGTTCCAAGTTTGAAAAAAGCAAAAAAGGGGCAAATTACAAGACTCCTTGGATCATATAAAAACGCCTAAGAAGGTGGACGGTCGATCATAAGATCACGGTGCCATCCATGTCGGGAAAAAAATATCCTCGCCGTATCCTCCAAACATACACATACCTCTGTAAATAGGTCTCTCCACTCCACAGTGACCATCAATGAAGAATAGATTTGCATCTTCGATAACCTGCATAAGAGAAGACAATTTATCATTAAAAACCTTGTCATTTCTATATAGCCACAAAGTCCAGATTAGGTCAAGCGCTCCTACCCTAAAAAGGTTGTCTTTTGTAAACATAACACCCCGACGAAGATACCAAGAAAAAATCTTTGTCTTTAGAGGTATCTTCATCTTCTAATTTTTTTTATTATCGACTAGAATCACAGGTTGGATTAATGCCCGATACATGGAATCCACCGAGAATTTACCACTCTCAAGAAGGTTCCAATTGAACTCATCAAATCCATCAAAAAACTATATTGTGGACACGCGTTGTAACAGAGGGTTACACACAATAAGTCTAGGCCCCAATAAGCTCCTCCTAAACGTCACATTTGGTGGAGGGGAGGCTAATACCATCACAACTGTATGTCCTTTGTGGCGAACAATGATGTAACACATGATATTGTTCCTGGAGTGAGGCATTTCCTAACCATTTATCCTCCCAGAAACGAACCATCCTTAATAAGAAATGTGCCAAAGTGGAAGAAGTGTTTCTTTGTCGCCATCAGCCCGTCCCAGAAATGTGAGTCTCTGGGCTTCCATAACACTTGAGACAATTCCTTCGAACACACATATTTCCTCCTTAGGAGGGTTTGCCATACGCCATCCTTAGTAAGTAGCTTGTAGATCCATTTACCTAGTAAGGCAGTATTCTTGACTTCGAGGTCATGAATCCCAAGACCACCTTAGTCCTTAGGACAGAAAAAACCACACTTCATTTGGCCAATCGATACTTCTTTTTCTCACTATCCCCTTGCCAAAAGAATCTTGATTGAAAATAATCCAATATATTCAAGACTCATTTTGGTAATTGGAAGAAACATATCATATATAGTACCATATTGCTTAGTACTGAGTTTGTGAGTACCAATCTTCCATGAAGGGATAGTCATTTACCTTTTCAGCTAGATAAACTTAATTGTAGTCTTTCCTCAACGTGTTTCCATTAAGCATTCGCGAGTCTCCAATAATAAATCGGTATCACCAATTAACTGATTGGAAACTGGTCATGTCTGTAGCCGAATAATTCAGCATACATATGGGCCTTGTCTTGAGCCTCGCCAAAACATAACAATTCACTTTTAGGGAAGTTAATATTCTGGAAAGATCCTTGAATACTAGTAATATCAATTTCATGTTCTTAGCTTTTTCTAGGTCATGTTCCATAAATAGAATCGTATCGTCGGTGTCTTGAAGGATAGAGAGCCCCCCATCAACAAGATGTGGCACTACTCCTTCAATTTTGCCATCCTCTTTTGCATGCTCTATCAAGATAGACAACATATTAGCCACTATGTTGAATAGTAATGGCGATAGGGGGTCACCTTACCTAAAACCTTTTCTTGTATAAAAGTATCTACCAACGTCATCATTAACTTTGATGGCGACACTTCCACCATACGCAAAACTATTAATCAGAGCATACCACTACTTAGAGAAGCCTTTCATTCCGAGAGTTTGCTGAAAAAAGACCACTTGACTTTATGATAGGCCTTTTCAAAATAAATTTTGAATACCACCCCATTCAAATTTTTCCTATGTAGCTCATGTATTGTTTCATGCGGAGTTACTACACCATCTAAGATGTTTCTTCCTTGCTTAAAAGCATTCCCAAAAGGACAAACTACATGGTTATCCACCGAGTTTAGCCTAAGATTTGCAGTTTTCATGAAATTCTTAAAATTAACATTAAGACGGAAAATAGGCCTATATTGTTGTATCCTTTTTGCCACATTAACCTTAGTTAATAATATTGTCTCACCGAAATTCAAGCGGAGCAATTCTAGTTGTCCAGCATGAAGATATCCGAACAAGGCTAGAAGGTCCAACTTGAGGACATCCCAAAAGTTCTAATAGAATTTAGTTGGGAAGCCATCTAGACCTGGGGCTTTGTTGTGTTCCATTTGGAAAACTTCCTTCTTAACTTCCTCCTTAGTATATGGAGCAGTCAGAAAGTTATTTTCTTCAACATAGACTTGGGGTATATATGAGGAGATATGCCCTAAAGGCAAATAATAAAGCGTATTGTTTGATATATCTCTTATGTTCATAATATGTTTCATACTATGCTATAATTGTATTAATACGAAACGTTAATACACATATGGTATGTAAACAAATTGTGTCTCTAGTTACCTCTAGAGAACTAGCTCATTGGTCATGAGGATGATCTAGGGTTTCGAGATCATGGGCATTTATGCCAATTGACAATAAGGTCATGTCATTAGTTGAATGACGTGATAGACAAAGATCCGACAGTTGTATCTTAATGAGATCTAGTTACAAAGTTCACCATTGATGATAAACACAGAAAACCTTGCAACCTGATCCTTAGACTGTGAGATAATGCAAATCACCGTTCTGGAGGGATCTTAGATGGTATCAAGTATCATACCATGACTGGATGATCAAAAAGGTGCTACTCAGGTTTCCAAAAGGGGCGTGTAGAGGAGTACATATCAAGAACATGGTTTGCCAGTCCATGTAACGGATAGATACATATGTGGCCATCTCGGTGATGTTGCATTAACGAACCTTGCAAGCGTGTGACTTTGTCATGGAATGCAACAACATGGGAACAAGTAAACAAGTTCATCGGTAACGAGATCGAACTAAGGTATGGAGATACCAAAGATCAAGTCTCGGATGAACTGGGTATCAAATGACAAAGGGAATGGGAAACGACGTTTACAGTTTGAGCGATAAGATTCATGGAATGCACGGGGGTCATCATGGGCATCTAGGTCCCACTGATGATCATTGATATGATAGAGGTCTCAATCATGTATGGAGTGTTCCTGAACCGAAGGATGTCACGCTTAAGGGTGGGGACGCTTAGGGATAGATGTGATATCGTAGGAGAAATAGAGAGAAACCGGAATAGTTACGGGTAACATCCGATGTTGATTGGAGGGGGCCCGGAAGGAGTTCCGAAGTAAAGCAATATAATAGTATGTGTATTTTATATTAATTGGAAGAATTAATATTAAAATATATATTTATTTTATTTTTAAATGCATCCTATTGCTAATGGGCCTCACCCGGAGGGGAGGCCCAAAGGGGCAAGGCGCCTTGGGAGGAGGGCCAGCCTTCCTAGGCTTGGTGAGCCGCCCAAGTGGGGCCCACCTAGGGCCGGCAAATTCCCCTTGGTAGCTGGAGGGTGTGGGCATTAGTCCCACACCACCTGCCCCTTGGGTGATGCCCCTCCCCTCCCACTATATATAGGGGTCACCCCCTCCCCTTTGGAATCATCCCATTCTCTCTCTCTCATTTCCATTGAGGATTTCTCTATAATATTGGAGAGGACCTCTAGGGTTTTGAGTTCTCCACCTTCACACTACCGTCGTGTGATCTTCGGTCCGCCATCTTCCTCTTCCGCTGCTCGGCTGGATCGGAGCTCGGGATACGCCGCCTACTCCGGACGTGTGTAGTACTTCGGAGGCACCACACTTGGGGTACTTGGATCTGGTCATCTTCATCAACATACGCCTTCCTGTGTAAGGCGTTCCTCGGTCTTCAAGGGTATGAATATCGTCTCTCTCTTTCTGTTACTTATGTCTACATAGTATAGATCCTGGTATTAGTGTTCGCATAGTTAGAATTTTTTGTTTTCTGCTACCGAACCCTTCAATGGTATCAGAGCGGGTCTATGGGTAGACATGTCGTATGGATAGAACACATAGAAATATGTGGGAATTGATTTTCTAGTTGCTAACATCTTTTATGTTCTTGTTCATATCGCAACACTGTTTGATGAAGCACCCCCAACTAACCTCACGTGGTGATTCATGAACTGGTCCACAATTAAGTGGCTTTGGGGGTGTCTAACTCTCTACGATAGTTGATATAGCATCGACATTGGAGGACCCTGAAAAGGGAAGTAAAACGACAATCATTTAATCCATGTTGTGGCTCCACGTTCGTAGGTGGGAAGGGGTTCTACCGTGAAATCCCTAAAGCCGCGTAAAACTTACAATAGATAAAGTAGAGATGTCTATCTTTATTTTGCATAGGGGCATGTGTTGTGACATGGCAATGACAAGTTTGTGAAACTTTTCATTAGAGCTCTCGATGGCGATCAAGATGCTCAAACCACGTCATGGCACTATACTTTTGCAGTATTTATTTTGCATCTTATTATGCTAGTATGATTAGTATATACGACAGTAGCATAATAAGATAATCCCTCACTGAATTCCAGTCTTAGTATCCCCTTGTGTGTGCACCACCAAGAAAGTTCTCCGTTATGAGGTAGGACGTGACAATCGGGTGTCAGACATATCTGCGTTCGCATACGGTGGGTGTAAGCCATGTTGCACTATGAATTCACACAAGTTAGAACTGGCGAGCCTAACATGTTTATACATGGCCTCGGGATACAAGAGACCGAAAGGTCGAGCATGAATCACATGGTTGATGTGATCGACATTAGGGAATTTCCACCTTTGAAACTGCATTGCCGGCCGTGACGATCGGGGGTGGTGTAGTGGATTGGGATCATGTGATCACTAAAATGAATAGATGGGTGTTCGTTTGAGTGGGAGTTATTCTGTTTTAGTTTAGGAAGATGAATTAAAACTTGAAGTCATTATTATGAACATGGTATAAACACTTTGCAAATCCATTGTAGATGTCTCGCCCACCTACCTTCAACCTTAGCACCTTCCTAGAGAAGGACAAGCTGAAAACTGATGGAACCAACTTCACTGCATGGTTCCACAATCTAAGGATCCTCCTAGTCCCCTACAAGTTGACTTATGTCATCGAGGCTGAGCTTCCAGCTAAGCCTGCAGATTCCACCTCCCAGGACGAAAAGAATGTCTAGTAGTCCAAGGCAAATGATTTGTCCCTCATCTAGAGTGGAATGCTCTATGCCATGGATCTGGAGCTTCGAAAGCGTTTTGAGAAGATGAATGATTTTGAGATTGTTGAAGATCTCAAAGTTTCCATTGCTCCATAGGCTCGGGCGGAGAGGTATGATGCTTCCGAGCTCTTCTTCTCCGCCAAGATGGAAGACCACCGCAGTATTAGTGAGAATGTAGTCAAAATGTCTGGCTACGTTATGCGTTTGAACACCCTGGATTGCAAAATCCCAAAGGAGCTCGCGATTGATAGGGTGCTGCACTCGCTGACCCTAGCTACACGAGCTTTGTGATGCACTAAAACATGCTAGGGATGACTAAGACCCTTGCTGAAGTGTTCACCATGCTCAAAACTGCTGAGGTAGAAATCAAGAAAGAGCACATGATGTTGATGGTCATTAAGACTACCAAACTTAAAAGGTCGGGGCAAAAGGGCAAGGGAAATAAACCAAAGGAGGATGGTAAAACAGTTGCCAACACCTCTAAAGCTACTAGGCCCGGCCCTAGGCCCGGCACCACGTGCTACTACTGCAAAGGGGACGGGCACTGGAAACGCAATTCCCCCAAGTACCTTGAGGACAAGAAAGCCACCAAAGACAAAGGTATATATCATATACCTATTATAGATGTGTTCCTTACCAACATCTAGGTATTTGATACCGGTTTTGTTGCTCACGTATGTAACTCTCAGCAGGAGCTGCAGAGTAAGAGGCAACTAGGGAAGGACGAGGTGACGATGTGCGTCGGCAATGGCACGGAAGTCGATGTGGTGGCCGTCGGCACTTTACCTCTACATTTGCCTTCAGGATTGATTTTAGTTTTGAATAAATGCTACTATGTACCCACATTGAGTATGAATATTGTAAGTGGATCTTGCTTATGGCAAGATCATTATTCGTTTATATCTGGAACAAATGGTTGTTCTATTTATATGAATGATGTTTTCTATGTTCATGCGCCTGTGAGTAATGGTTTATTCTTACTATATCTCGATTGCAATACTCACATCCATAATATTGATGCTAAACGTTGTAAGCATAATGATGATAATCCCACGTTTATGTGCCATTGTCGTCTTGGTCACATCAGCGTAAAGCGCATGAAGAAGCTTCATTCAGATGGACTTCTTGGATCATTAGATTTCGAATCTCTTGATACATGTGAACCATGCCTTATGGGCAAGATGACTAGGACACCCTTCTCCGGCACAATGGAGAGGGATGCAGACCTACTAGGAATCATACATACGGATGTATGCGTACCAATGAGCATCTCAACTCGCAATGGTTATTGTTATTTTGTTACCTTTATTGAAGATTTGAGTAGATATGTATATATCTACTTAATGAAGCACAAGGCTGAAACCTTTCAAAAGTTCAAGGAATTTCAGAAGAAAGAAGAGAATCAACTTAACAATAAAATCAAGCATCTTTGATCAGATCAGGGAGGCGAGTATTTGAGTTATGAGTTTAACATGCATTTGAAGGACTGTGGGATCATACCATAGCTTACGCCAGCCGGAACACAACAACGCAATGGTGTGTCGGAACGATGTAATCGTACTCTATTGGATAGTGTGCGGTCCATGATGTTTTTGACTGATTTGTCCGTGTCATTTTGGGGATATGCGTTAAAACCGCCGCTTTTATTTTAAACCGAGCACCGTCCAAATCCATGGAGACAACCCCATATGAGATGTGGTATGGCAAGAACCAATGTTATCATTTCTGAAAGTTTGGGGATGTGAGGCTTACGTCAAGAAACTACAGCCTGACAAACTCGAACCCAAATCGGAAAATGTACCTTTGTGGGATACCCATGGGAAATAGTTGGGTATACATTCTACAGCCAGGCCGAAGGCAAAATGTTTGTCATGAAGAACGACACCTTTCTTGAGAAAGAGTTTATCACTAAAGGAGTTAGTGGAAGGAAAATTGAGTTAGATGAAGTTGTTGACCATTGATGGTTCAAGATATGTAGAGCTCATTGGGAACCCCAAGAGGAAGGTATGATGAGCACATCAGCAAGTTTCCCTCAGTTATGAAACCAAGTTTATCGAACCAGTAGGAGTAAGCAAACAACTCCAAGGTGTTGCTAGCAACTTGGAATCCTGTACGACACAACCACATAACTTTGCCCCAACTTACAGTGAGGTTGTCAATCTTACCGGTTTTGCTGAAAACAAAGGATTAAACGTATAGTCTGGAAGATAGTAATTGCTTGCAGAAAGTAAACAGTAAACGGTAAATAGTAAATGGTATGTCAATGGTAAAGGAATGGACTGGAGTCCATAGTTCACTAGAGGTGTTTCTCCTTAAGATAAATAGCATGTTGGGTGATCAAATTACAGCGGGGCAATTGACAGATTGAGAAAGCATAGCAATGCATATACTAGACATCTTGACTCCTACGAGATTTGATTGGGCATTACAACATAATACATAAACCATAATCCAACTACATCTATGACTAATAATCCACCTTCAGGTTATCATCCGAACCCCTTCCAGTATTAAGTTGCAAGCAACAGATAATTGCATTAAGCAAAGTGTGTAAAGTAAACAATACAATTGCCCCATGGACAAAGGGTTGTTGTTTTCTCCCTAGTAGCAACACCACATCTACAACCTTAGATATTTCTGTCACTTCCCCAAATTACTAGAGGCATGAACCTACTATCGAGCATAAATACTCCCTCTTGGAGTTACAAGCATGGCTTAGGCTAGCCGCCCAGGCATTTCTCTAACACACATACAAACTCCATGAGCTTATAAGCTCCCCTTTTATTTCACATCGCTGGGATCCATAAACAAAAGAACATGACATCAACTGAATAATAAGTGCAATGTTGAAAGAATTCCCCATGGTATCATGGTTCTGCTAATTCACAACATATAAAGTGCAAGCATATAAGCAACATAGATGGACACAATGGTTCAAGTTTATTTGCAAGAAAATAAAGTGTGTCATCTAGTTTGTGAGAGCTTTAATCACTAATTTTCACATAAAAGTTTAATTTGGAAGGTAGATAAAAACATGAATATACTTGGAATGGTGTAACACATCATGCATAGGAATTTATAGTGGACTCTTTGGAATAACTTGGTTTTCTTTGAGGTTGGATGCATGAGTAGAACTCATACTTGGTACAGGTGGAGGCTAGCAAAAGACTGGGAGCGACCAACTAAGAGAGCAATAATGTCCATAATCATGCAAAGCGACAAACCATTATTAATTAAAACATAAAGTGATATTACAAGTCAAAAACTAAATGATCATAGAGCCTAAGGTGACTGGTTCATAGTCTTAACATGGTGTAAGCATGTGCCAAGTCAACCCAACTAAAGCATCAAAGGAGAATACCATAATATTATGCTTTTGTATGCTAAAACAACGCATGATTCTTTCAAGGCACATTAAGCAATCTCAATTGTTTGGAACAAGTCATGGTACAACAATAATCACTAAGCGTAAGGTCAAAGAAACATCAAACATGACATGATAGAGTCTAGGCCACAGTCAAAACAAGCTCCTTTTGTACCACTTATAAGCATGAAGCTTCCTACTCATTTCCAACACCAATCAACTTATTTGAATGCAAGGGTCCAACCAATTTATTTAAGCAAACAAACAAAAGAAAACTAAAAACAAAGACGCTCCGAGAACAACACAATTGTGGATGAAACAATAAAAATGAAGTGTTTTGGAACAAAACCTGAGATTTTTATTGATGAAGAAGGGGATGCCATGGGCATCCCCAAGCTTTGATGCATGTACCTCTAAAATATTTCTTGGGTGACATGGGTGGCATCCCCAAGCTTCAGCTTTTGTCCATACTTCATCTCATCGCATTATTCTTTCCTACACTTGAAAATTTCCTTCATACAAAACTTCACACAATCTTCATTAGCAACATTAGTGTATTCAAGATAATAAGTCTTCGGGTTTAGTTTCAACACAAGTAAAACTTCCACTAAAACACGAGTTACTATAGCAATTCCTTCTAAAATCTCAAGTGATCAAAGAGAACTCAAAGAGAAAGAGATTAAGAGGCAAATGCAAATAATGGCAGAAATCTGTCAAAACAGACCAGCAGGTAAAAAACAATTTTTTCGAAGACCTTATGTTGCTCAAATCGAAAAGTGCTAAACTAACGAAAGTTAAATAATAACCGGGGGCATAAGTACAGAAAGTTACAGCTCAATATGACGTGCAGGGATTTTTCACAATTTTTTATAGTGAACACAAAAAATCTGTTTCGGGACAGCAACTTTCCCAATTCTTACTTCTCTCTCATTACAGGTTATTCTTGGCACAAAAACCACACAAAAAGGATAAGGAGAGGTTATTACTAAGGCAATAACTTCCAAGACCCAACAAAAGAAAAACTTACTGAAAGTAAAAATAATTTGGGTTATCTCCCAATAGTGCTTTTCTTTAATGCCTTTTAGCTACGCATAGAAAGCAAGATTCAAGTATTTTCAAATAAAGAAGTATTAAGATCGATACCAAAAATATCTTCAACGAGGCAAGTTATCTCATCCAAAAAAAATCTAGAGTATCCCCTCTCAATACTCTTGGGTTCACTATTTTCATCAAACGGGTTTTCAGGAACAATCCAATCAAAATTCTTTTCTAAGGCTTCATGCATTCCTAAAAGTTTAAAAGGTATTGGTATTTTAATTTCCTCTCAATTTTTGGGTTTGGTTTTGTCCAACTTTTCTAGTGTACCAAGAACATCTACACATGAGCCTAGCATATTAAAATGATCAAAGACCTTTTCTAGCTTCCTTAACAACATCATTGAATTCTTTAAGCAAAGTTTCTAGAATAAAATATATCTTTTCAGTATCCTCAATATCTTTAAGTTTAAGAAACATTAATTGCATCATGGGGTTAAGGTTAACAAACCTAGCCTCCAACATGTGAACTAAAGAATCCGCAGCAATTTCATAATTTGGAGCAAGTTCTGCTAAGGATCTATCCTAAATATCCTCATGCTTGCTAACATGATTAAAGAATTCTTCAATATTACCTTTCCCAATTATAGAGCCACTACCTATTGAAAGGTCTTTCAGGGCGAACTTAGGGATCAACATGGTGAGCTAAGAACGAGGTGATAACTACAGAAAGAACTATTTTTTTTGTTTTTGTTAAAAGGAACTATTTTTTTTGTTTTTGCTAAAAGGAGCAAACCAGTACAACTATTTTTTGTGTGTTTTTGATAAAAAGAAACAAGCAAACAAAGCAAAAATAAACTAAGCAAAACAAAAACAAAGTAAAGAGATTGGTTGTGAGAGACTCCCCTTGCAAGAATCTTCTTTCTCCCTGAAAAGTGATTGACGAGGAGGAAGAGATTGAAGTTGTACTTAACTCCCCAGCAACGGCACCAAAAAAGTGCTTGATGGCTGAAGATATGTAGAGCTCGTTGGGAACCCGAAGAGGAAGGTATGATGAGCACAGCAGAAAGTTTCCCTCAGTTATGAAACCAAGGTTATCGAACCAGTAGGAGTAAGGAAACAACTCCAAGGTGTTGCTAGCAACTTGGAATCCTGCACAACACAACCACAAAAATTTTCCCCAACTTACAGTGAGGTTGTCAATCTCACCGGTTTTGCTGAAAACAAAGGATTAAACGTGTAGTGTGGAAGATAGTAATTGCTTACATAAACTAAACAGTAAATGGTAAACATTAGATGGTATGTCAATGGTAAAGGAATGGACTAGGGTCCACGGTTCACTAGAGGTGTTTCTCCTCATGTTGGGTGACCAAATTACAGCGGGGCAATTGACAGATTGAGAAAGCATAACAATGCATATACTAGACATCTTGACTCCTACGAGATTTGATTGGGCATTACAACATAATACATAGACCGTAATCCAACTGCATTTATGACTAATAATCCACCTCCAGGTTATCATCCAAACCCCTTCCAGTATTAAGTTGCAAGCAATAGATAATTGCATTAAGCAAAGTGTGTAAAGTAAACAATACAATTGCCCCATGGACAAAGGATTGTTGTTTTCTCCCTAGTAGCAACAACACATCTACAACCTTAGATATTTCTATCACTTCCCTAGATTACTAGAGGCATGAACCTACTATCGAGCATAAATACCCCCTCTTGGAGTTACATGCATCTACTTGGCCAAGATAGCTACTAGCAATGGAGAGCATGCAAGATCACAAATAACATAGACATGATAGAATTAATAATCAATCTGACATAGTATCTCAATATCCATCGGATCCCCGCAAACACAACATATAGGATTACAAATATATGATCTTGATCATGAACGGAGTTCACAAGATCTAAACATGATAGCACAAAGGAGGAGAACCAACCATCTAGCTACTGTATGGACCCATAGTCGAAGGACGAACTACTCACGCATCACTCCGGAGGCTGGCATGGTGATGAAGAAGGCCTCTAGGATGATCTCTCCCCTCTGGCAGGGTGCCAGGAAGAGCTTCGGATCCCCCCGGTCTAGGGATGGAGATGGCAGCAACTACAGACTCTTTCGTGGATTTTTGATCGGGTCCTTAGGGTTTCTGCATCGGGGTACTTTTATAGGCGAAGGGGCAAGGTCGGTGGCTGCCCATGGGGCCCATACCAGGGCCTAGCGTGCCTAGGGGGCTGCTCCACCCTATGGTGTGGCCACCTCATGGCCCCACTTTGGTTGCCCTTCGGACTCCGTGTTCCTTCTGGTAAAATATTGACTTTGGCTTTTGTCCCGTCCAATTCCGAGAATATTTCCTTACTAGCTTTTCTGAAACCAAAAACAGCAAAAAACAGGCAACTAGCACTGCAGCATCTTGTTAATAGGTTAGTTCCAGAAAATGTATAAAAATACCTCAAAGTGTAAACAAAACATAAGAAAGTTGATATAAAACAAGCATGGAGCATCAAAAATTATAGATACATTTACGACGTATCAACCCTCTCTCCAAATTCCGAGTAGCGCAAGAGAAGCTGTTCCGAAACTACTCTCTGAGATGGAAGAAGAGCCCAATGATGATGATTGATACGTTGCAAACGTATCTATAATTTTTGATGTTCCATGCTTGTTTTATAACTACTTTATTATGTTTTGTCCACACTTTGGAGTATTTTTACACATTTTGTGGGACTAACCTATTAATAAGATGCCATAGTTCTAGTTGCTTGTTTTCTTCTGTTTTTGGTTCCAGGAAAGCCAAAAAATGAATATTCTCGGAATTGGACCGGACAAAAGCCAAAGTCCATATTTTACCGGAAGACTCACGGAACCAGAAGACGAGATGGAGAGGGGCCAGGGGCTGGCCACACAATGTGGTGGCGCGGGTGCCCCTGGCCGCGCCACTAGGTGGTGTGGGCCCCTGGTACACCCTCTGACATCGCCCTTTCGCCTATAAGAAGCCTCCGATGCAGAAACCCTAAAGAATCCAGCCTTCAGCCACGAAAATTTCCGTAGCGCCGCCGCCACCCAAGGGGAGATTTGGGGGACAGAAAGTCTATGTTCCGGCACCCTTTCGGGACGGGGAAATTCCCTCGGAGCCATCTCCATCGATCTCCACCACCATCTCCATCATCGTTGCTAATTCCCGTGATGATGAGGGAGTAGTTGTTCCTCGAGGCTAAGGGTTTTACCGGTAGCTATGTGTTCATCTCTCTCTGTGCATGATCATATTGTGATCATGAGCTTTGTAATCAAGTAGATCTACTTTGCTACTCAAGTGCTTTAATAGATCTTTGCTCTCCCCATGTGTGTGAAAGTGACAACGTGTACACCATGGTGGCACTTAGGCTAGAGATTACAAATACTTATAATGAGTGATATTGGAGTTCGATGTCTCTATGAAATTGTGGTGTTTGTTGGAACCATCTAGCGCTCAAGGTGATAGTGAGGGGTTATCTAGATGGGGAAAGCAAACTTTGAGGAGTGTTGTTACAGCCCTACCATGGATTAGAGTGTCCAACTCGAGAGTAGTTTAGAGTAGTATCATGAAGGGAAGATATTTATATGAGAGTGTTCACTAGTGAAAGTATGATCCCTAGGCCTTGTTTCTAAACATTGAAACACCGTTTGCAACTAGATCAGTTCCATGTTTGCTTGCTTCCATATTTTTGCCTTTAGTCTTTTCCTCTCGTCAAGCTCTTTTCTGGCACCGTTGTCTTATATCCATACCACTTGTATTTCACTATCTCTTCGCCGAACTAGTGCACCTATACATTTGACAAGTGTATTGGGTGTGTTCGGGACACAAGAGACTTCTTGTATCTTGATTGTAGGGTTGTTTGAGAGGGGATACCTTTGACCACTTCCTCCCCGAGTTCGATAAACCTTGGGTGATCCACTTAAGGGAAACATGTTGTTGTTCTACAAACCTCTGCACTTGGAGCCCCAACACTGTCTACAAGAATAAGAGCGTGCGTAGACATTAAGCTATTTTCTGGCGCCGTTGCCGGGGTGGTAAGGTAAAAGGTACTCAGATCCTCCGATGTGAGTGCTCGAAGTTATTTCCTTTAGATTCTGCAATTTTGTCTTTTTGTTTCTTGTTTTCACTAGTTAGGCTTAATGGAAAACAACAACAAAATTAGAGAGCTTTATAGTATTTATCTTGAGTTAGGACATGAAGTGTTTGAAGAGAAAATTAAAAAATCTATGGAACTTTATTTGCATGCTAATAGCAATGTTATTAGTATGAATTCTTTGGACACCATTATTGGTAATGCTATGGAAAAGTCTAAGCTTGTGGAAGCTAGTTTTGATGAAAATGATCTTTTTAGTCCCCCATCTTTAGAGGAGAAAATTTGCTTTGATGATACTATACCTCCAATATATGATGAATATGATATTTTCAGTCCACCTACTATTGAGGAGGAAATTAATTATGACTATAATATGCCTCCTATATTTGATGATTATGGTGATGAGAATAATAATGATAGCTATTTTGTTGAATTTTCCCCACTACAATATATAAGAATGACTATGCTTATGTGGAGAGTAATAATTATTATATGCATGTGGCTCATGATAAGAATGTTTTATGTGATAGTTATATTGCTAATTTTATTCATGATGCTATTGAAAGTTATTATGAGAGAGGGAAACATGGTTTTATGCATCTCAATAATATTAAGTTTCCCCTCTTTATGTTGAAAGTCTTGAAGTTGCAATTGTTTTGCTTTACTATGCTTGTTGCTTTCTACTTTCATGACTTGTTTCTTTACAAGATTCCTGCGCATAGGAAGTGGGTTAGACTTAAATGTGCTTTGAATTTTCTTCTTGATGATCTCTTTTACTTCAATTCATATTTCTCATGTGAGCATCTTCTCAAACTATCATGCCTAACTTAAAGGCGTTATAGAAAAGTACTTCTTGGGAGATAACCCAATAGTTTTCTTGAGTCTTGGAAGTTAATACTTCTGTAATAACCTCTCATTATCCTTTTTATTTGATTTTTGTGCCAGTAATAACCTCTAATGAGAGGGAAGATTTGGGGAAGTGCTGTCCTGAAACAGATTTTTGTGCTTCACTGTAAACATTCGAATAAATCCCCCAGGTTGTTAGCTAACTTTCATTTGTTCAACACTTTTCGATTTGAGCAATAGAAGGTCTTCGAAAAAATTGGTTGTTACCTGCTGGTCCAGTTTGACAGATTTCTGCCATTATTTGCATTTGCCTCTTAATCTCTTTCTCTTTGAGTTCTCTTTGATCATTTGAACTTTTCAAAGGAATTTCTACAGTATCTTGTGTTTTTAATGAATTTTTTGCTGTTTTAAAACTAAAACCCAAAGGTTTATTATCTTTTGAATGCACTAATGTTGCTAATGAAGATTGTGTGAAGTTTTGTATGAAGGAAATTTTCAGGTGTAGGGAAAGAATGATGTAATGAGATGAAGAATGGACAAAAGCTCAAGATTGGGGATGCCAGCCCGTGTCACCCCAAGAAAATATTCAAGAGGTACAGGCGTCAAAGCTTGGGGATGCCCAAGCCATCCCCTTCTTCATCAATAAAAATCTCAGGTCTTTCTAGACACTTCGTTTTTATTGTTTCATGCATTGTTGTGTTGTTCTTGGAGCGTTTTTTTTGTTTTTAGTTTTCGTTTGCTTGGTTTACTTAGTTTGCTTGAATAAATTGGTTGGACCCACTCATTCATGCATTAGTTTTCAAATAAGATTGGTTTGGATTGGAAAAGAGTAGGAAAGTTCATGCTTAAGTGGTAAAAAGGAGCTTATTTTTGACTGTGACTTAGACTTTATCATGCCATGCTTGATATTGTTTTGGCTTTATGCTTAGTCATTTTTGCTGTAGCATGACATGTTATAAACAATTGAGATTGCTTAATGTGCCTTGAAAGAATTATGTGTTGTTTTATCATATTAAAGCATAGTATTGTGGTATTCTCCTTTGATGCTTTATTTGGGTTGACTTGGTGCATGCTCACACCATGTTAAGACTATACCAAGTCACCATATCCTCTATGATCCTTTAGTTTTCGACTTGTAATATCACTTTATGCTTTAATTAATGATGTTTTGTCGCTTTGCATGATTATGGCCATTATTGCTCTCTTAGTTGGTCACTCCTAGTCTTTTGCTGGCCTCCATACCAAGTATGAGTTCCACTCATGCATCCAACTCCAAATAAAACCAAGTTATTCCAAAGATTTCACCATACCTACCTATTAGCATTTGCTATTACAAGTATATTCATGTTTTTATCTACCTTCCGAATTAAACTTGTTATGAGAAAATTAGTGATTAAAGCTCTCACGAACTTGATGGCACACTTTACTTTTCTTGCCCTTAATAAACTTGAACCATTGTGTCATCTATGTTGTATATGCTTGCACTTATATGTTGGGAATTAGCAGAACCATGTTGTCATGGGGAATGCTTTCAACATTGCAATTGTACATTGTACCCAGTTGATATCATGCTCTTTTGTCTATGGATGTCGTCGGTGTGAAATGAAAGGGGAGCTTGTAAGTCCATGGAGTTATGTATGTGTGTTAGAGAAACTCCTGGGCCGCTGGTCTAATCCATGCCTAATCATGGTGGAAACCTGCAACGTAACCATAATGAGCAATCTATGAAGCATTCTTCTTATAGAAAAAGAGATAGAGATTGAGAAAAAGAAAAAAAGATGAGAAAAGAGGAAAGAGAGAAAAAGCACCATTTTTCCATGGTAAATAAGAAGATTTCTGAGATGCTTATTATCTGCTTGCCCTGTCATTTTGATATGGATATTCTTCCGTATCATCGGGAAAGGGGTACCCCGTTGGCGGTTCTCTATGATACACATGTACTTACTATGACAATAACTTATCGATAACTAAACTTGAGTAGCATGAGGAGCGGCCCTCGTATTCAAGGGACATGAGATTGCCAACTTATACTTTGTCAAGCATATACTCAATAGTTTGTGCACTTTAACCTTAATCACTTCAAGATGCTAATGATAGGGGCAATGAGAACTGAAAGCTAATAAGTACCATAATTTTTGGAAGCTCTTTATGAGACTTGAATCCCTGCTTCCTTCTATGAAGGCCTTTCTTTTACTTTTATGTTGAGTCTCCATCTTCTATCTTTATGCACCTATTAAGAGAGCATAGTGGCCATTCTTAGTTTAATGTGCATTGTCCCAAGACTTGTTGATTGATGCATAACTTTGATATTGCTTATTCTTAAACTATTTGTATCTAGTCACCCTTATGAACTTTGAAGGTGTCCTATGCATTTATGTTTTGCTACACTATGAGGGACAAGAAGAATACCATTCTCATTATGTTTTCTTTATATGAAACAAACAAACATCTTGCAAAGCATTGTTATTCATGAATCTTTTGTTTGTACCTTTTCATGTTACAACGTAGTTGCTATGTCTTATTGTTAGAACTATATCTTTCATGCTATGTTAATGTACTATGATCCCAGCTATCAATGTTCTACAAATACTTTGATCAAGATTATGATGGTGCATGTCACCTCAAAAATTATATTTCTTTTTATCACTTACCTACTCGAGGACGAGCATAGTTAAGCTTGGGGATGTTAATACGTTGCAAACGTATCTATAATTTTTGATGTTCCATGCTTGTTTTATATCTACTTTCTTATGTTTTGTCCACACTTTGGAGTATTTTTACACATTTTCCGGGACTAACCTATTAACAAGATGCCATAGTGCCAGTTGCCTGTTTTCTTCTGTTTTTGGTTCCTGAAAAGCCAGAAAATGAATATTCTCGGAATTGGACCGGACAAAAGCCAAAGTCGATATCTTACCAAAAGACTCACGGAACAGAGAGGGGCCAGAGGCTGGCCACACCATGTGGTGGCGCGGGTCGCCCTGGACGCGCCACCAGGTGGTGTGGGCCCCTGGTCCACCCTCTGACATCTCCCTTTCGCCTATAAGAAGTCTCTGATGCAGAAACCCTAAAGAATCTAGCCTTCACCCACGAAAAGTTCCACAACGCCACCGCCACCGAAGGGGAGATTCATGGGACAGAAAGTCTCTGTTCCGGCACCCTGCCGGGACGGGAAAATGCCCCCGGAGCCATCTCCATCGATCTCCACCACCATCTCCATCACCGTTGCTGATTCCCATGATGATGAGGGAGTAGTTCTTCCTCGTGGCTAAGTGTTCTACTGGTAGCTATGTGTTCATCTCTCTCTATGCATTATCATATTGTGATCATGAGCTTTGTAATCAAGTGGATCTACTTTGCTACTCCAGTTCTTTAATAGATCTCTACTCTCCCCATGTGTGTGAAAGTGACAGCGTGTACACCATGGTGGCACTTAGGCTAGAGATTACAAATACTTGTAACGAGTTATATTTGGAGTTGGATGTCTCTATGAAATTGTGGTGTTTGTTGGAACCATCTAGTACTCAAGGTGATAGTGAGGGGTTATCTAGATGGGGAAAGCAAACTTTGAGGAGTGCTGTTATAGCCCTACCATGGATTAGAGTGTCCAACCGGAGAGTAGTTCAGAGTAGTATCATGAAGGGAAGATATTTATATGAGAGTGTTCACTAGCGAAAGTATGATCCCTAGGCCTTGTTTCTAAACATTGAAAGACCGTTTGCAACTAGATCTGTTACATGTTTGCTTGCTTCCATCTTTTTGCCTTTAGTCATTTCCTCCCGTCAAGCTCTTTTCTGGCACTGTTGTCTTATATCCATACCACCTGTATTTCACTATCTCTTCGCCGAACTAGTGCACCTATACATCTGACAAGTGTATTGGGTGTGTTGAGGACACAAGAGACTTCGTGTATCTTGATTGCAGGGTTGTTTGAGAGGGGATACCTTTGACCACTTCCTCCCTGAGTTCGATAAACCTTGGGTGATCCACTTAAGGGAAACTTGTTGCTGTTCTACAAACCTCTGCACTTGAAGGCCCAACACTGTCTACAAGAATAAGAGCGTGCGTAGACATCAATGATCAAAACAACATCGAAACTCCTGCAGTTTGCAAGTCTACAAGAGTTTGTACTACTCCTGATTGGTATAGTAGCCTTGTGATGTTGTCATTTTAGATGAACATGAAGAACCTGCAAACTACAAAGAAGCTATGGATAGTGCTGATTCTGAGAAATGGCTAGAAGCCATGAAATCCGAAATAGGATCCATGTATGAAAACCTAGTTTGGACCTTAGTAGATCTTCTAGAAGGCCGCAAGGCCGTGAAAAATAAATGGATCTTTAAGAAACAGACAGATGTGAATGGTAATGTAACCATTCAAAAAGCTCGACTTGTCACAAAGGGGTTTCGACAAATTCAAGGAGTTGACTATGATGAGACTTACTCTCCCATAGTGATGCTTAAGACTGTCCAGATTTTACTAGCAATTGTTGCTCATTTCGACTATGAAATTTGGCAGATGGATGTCAAAACCGCATTCCTCAATGGTCACATTGATGAAGAGTTGTATATGATGCAACCAGAAGGTTTTTTTGATCCTAAGGATGCTGGGAAGGTATGCAAACTTCAACGATCCATTTATGGATTAAAGCAAGCATCTCGAAGCTGGAACCAACATTTTGATCAAGTGATCAAGAGTTTTGGATTTGTCCAAAATCAACAAGAGATCTGTGTTTACAAGAAACCGAGTGGGAGCTCAGTAGTTTTCCTAGTAGTATATGTGGACGACATATTACTCATAGGAAATAATGTGGAACTTATGGAAAGTGTAAAAGCGTATTTGAGTAGTCAATTTTCCATGAAGGACTTAAGTGAAGCTGCATACATATTAGGCATCAAAATCTATAGAGATAGATCAAGACGCCTGATTGCATTAAGTCAAAGTACTTACCTTGAGAAGATTTTGAAGATGTTCAAAATGGAGGATGCCAAAAGAGGTTTGGTGCCTGTGACAAAAGGTAGCATACGGAGTTTAACTCAATGTCTGGTAACGGATGATGATAGAGAAAGGATGTCTTACATACCCTATGCCTCAGCCATAGGATATATCATGTATGCAATGCTAAGTACTCGACCTAATGTGGCATTGGCTCTTAGTTTGGTGAGCCGATACCAAAGTAATCCAGGAATGGATCACTAGACAGTTACGAAAAATATCCTAAGGTATCTCAAGAGAACAAAGGATATGGTCCTAGTCTATGGAGGAGATGATGAAGCTCTAAACATAACTGGTTACGTGGATGCAAGCTGGCATTTAGGTCCTGATGACTCGAAGTATCAGACGGGATTTGTGTTTTTGGTGAATGGTGGGGCGGTAAGCTAGAAGAGCAAGAAGCAACTAGTAGTTGCACAATCTACAATGGAGTCAGAATACATCACTGTTGCTGATTCGGTGAATGAAGCTATTTGGATAAGGAATTATGTCATTGAATTGGGAGTTGTTCCAAGTGCGCAAGACCATGTGACGATCTATTGTGACAACACGGGCGCTATTGCAAACAAAAAGGAACCAAGAACTCATTCCACGGCCAAACACATAAAGCCACGGTTTCACGTCAGCTGATAAAACGTTGACGAAGGTGAAATCAAAATTTGCATAGTACACACAGATGTGAATGTGGCAGATCCTCTAACTAAATCTCTCCTACAAGCCAATCACGAACAACACCGAGATGCCATCGGTGTTAGGTTCCTACCTGTTGTAAACTAGATTAATTTGTACTCTAGTGCAAGTGGGAGACTGCAGGAGATATGCCCTAGAGGAAAATAATAAAGCATATTGTTTGATATATCTCTTATGTTCATAATACGTTTCATATGTGTTATAACTGTATTAATACAAAATATTAATACACGTGTGGTATGTAAACAAACCGTGTCTCTAGTTACCTCTAGCAAACTATCTCATTGGTCATGAGGATGATCTAGGGTTTCGAGATCATGAGAATTTATGCCAATTGACAATGAGGTCAATTCATTAGTTGAATGACGTGATAGACAAACATCTAACAGTTGTATCATGAGATCTAGTTATAAAGTTCACCATTGTTGATAAACACAAAAAACCTCGCAACCTGATCCTTAGACCGTGAGATAATGAAAATCACCATTCTAGAGGGAGCTTAGATGGTATCAAGTATCATACCGTGACTGGATGATCAAAAAGGTGCCACTCAGGTTTCCCAAAGGGGCGTGTATAGGAGTACATATCAAGACCAGGGTTTACCAGTCCATGTAACGGATAGATACATATGTGGCCATCTCGGTAACGTTGCATTAACGAACCTTGCAAGCATGTTACTTGGTCATGGAATACAACAAAATGGGAACAAGTAAACAAGTTCATCAGTAACAAGATCGAACTAAGGTATGGAGATACCAAAGATCAAGTCTCGGATGAACTAGGTATAAAATGGCAAAGGGAACGGGAAACGATGTTTATGGTTCGAGCGGTAAGATTCATGGAATGCATGGGGGTCATCATGGGCATCCAGGTCTCGCTGATGATCATTAATATGAGAGAGGTCTCAATCATGTCCGGAGTGTTTCCGAACCGAAGGATGTCACACTTAAGGGTGGGGACGCTTAGGGATAGATGTGGTATCGTAGGAGAAATAGAGAGAAACAGGAATAGTTCTAGGTAACATCTGATGTTGATTGGAGGGGGTCCGGGAGGAGTTCAAGAGTAAAGGAATATAATAGTACGTGTATTTTATATTAATTGGATGAATTAATATTAAAATATTTATTTATTTTATTTTTAAAGGCAGCCTATTGCTAATGGGCCTCACCCGGAGGGGAGGCCCAAAGGGGCAAGGCGCCTTGGGAGGAGGGCTAGCCGGCCAGGGCTTGGTGTGCTGCCCAAGTGGGGCCTACCTAGGGTTGGCTGCTGCCCCTTGGTGGCCGACGGGTGTGGGCATTAGTCCCACACCGCCTGCCCCTTGGGTGGTGCCCCTCCCCTCCCACTATATATAGGGATCACCCCCTCCCCTTTGGTATCATCCCATTCTCTCATTCTCTCTCTCTCTCATTTCCATCGAGGACTTCTCCGTAATATTGGAGAGGACCTCTAGGATTTTGAGTTCTCCACCTTCACACTACCGTCGTGTGATCTTCCGCCATCTTCCTATTCTGCTACTCGGCTGGATCAGAGCGCGGGACATGCCGCCTACACTGGACGTGTGTAGTACTTCAGAGGCACCATTCTTGGGGTGCTTGGAGCTGCTCATCTTTATCAACATAAACCTTCCTGCGTAAGGCGTTCCTCAGTCTTCAAGGTTATGAATACCATCTCTCTCTCTCTCTCTTTCCGTTACTTATGTCTACATAGTATAGATCCTGGTATTAGTGTTCGCATAGTTATAATTTTTTCTGCTACAAAACCCTTCAATATCATCAATTCTGGATTCATCCATTGAGAAGTTACCTTCCTCAGGTTCTCTGAACAGACCCTTGTAATACCTTGTGATATAGGACTTAAGTTGCTCATGACCCTCGATCATGAACTCATACTGTACAAGAGAGTGAATAAGTTTCTTTCGGTGGCTGCCATTATCCACAGCATGGAAGTATCTAGTATTCGAATCCCTTTCCAGGATAAATTCAGCTTTAGATCACTGATACCATTTGAGTTCCTCTTCACGCAAGAGTCGAGCAATGCCCGCATTTGATTGGCTTTTAAGCTCAATTTCTTGTGCAGATAACGTCTGATTTGTGTGAAAGCCTCTAATTTATCAATGACAGATAAAAGGCGAAGGTTCTCCTTTTTGAAATTACTAGCAGTTTGGTGAGCCCATCCAATGAGGAACTTGCGTGTAGCATGCATTTTATTGTTCCATTTATGGATTGGAGTCCTACCTTTCACCGGTCTTTCCTAGACTTTCTTAACCATGTCATGGAAGTTGTCCCGTGTAGCCACCCAAGTTCAAATTTGAATTGATGTCTACACTGAGACCTAGGCAAACCAGTAGACAATAAAATAGGGGCATGATCCGATATAGACTCGATACATTCTAGTGCATGCATGGTTACCATAGGAAAGCTACTCTCCCAATCAGTATCCATAAGCACGCGATATTTTTTTTTATATGTTGGTTCTGGAAGACTGTTCACCTAGGTGAATTGTCTCCCAGTCATTGAAACCTATCTTAAATTAAGATTGTCTATAACAACATTGAATAAGAAAGGCCAATGATCATCGAATCTTCCGCGATTTTTCTCATGAGGGAACTTTAACAAATTAAAATCCCACTATAATGATAGGGTATGGATTATCCTTTGTTATATTAACAACCTCTTAGAGAAAAGAAGGTTTAAACAAATCTTGGGCTGCACCATACACGGCTATGGGAGTCCATGTGAAGTTATCAGCTTTATTGCGGATATGGAGTTTAATATGAAAGTCTCCCACTGAACTTGCTAACACATCCATGGTTTTCTTACGAATGCCGAGTAAAATGCCACCAGATCTGCCATGAGGTGGATGATTAAACCAACTAAAGTCTATACCGACAGAAATGCGATTTAGTAGACTTACCAGGAAATCTCGTCTACCTAACTCAGAAATAGCCCAAAAATCCATTCTATGATCCCAAATAAAATTAGCATAATATTGACGTTAGTCAAGTCACCAAGACCTCTGCTATTCAAAAACATGACATTCACTAGGAAACAATTGGCGATTTTGACACAGACACACACTGTCTCTTGTGAGACTGTTGACCCTTTTTAGAGTCTGATCCCTTCGATTTTCGGCCGGTAGCTTCTAGCATATAATGAACTAAGCTCAGCCTCATTGCAGACCACCTCCGACACTTTGCCGACTAAGTGTGAAAGAAGTTGACCATCAACAAATGGTATCCAAATCTTCCTCCTCTATCAATGAAGTGTCAGGTTTGCTCGAGAAATTTGGTGTAACTGTTACACGGTCATACACCCACTATCTCAAAGCATTAGTAGAAAAGATAACATCTTTCTCAGAGCTACCCATCTTTATACCCACATTAATTAACATGGATGAAATAACAAGAGTAGAGAAAGAAAAGACTTACAATGCGACTTCTTACCAGGTGTGTCAAGGTTCTTGTTTGCTTTCAGACGCATTGCTTTGGCCAAAGAATCCTAATCGATTAGGATTGTGCCCTCCTTGTCCACAATATGGCGAGTACTCCGCCTTGCATACGTTTCCACCCCATTTGCACCTTGTCACGCCTTAGCCATCGAGACCGGGGTATATGGTGCAGAAGAACCCCTAGTCTCAATTGCCGTGGGAGGTGACGCTACAGTCGCAGGAGAAGACACTAGGCACATCGGCACGAAGCCCAACATCCCCAACCTCCTCCTAGGTTGACCCCGTCTGGGTGACCCCGTGGCCCGATGCCGCCTGCGCCTCATGGGCCAAGCACAGAGACAAAGGTCCGGTGGCCACCTGGTCCGCTTGGCAGGCCGACAGAGAGGCCTTCGGGCCATCTAGCCCTCCGCTCTCCTCCGTGGTCAGCTGGGTTGAACGTAGCGAGGCCTCCCGGCTGCCGGACCCCGACATCATAGGCACCTAGGTTGAGGCTGGCGACAGCGGTTGCATAGAGGTCAAAGTAGCACATGTGCATGGCATAGTCCTGCCTAGAAAATTAGGCCTAGACCTTTCATGGGCATCAGACGAAGCCCATCCACGGATGCTTGTACGTCGACAACAGCAGTAGCAGCATCCAGAGCCACACGGAGGTCATCATCCGAAACACGACCAGCAGGAGACTTTAGTGGTACAGTGCTTCCCGCAGACTCCACCAGAAGTATGAAGCACTAGGGATCCAGAGCGCTACAGATTGGCGACCTCAATCCCACGTGGAGTACTCGGTTTGGGGTTGCCCCGGTGCATTTTCCTTTTTCCTTTCTCTACACCCACCAGTAATCATTAATAAGTTTGCTAAGATCATCACATAGGGCACCTGCGGGCGAAGTCAGAGGGCACCTAGTATCCAAGATATTATTACTTTTACCAAATTAATGGGAGACAACGTTCAGATAACTAGATGATACCCGCGCGTGGCTACGCCATATTTGTAATATATTTTGAGGATTTATGTGCAAAGGACATAGAAAATCACTGAACCAGGATGTATTCTAAACATTGTTAGAGATAGAAAAATGAATCTTTCTTGAGAAAATGAACCATAATTTTGATTCCCTAAAGAAACTTCCATAAAATGTTTAACTCACTTGACTAAACTTTGGCATAGAGCAGACGGAGACCGTGCACAATATACAACCACATTATTTTTGTGATCATTGATATATAATATGCAAAAAGAAGTCAAGACCAACTTGGAGCTGGCTGCTGAAAATGATTGTGCATGCATGGAACAGGGAGCTCAAAGTCAAAAACTAATTGAAAGGAAGTGACACCAAATTGCATAGTTGTAATGTGTGAACATCAGTTTCTGTAATTTGTAGCAATAGTTTGGTCTATCATATGTAAATATCCAGCATTCATATCTCTGTACTGCTCAGTGAATTATACCATCTCGGTAGTAAAATGGAATGTGGTAGCCATATAGATTCAGAAAGATATAGATGTGTAGAGGACCTGACCACACGATGAAATTTCGCTCCCAAGTTTTGTGACAAAAACTGATGGATACATACAGTGTCAAACAACAATATGAATAATTAAACCATTAAATTTCATACATTTGTACAACACAGTGTCCATCAAAAAGATCGATAACTTTAAGCAGTAAGAAAGATGGAGTATACCCAGTTAACATATTATAAGAAATATATAATTAATCGACTTGCCCAGTGACATACATGCTTAATACAAAGGTACTTAACAAACATATCTTCTCATGTGCTAAAGAACTAACAAAATGGTATGATGACTTCAATAGCTCCAGGCCTGCAATATAAGTCTGTTAATACAGATGAAGAACTGAAGATATTAATTCGGTAACTTAATATGCTTTAAGACCAAACCGTACAGCAAAAAAAAGAACAGAAATCACACGCACAGTCTGGTGATATTCCTAGCTAGTATGTTTACCATCGAAGAACAATTAAGATGATGTGCTCACTCATCAAATTCAATACATGAATACCAATCAATGACATTCCACCTGCAACCTCAGTTCTGCATTAACATTACTTCCTGCAGCAGAGAACATCTATATATGTAAATTCCTTAGTTTACCTAGCGCTCAATAATTTGGTAGATCGGAATCTAGACAAATGTAAGTCAAGTAATTTGGATCAAAAGGAGTAAAAAAATGGATTGTGTTGATAGACGTTTTTTACCTACCTCGTATGGTTGATGTTTACCATACCGTGGCATTGTAAGTCCCATCAAAAGGATGAAGAGGGAATCCATATCGGGAGTAGTAGCCAAGCACGACAAACATGTAGAAGGAGAAGGACCATCGAAGCTGCACAGGGGAAATGATATCCGTCGTGCGCCTCACCAGAATTGCTCTGTAGAGCTTGCATCAGGCAGGAGTGGAAAGATCGGTCCACACATCTGGATGTGCATAAATAGCTCACGGCGGCTGCAACCACGGCGCGAGGATGGTACAGTTCCAGTGGGATCATCTCATGAGCAAATATGGCGTGCTCTGGGCGAGGAGAGGAACGATCGTTCGTGTCATGGGAGTCAGGGCCATGGGAACAGACAATGGGAGCTTATATACACAGCGCAAGGAGAAGACGGATAAATAAATTCATCAGTTTCTTTTGCAAATTAGTGGAGAAGATGAAGACAAAGGGAATAGAATTGTTTTCCTATATGCAGAAAACATAGGGGGAGAGGAAGAGAGACCGCCATCGGGGAGACTGATTGATTGAGAAGATGAAACACCGATGGCTGCCGTCGGTAGGTGTCAATAGCTACAGAAGTGCAAATATCTTCAGATAAGGAAAAAGTGATGGGTCGGTTCCTTCCACAAGCGAGCATTAAGGAGGATTAATTTATGGGTTTGCATGCAGACTCGTTTATGGGCCGCCTGTAATGGTTAGTGTGCACTGGTCAAAACGTACATGATGAAATGAACCGCATAACTCCAAAATAATGACGTGGCAAATTGGTGATGGACCTGCTGATGTGGCAGATTGCTGAGTTGGATAGGCTGCATGTTGAGAGAAATAGTTAGTTGGGATGACTTATTTAGTTATTATAGATGTAGTTCATATTACTGTTTTGAAATATAGAAGGGCTGAAGAAAAGAAGTAAATAATTTCACTCCTTTTGTTTCCAAAATCAGTTACAACTAATTGGCTTGGGTAAAGCTGATAATAACTAGTCGGTCTAGCCGAATCCCTGTTAATAATATTTTGTTGTTCATTAAAGCAGTATATTAAAATGATCCAACATAGTGCAAATATAATGTGCATGCGGGGATGAAATGTTACAAGAAAAAAAAAAGAGTTGGCGGCAGATGGTGTTAGCGAGACGAGCGAAACCAAAATAATGTGTTGTGCGCACAGCGGTCACCTAGCGGTATGATACTAATTATCTTTTGTTGACCTGGTAAAGAAGCCCATAGCGTTGCCGCAGAAGCCCACTCGTATGCCTCGGCCGACAGCCGCAGTGGGCGGTTCCAGATTTGACGCCTTATCTAGCGTCTGGTCCCCGTGGGCTTTAGCAACAGGGAGTCAATAACTCAACATTAGATTTTTTTTTTTGAACGGATAAAGGCCCAAAAAGACCTGGGGCTGCATTAAAAAGGTGGGTGGGTCACAAATAGGCAACAGGGCCCTGAAGAAATTACAGACAAGTCCTGACAATTAAAACAGAGGACCCTAGGAAAAAGATAGAAAAAGCAATCAGGTCTCTCATCCTCTTCTCTACCGACGGCCACCCTTCCTCTCACCGAGGACACAACCACTTGGGAGAGAGAGGGCGCACAGCGCCACCGCAACACCCGAGACAGGCCTCCATCTTGGAGGTTGAAGAGATGCCCTTGTCAGCATCAAGAAAGGTTGCCCACCTAGCCAGAAATCACGTCGGCAAACGACCTTCTCACGATGAAGATCTTCAGCATGCAGCAGAGAACTCTGGCTCCTCCAGTACCTGCAGATCTGGTCCCCTCCGCTCAGCCTCCCCTCGCCACCTAGGCCAGCCAGAGGGAGCAGAAGCTCAAGGATCTAAAGAGCACCAATGAAGCCAAAGAACCACCTCCTTCTTGGCGCCTGGGAAGGCACTCTGTTTCGCTTCCCCCTCGCCACCACGGTAGGCCTGGAGAAGCGGAACCGTGCAACACCTCAAGATGCAACTCCCCTTACCCCCGCCTCCACGGTCGGCCAAGAAGGGCGTTGCCTCGCAGCACCACGACACCAAGAGAAGGATGACGACCCCTACTTTATTTGCGGAGACGATGACCACTTTCTCATTGTCGTGCTCCAACCGATGGAGCCACAGAAGCAATATCAGAAGTCCTATGCATGAGATCTAGCCGTGAAAATCCTAGGCCCAGCTCCAAAACACCCCTAAGGGACACCATCTAAACCTAGGAGACCTACTACTATGGCTGACACCACGCCTCAGCCCTCCCTCGACGACAGCGCCGCCGAGAGAGGCATTGGCTTGGCCCGGAGAAAACGAGAAAGCTCTTAGAGAACTGTAGCGATGAGAGACAAAGATAAGTATAACTCAACATTAGATGGGTATACATTTTGTAGGCAACTGAGTTTTATCACAAGCTCTACGAGTCAAAGGGTATTATAGGGATGGATCATGTGTTGAACACTATACCACAAAGTGTTACAAGCTTTATGAATGAACCCTTAATAGCCCATTTTGCTGGAAAGAAAGTAAAGGCTGCGTTATTCCAGATGTTTCCCACTAAAGCTCTAGGGCCTAATGGCTGCCCAGCTCACTTCTTCAAGAGAAATCAGTAGTTGTGTGGTGCTGAAGTAACCAGTGTAGTGCTGCTCATAGTCCGGGGTGATGACAATCTGAAGGAGATAAATGACACCTTCACCGTTCTTATTACAGAGGTGGCAAGTCCATACCTTGAGGCTAACGATGGGACTCGGTTACCCTATAACCAATGGTTAGGTGAACCGCACATAAAAAATAACCAAATGGTCCGGATGGTTACCCCTATAACGGTTTAGGTTCTTTAGGTTCGATCCATGTCTGCCAAAGGTTACCCGTCACATTGTCAATGCACTACCTCCAATTACGCGAGCGTCGCCTACCAGCCTCCCGATTCCCGAGCGTCGTCTGCCCACCTACACCATGCCAATGAGCAACGTGCTCGACCGTCGACCATCTCCTCGATGTACCGACCCCATCACCTTCCCTTGGGATGACTCGTCGGTGTGCTCCAGTGGCGACTTCACCGGAAGGGGCAGTACCGACGTCGCTCATCCCGTCATTCCGGTGCTCCTCCGCCAGTCCTCCTCTGACCTCGACACCCTCCTACCGGAAAAGTTCTGATTTGGACCACACTGGTGGTTGCTGACTGGCCGTCAAGCTATAGGCGCTTCTCCGGAGGTCGTTCCCGACGCCGACGGTACTACCTCATGTAAAGGTTCTCCATAATCTAGTAATACAATTCATCGATGCAAACATGTATTTCCCTGTCATTCCATTTGTAAGATTTATGGCGTGTATAATGCATGTAGAGGAAGATTATCATTATTGCTGCTAGTTTTGGTGATGGTGTTCCTGCCTTTTTCAGTTTAATCTTTTACAATCCATCTGAATGTATGTATGGTGTAAGCTGGACATTGTATATATATTATAATGAATTTAATTTAATTGGATTATAGGGTTCAATCAAACAAAATTGTAGTTATATGTCTCCATGGATTATATCTCTAGTTCTTTGCATTTTCATTTGAGTTCAGATACAAACGAGCCCAGAACTTCACATCTTATATCTCGGATGGCATTGATCAGTGAAAGTTCCATTCAGATTTTCTTTTGGCAAAACCAAAATCCATTACTTGTGAATTTTTTATTTTTGTAAGGATGTGAATTTAGTTTTTAAGAAAAGGTTATAGTGGGAATTGAATGACGACTAAGATATTTGACGCATTGTACAAAAAACAACAACTCAATTTTGTTATTACGTATGAACACAATCATTTAAAAAGGAACATTAAGATTAACACTTCTAAAAATGTATCATGTATCATGTCTAAAAAGTGTGAATTCATTTTCCATAAAAAACCATAATTGCTTAATACTTTTGTCACAATAAAGATGATGCTCTCGCATTTGACGAGGGTCACTGTGCTAATTAATGAAAAAATAGTACTAGTACTTTAAAACATATATAAAGGTGCTAAAAACAATGGTGAGCTAATTCTTGACTGACACGAGATGTTCCAAGTGCAAGTTGCATAGACCAATTTTGCGAGCAAGATCCTTTGGCGCCCCGGCAATGTCCGCGCAAGTCTTGGTTATACGATCGTAAACTTGTAGGGCTGACGACAGTGGTGGGTTTCCGGTAACACAATGCACAAGCAGTCTTTCTCCATCCTGCATCACCCTCAACGGCATATAACGACATCCTTGTGGGCCCTTTGGGATCGTGTACGCCTTGGTCCAGTTACCCTGCTTGTCGGAATCATCCAAGATCCATACGTTGGTGCATGAATTGTGCGGATCTTGCTGGTCTCTTAGCTGCTGCTGCCTAGCAGCTTGGTACTCCCGTTGAACCATGCAAAGGGCACCGTTCAGCTCGGTTATGTAGGCTGATTCGGTGTTACCCCGCATCTCTGGACCTATAAGGTTGGCATTTTTCCACCGCTCTTTCTGGAGGTCGAAGCATTCCATGCTACTACCATCGGACCCATCTATGGCGAAGTACATGACACCGTTGATGGCGACGGGAGAACGGTATCGATCAAGGCAGGGGCTGAGCGGACCTGTGAACCATGGTTTCTTCCTCCTCCATCCCCTGCCGTCGCCTATCGTGAGGACGTAGGTGGAGTCCCTTAGCACGTGGCGGACCACCTTGTATACACCGGAGGATGATGTACGGCCGATGCCGAAGATCTCGTGGCTGCGCGCGACGGAGTAATAATGCACACGATCCTGGTTTGTCTCCTCCAGTGACGGGCTGGTGACGAGCACCTCCCCGGTGCGCGGGTCGACCACGCGTGCGCCTCCGCCATTACCGTCGGCGACGCAGACGAGGTCATCGAGGCTCGTCATGGGGAGCACCCCACGGCCACCGAGACCCTTGATCACTCGAACAACGTTGCCGTCCATGTCCATGAGCCGCAGGTCCGAACGTCCCCGAGAGCGGAGGACGGTGTCGACGAGGAACGGCTCGGTGTGGCGGGACTTGTGTTCGGCGAGGAAGGCCGGGCTGGAGGTTAGGTCGCGCCACGCCTTGGATGTGCATCTGGACCTGCAGACGGAATTTAGTGGCACTCTGGAGAGGATGTCCAAGATGACGTCGTCTGGCAACGAGTTGGCGGTGGCCTCCTCCGGCCGCATGTCGCCGTCCATATGCGTGCAGCTAGCTCCCGCCTCCGCCGTGAACTAGGTGGCAAGGCGTCGGTTCGGTTGATCTCTATCCCCTGCTGCGGCCGGCGATGCCCTTAACTAGGTGGCAAGGCGTCCCGTGTAGGTCGACTAGGTCTAGCTCACCGGCCGAGTCGAGTCCTAGTTGATTAGGTCACCTCGCTCGTGTGTTTCCAAGCCGATCACGTATGTGAATCTAGTACTAGCAGCCAAAAGCATCGGTTTGCTTAGTCTAGTACACGCGCAGCTGTCTCGCCGCCGGAGAGCATCGCAGAGCTGCCCCGCCAAGTCGGGACCAAGTCCAACACACACGTACGCAAAGCTGGGTAGAAACAAACCAGCAACCAAGTTTAGGCTAAATCATTGCATTTCCATGAAGAGCAAAACACCAACTATGTTATACTGTAGTTTCCACCTCGGTTACTTTGGAACACACCGAGTACTCACTTCTTCCCTAGCACACATATTAGTTTTGATCAAAGTCAAATATAATAAACTTTAACTAAATATCTAGAAAATAATATGAACATCTACGACATCAACTCAATGTTATTTGAGTCATCATGAACTATATTTTTTATATTATACGTGTTTGATATTATAAAAAGGAAAACGCTTCGCGCATGCTCCAACCTCCGCCTCCTGCGCGTGACGCGTGTCCCGCTCCCCGACCGAAACAAAGCAGCACGTAGTGGGCCCCACCTCTTTCCTCTCATTGTTATCCTCTCTCACGGGTTCTCCACTCCATCGCTCCTCCACGGAAGCCGACGGCTTGCCACCGCCGCATCCCAGTTTTTTCTGTCGTCGGCCCCCTTAAACCCCCTCCTATTTCGACTGCCGCTCGCCTCACGTCATCTCCACCAACCAGTTCCTCCCAATCTGCTCCAACCTGTTGCTCGCGTTCATCGTCACGGCCTCCTGATTTGTCGAGCTTGCGGTGGTCCGCTCTTGCTGCGAAATCGGGTCAGCGTTGCTACGAGGACGGGCAGTAGTTGCTACGAGCAGTTGTCGCTAGAGCTACGGACCAAGGATGGCGGTGCTCATCAGAGCTGCGAACCAAGGCCGCCGGTGCTACAAAGGCTAGACGCTGTTGTTACCAAGGTTGGTCGTCGTTGCTACCATCGGCCGGAAGCCACTTGCTGCGACCTCGATGGCGGGTGCTGCCACCGGCCGGCGGTTGCTACGACCAAAGATGTCAGTTGCAAGAAAAAAATATCAAACTTGGAATATTTCAAATATCTAAAAAAAACCTTCTTAGAAATGAGCTATTATGTTCGAGGTCATGGTTTTCAGGCCAAACGACCAATGTTATGGATAAAATCACGGCATAGTTTGTGATAATATGTCCATATTATGCACACATGTGCATCTTAGGATGACAAATAATATTGCAGGAGGAAGTTTTTATTTTCGTCGCACCAAAAGGCTATCTTTCATTTTTTGAGTGTCAAAAACGGTGTGTTTTATGAAGCAACCACCAAATAAAAGTTTCAAAATGGTACCACCCCATTTTTTAAAAATACTAGACAACCTTCCAAGGATAATGTCTCAACCGGAGTATCTTAAACCTTTTCGTCCATCCCTCGTGAAAAAGACAAATTTCTACCGAATCGATAGGAAGAGGGTCAGATTTGAACTACATGTACATGATCTGTTGCTCATGATTTTTTGTAAAAAAAATTTATTTTTAGGTTCACCATATTTTATTTCATCAAAGATCTATTGTAAGTTTAGCGAGGCTTAGCTCCGAGCTAAGAATCTTCATACCCGTCGTTTTGATCATAGTTTGAAACGGGCATAAGAAATTCAAAAACGATTTAAAACAATGTAAAACCTTCACGTGGTGTCATATACGTGACATAATTGCAAGAAAAGATATCAAACTTGGAATATTCCAAATATTTCAAAAAACTTCTCAAAATGAGCTATCATGTTTGAGGTTTCATGGTTTTCAAGCCAAACGACCAATGTTATGGCTAGAATCGTGGCATAGTTTGTGATAATGTTTCCATATTGTGCACATATGTGCATCTTAGGATGAAGAACAATGTTGCACGAGAAAGTTTTCCTTTTCGTCGCACCAAAACGCCTTTTCCATTTTTAGAGTGTCAAAAAGGGGTATTTTGTGAAGCAACCACCAAATGAAAGTTTCAAAATGGCACCACCCCATTTTTAAAAATTACTAGACAGCCTTCTAACGACAATGTCCAAACCAAAGTATCTTAAGCCTTTCCATACACCCCTCATGAAAAAGACAAATTCCTGCCGAATCGGTAGGAAGTGGGTTAGATTTGAACTATAGGTAGAAGATCTAATGCTCGTGATTTTTTGAAAAACCCATTTTTAGGTTCACAATATGCTATTTCATCAGATATCCACTGCAATTTTAGCGGGGCTCAGCCCTGAGTTAAGAATCTTCATGCCTGCCGTTTTGATCATAGTTTAAAACGGGCATAAAAACTTTAAAAATGATCTAAACAATATAAAGTATTTATGTGATGTCATATTATGTGACATAGTTGAAACAAAAAATATTAAACTTGGAGTATTCCAAATATCTCAAAAAAACCTTCTAAAAAATGAGCTATCATGTTCGAAGTTTTATGGTTTTCAGGCAAAACGACCAATCTTATGGCTAGAATCGTGTCCTAGTTTGTGATAATCTGACCATACTGTGCACACATGTGCATATTAGGATGGCAAAAAATGTTGCCTCAGTAAGTTTTCCTTTTCGTCACACCAAAAGGCTATTTTGTTTACGGATTCCATATTATTTGTCAAATTCCGATATACGGATTTAAAGATATGAATTATTCCATATTAAATAGAAAAAGGCAAAAAATATTCATTTTATTGTTATTTTAATTCAAGATTATTATTACTTATTTATTTTTGTTTACTTAAATAATTGTTTAAAATTTTAAAAATAAAGGCATGTGGCACCATGGTCCAAGGGTTAATATCATTGATATGGTAGTATTATCAACAAGGTCTAATTTATTTATCGGAATCTCATCCGTAAGGAACAGAGAAGTTAAGCGTGCTAGGGCAGGAGTAGTGTGAGGATGGGTGACTGATCGACAAATTTGACCATGAGTGTAATTTGATCGGACATTAAGCGTACTTAGTGTTAAAAAGACGTTTGTGAGATTAATGAGCCAAACAATTTTAAAAAAAATGAAAAAGGGAGATTAAGCATACCATGGTCCAAGTGGGGCCCATCTAGCCTATGCCGACAGATTTCCTACACCAACGGCAAATTGTCCCTATGCCGACGAGGGATTATGCCCACAGGGCTACACTGACGGCAGCTGTCAGCATAGCCTATATCGATGGCATAATAGCCCTTTGCCAAAGGCAACTGGCCGTTGCGTGGCGATCTGTTCCTGTAGTGGTAGCATGATTTTTACGGAGTACTAAAGATATGTTTTGCAGCTCATGGTGGCTGCAGATCACTTTTGTCTGTGTATCCACATCTTGTCTTGTCTTACTCAGCTACTGAATTTAGCTCCTGCAGTTGGACTGTTAGACATATTACAATGTCTTGTTGTACATACCAGAAATGCAATCTAATGCTTTGTTAATTTTGTAACATCATGTAGTGAGCACCAAACAAGTTTCACAATATGTTTGCCTACCGGTGGTCCGTGCAACTTCGGTACAGGGTTTAGAACAGGGTATGAAATTAATGCTTCATCGATTTTTCTAATACTCCCTTGCATCTATATATGCTTCAATATCTTGTACTAGCTGCACTTTTAACTTGTTCCTTGCATGAATTTTTGTCGGTACTGAGGAAATATCCTTTGTAGCTCATCATCGCTGGAAATAACTCGATATGTTCACTTGCATATAAATATGTGTGACACAGTATGCAGTTGATGTTTCAAAAGGACTTATATAGATTATTTTTATAGTTGATGTTTCAAAAGGACTTATATAGATTATTTTTATATTTTTGCCTGGCATGTCTTACTCTTATAGTTACAGTATTATGTTTAGAGTATAAATATAATAACTGATGGGATTGTATAGTATGCAACAAGAGTTCTTTGGGGTCCAAAGATACTTGCCATTATGACTTTCCTTGTAATGTTGTCACGGTAAGCAAAGAACAACAAATGTACTGACATAGATCACTGGGTGGGCTAATGTTGAACAACAGGTACATACACAACTACTTTTTACAACCGATCACCTGTGTAAATTCTTCATCATCTCGAACCATTTTGTTCTTTGAGAAAAGTCCGCCCTAGCTGAACTCTTTTGAAGCTGTAGTTCACCATTCAGCGATGCAATTCTTTTTGGGTAGCAGCAACGAGCATGGTGATGCCATCTTCAGTTTACTTTTTTTAGGTTGAATCTTCAAGGTGACTGATGAATTGAAATTTTGCTTTGTGCCATTATGATCATCAATCCATTCAGTTAGCATATCAATTTTTTACAAAATTTTAACTCTTTCAAGCAATGAAACATACATCTAGTTTTCTACCATCTCTGATACTCTGAATGAATGCTTCATCTGCAGCTTCTACTTCTGCTGCAGTTGCATGATCTAATACTGATGTGCTGATGGATTCCCTAGTACTCCGTCTTTTGACTAATCCTTTGGCGTCTTATATTTTGGGACGGGGTGAGTACTACTTCCCTAGTGTAGTCTGAACTAACAACCATGTATGGTTTTTTGTTCTCATTTGATTCGTAGAATTCTCAAAATGCTGGAACAGGAAGATCGTAAGATTGGAGTGGCATGTCCACTTTAATCCTGGAGATGCAAACGACATCTCATGTTTTGTAGTCGAAAACGTGGTGCTCGTTGTCGAAATAGAAGGAACACCCTTTGTAAAAAAATCTGAAAAACATCAAATATACATGTTTATGTCCTGTGCTCACATATGAACTTGTGGCTGTGCAGAGCATCGGCAGATTTGCTATCTTCATTGATCTCTGAAGCCGCTGAATTACTGAAGCAGGACAAGTAGTATGTCCTCGTTGCCGCCCGTCCTCTCACCATCTTCCAGCTTTTCTGCAGCTACACCGTCAACTACAACGATTCTGAATTGGCCTTCCAACAAATGGTGTAAGGCACCGAAGATTCTTAAACTTCCAGGATGGTGATCTAGATGATCAACCTCCCCACTGCCATGCCAAGATGGAGCCTCCTCTGCTCCAATACATCATGATCTCTCCGCACCATCCCAAGCACCGTCCCCGAGGATTTTGCGGTAGGTTGTTCTGAGAAGCTCCTTTGTGGTGGAGAAGTAGCTGGATCCAAATGCATTCTCCAATTTAGATACTATGAGTTTTTCGTGCAAAAAGTAAGGATTTGGTCAGAAACTGTCTATGACACATGAGCACCAATGGTCTATTTTTTAATGTGAAACTTGTACTTTTAGGTCTCCAAAAATTCCAAAAATAAGTATATAACTACACATATTTATCCACAATGTAAGATAAAAATTTCATTTAAAAATAGATTGTATTTTTTTAGATCAAATAGATTGTATTTTGGGATACATAAAAAGACAAATTTATGGCAAAGCATACATATTTTTTTGTCTTGTTTACTATCATAAATTTGTTTTTTACTGTAGCCTAAAATAAAACCTTTTTTACTAAAATTCCACACAAATATAATAAATACATATTGTAAATTGCCACTTATTCGAAACACCTTTTGGTCTTTTTCCTTCTTTCTTTTTTCGAACAACTTCAAATCTCTCCTTGGAATGATTCCGGTTTCTCTCTCTTCTATAATTCCATCTTACAGGAAGATCTATAAGTGTCGTAGGGTAAGTGTGTTACCATACGGTTCAGGAATGTCATAGACATGATCGAGACGATCTCCGATCACTGATGAATAGCGGGACTGGGATGCCCATAATCCATATGCAATCCACGAATCACCCTTCATATCGAACCTTAAATGATATATCCAATTACCTTTTTCATTCAATACTCGATTTGTCCGAGATCTGATTATCGGTATCATGGTACCTAGTTCAATCTCGTTTCCAACAGGTATTGTTTTACTCGTTCACGTGAAATCTCATTCCCATGATCTAGTCATACGTTGCGCAGCTTATGGTAATTCACCGAGTGGGTCCAGTGTATCTTCCCGTCACATAGGAGAACAAATTCCGATCTTGATGCATAAGCATCAACATGCCCCTTTAAAATACCCAACATACACCTTTATGGTCACCTATTTACGGACATGACGGTTGATGTAGTCAAATGAATCCCCGAATAAAAGTGATTAATACGATCTCACGGTCTAAGGATTCAGACATTCTATTTTATACAATTGCAACTGTGAACTATGTGACATGATCGTGTTGCAATAATTATTGGTGAAAAATGTCCATCACATTATCTTCAGATGATATGACTTCATTGTCAGTTGGCTATATAAGAACCATGATCAGGAAAAGTTGATCATTAGCCAGCTACTAGGAACCTAGGTTTGTTTATAAACCACACATGTATCAATGTTTCCGCTTGATACAGTTATAGCATGATATAAAACTATTACGAACTAATGAGATATAATAATAAAACACCTTTATTATTTGCCTCTAGGGCATATCTCCTTCAGAACCAGCTTTAGAATAATATTAAAATTTCGAAATTGAAAATAAAAATAATGTGAAAATGACAAAGTCCAGATATAAAAAGGCTGAATTGTTGGGGGCTTAGCCCATGTAGCCAACCAGAACTAGTAGAACAAGAATCATAAATTGGCCAAATTATTAGGCTCATCCCAAAGAAACGATCTAAATGGACTAGGCTAAGTTTGCATTACCATGATTTTATTTCGTCATAGTTTTTCCATGTCGGATTAGCCAGGTCGGATATGACCTGGCCTGGATAGATAGCGCGTGAAGATATTGGATCGTCATAATGGTTATGACGGCTATGACGATTTTGTAAAAAACATCGTTATAGTTCATTAGCGATGCCCAGCTTTCGACGATTTCATTTTCGTCATAGGATCATCATAGATGGACTACTATGACAATTATGTGAAGAAAATGGAGGGTCATAGAATCCCAGATTCCTTGTAGTGTTATCCCCCGTTAGTTAACCATGAATTAACATAACATGCATATTTAAGATTTGGGACATGGTTTCGGTCAATCTCCGGCCACCCCTCCTCCTATCAGCATGCAACAGTGATAACCTTATACATTCCCCAACATATGTGTGCACTAATATATCATTACCTAAGACCATCATAGAAAATAACATATACTTGTATGCAACCAACAACGAACTATTTCATAGTTGCCATTAACAGATCACTACTCAAACAAATACATACATATAAAATAGATCATAGGAAGACAATAGATTGCATCGCCAAGATATTATAGTAGGGGGTGGAGAGGATGTTGCTGTAAATGTTGATGATGAACATGCCTAAGGGGAGTGGAGGCAACTATAGGTGATTTTGGCAGCGGTTCCCTCCGTCGTCGGCAGCATGCATACTCTCTGTTTCATGGTTTTCAATCTTCGCCTCCGTATGTTTTGAGATCGCGTCAGGGTCCCCTTTTATAGAAGGTTTTAGGTCAAGACGAAGAGGATGGCGGTGGAATCGACATCATTCGAGCAATGAGGTGTGAACGGAGGGTGGTGGCGTGGCCACCATTGGGCCTCATGCCATGGGCCTCCATTTGTATCCCATTAAGCCCCTGGTGGCCTCCTTTGGCCTGCTAGATGCTCCTAAAATTTCTAAAATGTGCTCTCTGATTTTGCCCTTTTTGGAGTCCCATAGCTCATGTAATGTCAAAAGTAGTAACAAAAGGTATTTTATACTAGACATAGTTAAAATCAGAGGAGAGGGTATTGTTTATAAAATTCTCAAAATCAATGTAAAACATGAATATAACATTCTATAAGATATAAATACATAGAAATATGTGTCAATAAAACTATAAAGTCGATATATGCATTTTACATGCAATAGCGCCTAGCATGTGAAATACGTTGGAGCAAGCTATATTTTCGAGTATGCAATGTGTTAGAGGGAGCATTGAGCCGCTAACCTAAGTCATGCTATACATCATGGTGGAAATTTACATCATGGGCATTCGATGAAGAACTTTAAGAAAATATGCAAATAGTAAATAAAAAGAATTGCCAAGGATGCCCATTTGTCTATTTATCTTATCATTTGAGTATGGATAGTTCCTTAAAGACTCTTCGTACAATGGGGCAAGAGGTATTTTAGTGTTAGCTACTTTTTTCCTGAAAACAACAACTTCATTACTCATGAAGGGTTACAATGCGGTCTAGTTCCAACATCTGAAGGATATTTGGAAATGATTGGCCTCACCCGGGGGCCCGCACACCAAGTGGAGGTGGACCCCACCCACGTCTTATATTCTCTTCCTCCGTAGTTTCTTTATCTGCAGTGAGAGAGTTCTCCCTAGTGTGCATCCCCTCTCGCGCCTGCTGCCAGTCACCGGCCTTTTGCTCGCCTTGCTGCCGCCCCTCACCCTCGCGATGCCACCGACCACCGGCCTCGTGCTTTCCCTGTTGCCGTCCCTCGAGCCTGCGACGCCGCTGGCCGCTCCCTCTGCCTCGCCATGGACCACATCACCGAGGAGGTCTCACCGGCTCGCCCACCACCGGCGTTCGCACTTGCAAGCATGTCTGCGGTGCCCCCATGGAGGAGGTCTTGCCGACTCTCCCATCGCTGGCTCCACACCTGCAAGCACACCCGCGGCGCCCCATGAGGAGGTCTCTCTCCGCCATCGTTCTACAAGTGGAGGACGCTGGCCTCCTCCAGTGCGGAGAGATGGCGAGCACTGGCGTGGTGAGATGGTAGTGTTGTGAGGGGAACGATGGTGCTGCTCCGTTGCGGCGTCCTTCTACGCTCCTTACGATGTTGCTAAAGGGACGGGGAGATGATGGGATAATAGCATAAATTGTTTGTTGTGTATTTATTTTTGGTTTGCTACACCGATGTGTTTGGAATGCTACCATGCCTTTTCGTGTGTTCTAACCCACTCTAGAACATCTTGGCACAAGGTGTTGCGACGGTGCTATAATATCAAAAAAAAATTGCTACAATCTTTCCATTGTTTTGCTACAATACTGCAAATTTTTGTTATGTTATCTGTAGCGATGTATCTATCGGAGTCAGTTTTTTGCTACATTTGTTTTCTGTTTTTGCTATAATATGTCAAAGTTTTTGCTACAAGATACCTGGTGAGGTCTTCCGGCGAAAAGTCTCCGACGAGTCTCCGACGAAGTTACGTTTGCTACATTAGCTCAACCTTTTTGCGTGTTTGCTACAATAGCGTAATTCTTTTTGCTACGAGGTCTCCAACGAGGTCTTTCAGCGAAAGTCCCTCCGCCGATGTCGCCGGTGAAGTCAGGTTTGCTACATTAGCAAAAAAAACATAGTCTTCGATGAAACTCCAGCGAGATTTATCTTTTCATTTTTGTCTCGTGAACAAACCGTTTTTGATATTTTGTAGCAAAAACGGGTAGTTATGTAGCAAAAGCGGGATTGAGGTCTTTTTTTGAACACGTGTCACCCTGTTCACCGGGGATATGAAGCTTTTATCCCGGGGATGCATAGTACTGGCTGGATTTATGTATGGATTCAAAGTAAACATATATCTTATATATTTCTGAACGGGAGTGATATTTTTTTTATTTTTTTTTGCAAAATGAACGGAGTGAGTATTTTAGAGGACCGTGTATGTAAAACAATTTTTGAGTCTCCTTTTGAGAGTCGGCGGAGTTGATGTAACTTCGATATTTTGGGTTCGTTACAATACAGCTATAAATAAAATTTAACATACTCTCTCCAATTCAAATTAATTGACTTGAATTTGTCTAGATTATGATGTATCTAGACATCATTTATGATAGATACATCCGAATTTAGACAAACCTAAGTCAATTATCGGATAGAGTAATTATGTTTCAAATCTTCCGACTCAAATTGACATGTCATTTCAAATATTCCTAGAGAGCTTATATATCAACTTTGTGCGAGAAAGCAGTGTGTAACGCACGTTTCCAGATAGGCTCTCAAAACGCACATTCGCTCGAAAATGGTTTGGTTGTGACGGGGAACAAATTGACATGTACGCGGTTCACTTCTTGCCCTCGATCCGTTTCCCCCCTTCTCCTCCAGAAATCCCTAGCTAGGCCGCCGCCGCCGCCATCCGTTTTACCCCATCCGCCGCCTCTCTGGCTGTGTTCATCTGTAGATCTGGTAACTAAATCTCTTCTTTGTAGATTGCGTACTTCTTAGATTCCATTTGCGCGACTCGCTTGTTAAAAAGTTGCATCTTTTTTTACAGTGAGGTTCGGGTTTTGCAACTAGCAGAGGCGCGTTCATGTCGCAAGAACTAGTGGAGCCTGCGGCAATGGCGGCCGCGACGGACGAGGTTCCGACGCCCTTTGCCTCCGCTTCTGTTCTTCCGCCGGCCAAAACGAAGAAAGACAATGGAAGCTGTCCGGAAACCCCACCGCCGCCGGCCCGTCCGGCCGTGGAGACTGCAGCAGGCTGGTCCTCGCTCCTGCCAGACCTCGTTCGCCGCGTCGCCAACTGCTTCCTCGACACCAACGACGTCGACTGGTACATGGACCTCCGCGCCGTCTGCCACAGCTGGCGGGCCGCCACCGACGACCCCAGGAAGAACCCCTTCGACGGCCGCTTCCACCCGCGCGAGTGGATCGTCCTCCACGACGGGGTCTCCCAGAGCGACGACACGCGGGTCTTTGTGAACATCGGCACCGGCCGCTTTCTCCGCAAGAAGCTGCCGCTGCGCCGCCGCTACTACCTTGTCGCCATCACTTTCGGCGGCTACTTCGTCCTCGCCGACAGGAAACGGCCTCACGCCGCTCGCGTCCTCAATCCTTTCACTGGCGAGCTGGTCCGCTTCGAGGCACCCGTGCCCCGTGGCGCTGGGGTCGCCGTTTTCTTCTTCTCCAGCGACACGCCGCACAACCTCACATTACTCTGCGACTTATCTCGCAAGTACTACACGGCTGTTCCTGACAGCAAACGTTTCGTCGCCCACAGCGACGGCGAACTCATTTACAACTACATGAGGAAGGCGGTGGTGGGTGGTGTCTACACAAACGGAGGCGGGTGGGCGTCGGTGGCCAATGAGGGCATGATAGAGAATCTGTGCAAACTGACGGAGATGCTTCAGGTTGAGTTTGTCAAGTTCTTCTCCTGCGATCCATTTAGACATACCAGGGATGTTCGGTGCTTCTTGGTGGACTTTGGTGGAAAACCCATGTTCATCACCAAGGCGCCAGGACGCGTTGGGGTTCTCATGATCGAACCGGATGAACAAGCGGTGGTGCCTGTGGAGACCATCGGCAAGTATGCCATCTTCATCGGCCATCACAGGTGCCTGGTTGTTGATGCTGGCAAGTTCCCATCTGTTGAGGCAAACTGTGTCTACTACACTCTACAGGTTGGTAGATTTGCTGGCATCGTGAAGCACAACATCGGTGACGGAACAGATGTGAGGGTCTCTGAATCCCTGGAATTCTTCGAGCAGAACAACGAGTTTGTCTTTGACACTCTCCGTCCTTTAACGATCATCCAGGTTCTCTGCAGCTACACCATCAACCTCAGGGGTTCTGAACTGGCCTGACACTGGACCATCTGCGGGAGTAGTGATTTCGATGACCCACGGTGCTATGCTCTTGATGTAGTAACTCGATGACCCACGGTGCTATGCTCTTGATGGAGTAACTGCTCCTGCTTTTGAACCGGCAGTGCTATGTTTTTCTTTTGCTTTGACTTGTTCCAGGCAAGAAACATGTTTGACTCAAGGAGTCTAGGTTAGATCACCTGCGACTGAACTTCTGTAAGCTCGTTTTAATGAAGACATAGTATGAACCTAATGCTGGATCTATTGTGCTTCATTCTATCTTTTGTGTGTGTGTCCACTTAATCTCTTCTATTACTTCTTAGCAATGCGATCTGGTGCTTGCTTTTTGGAGGTCGTAAGTTTTTCCCAATTTTCGCCCACATCTGAATTAAGCTCCTGCAGATGAATCTTGGAACATATATTGTGCTTCATTCTATCTTTTGTGTGTGTGTCCACTTAATCTCTTCTATTACTTCTTAGCAATGCAATCTGGTGCTTGCTTTTTGGCGGTCGTAAATTTTTCCCAATTTTCGCCCACATCTGAATTAAGCTCCTGCAGATGAATCTTGGAACATATATTGTGCCTTTTTGTTCTCTGCAGGCTTATTAATTCTTCAATGACTTTCTGGGGAAGAAACATGTTTTAGATTTGCTCACTGGTGGTATGTGGAACTGTTGTGTGTTATAGCAAGGGAGGGCTTAGAGCATAGTATATGAATCTAGTGTTTCATCTACCTCTATCTATGCTTCATCCCCTTGTTATACTTGTTTTTGTATCGTGTTCGTTGTTGCGATTTCTGAGCGTCACTACAGAATGGCCTATCACAGTGCGTCACACAATGGCTGTGTTAAAGATTGAAGACGTGCTTTGGACATGAAAAAAAATCTGGCACAATACTTATTGCTGTTTCTGAGATGGCCTTTGTAGATTGAGATGTCAAGTATATTTTTGCCGGGCAGGTGTTTTACTTTCGCATATGCCTGTTTTTGTTCTGAACAGCTGTTATTAGAATGAGCATGAATATTTGATTCTTGGGTGTATTCCTTGTCGCTGCTGTATCACGGAGATCATTATATTCAGACAGACATAGTTTCCTGGTACCATGTTATATCAATGACTAAATGCAATTGTCAGGGCTCTACTTTCTGTAGCTTGTCAAATGCATTTCACAAACTGACGCAAACCAGGGAAAATAAGGCAGAGAACTGCACTAAATGTTCTTCAGATGCTGAATAATAAGTACTACAAGATGCTGAATCCTGAAGATTACCAGCTCCTAGTTCATAATCTCGTCGGTTTTAAATTCCAGAGTACTGTCTCTAGTCATTAACTCGAGCATTGTCCACCGGAAACTCTGCATAGGATGTCACTGAACCTTTGCAACACCTCTATCACCACTATTTATTCAGTATGGTCACGCTCACGCCTAAAACCCCTATGCTATTTCATCGCCGTGGCTCCAACTCTCACTGACCATTTTCATGGCTGTCTTAGAGTGTCCTCCTCGCTTGACAGACCACCGCCATAGCCTCCTGCAGTTCCTTTCCTCGCCACCGCCATAGCTTCCTGCAGTTCCTTTCCTTTCCCCCACAGAAAAGCGTATAGTCCCACAATGACTAGCAGCGTACCCAGTATGCTGCACAGAGACAAACATGGTATGTGCAATTGAGATTTGCCGGATTAGCTACAGTAAACCAGGACACATGTCTATCTGAATAAACTGATCAGGTTGACCCCCCTGCTCGAGGAACTCACCTTCCTAAGTAGATGCTGGTGCCGAGCAGCGCCGAGTCCATGATCACCGTTGCCACCATGGCCAGAGAGTTGAACATAGAGGGGTAAATCGGCCCGCGACGCTTCACCGCCCACGACATCAGGACGAACGTGACACCGGTGTTGAATATCCCCTTTTGGAGGAGAAAGCAAAACATCAGTGGAATTTCATATTTCGTCGGCCAGAGATGATCGATGACAGGAAGAAGTCCACTGTCAGTCTTACCGAGTAGACGACAGTGAGGAGCTGTAGGTCCCACTGGAGCCTCCATGCTGACGTGTCGTGGTCGATCAATATACCGATAGCAAAAGCCTGCAGGCTTCCTGAAAGACATGTCAGTGTCGTCGCCCAGTACCTAGATGGGAACACCTTGGCAAGCCTAACCTGCACACACAATTGCAGAAAATGTTACTACATAATAGAATGAGTGCCCTCGGATATATCAGTTGGGACATTGTAACACTCATTCTGAAGCAACTACAAATGTTGTTGCCAGATTCCATGGCCAGTGTGTGGCACCTGTATGATGAACCAAAAGGCATATCCCAGACAGCTGCCGCACAGGAACATTGTGCCAGCGACCATATTGTGGTGAACTGCGGGAGTTGCTGCTGCATTTGTAGGCCAAGGATGTTGCAGCATCCTGCCTTTGTAGAGGCTGACCACCATTGTTCCCCCAACGCACGCCACAATGCCAAAGAGCTTCGCCTTGCCGGGCCAGCTTGTGAATACCAGATTCTCTGCCCTGAATTCAGAACTAGAGCTTGTTGACAATGATATTCGCCAAAAAAAAAAATCACAGAAAAACAATGGTTTTTTTCCTTTCATTTCAGCACGAGAACTTACCCGAGTGTGATGGCCACAAGACAGGTAACGATGGGGATCAAGTTCAGGAAGACGACCGAGTAGGTGGCGTTGGTGCCGCGGAGGCCATAGTAGTAGAGCCCCATTGCCAGGATAACCCTGTAAATGCCACGAAATAAAACAAAAGTCAGGAGTCAAGCAAATACTAGAATCCAAGAATTGCCATGCTACATTTGCTTTGCGATTGCTGTGATCATCTCATGGTGTTCGTCAGCAGCGTGAGGAATGAAATATAGCATGGTGTCATACTGTCATTTGCCTGCCTATTCTCGTGACCGTGTTCGCTCAGAATTGTTATAGAAAGTAGTGGACGTGGAGTGAGTACTAACCCGAAGGTGGCATTTATGGAAATCCAGCCACACTCGATGAGGTTGGGGATCTTCAGAGATTTCCTGCGAGATAACATTCAGGTAATTAATTAATAAACCCCTCTAAATTTGGGAGGGAAGAAATTGGCAGTGTGTATTGGTACTACTTTTGCTCTATGCACGGAAGAGATTTGGGTTTCACATGGTTTGCCATTCCAATTGTAGCTGTACATCTGTTTTCGTCACAGGCCACTGCCAACCACTAGAAATGTTTGGCGAAAATTGCCATCTTGAAAGGACAAAGGCGTGAAGCCTTTGCTAACCTGAACATCTTGGGACATTCTACTGTATGAATTAATCTGGTATTTTCTCGTCTTCTTCACTCCATGATGCATGATACTACTAATACATGCCAGGATCATTCTGCGGTCGCAAAACTAATTGTAGCAGGTCTGATTATCAGAAGAGGAATGGATCTGCCATATATGACTGGAGTCTGAATTTCCGTGCACATTTGCAAATTATATTGCGTACAAAACCAAACTACTCGATCGAAGATGAAATTAACAGAGGAGAAAATAAAGCTGTTAAACATCTGAGGAATGGATCGATTCCGTAAATGAATGAACACATAGCATAAACGCACGAACCTCTCGAAGACGAAGGCGAACGGGGCGACGGCGGCAGCGGCGATGAGGTTCCGGTAGGCGAGGAGGACGAAGGGCTCCATGCCGGTGTTGAGCGCGAGCTTGGAGAGGAGCACCACCACGATGGAGAAGAGCTGCACCAGTACCATGCTCGCCGGCAGCATCACGCTCTCCGCCGGAAAGACGCCCTTGCAGCCGCCCCCGCCGCCGCTGACCTTCGCAGCATCATGCTCTCCATTGGCCATGGCTTCGTCTCCGGCAGGTCCGGCGGAACGAGAGTGGCCTGGCCACTGCCCAAGCCGTGTAGAGGTTTTTATCGTGTGTGAGCTTGGGGTGGGGACACTCTACGAACGGTGTGCCAAATATACTGTCATGCTAATGGTATCTATTTGGTGCACGTTTATTTTGTTTCCTTGCATTTTAATTACTACCAGCTGTACTGTATACTATCGTGCGCTACTGGATCTTTTTCCGATTGCGTTTTGGATATCTCTGCTCGTACGAATAAGGTGTATAGATTTAGTCAATATTAAAAATTACTAACTTTTTACCATATATATCGAATAAAATATATTCGATGGTGTTTCTATTGATATTGATTTGGGGTCATGAATGTCCGTATTTTTTTTCTATGGCATTGATCAAATATAGATGATGTTGGCTTTTGACTAAATTTATACGGCTTATTATTGGAAACGTAGAAAGTAGCATTTTTACTATAGGTACTATTTTCGTGCAACAACCGTAATATATTTTGTTTTTTGCTTTATAGATATAATTTTGCTTTATAGATATAATGTTTATCCAATTTTATGACTCGTAGCACGGGAGGAACTAGCACCCCTCCTACCCGGGCAGCTGCCTAGGCTTGCTGGTGAACTGGGTCATTTTAGGCACCCGGTCTTTGTTACATAGGTTTCGGAAGTTTCTAGGTGTAGATCATTTCCAAATGCTCAAACTAGGCTCTCAAAAACTAACTATCTATGTTTTTCATATCTCAAATTTTACCCTCAATGACAACAAAGTTGTTGTCTTTTCACATACACGTTGGCACATGAGACCCCGGTGGCGGAGTCAAGGTGTACGCGGGGGGGGGGGGGGGGGGGGGGGGGGGGGGGGGGTCAACGTAGATTGAGTGAGCGTATGCATGGATGGACTACCCTGCTCCAATCACCAAGCTCGTGGGTGACAAGAAGGGGCGGTGGCGTGTCACGGAAGAGGACGAATAGGTGGCCTCGACCTAGGGTTCGTGTGGTGGGGTGACAGATGAGGGACATCGACGTGGGAGGTGCGGGGAAGGGTGGCGGGAGATAGAAGCGGGAAAGGAGATACAGAAGTTGGGATTCAGAAAGGAGGCAAGTGCCAAGTATGGGCATTTAATAGTTAAGATTTGGTTTCTGAAATATGCTTTCATGGTCTGAATTAGTTGCAGGGTAGCTCTGTTGACTCTTCTGGGTGCTATTACAAATAAACTGGAATCATGAAATATATTAAATTACTAGACAATTTATGATAAGATAACCAACATTGGTGCAGAATTCGGTACGAACAATTAAACAGTTATGCTATGGCTCGGAGATGTAAGGTAGTGTGTATGCAGTTGGTGTGCACCTTCAAGTTGTGTTTATCGAACTATCGAAAAAAAAATCATTTTTTTCCAAACGGGACATATTGCTGGCTAATGGCTCTCATAATTAACAACGACAATAGTTCTAAGTTACAGGTTGAACTTCGTGCCATCTAAACCAATGTTTACAGAAACAACATTCTTACAAAAACCATGGTGTGTATTGGTAGGGAAATAAGTTATACAAAAATCTCGGGCAGCCACATTTGCCACATTTATGCCCATAAATGGTCCCATTAATCCACATGCACTCAAGGTTAAGCACCCTTCTGCCATTCTAGCATGATCTGTTACTAGAGTTCGGACATAAGAGAACCATGTTGGAGTGGAGGAAGAACAACAGACTTTTAGGTATTCGAAGGAAATCCCCAACAGGCCAGACAAAGTTCCTCACGTTTTGGATTAAAGAGTTATGTTAAGGTACGATTTTTTCTCGGGACGAATAGGACTTAGCTACTCAAACAACACAATAATTATGTACTAAATCATCGACACTTATTATGGATCAGAATGAGTAACATATATCAGTAAGGGCGAAATTCCTAGCTTTACATTCTTAGAAGGGAAAATTTGTTTCTGTGGTGATAAAAAAATGGAACGGACTGTAAGAGAAGGAAGCAAAGGGTTGAGTATAATGCAGGTTTGGTTCAATCAAATGTATGACAACCGAGCTATTAGTGGAAGAAACAAAGGACTGACGGTTTGTTTCTACTGTGGTTAAAAGTGTAGAATTCATGTAGCCGCAACAATGCTTGAATACCTGAAAGAAAAGTACTTACAAATTTGGACTAAAAAAAAGGCATACTGTGAATTATGGGTGTCCAGAAACAGTTTCCACCAACCTGTGCCAGCCGGCGTATGGTTTTTTTTCCCGAACTAGGGATGTCACTTGGATAACCAATACTGAAAGATACGTAATAATCTGGCTCTGCCCCGCTTGTTTTGGCTGGGTTGAAATCAAAACACAGTACGTTGAAGCACTCCCATTATGAAGGGAAAAAGGTTTAAATCTTCCAGATGAATCATAGAACAAAACAAGTAATGGTCCATACATCAAATCCTTTTGGTCCCTAAAAACTAACATAAATGAAGCTGACAAGATCATTGGAAATATAACAAAGACAAACAGAAACATGGATAAAAACAGAAGGTTCTATGTTTACATCATACGATTGATAAACGACTGGCAAGAAATTATAGTGGAGAAGAAATAACAACAGTCTGGATGGAGATGCATTTACTGAATCCTCTCTGCAGCAAGCTCGCCGTTCCTGACGAAACCGACGTAAACTCTCTGGACATGAGATATGTTCGCTTCTTTCTTCTCTCGAACCCTGTCCACAAGCTCTTCTGCGGTAGAATTCAAAGTCAGCTCTTCAAGAGTACTCACATGTTCGATGCCACCTGGCAACAACTTCAACTCTGGACAGAGCAGGAGCTTCAAATCAACCAAGCTGGGCATTGCCCCTCTTTCTATCGTCATCTGGCTGAGATGCGGAGCTCCCCAGATTTTCAGCACTCGAAGCTTCCGAAATGACGTTGCTCGGAAGTACATACTATTGCCATCAAATGCATCATAAAGTTGAAGCTTTAACAACTGATGTAACTCCTCAAGATAGCAGAACATGTCTTCCTGAAGTTTCGACCAGACGAGCCGTAGAATGGAGAGGCTTTTCAGTTTACTTATTGATAAGAAAAACCGAGGTAATGATTCTGTTGCTAATGTCCCTAGCAAGAAAATTTTCTGAAGTAATGGAGGTGGATCGAGTGCATCGAGTTGCAGAACTTCCTCGTCATCACTTGCTTGGATCCCAAGCCGGGTTAGATGAACCATCTTGGTAATAGCTAGGAATAGCTTTTCACAGTGGCGACCTTGAACTTTACTGATGCGGAATGATCTCAATCGAACTAGAGCACCGAGGTAATTGACCATTTCAGAACTAGATTCCACCAGTAATAATGTCTGCAGACTTGCCAAAGAACACATACCACCAACAGGTGCTGGTACACCAATAGAAGGAACATATTGCATAGATGATATCAATGGTTTCAGTGACGATAAGATGTGTTAACTTACAGAGCCTTGTAATTTCTACTGGTAGGTTGGTAATTTTGCTTTTCCAAGCATCCAATACAAGCAGATTCTGTAGCCTTCCAACCAACCGCGAGATGTTTGCAATTTTAGTTCGCCTAAGGCCCAGATAACGCAGATTGAACAAGTCAAACACCTCGTTTGGCAGACTCTCAATTGAACTATCTTGCAGATTTAATACAGACATCAACTTAACAGACGTTGAGAAAGAACGAAGTGAACCAAAACTTAGCGAATTTTGGAAAATTAGCAAGGAGCGGAGATGTGGCACAGATTCTGCAAGGTGTGCAATATCCCCTCTTTGAATTGATAAACGGCGTGCTTTCCCAATAAGATGAGTCCTTGAGTAATCAAGGACAAAGCAAAAATTCTCTTCGCGTGCCTTACAGAGGGCTAATACACGAAGAATATCATGCATTTGGAAATCATCAACATACCCTGTTTCATTCCTCTTAACCTCCACTAACAGACATCGATTGATGAGCTCGGTCAAGTAATCTTCTGCAACCTCCTCCAATGTTTTATGCTCACTCTCTTCAATAAATCCTTCTGCAACCCAGAGCCGTACTAGCCACTTCCTTTGCATCACATGATTCTCTGGGAACATGCAGCAGTAAAGAAAGCAGTTTTTCATGTTGTGTGGCAAGTCTTCCAAACTAACCTTCAAGATTATGTTCATATCCAGGATGAAGTTGTTTGTAAATTGCATCTCAAGAGTTCTGTATACATTCTCCCACTCCAAATATGTTGCGCTCTTGAATGAAAGGAGGCGCCCAATGCACACAATAGCAATTGGCAAGCCATTGCATTTTTCTACAAACTTGTGTGCCCAATGGTGCAATTCTGGTGGACAGTCACTATTTTCATTCTTCCAAAATGCCTCTTTACAAAACAGATCCCATGCATAGTGAGTTTGCAAGGGTTGCAAGTTAATCATTTGGGCTTCAGAAGCAAGCAATGCAACCTCATATATCCTTGGAAGTGAAAATTATCCGACCAAGTTTGCCACCGGAAAATGCATCTTTGCTATGAAACCAGACATTCACACTCCAAACATCATCTAGAACAAGAACATACCTTTTCTTCTCTAGGTAACGTCGGATTGTCTCCACTAGACTTCTGTAATCTGTGACATCAACATCCTTTGGAAATTCCTTCTTCCTGTCATTCTTTTGGAACTCTTCAACAATTTGTTTTAGCAAATCATCAGCTTCATAGCTATGAGACACAGTGATCCAAGCACAAGTATCAAAGTCAGTCTTGATGGCGTTGTAGACATGAGCAGCAAGTGTTGTCTTACCAACACCTCCCATACCCCAAACAGTGATTATCATGTGTCGCTGCTCCTCATCTTTCATCCATTTCATCAGCAAGTTTCTATTCTCCGAAATCCCCACAAGATCATCTTCCCTTTTAAAATGTACAGACTCTGCAGATCTTATATTTGAGCTTCCTACTCTTGTCAGTTTTGTGTCCCTTTCAACACCCTTCAGGTCATATCTGCGTCTTCTCTCTGCAGCAAGCTTGAGGTTGGCTTTGATATCACGCAAATTGTTGGCTAGCCGATACCATGTCTTGATTTGTCTGACCCTCCTGATTGCTTTCAACAGAAACATCCCCTCACGGTCTTCCCCCAACTTGTAGGTGAACTCGTCAATTACATCCTCGATGTTAAACGCGAGACCCCTGATTTGATTCACGAATGCAATAGTAGTCTCATCTGCATCCTTGAATCGCTCAGCAGATCGGAAGAAAGCTTGCATGCTCTCCAACTCCTCCTTCATTTTCCTTATTTCACTAAATAGGCCTTGCAGAGCAGATGCTTCATAGGCGAGAAACGACACCCCTAGCTCAGATGCTTCATTTGCTAGGGCATCCCCGAGCTTCAGGATTAGCAACCAGATTAGACCCTCTAACATGGTTATATAGATGGATCTATATGAACCTTTGCCTGAAGGATCTGCTTGTGTACCGCCCTTGGCCAAAGGAACCTTGAATGTAATTATTTAACAGTAGCACACCCACTAAGAACCACTCTTGGCCTGTTCAAGACCTCAGAAATGGAATCTTTTGTCTTTGCGAGGAAATTCACCACCAAAAAGGTAAACACTTTACTTCTGGTGTCTCTTGTTGTTGTCCTTGGGTGCTATTTACAACCACAACATCATTTTCCCGCTGGTGTGGCCATGAGTGTACCACATAAATAGAAACTAATACAGGATTCTACATTGAATTAAGAACGAAAATGATCTGTGGGGGGTTGAATGGGTAAATGACGACTCCACATAAGTCCTGCATTGTTCATTACGCGTATTTCCAAGCAAATCATTCAACCATACACGAAGCTTGAATGTAATTACTTAGCAGTAGCAGACCCACTAAGTACCACCCTTGGCCTGTTCCCAGATGGAATCTTTTATTTTTCGGAGAAAATTCACCACCAAAACGGTCAACAATTTTTTCTAGCATCTTTGCTGTTGTCGTTGGCTGCTACTTACAACCGTACCATCGTTTTCCAGCTGATGTGGCCTTGAGTATCCAGGAATATACCTCTTAAACAAAACTAGTAAAAGATACATGCTATGGTTGACGATGATGGGGGGGCATACTAATTTAGTATTGTGATCCAGTCATTCTTGTTTATACTAAGTTCACACACAAATAGAACAAAGAAACCGATGAAAACAATAAAGAGGAAAAAATATTGAAGGGAGCACTAGTGCATTACCGGTACATTACCAAGGCTGTGACAGAGGGATGTATTTATTTGTATTTTATCTAGAAGCTTTGCTGGCCGAAGAGCGGGCAGAAGGATTAGATAGCCATGTTTCGGATTGGCCGCTTGGGCATTCCGTCAAACACGTTCTGGGCGTCATTCCATCTCAGCCCTCATCTTCCTAATCCAGTGCTTGATCTGAAACATCAGTAACAAAAAAATCGCAATTAAATAAACTGAGAATTCAGAATCACAGAGTAAGCAAGTGAAAGGAATGCGTTCGGTTGTTACTTAAGGGCGGCTGAGGCCCTGAGCTCAAGCTCTTTTAGAGAACGATTGAGCTCAAGCTTCTCGGGGCGGACGCAACCACGAACCATGTGGCGCCGTCGTCCCCGATCGGCGATCAGCACTATGGAACCGCTTCCATGAAGTGGTCTCCGCCGGGGACGTGAACAGTCGAAAACCACATTCGCGGCCGCTCCCTGTCTCGCCGCCGTTCCATCGGCCGGATCACCGAGACCCCGTTACCCCCGATGAAATCAAGAGTTGGACGTGGGATTCCCGGTCAAATACGAAACGGGGGTTGGGGGTGTGGAGGATCCCCTTCGAGGGGCGCCATGGAGGAAGGTGGAAGACACAGGATTGGAAAAGACACGGGAAAACAGAGGAAGAAGAAAGATGACGTGGACGCCACGTTGAAGAAACCTGCTGTCGTGGAGCCACATATACAACCTACTATCAATAATAGTTACTCACCCTGAAATTCCTCCAAATTCACAAAAAGTAAGAGAATGCAAATTTCTAAGTTAATTAACACTTTTCTTTTGAAAATTCTAGGTTAATTATATCTGTAATGACATCTCTGGATCTTTTCTCTATAACATTCACATTAGACATCAACCGATGTATTATTCACAAATTTGTTATTAAATTGTAATTTTACAATTAATGTTAAAAATTAACATTTCACAATTTCACCTTTTGGTATATGACCGAAGCATTCTCAGTTTACAAACTACAGCGTGGTATAGATCTAGAAATGTAGTACAGAAAGTATAAATTCTCGGATGGTCAAGAAGAAAGAGACTCTTCCGGTGGTGCTTCTAGTGTCGACGAAGGGCGCGTGGAGGCGTTTGTCCGGCGGATCTTCCGGGATTTGATCCGTTTTCATGTTAGTTGTTGTTTTTGCGTCTGTATCTTTCGATCTACGACTGTCATTATTGGTGATGGTTGCTGCTCTGGTGCGCTGGTACTTTGTGGCCTTAGCACGACGCCTTCTCGTCTGTCTACTACAACAAGCTCTATTACAACAGGTTTGTCCGGCTCCGGTGATGGAGGGGCGAGGACTGCAGCATGCCTTCGGCTCGCGCTAGTGTTTGTAGTCGTCGCTAGGTGGTCTAATAACATATTTGTAATTTTTATTACTTGTGGGTCTATTTGTACTATTGTTGATGATTATTAGTAGATGGTGAAATTTTTGCACAAAATAAAAGAAAAAGAAAGAGACTCTTGAACTAGTGAGTATTAACAAATTGGCAAGCCTACGTCTTGGTCGACTTATACTTTTTTTCTCGGTCAATTTATAAATATGTTCATACAGATCGAAAAGAACATAACAATGTGTTATTAATTTGTTGACCTCATTTGATTTTCTGCATGCATTTTACCTCTTAACAATCAATTCTAACTAATTTGTTATTTCTCAAGCTAAGAAAAGTAGGGTCCATATGCCAGGATCATTAAAATATAAGTTGAACCTTTTTGTTGTGGGCATATATGATGTGGAGCAGTAGAAGTGCGTTCGACGCAATTGCACAGGAGAGAGTTGGGCAAATTACGATGAAATTTGAGAGAATTTGACTTCCAAGCAACTATGCGCTGAATTATTAGGTACTTTCTTCGTTTCAAAATATAAGATGCATTAGCTTTGATCTTATATTTTGAAACGGAGGGAGTAGTTGCCATAAGATCGTAAGTGGGTCCAACCCTTTTCCTAAAACATGTAGGTTGAAGAAAATATGAAATTAAATAAAATATGTTATAAAATCATAAATAAAATATGTTATAAAATCATGACAAAGCAATAAAAATGTGGCAGAAAGGTAATATATACCATACTTTATAAATGATACTAGTATATCACTCTGGGTATCGAGATATTCAAATTCCAATGCACAACTTTGTATCTTTTTTATTTGACCGGCACAACTCTGTATTTAGTACAATGTATTTGTAGACTTTTTTTTGAGAAATGTATTTGCAGATTTTTTTCTTCAAAACTAGTCTCACAAATACGTATATACACTCATACTTATTTTTATTTTTAACAAAAATAATATATTAATATTATGAAGATACTAATTATAATCTGCATCTGCACCAACAGGATGTCCTAAGACAACGTGATGCACACAACCAATAACAAAATAAAAAGAGAGAAAAATAAAAACAAAGACCCCTCGTAGTGTTCAACCACTCTCGACATAAACACTCGAACAACCACCGAATACAAGACTAGAACCGCAAGCAAGGCTCCCGAAAAGTAATGCCTCCAAGAAGTAAATAATACATAAGTGTTGTCATCGTCCAATCGAAGATCTTGGTTTTTCACACCGGAGAAAGTCTAGTTTCCAAAGCAAGGCCATTGTCAAGTACAGTCAATAAGGTGCTAGACCTTGCGATTTCACCGTGTAAAAATCAAGGCTCGGTACTCGAGTAGCACCACAAAAAACCAGTCCACTTGTGTTTGTCATCCCACTTGCCAAGGCTGCTGCAAGTCGTCGAACACCCGACGCAACATGTGTCGCATTGTCTTCATCACAACTAATACACCCACACCTATGAAAGCACGCATGCACGCACACCCTGCCCTACGATCACCTCTGAAAGACTGAGTCCGAGAGATTGATCCGATGGGTCTTGAGATTGACGAAGTCACCAAGAGACGTCTCGCTGTCGACGGAAGCGTCGCCGACTACTGAACAATATGCTTTTTATGAGACACGAAAGCGCCGAGTCTAGGGTTTAAAGTTTGGTGGACTTGGGGTACCACTGTTATCCTAATCATTCAACCACACACTGGTTATTGGAACCCAGGGGCGAGGACTTTCCAACATGAGTGGAGATTTGGCGCATGGGCACCAGTGATCCTATTTTCTTTAAAACAGGAATCATGCTTTCAAGTTTAAAAAAATGAAAATAAATTAGGATGTAGCCAGTGATGTACACTAAAAACTGCACAATATCAATTGAAAATAATATTTTAAATTTTAAAAACGAACATTGTTATTTTTGTGTAGATTAGAATATAAAACATTTTAAATTACTCCCTCCGACCCGAATTAACGGCCGCGCCGTCCATTTTGCAAAAACGCCCCTGGCAAATTCCCCACAAGCTCCCCACTCCACTCGTCTTCCTCGACCTCCCCCGACAAGCTCCGCTCGCTGGATTGTGCGGCTCTCCGCCGTCGCCCCCCGCCCCATGCCGTTGCACACCCCCTCTCCGCCCCACCCCACTGCATCCCACCCGCCCCTAGCCGCCGATTCCCCACGCTGCGCTGCCGCCTCCTAGCTCCCCGCGGTTGCCTACTGCCATGACATCGCCGCCCAAGGTCGAGATTTTCTATCCAAACACTACCGCCCCCTTGCTTTCCAGTGCCTCCTTGATGGATCTACGAGCGTGACTACTTGATCTGCCTCCGACGGCGAGGATAAGCTCCAGGTCGTCATCCTCGTTCTCGGTGATGCCACTGTTGAGAGGAGATAGCGGGCCAAGGGAGTGCGTCGGCCACCATCGCCCTCAGCCGCAGCTCCAGGCACTCATCTCCAACATCCACGACACAGCACGCCTTCTAGGATTTCTACTACTGGGAGATCATCAGGACCCAAATCTGAAGAAAATGGTACATCTGCACCTTCACTTGTTGTTTATGGAGAAATCAGCCCCCTTTGCTGTCTTTTAGGGAAATCAGCACCTTTGTGCTGCTGCGTCTTCTCTATGGCATCTTATTTAGACAAGATTGTACCTGTCATCTTATTAAGACAGGAGTACTATTTTTGTCATATTTTCTTGCGCTTCTTGTTAACAGCTTGAACAGAGTAATGCTCTGCAAAATCCACAGCAATCTCTCAGCATTCTTGATGGCTAGACATCTACTAATAGTACTCCTGTCTAAATGGAGTAGTACTTTATTATTTAGCACAGGTTGATACCTAACTGGCTACTGCTATGCACAAATTTCTTCTAAGTGGATACACCTTAGATATGAATGAATGAGACCAGACATGATACTCGCACCAATGACACTATGGGAGTAGTATGGATTGTTGTCATAATATAATACTAGCATCTTGCTTTACGTGTGATGTGATTATTTGGGAGCAACACCGATAGAATTGTACAAACGAAGGACTTAACCGACACTGCATTATTTATTGTTGATACCCTGCCTCCTGTCTTATTTGGACACGCTTGCATTATATTTGATAGGCTTTTCTTTATTCCCGTTTGAATTTCTTTCTCAGAGTCTGGAGTTTTTCCTGAAGTACGACAAGGTGTCCACTCCCATAGACCTTGCTAGCGAGGCTATTGACGACCACCTGACCAAGAAGGTCACCAGGCTGTGTGGCTCTGAGAAGAAACTGGTTGTGGGAAATGCTGAATATAAAAGAATAATTTAAGTGAAGCTGGTTAGTAAAAGTTGTAATCTTTCTTGTTGCTTTTTCAGGGAATAACTTGTCTATATGTTGATGTTCCAGATTGTGAGGTGATAAAATGCAGTCTGAAGAATACCAGGCGTAATTTATTGCCTTAGAAAAACAGAGACAAGTAAGCTCCTCTTTGGCGAATAGTTAATGACATTTGCATCAACATGACTTTGATGTTAAGCCTGAGATGGTGAGGTTGCTGCTTATCCTTCATAATTTTTTACATGTGATGCTATCTCTTCTATTTCTCCATTACCATGCAATGTTCGTCTTTTCTTTTCAGCATCTTTACAACGTAGCAAGCTTGAATAAGTCTGACTCTTGTTATACAATTTTAGTCCTTTCCAACTGATTGTCTATTTATAATACTTTAGTGCCCATGATTGAAGTTTTCATTAGACATACCACACTGTAATTGACATCTATATAATCTCAATTTATTTATTCATCGATGTACTTCTTCTAGAAATTTTTCCTTCCACGTTCCTTTCAGTGAAAAACCAAGTGCTCCTTTTTATCCAGGTTAGCGAATCCAGTGTTGAGGTAGCTCATCTTCTGCATGATGTCAAATTATGTGCAATGGAGCATTTAAAGTTCTTCCACATTCTTCTAAAGGGTTTTATTGTCAACACATAGGAGTTCTTCTGAATGTCTTTGTTAAAAAAAATCTCCCTCACAGGTACATGTTCAAATGACATCAGACCAATCTGTTGACATCGATGCAGGCTCACAAATTATTCATACTCTGTTTCTCCACATGGTTGGTTCATACTCCATACTCCATACAAAACTAGGAATATGCCAGTTTCTATAAGATATATCTAGAAAATATGCCAGGTTTGGGGACATAGATCTGCCGCCGCCTCAGACGACAAGCTTAACTTTTGGGGTTTTATTGTCAACACACAGGAGTTCTTTTGAATGTCTTTGGTCAGAAAACAACCTCTCTTTCATGCAATTTTCTTGGGCATCAAGTCGATTGAGTTGATAAATTGAGGAAATATTACTTGCAATACATGGGGTAATACAATAGAATTTATGCATCATTTTAAATGCAACAAGAAAAAGATCATATATGCAAGCTTAAGTCCAGTACCATTTAGATTGCATAATATCTCAGCAAAAAAAAAACTTTGTGGACATAATTCTCATGGCAATTAACAAGGTACAGTGATCATATTATACTAACGGGCTCTGCATAGATTCATGTAACGATTACGTGGCCAAAAAAAGGTGTTGGACATAATCCACAGAGGGAGAGTTTGAAATGTTCAGGTATGTAGTTCTGATGAAACAAATTTATGATTCCTTCATATAAATGGTGGACTTGATCTTCTCGGCCACATGGGGCAGGAATTTCAAACTATTCTTGTCAAAACTTTAGTGATGCATTTCTTTGTCCCCAATCATGTTCAATGTAATCTGCAGGTGAAGGAATTATATGCATAAAGCTAAGTATGATCTGTTCTATACCAGTATATATCTGTGAAGGAATTACTCCTTTTGAAATGCATTTTGTTCCTCTATTTTTCTGAACCTACTAGTACAGAATTTGAACCTGAAACACCTGTCTCTGCACCTGCTATCTGAAGCCGGCCATTGGAGGGAGGAGCAGGCCAGCCGGCGGGAGCCCGGCGAATGGAGGGGAAGATTCCGGCAAGGTCAGGAGCTCGTACAGGAGGCGCTGTGAGCTCGTAGGGGAGGTGCCGCCCAGGATATCGTACAGGAGGCGCCGTCCGTGAGGTCATAGGGGGGGGGGGGGGCATGCGCGTGCTCGGACGGGAGGCGGGGGAGCGGCCGACGACGGCGGACAGGAGGCAGTGGAGCAGGGCGGACTGCTGGGGAGCGGCCGATGACGGCAGACGGGAGGCGACGGAGACGGAGACGGAGACGGAGACGGGAAAGATTTTAACTTGAATTTGCCAAATTTGAAATGTTCCGAAGTTATGAAGGATGTAATTGCAAAATGGTAGTTGTACTGTGCCCGCGAATGGTAATTTGGGCCGGAGGGAGTAAGATTTTGCATGTTTGTGGATTACATCATTAGCTACATTCAAGATTTAATTCACAGATTTTTAAAACTTGTAAATATAGTTTAAATTTTTTCAGTACCAGAGAGCACTGGAGAAAAAAAAAGATTTCGGAAAATTTATTGACCCGGATCCGTGCTACAGTACTGGCTACTCCGTATTCCCCAATTCCTTCACCGTTTTGTGTGGTCCGTTCCTCGGCGGCTCCTCCATCTTGATCCGTGCTTCCGCTGCCGTTTGCTCGTATAGGCCTGCTGATCTGGTACTAATTTCTCTCTTGGTTCTTGATTTCTCGAGCGATTATTCCAATGTTCTGTCCTGTTTTTCTCAATCGCAATGTCCCGTCCCTTTTGTCAGGGAGGATTAGGGCTTTGGATTGGATTCTGCAGTTAATTCCGTCCTTGAGATCTAGTAGAATCAACTCGGGCGTGCAGCAATGGTGGCCCCGCCAGCTGAAGTTCTTCCGCCGGCGAAGAAGAGGAAGCAGGATACAAGTTGTCGGGAAACCTCGCCGGTCCTTCCGGCCACGGCGACTGCAGGCTGGTCCTCGCTCCCCGACGACCTCGTCCGCCGCATCGCCGACTCCTTCCTGGCCACCAATGACGTCGACTGCTATGTTGACCTCCGCGCCGTCTGCCGCAGCTGGCGCGCCGCCACCGACGACCCCAAGACCAACACCTTCGATCGCCGCTTCCATCCGCGAACATGGATCGTCTTCGATGACATCTTCCAGAGCGAAGATAGGCGAATCCTGTTGAACACCGCCACCGGCCGCCTCCTCCGCAAGAAGCTCCCGCAGCTGCTGGACTATTACGTGGTCGCCACCGCTGGTGCTTTCTTTGTCCTCGCCGATAGGAGCCCGCCTCATGCCGCTCGTGTGTTTAACCCTCTTACTGGCTATATGGTCCGTTTTGCGGCGCTTGTGCCCCTCGAGGTGAGGGTCGCCTTCGTCGACTCCTGTGATGAAAGATCTTCACTCGGCCTCATCTTGCTCGATGATTCGTCCTGCAAGATTTACACAGCCGTTCCCGGCAGTGAAGGTTTTGACTCTCAAGACTCTCAGCAAGGAGCTTACAATTTTTTCTGGAATGCGGTTGTAGGTGGTGCCTACACACACCTCAATGGGCCCGGGTTGATTGGCGCGATTGCTGAGTTATGTGATCTGCTGAGGTCCTTTCATGGTGATTTTGTCAAGTTATTCTCCGGTGATCTTCGTGAAGATGCAAATGACAGGCGGTGTTTTCTAGTGGGCTTGTCTAGACATACGGTGCTCGTCATTAAAACACATGGAACCCTCTCTGTGTTCAAGATGAACATTGAATTGGGTAAGCTCGAGCCTGTGCAGAGCATCAGCAATTCTGCCATCTTCATTGGTCATCACAGGTGCCTACCAGTCAATGTTGATAAGCTTCCAGGCATCGAGGCAAACTGCGTCTACTACGCTGAACATCTGGGTTCATCCGCTCACATCTGCAAGTGCAACATCAAGGATAAGAAAGTAGAGAGGCTCTCTGAAGCAGCCGAATTCGTGAAGCAGGACAAACGGTTTGTCCTCATCGCCAACCGTCCTTTCACGATCATCCAGCTTTTCTGCAGCTACACCATCAACATGTCAGATTCTCAACTGGCCATGCAACAGATGTCACAAGGTGCCAAAGAATCTTGTTCCAACTCTGGGGATAGTGATTTCGATGACTGAGAATGCCATGCATTTGCTAAGTAATTGTTTTGTTTTATTTCTTAGTCTTATGTTTTGGTATGTTGGCTATGCCTTGCGTTGTTCCAGGATAGAAACAAGTTGACTCTAGGTTAGATCACCTATGGTGGAACTACTGTTCGCTGTCTTAATTAGAACATGGTATCAATCTAATTTTAATCTATTGTGCTTGATGCTATATCTTATGTCGGTCTGTCGACTTGTTCTATTATTGTAGACTTGTATACTTCTTAGTAATGCCATCGGGTGCTTAATTTTCGGCAGTAGTAAATGTTGGCCCATTTTTCGCCAACTTCTGAGTTTAGCTCCTGCACATTGACCATTGAGCATATTACCTTGCCATGTTGATCACTGTACTCTTTGTTAATTTTGCAATGTCATGCATTTGGCAAGGAACTGGTTTTAGATTTGCTTACTGCTGATCAGTGCTTAGAATAGGTTATGAAAGTAATGCTTCATCTATTTTTTCCAATGCCGCTTGGCATCTGTGCTTCAATCCCTTGTACTAGCTGGACTTCTAACTTGCTCCTTGTATTTCTGGGTGTAACTGTAGGATTTCTGTTATGAACTAGGACATGTTTTGCATCTCACCATTGCTGTGAAGAACTTAAGATGATCTGTGCATATAAATATGTGTGACAGTTTTGCTGTTTCTAAAGGGTTTTGTCAGATTTTGTACATATTTTTGCCGGGCAGGTGTGCTACATTTACATAGATTTGGTATCATGTTCAGAGAGTCGTGTGTTGATTGGATCATACCATGAAACAAAGTTGTTTCAACTTGCAAGTGAACAATTGTAGTAGATGTGTAACTGATCACCGAACCAGATAACTAGATTTGATATCAAGAGCTTAAACTGTCTAATGCTGTATAATCAGAGAACCGAGTGGGAAGATACACCGGTGGGTGAGGTGCCATTGAGATCATCAAAATTGCTTTTCTTTAAAAATCAGTTCATTCACTTGGTAGACGATCAGTATTTAGTTGTTCAGGGGTCAAGTGTAATATTGTCCACGTTTATATTAATTCCAACGATGAAGCATATACTAGTTGTTTACCTTTGTACCTCTGAAACTCTATTTTGTTTTAGACGGATATATATACATCTGAAACTCTGAACAAATTTCTCGGCTAAATATTCGCTGGTCTTATGATCTCTTGGGAGATCAGTGTATGCAGTCATACCTAGTTACACCCAACAAATAAGTTGCACTGGAATAGAGGAACAAATCCAGATATAGTACAACAAAGAATGCTCGTGCTAAGCTTGACCAGTCCAATGCGGGTAGTCAACCCAACTCATTGGTTGTGTAAACTTTCCTTGCCACTTGAGAAACATGTTATTTCCTTGCCCGAGTTATTTGAGTTCAAGACACTACCATGTATTCATGCTCACCTTTTCCTTTCCTTTTAGAAGCTATTTGAATGCACGGCACTATCGTGAAGGTTCAGGTGGTGGCATCTTTCAAGGTATGTTCGAGCAGCATTACTTGCTGCAGCAGATAGTGTGTAGAGAGCCTCAGGGTGCTCGCCAGCTTGGTGCTCGTTCTCTTCTTACGAATACGCAAGTGGCTTTCTTACTTGCTTGCTCGGACAGGTCTTGTAAATTGTCTTAGTTTCTAAACTTGGCAGCCATGTATCCAGTTGTGCATTGAGGGCTATAGCTGTAGGTTCATCGGCTTCCAGTTTAGTAGTACTAGTAATTTGGGTTTATCTATTTCTCAGTGATGTACTGTACAAGAAAGCCGACCCTGGATTCAGTCTGGAGTTTGTTCATACCACCCAATCTTGTGCCAATGTTCCTTGATCTGATCTCTTTTTTCTTCGTATGCACTATTACTCGCTCGGCCTCTGCAGTCTGCATCCTGTAACATCAAGGTACATGTATACTGTGATTATTGCCTGTGAATGTGCCGTTCTTGTGCACGAACGTACGGTCTCATTTGATGAAAATGCTTAATTTGATGGCAGGGTTACACTGTTGAACTGAACAATTGCACAACATATATATGGAGAAATGTTCACAATTCCATAGGAACCATACATGTTCTGTTTAATACGTCTTCTCCAAGTTCAGCAACATTTTCAGAAATCTACTGTCGAGCTCTTCTACACTAGCATTCCCAGCAAGGACTTTTCATCCGGACGGCGAAAATTCGCCTAGCCGCGTTTTCAGACGCCCACTTTTCGCCGGATTTGATCCATTTTACATTTGGCGTTCCTAGACCGAACCCGGGGCGATGGGAACTGCCTAGGAACGCTGGACGAAGCAAATTCGGTGGAAAAAAATCCTGTCAGCGTGTGAACCGAGTCTCCTCGGCCACGCGTCGTTGTAATGGCGCGCCACTGTCGGCCCACCTTCCTGCCGTTTCCACTTTTCCCGCCCACGCCGCTACACCTCTTCCGCCTTCGTCACTCTTTCCTCTTTCGGCTATAATGAAGGAAATATGCCCTGAGAGACAATAATAAAGTTGTTATTATGTATTCCTTATATATGATAGATGTTTATTTTACATGCTAGAATTGTATTGATTGGAAACATCAATACATGTGTGTTTATTAAACAAAAAGGGTTCCTAGTTATGCCTCTCTTATAGACTAGCTTGTTGATTAACAAGATGATCAAGGTTTCCTGATCATGGACATTGGATGTTGTTAATAACAAGGTCACACCATTGGTGGAATGATGTGATGAGCATTCATCTGAAGTATAGCATTACGATCAAGTCATTATGTTTATATTGCTATAACATCATACGAAGTAATCTTTATCCTTAGACCATGAGATCATGTTAATTGCTAACACCAAAAGAGTATCTTGATAACATTAAACGTCACACCGTAACAGGGTGACTATAAAGATGGGTTCAGTACTACGAAGGTGTTATGTTGAGGCTCATGGATCAAGAGTGGAATTTGTCAATCCCGATGACGGATAGATATAATCTAGCCCTCTCGGTGATATCACATTGAGATAGCTTGCAAGCAAGTGATGTGATCACTAGAATGTTATATCACGGGAACGAGAAAAGAGTGCATGTCGGTAACGAGATCAAACTAGGTATGGAGATACCGATGATCGAATCTCGGACATGTAATATATCGCGAGACAAAGAGATTTAGTTACAAGCGTTAAAGGTTCTCACGATTACAGAAGTCATCGTTGAATATGCATGAGTCAGTATGGATCTTCAGGTCCCGCTTCTGACTATTGATCTGAGAGGAGTCTCAATCATGTCTGCATTATTCGTGAACCGTAGGGTGACACACTTAAGAGTTACCAGACAGCATTTTAGAGCACATATTTTTCAGACGAAAGAATTGCAAAGCGTAGGAATTGTTTCGATAGAAACCGGAAATTGTTTCGGGTGAAATTGAAGAAAGTGGTTCTGCATGTGATATTGAAATATTGCAAGGGGTTATATGTGAATGTTTGTTAATTAAAGTAATTAAAAAAATTCTGAATAAATTTAATAAAAGAGTTTTATTTTATGAGAGAGCATTAAACTTGGAGAATTTTAATGCATTTAAAGTGGGGACTTTAAAAGGGAATGTGAAGAGGCATTTTAATGTGGAGGGGTTACCACCACATGAATGGGGGAGGTGAGGGGTCACCCCCCATGCGCCGGCCATGGAGAGGAGGGGCACCCCCCCTCCTCCTATAAAAGGCCACCATCTCCCTCCTTCTTCCACACACCTCCTTGTGAAGAATCTCTCTCCCCCTCTAGAATTATTCTCCCATGGTCTCGGACGTATCAACTCCCCCCAAGCTTAGACTTTGCTTGTCCCCAAGCGAAACTGAGCTCAATAAACATGACCTCAAGTTTATGGAGTGAAGAGTCGATAAAAGAATACGGACAAGAAGCATCACATTCATCAAATACATAGATCATAATAGAAGACAACTCACTATTATACAACTCAACTTGCAATGAGTAAAGGAAACACAATAAAGATACATAAAGTGAATCATAATTGGTAATGGCAAACTTAGCTCTTGGTCGAAGAATAGTTGATAATTTGCTAGAGTTCACAAATAGCTGGTTTTCAAAGAAAGCTTTCAAAGTAGTAAACTTCAAGATAAGAGCAATGTGCAAAACAAGGAACATAGAAAACATGATTGAATAAATCATCATATGAATGAATGAAACACATCAACTCAAAATACTTTCTGAGATAGAAGGTAA